>CM052799.1:53635877-53695303 GCA_028533885.1 Nasua narica | reverse complement strand
ACAAGACAGTAAACAACAAATGTTGGAGGGGATGTGGAGAAAGGGGAACCCTCTTCCACTGTTGGTGGGAATGCAAGTTGGTGCAGCCACTTTGGAAAACAGTGTGGATATTCCTCAAGAAATTAAAAATAGAGCTACCCTATGACCCCGCAATTGCACTACTGCGTATTTACCCCAAAGAAGCAGATGCAGTACAAAGGTCCACATGTAGCCCAATGTTCATAGTAGCAATGGCCACAATCACCAAACTGTGGAAAGTACCAAGATGCCCTTCAACAGGTGAGTGGATAAGGAAATGTGGTACATCTATACAATGGAATATTATGCCTCCATCAGAAAGGATGAATATGCAACTTTTGTATCAACATGGACAGGACTAGAAGGGATTATACAGAGTGAAATGAGTCAAGTAGAGAGAGTCAATTATCTTATGGTCTCACTTACGTGTGGAGCATAAAGAAAATCATGGAGGGCATTGTGAGAAGGAAGGGAAGGATGAATGGGGGGAAATCAGAGGGGGTGATGAACCAGGAGAGACTGTGGACTCTGAGCAACAAACTGAGGGCTTTGGAGGGGAGGGAATGGGGGGGGTGGGCGAGCCTGGTGGTGGGTATTGAGAAGGGCACATATTGCATGGAGCACTGGGTGTGGTGCATGAACAATCAATCTTGTAACACTGAAAAATTAAAATAAACATATATGGGGAGAAAAAAAATTAAAGGAATGTAATTGTTAAAAAAAAAAACAGTATTGTTTTTTGGCAAGTGAATCCTCTCAAGTGAGGTGAATTTTACTATTATCATTTAGGCGCTAAGTAACTAAGTTAAGGCCCGTGGACCATATTTTATAAGCAAATTTTAGTGAACAGTTTTATCCATTCATTTCTTTTGGTCTAAGGCTGCTTTTGCTTTCCAAGGACAGTGTCAAATAACTGAGAAAGCATATGGCCCACACAACCTAAGATATTTGCAATTTGGTCCTTTACTAAAAATTAGTGCTGACCCCTGATCTACTCATCAAAAACTTATCTTTGAAATAAATTGATTCTGATACAAACAATCTTGGGACTTACCATCAAAATCTTTGAAGTTATGTCGGGTTCCATATGTGAAGGCTCTCATAGTGTTATCATTACACTCTTTTACCAAACCTATTGCTTCTGCACCCAGTAACAATGTAATCTTGGAGGCACCAACAAGATATAAGTTCTGATTTTCTAGTGTTTCTTTCTCATATTTATTTAATAGTGGTCTAAACAGGAGCTGGGCACCTTCAAAAACAAAAGATAAGCAGAATCTTAGAAAAGTTTCAAAAATGAAAACATTCTAAATGAGTATTATTTCTTGTTTGATATAAGACAAATATATTAACAATTCAAATCTATCTTCCAAATAAATAAGACTTATAAGTTGATTTCCTTCAGAAAATGCCTTCTAGCTTCCTGTGTTTCTGCTTACAAGTCTAATACCTTATGTGTGACCTACTGTCTTTCTTTCTTGAAGTTTGTAGCATCTTCTCCATTCCCAAAGTTCCAGAACATTCCAATGGTAAGCCACTTTCATCTACAGTGCAGGGCACTGGGTGGGCCCTTTCCATCTGAAAAAGCATGGCATCAACCTTAAGTTTTCCTTTGATGATTTCCTCTCCTTTTTCTCTGTTCACTTTCTGGAACTCCTTTTATTCCAATGTGTACCTCCTAAACTAGTCCTCTAACTTCCTTACTTTTTCTCTGTCAATTATCTCCTAATCTTTTTACTGAGTTTTTAAATTTTGCTTTTATATTTCTTTATATGAGCTTTTTTTCCTAAATGAGTATTTTACAGTATCCAACTCGATCTCTTGATCTGTCAAGAGTATCAAACTCTAGGTCTATCCTAGCTTCTCATAACTGAAAGTTGAGTTTTAAGTTTTCTCTGGTTTTCTTCTTCTGTAGAATTTGCTGTTTTTATCTTTTTGCTTAGTTTTAGCTTTCTCTTTCATGTTAGGGATTTTCCTCAGATGTTTGGTAATCTTTTGTTATATGTGCTTGTTTAAGAAAGGGGTTCTAGGAGGCTGTACTTAAATTCTGAAGGTTTAGATGAAACTCATTAAAGATAACCTTGAATGCATAGTCATCTGGCCCTCTAATTTAGAAACTAAGTTAGGTATGGGATTGGTGGGGTGGAAGATAGGGGTAACAATACTCAGTTATTATCCTATTTTCAGTAGAGAATTTCTATTTTCAACTGTGCATAAAGCCCCCAAGTCAAAATCCAAGCATCTTGGATTCAGTCTTCTGCTGTTATGGTAGAATATGGAAGGGATCTGGGGATCTGTTTCTTAAATGAATCTCAGTCAATTCTTTTTTTCTTTCTCTTGGTACTACTTATTTCTACCTCTGTAAGCCCCTAAAGTCACTAATACCTAAGTCTTTAGGAGTATTCTGTGGTGTAAATCAAACTGCACCTCAATTTGTACCCCTACCAGCTTCAGCTTTGACTTTTTCAAGTCTGAGAAGTTATTTACCACTCATCCACCTGTTTTCTAGCTTCCAAAATGGTGCTGCTGCTATATTCTTTCCCTTCTTCTTTGTCAAACTTGACTTCTCTCTTTTTAAAAAATCCTTTTATTGTCATGTTTGAAAGAGAGTAAAAGTAAACATGAATGTTAAATCCACTACCTTTACCTAAAAGATCAGAATACGTTTTTGGAATGTTCTTCTCATATTTCCCAGCAGTGTAGAAAGATGCCCACCCCCACTCCATCCTTGTGTCTCTCTGGTGAAGGCACACAGTGAACAGGGAAGACTGGGAATACACTGGAGTCCCTTGCTCTTAGGTACTACAAATGTTCTTCCATCACAGGAATTTTATTTTTTTTTCATGATTATTTTATTTTATTTTTAAAGATTTCATTTATTTATTTGACAGAGAGAGAGAGAAAGTGAGAGAGGGAACACAAGAAGGGGGAGTAGGAGAGGGAGAAGCAGGGAGCCTGATGCGGGGCTTGATCCCAGCACTCTGGGATCACAACCTGAGCCTAAGGCAGACACTTAACAAGTGAGCCACCCAGGTGCCCCCATCACAGGAATTTTAAAGAAGGGACTCCAACCCAGGAAAATACCTCAGATTTAGGTAAGAAGGTACTCTTGTTTTTAAGTTTTCTTTTGGTTCAGTTGTTTGTAAAAACTTAAAAATTCCACTTTGATTCAAGGTTTTATTATAAAAAAAACATTTCAGTTCACAGTCAAGATCTTTACTAAAAACAGTCTATTTAAGTTTTATTCAGTGTTTGGAGACTTGGTGAAGTTTTAGATGAATTTTTAGGTGAAGTGCAAGTGCAAATCCATTCTTGTTTCGTATAGTTTTATGAAGTGTTTGCTTACGTAAAATGTCCTCCATCCTCTCACCTGATCTAGATCCCTTTCTGCCCTAGGAGAGGGCTAAGCTTAGGCTTCTATAAAGGCATCCCTTTCCAGCCCAAAAACCATCACCAAGGGTCACCTCTGTCTTCCCTTTACTCTTTTAGCTAGTTTACATACAATTCATTTTTAAGTATCATGCACTGCTGTGTAACAGCTCTTTCACTAGGGTTTTCTGTTTCTGGGGGGTAGCGGTTTGTCCTGTTACTTCAATTTCCAGGAATTGGCATTCAGTCTACTTACACTGACAGTAACATCCTTGCAGGCAGAGACCATATTAATCTCTCCCTTAGCATCATAACTGACACACAGAGAGCGTTCAATAGATATCTATTCATTCATTTGATAAATACTGACCTACTATTTGCCAGGCTGTGTACTAGATACAGCATTTATGGCTGTGAACAAAATCATTCATGTTGTTTATAGTCTAATGTGGACTTAAGATCTCCTTTCAAGCCCAGATAAATAATAAAGAGCAAAGAAATTGAATTAATTTTAGAAATATATCAATGAAATAACTATAAAACATATTTGAAAAAATATTTTTAGTCATCGATCATGACCAAGTCTGAGTTGTATTTATTTTACTTACCTCCATCTTCCTTTTTAGAGACAATTCTGTTCTTCAGCCATTCTTTGGTTTCTTCTTTGACATCCTGAGCCAGTTCCAGGACGACCAAAGGAGTGAAGGAACTCTCACAAGTATCCAAAGCTGATAAGGTCACTTTCATCTTTCGCAAACTTGCTGAAATTAAAATAAAATAAAAAGCACATGGGTTACAGTGGAAAAGAGAAATATATAAATATATATAGACAAATAAATATATTTCTATTTTCTTAGCTACACCTAATTATGGCTTCCAAGAAAAAGGAAAAATTTTCATGATCCAGATGGATTATTTGACAGGCTCGACCAACAGTTCAGAGCACACGTGTGAGCTGGGCCCGAACGAAGTCAGGGGGAAAACGATCCTTTTCCATAAGCAGCTCAGAACACAGCAAGGAGGACATTCAGGTAAGGGAAGGACAGCAGTGTCAAATGTGCTCTCACAGAGGAAGAGTAAGAAAATATTTACAAGGGATGTGACACCTAAACATGACTTAGAAGAATGAATAGGAGTTTGCCAGTGAGACTTGGAGAGCATTCTAAGTAGAGGAAAAAAATATTCCCCTACAAAATAATAATGAAAACAACCAACAGAACCAGAGAAATACAAGTGATTAGGTTTGGTTGCAGCACTACCTGTGGGTGTGGGGATGGGGGGCAAGGGTGCTAGGCTGGGGGACCCTGATTACAAAGGAACTGGGCTTTGTCAAATAAACAGTGGGAGTCACCAGGTCAGTAAGAGGATGGAACTGACACAGTCTGAATTCCTGTTTAAGTATGGAGTTTTGATGTCCCCAGCATCAGCTTCCCTTCCAAATTTTTCTTTCTCAAGAACATTGTCTTTACCTCCGTTTCCAAACTTGAAAAATACTCAAGTCGACCTGGACGCCCCCCCAAATAGCATCAATTACTAAGGCCTAATGGCCTCTCTCTAAAATGTTTTTCACGTGACTCTCTTTAATCCAGTGATTCGCAGCAGGGGCATTTTCTAGACTTTAGACTTACTTATTCTAGCTTTGTACTTGATGTAAGTTTTAATGACTCCAAAGTGCAAGTGCAAATCAATTCTTGGGAATAATCACAAAAGGAGTGACCAACACCACAGAAGACCTTTCCATTCTTTGGGGTGAACCATGATCTTGCAACAAGCTGATCAAACAGACCAGAGTAATCTCATTTACAGTGATAAGTTTTTGTTTTTCTCTAACAGAGCATAGGTTAGGGGGAACATAAGTATTATAAATCAATGCTGGATTCACATCATAGCATAAATGCTTCAGGAGTGCTATTCTAAAATACCAACCAAATCAAAAGTCAGCATGCTATGCTCTATGAATAACCAGATCAAAAGAGGACCCAGTACTCCCCCTTCCAACAGCTAAAATGATATGGTCAGGAATTATACACAATGAAAGAATGATAAAAGAGCAGTTTGAGCTATGGAAACTCCAAACACTTGATGTGCAAAAGTTTCAAACAAGAAAAAAGGAGAGAAGCATCTTCTACACAGGGAAATAACACGTGTAAAATCAATGATCCAAGAATAAAGACAATAGAAGAGAAGAACAGTAAGACTGGCCAAAACAGAGCAGAGAGGGCAACATTTTGTGAGCTGTGACCATTTAAGGATAAGGAACGCTACAGTTCACATCTGGTTGAGTAGCCAGAAAGGAGTCACTGTAAGTTTCTGAGCAGAGGATTAGCTACATGTCAGAGTGATGTGAATCTCAATAGGTACATTTAGGGGGCAAGATTGTGAGTGTTTTTTGTCTTTCAATTCCTCTGAACTTCTGAAATTTCTCATAACAAAAAGTTGGGGAAAATGGTTAATCTACCAGAAGACTATAGAGGCTTAAGCATCATCAACTTTTAAAAGGAGATATTAAATACAGTGAACATTTCTGCAGTACTTATTCTGAGCCATGCTGGGATAGTCTGAAGGTACAAAAGTAAGCCAAGTCCCCATCTCACTTCTGGGGAGCTCATGGTCTTTTAGCAGAAGCAAGTGTGCATCAAATCATTCTAGCACAAGGCCTGAGTACAATAGCAGTAACCAGGTGGGGTGGGGCAGCCGGAGGAGGCGGGATTAACTTTCTAGGAAGGGAGGCTGAGAACCAGACACCCTTCAACTTGGAAAAGGCGGCACATAGACAACTCCAAGACTGCTCACCTGGGACATGGGAAAGAGTAAATAAAGAGGCATGTTGGAAATAATGATAAGGCTAAGGGCACAACCAAGGGTTCACCATGGTACATGTGAACATGCATCAAAGATGGCAGTTTTCTGGCAATTATGCAGGGCCTAATGTCAGTAATAAAAGGCCTACCTTATTCATAATTACCAGGTCATAAAACAATCTTTTTGAGACACTAAATGAGGGTTTCCATTCTAAACATGTATATGAGCACCAGCTAGAGATTCATAATAAATATTTGCACACTGATTTATTCTCCTTTGAAATAATATATGCCTTTCATTACTTGAGACAACCTTAACAAGATTTCCAACATATTACAAATACTTAGTGTCACTATCGCTGATATCCAGAGTTCCTACAAATCAACAAAAAAATACAAAACCTGAAATCACAAGTCACAAAAGAATACAGGCAGCCAACACACTTTGAAAAGATGTTCAAAATATACTAATAAACAAAATGCAAAATAAGTAGAAGATGCCTTTCCCTTTTCAGATTTGCTGAAGTTGAAAGGTGGGCAGAAGCCAGTTCTGGAGCAGGTGTAGAAAATTGGGCATTCTCACACATGGCTGACAGATGTTGTAACTTGATACCACTTTTCCAGAAAGCAGTGTGGCAGTATGAAAAGCAATATTAAATATTCCTACTATTCAATACAACAATGCTATTTCTTGGAATTCATGCCAAAGAGATAATAAAATAGAATATATATATATAAATGTGTGTGTGTGTGTGTGTGTATATATACAGTGAAAGTTCATGACAACTTTCTTTTTTTCTTTCTTACTTATTTTTGGGTTTTAGTTATGGCAAAGAAGCAAAAAAAAAGAAACAACTTACTACCTGAAAGTCTTAACAAGAGGAGATTGGCTAAATACATAAAGTGTGTCACAACTATACAACACAACCACCAATACTAGCATCCAGATGCAATTATATTAACATGGACAACATTTGATAACACATTGTGAGGTAAAAAAAAAAAATGCAAAGCATGATCCCATTTATGGATATACACAATCCATACTAATAGCAAAATGACAACACTAGCTAACTTTTGCTGGGAACTTACTACATGCAAAGCACTGGGCTACTCATTAAATTCTCACACAAACCCCATGAGGAAGAAACACTTTCATTTAGCAGATTAGAAAACTGAGGTCAAACAGGTTAAGTAGATTTGTCCTATGTCACACAGTAACAAGCAGGAAAGCTGAGATTTAAACTCTGGCGGCCTGAGGCCAGAGCTCACACCCTGAACCATATGTGGAAACACTCACATTTCAGTCTATACCGTTTGCGGGGGTTTTTTTTCAAGATTTTATTTATTTATTTGTCAGAGAGAGACAGAGAGTGAGTAAGCACAAGCAGGGGGAGCAGCAGGCAGAGGGAGAAGCAGGATACCTGCTGAGCAAGGAGCCTGATGAGGGCAGAACTCGATCTCAGGACCCTGGGATCATGACCTGAGCCAAAAGCAGACACTTAATTGACTGAGCCACCCAAGCATGTATTTTAATAAATGTGCTGCCAATGATTAGTCAGATATATTTCTCTAAACTGCCATGTCTAAATAGTAGGATTTAAGCTGATTGTTATTTTCTTTACTTTTTTCTTTTTGATTTGAATTTTAATGAGCAAAGGTTTTTTTTATAATTTGAAAAAAATGGCTTTTACAATTGTATATAGAACTATATACAATATAGTATATTGTATATACAATTGTACATAGAACTATATACATATACTACATATAGTTGTATATAGTATAGAAGCCCCACATTTTCAACAGTAAGTATAAAATATGCCCTTTAGTGAAGGCCAAATAATATTTTTTAAAACTATAATACAAGATAATATTTTGCTTCACTTCCCAGATTAAAAACATACCAACTTTGTACACAAGAAGTTGCCAAACTTTAAAGACTGGAGAAAAGGTTCACTAACAGTGAAAAAGCCTTCTGTCTGACAGTATATACAATTAAAGGACTCCGTACCTTAGACACACCCCCTCCTATCCAGGGGACAGCCAAAATCACCAGAGGAGCTACACGGTGATAGAATTTTTAGAGCAGAAGAAGCCTTAGGGGTCATTTAGTTCCGTGACCTCACCGTACCATGTTCATCAGACCCAAAATCACAGAACTAGTGTGGCAGGTAAGGGACTGAAATCCACTGCTCTTTGAATGAAATGAAAAAGATCTTTTTTTGTCCTTTTTGTGAACTGAGTCCATAAAGTCAGTTTTACAGTCTCATCATTAGAAGGAACACTGGCCTGGCCAAACTGCAGCTGCATGCTTTAGCTTCACAGATGTCTCATAGACTAACACAAGTGCCAGTGTGGTATTTACACTGCTCTCAGCAATGCGAAAGGCAGGTGGTGGGGTGGGGGAGAACACCCACTAAGGCTTTTTAGTGGAGCTTGGTAAGCCTTGACCCCTTTAAGGCTCTAGTACAGAAAATGCTATTGAGGTTTCCACACTGTTGGTGGACAGACCAATTCTGTTCCATTCATGCTTGAGGTTTTCAGCTGTCCTACACTTATGTCATCCATTGAGCCACAATGTACTTACAAATCTGGTTACCTAAGATGCCCTTTCCCCACCCTGCTACACCTTCTTCTGGTCCCTGTAACTCACCTAGGGGAATCTAATACTCAGAGAATTTCTATCTCTGTAGAGGAACAGTTCTGCAATGCCTTTCCTTGGGGGATTCCTGCCCCTGCGCTCTGAATGCAGCAGGGTACAGGTAAGGACTCAATTCTACAGTTAACTGGTCAAGGGAATCCTGGCATGCCCTTACCCACGTCTCCCAATAACTGGCTAGCCCAATGGTGCGAAGAGCGAGTCTAAGGTAGTGAAAACAAGAAGCCTCATGGCAGCCTTGGCCTAAGCTGAGTTCTGCAATCTGCTTTTACCAGAGGAACTTACTAGGAACTTGGTCTACCATTACCAGGCACACGACCAGTACAAGAGACCAAAACCAGGTGGGCAGACATGAGGGCTTTAAGTGTGGGTACAGAAGAGAGGCTCATGGTTGGGGCCAATCTAAAAACAATGATTCAACATATGTAGTCTTCTTAGACACTGGAAGATAGCATGATTTCTGCAACCACAACCAATTTCCCCTTTTTATCCAGGCTGTCAGCCAGGACAGCAACCAGGAAGGACTAAAAGGCATAGCATACAAGTTCCACAAATGCTGTGGGGCACAAGAGAGCCATCCCAAATTCTGCTCTTATCATGTGCTGAACTGCACACAGGGTCAAAGAGAGGCCTCTAAATGAATTAGACTCATGTGACTTTTACATTAGCTACTGGAATCACTTGCCCACACTAATAGGTAAATCCTGACCATAGAGGTTGAAATGCACATGTGAAGAGAAACACACTGTGAGTTTAATCACGGGTGGGGTGTTGAGGGGCTGGGAGTATGTGCATATTTTATCAAGGATCAAGAAAAGAATAGAAGACCCTATATTCTCTTCCTGAATTTGGGGTGGGAGGACAATGGAATTAAAAATTCAGAGGCTAGTAAGAAGGAAATGCACCCGCTATCTTCGGAAATCACCTTATTTTAGACTCAAGGAGAAACATAAACCAAAATTACAAAATTACTCTGTCATGAAGCAAAATAAGAATACATCAGTAAGAGAAAAATGAAAGGCCATGCTGATTGAGCTGGAAAATGAGAGGGATTTCCTCAGCAGAAAAGTTGCAATTTTAATAGCCAGGGCTAGAAGGAAGAACAGGACCCCTCCAGAGGCCCTGAGGGTAAAGACAACTTAGAGACATCTTCTGAAACCTCCAATGAGAGCAACTGTGGGACATTTCTTCTTTGAGACTGAAGGCAGCTGCCTCTTGGTATATATAATACAAGATGTGGGCAAATTTGATAGTGGAAAATCAGCACTGCACACACCCACCTTCACTAGAATTTGACACTCAGTGACACCAACAAGGTAAGGAAGCTGCTGAGACCTATTCCCATACCTGGGAACCTGGTGGCATCAGAATTCCACAGGAAGATGCAGGAGAAGTGAGACAAGACAACTGAAGACAGCCTGGCCATAGCAGCCCAAGCCCAAGCCTGATTAGATGCTGCACCACCAGAAGGCCACCTGGGCACAGACTCACCCAACTGAGCCTTGCCACAGACTGACCGATGAAGTGAAGCAACAATATTTCCTCTTCTTATTCAAACTTTCTTTCTACTCTCATTATGCCACAAACTGCCACGATTTTGCTTATTTGGGCTGGAATAATGTCTGAAAACTGGAGCAACACCGAATCTCACCTGTAAGCATAGCACTTGACACAAAACGAAAACTCTAATATGTGATAAAAGAATAAATCCATATGATGACCATATAACCATTTAAAAAGATGTTTAAGGAGATTTTTTAATGATCCAGGAAAATGCCAAGTGGGGAAAAAAGCAAAGTAATATAACAAGATGATCCCGATTATGTTACATGCACATTTAACACACAGTAAAATACAAAAAGAATTAAGAAGAATTGCACCCAAATGTTAATAGGGTAGGGAAATTACATGGGATTTTAATTTGCATCCTTATATTTTTTCTCAATCTTCCAAGTTTCTACAATGAAAAAAAGTCTCGCTGGCTTTAAAAAGCACTTAAAAGTGCACACACTCCAATCTACCAGGACCTTTCTATTACCTTCCCTTATTTTAGATGTTCTAAATTTCATTCTTCACCTGCAATTCTACAATTCTTTCAGCTATAGCTGAAAGATATTGCTGATATGGTTTACTTTCCATAGTGAATTGAGAACTATGTATCATACAGAACAGGCCCTTAGAAAACATTCAGTTCTGTAGATTAGTGTGAGTTCAAACTGAAAGGAGACAAATAATAAAGATTTAATTTTTTTAACTCCACGGGATTAGATTTTTAAAAATTAAACTCCACAGGATTTAAGGGAATGGGATATAACTGTTTTTCCGTCTGAGTGAACCTCAACTGTACTTATTTTTAGGTCCGGAACCTCCGCACACTGTTTTGGCTGCTGGACCAGTGTTTTGCAGCAGACAGCACACACCAAGGCTGGCGCTGTGAAGGCACCAGGAAAACAGAAGCAGCCCATAGGAGAACTCTATTCCATCCACACAATTGTCCGGTGTCCCAAGCACTGCTCCTGACTTGCATTTATTACTTAAAATGTACGATGTGTCCCAGTCAAGAGCCTGGAAACCCAATCACCCTGATGTGAAAGAGAGCATGACCCTGCAAGTTCGCTCCAGCCACACTTTGTTGTAACATACCCTAACCGTTCCTCTGCTCCCCGGACTGTCCCGGGAAGCGTGAATCCTGAGCCCCGTTGAACTGGTCCTTCCAAAAAACGCCCCTAAGCTTCGCCGTCTTTTCCACCCCCACCCACGACCTCATCCTCCTTAGCTCTGAAGACCCCCAAGCCTCTAGCCTGACTCCAGCCCCAGGTTTCGGCCTTACTACGTTTCCTTCATTACTCGATCCTCCACCCCCAGACCCATAACCCCTCCCCAAACCTCGGCTCTCCCCAGCCCCCACCTGCGACTGCCATTCCCCAACACCTTCAGGCCTCCCTCCCCCATCCCGCATCTGCGCCCATTCCCATCCCACTTCCCCATTCCTGGGACTGCCAGCACTGGGAGGTACCCTGGAAAGGAAGGGCGGCCGGAGGCATCCCCGGAGGCGCCCCGCCGCCGACTGGCAGCCCCAGCTCAGCTCCGCACCGACCCCAGCTCCGCGCCGCCAGCAGCGAGGGGGTCTGCGGTCCCCTCCCCCACGTACCGGCCGCAGCTGCACTCCAGGTCTTCGGAGGCGGGCCCGAGAGCCGGCGCAACCCGGAGGCACCGCGGTGGACGCTCGAGGGCGGGGCAGGACGGTGCCTGCTGGGCGGTCGCGCCGAGCGCTGGGTGTGGCAGGCCCGGCGCGGCCCAGAAGACCGGAGCTCTCGGGCAGGGCCGGACCACGCTGGGAGAGGCGGGCCCAGCACTGCGTCGCACTGAGCGGGGCGGGGCCTAGTGAGGAGTACTCCAGGAGCGGACCTGAACGGCTCCGCAGAAAAGTGAGATGGACCTAGCTGGCCTTTGGCCGGGAGGGGGAACAGGGCGGCGCACGAGAGAGGCGTACCTCCTGGGCTGTCACTCTGAGAGGGAGCCGGACCACAGAGAGGGGTACCGGGCGTCGCCAGGCGGTCACACCGAAAGGGGGCGGGACCACGGTGAGGGGGCGGGGCCTCGCCGGGCGGTCGCACCGTGAGAGGCGGGACCACGTTAGAAGGACGTGCCCTATGAGCTGTCATTCCGAGAGGGGGCGGGACCACGGTGGGGGAGGCGGGTCTTGTGGGCCGTCTTTCCTGTGAGGGGCGGGGCTTCGCTGGGCTGTCGTGCCGAGGGAGGGTGGGACGAAGTAGGGCCGCTAAAGAAGAAATACTGGTATCCAGGCTCCTGCAAAGACCTGCGTTACTAGAGTAATACCTTTTATCCGAAAAGCGGCAGTCCTCCTCGGATTTCCTTTCATTAGCGAACGCAGGTACTAATGTACGTCTTTCGGAAAGGGAACTTTGGGAAAGCGAGTTTGGGGGTGGGAGGGATTATTCTTCACTTTTCGACTTAGGCGGATGCTCTGCTTTCGGATAGCCAAGGAAACCTGTATGCCTCTTCACATTTTCCTCCTTTCGGTCTTATGGTAGAGACTCCACTTTTCCTGTCATTTTCAATTGTAACAGCAAAGCCCCGCCAACCCTTATCTCTCAGAAGACCTCTTCTCTCCCCTTTTCTCTGCTGTAGCCACGCGGGTCTCCCTAACCTTCCTCACAAACCCACCCACCTCCCATCTCACAGGTTTTGCCTTGGCTGCTTTCTCTGCCTTCCTTGATTACGGGGATTGTTTACTTTCTTCCCTCAAGGGAATGGAATCCCACCTTTTCACTGAGCGCCTTTCCTCCTCCATGCCCCACCATCTACTTACCTGCTCTCCTATATCTTTTTTCTATAGCACTCCTCACTTAACTGTTTAATATTATTGTTTACTGACAGTCTCTCCCTAGAATGTAAACTTCACAAGGGCAGAAATTTTTGTCAGTTTTGTCCACTAGTATATTTCCAGTGCTTGGGACAGCCCTAGACCACAACAGGCCGCGATAATTCAGTGGAACGGAAGAAAGCAATGAACGAATGCTTTTTAAGTACAACCCCCAGCCCCGCTCCTCCTCCTACACCCATCTCAGGCCAGAGGGTTGCCTCCAAGACCTGCCAAGCCAGAGGAGTGATATTTGCTCTTCTACTCCTCCGCCTCTTGCAGGTTCCAGACAGGAAGGAGGGAAACTAGGGGAAAAGAACAAAGGCTGGTTACTCCACAGGGGCTGTTGTTCTTTCTAGAGCTCCAATGCTCTGTCATGGCAGCTCACAACCTTACCGACCAGTTCTCATGTGGCTGTCTTACATGAAGGTAAGACTTTCATGGGTATGTCCAGAAGTTCTCTCTGTTCTGCAAGTTGGGACAAATTGTTTCTGAATTTCAATAGGTTTAGACATTAATTACTCATTAGGGCTTTTAAAACTGTAGTCTTCCCATCTTCTCACCCCTGGAACTTGAATGGCCATCCCTCTATGTAACTTCATCTTCTGATAGTTACATGACCAGAAGGACTGGCAAAAACAAAATTTGAATGAAAATATAAAGAAATACCTTTCCTATGGAAAATCTCATTTCATTGCCACAATTAACAAATTAAAACTTGGTGGTAAAGTCTGACAAATTAGTTGTTGGACAACACAAACAGCTGACCTACCTGAGTGAGTTAATGGCACGGATCTCTGTATTGCTGCATAACAAACCACTACACACAATTAGGGATTCCCATCTCCTTTGTCCTTTGGGGGATTTTCTTCATATTCTGTGGCTCCCAGGACCTATTGCCAGTTCTGCTGGCCAGAAAACTAGGCTGCTCTTGAAGTGTCCTATGCTTTCTATCTGCTATGCATATCTGTCTGTGGGGCTACTGTAAAGGCACTGATGAGGGAAAAGAGAAAAAAATAACAGAGATTCTCTTAGTTACCCAAGTCACCTTACTACAGCAGCCCTGTACTGGGACTGGGAGTAGCCTCAGGACAGAGGAGGGAAAAGAAAAAAAAATCAAGAGTTTTCAACACTTTGTCCAGCTTGCAAAGCATTTTTTGCATACTTTATCTAGAGGTTTTAGTAGTAGTCAGTGGGGTACACAGGCTGCGGTGGACTTACTGCATTTTGGCCAAAACTGGAATTTACCAATCTGATAGATGAAAAAAATGTTTCAATTTGCATTTCTCTTATTACAAGTATGAATGAGACATTTGTATTTCATCTTCTGTGAATTCTCTATTTATATATTTTGTCCAATTTTCTACTGGATGGAGAAACTTTATGTAATAGTAAAAATAGTCCTTTTATTAGATACGAATGTCGAACCTTTTTCTCAGTATTGCCACGTCTTTTGATTTTACTTGTGCTGTTCTATTTGCTTGTTTTGTGCTTTGTTTTTTAGCAAGCAGGCATTTTCCTTTTCTAATTAATGAATTTTACCACACTTTTCTTTTACTACTTAGTATTTCCAGGTTGTATCAGACTTAGAAAGACCTTTACCTTTCTTAGATTACTTTGAAAATTCTTCCATGGTTTTTTCTCAATTCACATTTTTTCTTTTAAAAGATTTTTCACGAGTCACATTTTTCTTTTTAAAAGTTGACTTATTGGGAATTTGTTTTGATGTAAGTGGAATGGATCTAGCTTTACTTTGTATCTTGATACCTACATAATTGCCCGATTTCATTTACTTGATAACCCATCTTTCCCTTACTGATTTAAATGCCATCATTATCACATACTAAATTTCCTTCTGTATTTTTGGACTTTTGCAATGTATCATTTTCCTTCTTTAAACTTTCCAGTACAGTGAGAAAAGGCCAACCCACACTGACAGTTTCTGAATCCCTCCTTCTCATCATAACTGTGTGGTATAGCAGCCACTGAAGCCTTGCCTTCAGTAAACTGGTCATTCTAGGCGACCACAGATGACCATTTAGGTAACTTTTCATACTGTGTGCCCTAGATTCATAGTATCCCATTTTCTTCCTGTGACGAGGTCACCATTGTCTTCAAACCTAGCCAGGTCAGATCCAATCCCAGCTTTCCATGTTGAGGGCCTGATCTTGAAACCATTTCCAATACCAAACATATACAGGCCAGGGCTAGAACCAACAGCCACTGCCTGAGTATGGAGAATGGACACTTTGACCTGTGCCAGGGATTTCAGAGTTGGATCAAGAAGCTTCCACAACCACTACTGCTGCTTGGTACCAGGAAGCTTGAGAATAGACTGGAACTTGCTGCAAAGAAGTGTCCTAACTTCTACTACCTGATCTCAACTCAGGTAAATGTGACCGTGACTGATCTCACAGTCACATAATTTGGAAAGAATTATAATTTTCCTACTTTCTTTTCTTGTTTAAGCATTGAGGAAATGCTTCTGGTGTTTACTCAGCAAGTAGGAGGTTGACTTTGGGTTGGAGATAAATATATTTTATTATTAAGTAAGAATCCATGAATTATTTTATTGAAAGTTTTTTGTTTATCCAGGATGAATGCTGAATTTTTTAATATGCCTTTTCATCATCCGTGAAGACATTCATAGTAATTTTTTTTCTTAGTAATAACAAAGTCTACTAATAGGTTTCCTTATTTAGCTTTTATTATGAAAGTGATAGGAAGCCGTTGAGGAATTCTGAGCAGATGAGTGATATTATCTGCCTCACATCCAAACAGGATGACTCAGATTTCTGTGTTGAGAACACACAAAAGAGGCACAAGGATGGAAGCAGACTATTGCAATAATTGAGGCAAGAGATGGACTATACCAGAAAGGTACAGTGATGAGAAGCATATAGGTTCTAGAAATATCTAAAAGGTAAAGTTCTCAGGAAATGTGAACATGTTGGATATAAAGTACAGGTGACAGCAGTGTCATTAACTGAGGTAGGGAAGACTGTGGGAGGAATGAGTTTGGAGGAGAAGTCAGGACCTCTGTGTTGACACACTGTTTAAGATGTCTTTTGGAAATCTAAGTTGGAATACAGGCGTCTGGCAGTCAGGAGAGAAGGCATAGCTGGAGGGATGCATTTGCAGATCGTTAGCACAGAGCTGGTGTTTGAAGCTGCAGGCCTGCCTGGGTCCCCCAGAGGTGCAGGAGCCACTAGAGAAGAGGACCAAGGACTTACCCCTGAGCCTTAGCTCCAACAGTGAGAAGTCAAACCAAGAAGCAAAAACAGCAGAGGAGCTTCGGAGGGACTGGCCAGTGAGATGGGAGTTAAGCCAAGAGAGTAGGAGAGAGGGCATCTCAGAAGCAAGTGAAGAACATGAATGGAGAAGGAGCTGTGTCACATTTTGAGGACAGGTCAAGTAAGATGAGAACTGGGAACATGAAATAATACGACAGCACTAAGACAAACATATTTGGCCTACCAATTACAGTTAAACGTACCTAAGTCACTTGCAGATAAACAAAATACTCAAATTGGATGGATGAAAACTCAGCACTATATGTAACAGACAACCTAAAGTAATTTTTAAAGTTTTACAATAAAATGATGGCCAAAAGCATGCCAGGCTAATATAAACACAAATAAAGCCAAGATGGTTGGCTTCAGAGCAAAACGCATTAAACAAGACAAAGGAAGGGAATTTGGAACGCTTATATGTAGAATTCACAATGATAGAACATACTTGAGAATATCTATGTACCAAATAAAACTGTTGTCCCTGCCTCTAGCAGGGCCTTTGCACCTACTGTTCCCTCTGCTTGGAACTCTTCCCAGCACACCTCTAACTCCTTCACTTCTCCAAGACTATTCAAAATGTCATTTTCTCAATGAGGCCTACTCTCATCTCCCAACTCAAAATTGTAACCTAGTCTCTCTAATCACCTTAAACTATTTTGCTGTTTTCGTGCCTGCTCTCCATGGCTCCTTCTGAATTTGCTTTCATGTCTATTTTCCGGGAACAGTTGCCAGTTTTCCTTCAATTCTTTGATACCTTTTTTTTCCCTTTCATTTCTTTTTCAGAGTGCCCCCAGCTTGTATCTGTTTCCTGTCTCACTTTCTTCCATGTGAGCCACTGGCAGGGGGTATGGTGGGTAGGATCCAGGTCCCTGGCTGGAAGCTTTTTTAAGGGCTCAGTATTGAGTTGCGAACTGGCTTGGCCTTTGCTTTTCTTCCATCCAAAAACAGGCCACTGGAGGACTGCTCATGGTGCGATCTTCTCTCTGCTCACTGGCAGACTGCTTCCTGCACATCTGTGGTGAGTCTGTGTGTGTTCTCATGTAGCCCTGCCCCCTGCTTCTACCTTTATTCTTAGCCTGCTGCTGCTCTGGGACTTGGCTTGGTGCACCCTCTCCCCCAGGCCCTTCACCATGGAGTGTCCCCGGCCCTATGTAAGACCTGCAACCCTGAGTGTGCTTGCTCTACTTTTGTCTGTGTCCCTACTGAGCCTCACTGCTGTGGGTGCTCTCCCATCTGTTTCATGTGGTTGTGCGCTTCAGGGGTCTCCCAGTTTGTCAAAGATGAGTGTTTTAGCCAGTTCAGGCTGCTATTCCAAAAATACCATAGACTGGTGACTTAAACAAAAAAAAAAAC
Organism: Nasua narica; assembly: GCA_028533885.1. Taxonomy (NCBI): domain Eukaryota; kingdom Metazoa; phylum Chordata; class Mammalia; order Carnivora; family Procyonidae; genus Nasua; species Nasua narica. Next base: position 53,677,423 of record CM052799.1, on the reverse strand, counting down.
ACATTTTTTATTTTTTCTATTTTTCCAAAATAGAAATTTATGCTCATATATTAAAACACCTAAACAAAACAAAACAAAACCTATCTCATCCTCCTAGAAAGAAATATGTAAACCATTTCCATCCTCCCTGTAACTATTGAATACAAACACCTATTTGCCAGAGTAGATGAAATATCATATAACTATTATTAATGCTCTGGGGAAAGTGTTGTTTTATTTCCACCATGTTTTTACTGGAAACCTTTAATATAGAGTAACGACGATTTGACATCTGCCACATAAGCAAGGACATAATTTGGTTCCCAGTGTTATTTCAATTTCCTGTCTTAGCAGGGAACAGGCTAAATGGCTAATGGGTCCTTTCTGTGCCTTCTCTGTATCTAATACATTCCTGGAATAAAGCCATTGATGTAATAGAATTCCTCTGTGAGATTGCTCACCTGAAGAGCACTGCTCATCCTAAATATTAGATTTTGATTGAGATGGGTATCTTCAACTATCGAAATCTATATCATTAGTGTCAAGAACTCCAAAGGATATGACATTTTACCATACGTATGAGCTATTAAGTTAACCTGTCACAGTTTCATGGATGTTAAGAGAAGACAAGGGACTCCTGGGTCAGAGACAAAGGACTTGATGACTCATTGCATAGGCGGCAGTGTGAGCTCTGTTGTTTGTGAATTCCCCTTGACCCCCAAGTCCCTTGGGGGCAATATGGAGCAGCCCAGGTGAATTCTGTACACCCACTGGGTTTGTATCATAGCTCAGAAACTCGGAGTTTAGGTAACTCTGGTCTTTTAAAGGGGCTGTTAGCAAGCCTACTTGACCTTTACTTCTGAGGGAAGCATTATCTTTGTAATCCTAAACAGAAAATAAATCTGCCCTTTGCTCCACACAGAGATACCAGCTCTAGCTTCAAGGCTATTTTCTATACAAACATCTTTCAAAAGATAATTTGGAACAAAGGTTTTCAGTGCCTTGACTCAGAAGATGTGCAGATATGCAAAATATCCATGTAGAATTATTTCCCAATAATTAGCAATAGTCTTGCTACAAACACAACTTATGAGTTTCCCAACAGAAGTACAGTTCACACTTGAGCAACACAAAGGATAGGGGCACCAACCCCCTCAAGCAGTCAAAAACCTGTGTACAACTTTTGACTCCTCCAAAATTTAACTACTAACAGCCTACTATTGAACAAAGCCTTACTGATAGCATAAACAGTTCACACATATTTTTGCATGTTACATGATTATATACTGTATTCTTACAATAAAGTAAGCTAGAGAAAAGAAAATGTTAAGAAAAATCATGAGACAGAAAAAATTTACAGTATTGTACTGTAAAAAATCCACATATATGTGGAGCTTCACAGTTCAAACTTATGTTTTTCAAAGTCAGTTGTATATCCTACAGCCTGCACAGGTGCAGAACTTTAGAGTTTACAAGACTTTGTTTTTGTTTTTTTGTTGTTTTTTAAAGATTTTATTTATTTGACAGAGAGAGATCACAAGTAGGCAGGGAGGCAGGCAGAGAGAGGGGGGGAAGGAGGCTCCTGGCTGAGCAGAGAGCCCGATGTGGGGCTCGATCCCAGGACCCTGAGATCATGACCTGACCCTGAGATCATGACCCTGAGGCTTTACCCCACTGAGCCACCCAGGCACCCCCAGAGTTAACAAGGCTTTGTAAGAAGACAAAAGATTACTGGATTTCCTTTTCACATATTTTTGAATATTAAAAAAGTTAAGTAACACAGACACTTCATACAAAAGTAAAAATTGTAGGAGAGTAGGCAGAGTAAAGTAGGTCTCTCTCCCTATCCCCTACCACTCAGCTTCTCTCCCCAGAGGAAACCAGCTTATTTTGAATTTCCTAGAGATTTTATATCTACCTGTCTTCCTTCCTCCCCTTCTTTCCTATCCTCCCCCTACCATGCACACACCCCCACATATAAGGGTAGGGGTATGTGTGTGTGTATACTCATGCCTTTGCTCTACCTCCAATTCTTATCCACTCCTCCACACATCCCCACCCATCAGAAACAATCAAAATTAAGACAGTTGAAGCAATCTAAAACCAAAAACAGTGCAGTTTCATCCAGTGACTTTCAAAGTTCCTGCATTCCTTTACTCATGCATTCCCCACTGGTGACCACTCCCTGAGCTGACACATGTATAGGGGAACAAGGCACCTAATTATAAAGAATAATGAGAGTAAGAGAAGTAAATATACTATAGGAGAACCCACATGTAACACCTCCCATATTGCTTAGGATATCTTGTTGCTGACACCTACTTTCTTCCTTCACAGCAAACAAAACATTGGGAACCTAGCTTGAGCCTCTGAAGTTCCATGTCTAATTTGTTGCTCCGCACTTATGTCAAATGTTGGTGATTACCATCCTGGAGGGCCCTGAGCATTACTTTAAGTCCTTTCATACATGTACCCTAGACAGAAATAATCCCATTTGACTTCTTCCAATATACTCTACAGATATTACTCTGCTACGTAAGTGTTGCCCAGTAAACCTAAGTGCATAGGTGAAAATGAACTGTGCCTTTTATATATGTGACTTTTAAATCTAGCCCTCTAACCTATATGATGAAATAGAAATGGCAAGGTTTTAATAGTCTGACTTGATCTGATATTATAGTTCTGTTTTATTTTGTTCCTCCAATTTGCTAAGCTCCGGTAGCTTCTCTTCGAGTAGTCCAGTGTGTAAGAGAGAAGTATTTTTTATAACAAATCCTTAACAAAGAGACCAAAAAAAAAAAAAAATCCCAAAAACCCATAAGCAAGAAACAGCATGTCCTAGTGTGGGTGTCCCCAGAAGCCGACCTTAAGACAAGGATTTGAGGGCAAGCAGTTCATTTGGGAGGAGAACCAGGGGACATGGGTAGGGGAGAAAAGAAGAGAGACCGGGAGTGAGGGTGTATTGTCATGCAGGTCACTCTTGAAGGTGCCTGGGGCTAAACCCCACTGGGCAATTCCAGGGCCAGTGGAAAACACACCTCACAGTTTCCTGCCTGAGGACTGCTAGCTGGAAAGGTTAGTTCTTTGGTACTTTTGGCCACCATCTCTGTGGGAAGCCAGTGCTCTTGCCACCAGAGGTGCCCTAAGGCAATGAGATGCAAATGTTGGCCAATGGAAGTTAGGTTCTGAGGGGATATGGCTGGGCTCTGCCTGTACCTACTACATGGGTCATTACCATGGACCATGAGAGGCCTTTGGTTCCTATTCCACATTCACAAATGCCCCCAAATTTGAACTAAAACATCATCCCTAAGGGTACAGAAGTAGTTATAGAGATATACACACAGGATTGAAAGATATCTATTAAATAACTTTATTTTTTAAGATTTAAATTCAATTAATTAACATATAATGTATTATTTGTTTCAGGGTATGTCTGTGATTCCATCAGTCTTAATTACAACAGTAATTAAGTGCTCATTACAACACATACCCTCCCTAATGTCCATCACCCAGTTACCCCATTCCTTCACCCCTCTCCCCTCCAGCTCCCCTCAGTTTTTTTCATATGATTAAGAGTCTCTTATGGTTTGTCTCCCTCTCTGGTTTCATCTTGTTTCATTTTTTCCTCTCTTCCCCTGTGATCCTCTGCCTTGTTTCTTAAATTCCACATACATATATGCAGTGGAATATTATGCAGCCATCAAAAAATGAAATCTTGCCATTTGCGGCAACATGGATGGAACAAAAGGGTATTATGCTAAGCAAAATAAGTCAATCAGAGAAAGACAATTATCATATGATTTCACTGATATTAAGTAATTTTCAATTTGTGTCCCAGTAACAGACTACAGTATTAATGGTTATGTGTAATGAATTTAGTGTTTTTCACAAATCCTTTCTTTACCTTATAATTAGTATAATTATATTGCCTTGTATTTTTGTTTTAAAGACATATTTTGTGGGGTACCTGGGTGGCTTAGGCGTTAAGTGTCTGCCTTCAGCTCAGGTCACGATCCCAGAATCCTGAGATTGAGCCCTGCATCGGGCTCCCTGGTCAGCAGAAAGCCTACTTCTCCCTCTATCATTCCCCTTGCTTGTTTTCTCTCTCTTGCTGTGTCTCCCTCTGTCAAATAAATAAATAAAATTTTTTAAAAAGACGTATCTTGTTAAATATGAATATTTCAAATGTTTATTTAACAATTAAAAATTTTTTTAGCACTTGCTTTAATATTTCTTTATTTTTTAATGTATTGCAAGCCTCAAAAACTGAAAACGACCCGGACTTCTGTCACCATTGGAAAGGCTCCAGTTAAACACAATAGAATTAGGGAGAAATTAAGGGCAAAATTAAGAAGAAAAAGGAAGGACATAAGGGACAGAATGTCAGGGCACTTTGCTCTCACCTAATTGATTGGGGAGGCTGACAGGGCTGTGTGCACCATACCTGCGCTGAATGGTTTCTTCTTGGCCTTCCAGGCACCAGTGGCTCAGAGGTAGAGAACGACTCTCAGAAACTTCACTATGTAGACATAACCTGACAGTTCCAACTGATCCATGGGCCTCGTTCACATCTCGCTTTTTATTTCTCACCTTAAAGAAAAAAATTAAGCAAAAAAAAAAAAGTAACCATTGTTGGACGATAAATCGAAAGTTGCCATTTGTCTCCAGGAGCTAATGGGATGGGTGTGGTACATGAACAATGAATCTTGTAACACTGAAAAAATAAAATAAAAGTATCTGGGGGGGGGGAAGAGCTAATGGGACTTAGTACATGTTCTGAATACAATATAAAAATATCGTGGGTAGCAATGAATGAATGATCATGAAATCCCCAAAGTGGAATCAATCAGGTTTTTCTGGAAGCCTCCAGAAGTATCAAGAAATATGTGTTATATTTATCTTTATGCTTTTTCTTCAAATATAAGCTGATTAAAGTTAGGTATCTTATTTTTCTAATTAAATTATAGCTTAAAATTATTAATGTTGTCTTTGTGAATCTAAGCTCTAAATTAGAGCTCTAAATCCTGGGGAAAATGTGCCTTCTCTAAAATCAAATGTTTCAATAATCATTGACTCACTAGACCATAAACTCATTTATGGATAACTCACTTATAAGGATAACCTTCTAACTAGCACTATAATTTAGGAGATAAATAATTGAGAGATAATATGAGCAAGTAATAGATGGTATTTGTTGAAATTATGTACTTTGTTTTAATTTTCTTTGATCAAAATTTATAAAAAATTAAGAAAAGCTTTTTTAATATTTGTTTATAGAGGGTACCTGGGTGGCTCAGTTGGTTAAGTGTTTGTCTTCTGCTCAGATCATGATGTCAGGCTCCTGGGATCAAGCCCTACATCAGGCTCCCTGCTCAGGGGGGAGTCTGCTTCTCCTCCCTCTGCCCCTCCCTCCACCAGCTTGTGCTCTCTCACTCTCGTGCTCTCTCTCTCTCAAAAAAATGAATAAAATCTTTTAAAAATTTTTTTAAAAGATAGGTTTATAGAATGTTAAAAATAATACGAATTGGAAATTTAGATTTCCCTTTAAAGCATTTGTCATTTTCATGGGATTTTTTAACTGTCAAAATCAAAACAAATGCATATAAAATTGGATATCCAGTCTGTTCAATGGAATATGGATGAAATACAGTGACAAATCTTTTTGTATACCTTAGAATCTCTGAAAAATGAAATGCTTATTAAAATTGAATTATGTATTTGGAGGGTAAAAATACTTGGCTCACAGGTATTCAGAGAGCAGGTGCTTGGCACATAATGTGAAACAGTGATCCTGACTCCCAGGGTGCACTGGGCAGTAGTTGTACAACCTCTGTAGGGTGAGATAGTTTTCTTTACCCGGCATGCATGTGTGCCTGTGTACATGTGTATGTGGCTCACAACAGCACCACCAAGTGGAGGGGGAAGAAAGGTAACTCAACAACTATTTTAGGCACCTACCATAATACCTATTGCTGCTTTAACAATTTACCCCCAGACAAAGCAACTTAAAACAACAAAATATTTATTTCCTAACACATTTTCTGAGAGTGAGGAATGCAGGAGTGGCTTAGCCGGGTGGTTCTGGCTCAGGATCTCTCTTGAGGTTGCAGTCAAGATGTCAGCCAGGGTTGCAGTCATCTGATGGCTCAAGTAGGGCTCCAGGAACTGATGGCTCTCTCTGGCGGCTGCTGGCAGGATACACCTCAGGTCCTCACACATGGACCTCTTCATAGGACTCCTGATGGCAGCTGGCTTCTGGAAGAGGACAGGATCAGAGAAAGTAAACCAGAAGTTCTAATGCCTTTAAATCACCTAATCCCCATAGTCATACCATCATTTCTGCATCCTTCTATTTGTTAGAAGCAAGTCAGTAAGTCCAGCCTGTAGTCAAGGGGAGGGGAATTAGGTTACTTCTTTTGTTGGAGGCAGGGTGATTAAAGTGCTTGACTTTTTTTTTCTTTTTTTAGTAGGTCCCTGCCTAGCACAGAGTCCAATGCAGGTCTTGAACTCATGACCCTGAGATCAAAAGTCGAGCCAAGATCAATTGACACCCAACTGACTGAACCACCCAGGCACCCCAAAGAACTTGATATTTTATTTTTTATTTTATTTTTATTTATTTATTTATTATTATTATTTTTTAGATTTTTATTTATTTACTTGAGAAAGAGAGAGAGTGAGAGAGAGCATGAGAAGGGAGAAGGTCAGAGTGAGAAGCGGACTCCCCTTGGAGCCAGGAGCCCGATGTGGGACTCGATCCCGGGTCTCCGGGATCATGACCTGAGCTGAAGGCAGTCGCCCAACCAACTGAGCCACCCAGGCGCCCCTTACTTTTATTCTTTAAAAAGATTTATTTATTTGATAGAGAAAGAGCACAAACGGGGGACGGCAGACAGAGGGAGAAGCAGGCTCCTCACTGAGCAGGGAACCCGATGTGAAGCTCATTCCCAGGACCCTAGATCATGACCTGACCTGAATGCAGGTGCTTAAACGACTGAGCCACCCAGACGCCCCTGAACTTGTTATTTTAAATCAGCGCAGTGAAGAAAGCCCAAGGACCAGATGACTCATCCAGCTTACCCTGACATTGGTATGTGAGGGCACTCACATCTACATCTTTCCAGGTGTTTGTGGAGCATTCCTAGTGCTAATGTTTAATACATAGATCCTGATGCCACACAGCTAAAATAAGTTGAGGAATCCGTTTGTGATGGAAATATAGATGATTCTGTTTCTTCCAGAAGGTAGAATCTAACACGTCAGAGCATTGTCAACTATGAATCCGTTTGGATGGCAGCCTAGAACTTCTCCATCATTATTCTGTCATATCAACACAACCAGTTGAATTCAGAGGAATGTCCTTAGCCTAAGCAAGCCAAGTCCTCAGTTGGAGCCACAGAAGTATGTGTATGTTTGGTGGCAAGGAGGGGAGGACACTGAGGGGGCCTGAAAATGATGTTTCTGATCAGTCACTCCAAAATGGACCACTTTACAACAATTTGCTTAAAGAATTGATAGTTAAACATATTAGTCATTAGGCATATTTGTATTTAATAGGTTTAAATTCCACAGTACCTTTCAGTACTGGTTGTGTGTTTCGAGGGGATGGAGGAAAATGGTTGAAAAGTGTACTCTCGGCTAATTCTGTGGAAAAACTTTACTTGAAACTTCTCCACTCAACCTACTCCATTCTGATGCTCTTTCCAAGCCAGCACAAGCATGATAAAGAGAAGGCACCTGATCAGTGCTGTCTGGACTGAAAAAAATAGCTGGCTAGCGGGGCAAGCTGCACCCCTGGCCATGGAGAACTTGCCATCCCTGCCTAGCTCATTATTCTTTCTTCCTCTGACCACCAGCTCAGTCTGCACCCTCCTCCACCAGGGCTCCACATAGGAGTTTATGCAGAGTGGCTGATTATTCCGGGCAGCAAGAAGACTCTGGAGGTCTGCTTCCAATACTCCCATTCTCTCACCAGCCGGCAGCGGAGTAGACTCACACACACCCAAACAAAATGGTGACTTCTCTTACTTGCAGAGTTCTACCAAACAGAACTCTTTTCAAACAGACTTTTCCCTTGCCACATTGATAATTAATGTTCATAATAAGGACCCTGAAGGTTGGTCAGACTCTGAGGAACCTATGGAATAATTAAAAAATGAAATAATTTTCAGTAGGACTTCATGCTTAGTGCATTTCATATTCCAATACTTTTGATAGATGGTCATGATTGATTGCCTAATTCCTCAAACATGTGAGGAAGCAGAGGATTTACTGTGTGTCAGTGGTACTGCTGTAATGAGTTATTTGAGAGCATATTACCCAATGTCGCTCAGCGCTAGCATGGCCATGCAGGGGCTGCGTAAGCTGCAGCCACAGGGAGCTGTTGCATTGGGAATCACTCTGAACCCATGTTTTCCTTCTAGATTAAAAAAAATTATTGGAGCACCTGAGTGACTCAGTCGGTTAAGCATCTACCTTCTGCTTAGGTCATGATCTCCGATTTAGCCCTGCTTCAGGCTCCTGGCCTGGTAGGCAGTCTGTTTCTCCCTCTCCCTCTACTCCTCCCCCTGCTCCTATGCACTCTCTCTCTCTAATAAATAAAGAAAATCTTTCAAGAAAATTATTGAAGGGTGAATGGGGGGAAATCGGAGGGGGTGATGAACCAGGAGAGACTGTGGACTCTGAGCAACAAACTGAGGGGTTTGGAGGGGAGGGAGTGGGGGGTTGGGCGAGCCTGGTGGTGGGTATTGAGTAGGGCACGTATTGCATGGAGCACTGGGTATGGTGCATGAACAATCAATCTTGTAATACTAATAAAATAAATATATTTGGGGAAAAATTATTGTTGGAATTAAGGATAATTATCAATAAAATCATATCCCAAAATACTGTTCTTATAATCAAGGAACCACTTATTGCCCTTATCCATTTTTAACATGTCTAAAGAATTTGATACAGGATTAAAAAAAATTACCTGGAAAAGATTAAACTACCCCAGGTGGCACCTCATATCCGGTCAAGGCTTCTTCTCTCTTTCTCTCTCTCTTGCTACTCCTGTTATTTGCAGATACATTGCCCTACTTGGAGAAAATTCAAAATCACAAAAATTTACAGTGGAAAAAACATCAAGTCCAACACTCCTATTTGGCAGTTGAAAAACAAACATCCCAAACGTAATATGACTTGCCCTCAAGCTACATAACAAGTTAATCGTGGAGCCCCAGAAGAACCCACATTTCCCAATTCCTGTGGAAAGACCAAAGCCACAGCAAAGCCAATAACTGCTAATGTAAACTCTCAGCTATCACAGCCAAAGAAACCAAAAAACCACTGGAAATGGTATTTCAATAAACTACTTTTGACCTCTAAGATTGAAGTCCCATGTATCCTATTTTAAATATCTTACATTGAAAAGATTCAAGTCGCTTTAAGCAGAAAAATAAAGCTCACATGGCATTGCTCATCTTTAGGGTCTCTGAGGCTCAGGGACATGCAATTTAGTAATTTGTATCTTTTCAGACTTTGATTCATTTTCAGAATGGAGGTCATGTCCATGAGAGAGTGTGGACAGCTGGAGCTAATTATTCAGAGTGATGCCAAGTGTGGGAAAGGGGATTACAAAATGCAATAATTAGATCCTTACCACATACAAACCTACCTGCAGCTAGAGTCATACCATTTTATTTCTAAATATTGCAACTTGCATCTCCTAAGAATAAGTACATTCTCCTTATTGGTGAGAAGTGATTTTTAGAAACCAAGATCTGGGGGCAAGGGTTTTCACTGACACTAGGTTATTGTTGCTTCCTGGCCCTCACGGCACACAGATATAGGAAAGACACACTTTTAAAGTTTAGTTCATAGGGATATTCTCAATTCAAATTTAACCTTACAGTGTTTTATTATTTTAATATTTGCTTTGCATCTCATTTTTCTCACACTGAAAATCTTGGTTTGTATAATATGCTTATTTTCACCTATATTTTAATTTTTTAAATATGTAAAACACTTACCTGATCCTAAAGTATAAACTGTATGAAAAGGTAACCAAATTCACTGAAGTTTCACTTCCAGCCTTCTCCCTTCTCTCCATTTCCTCATCTCCTATAGGTAAATAATTCTATTTCTTCTTTTTGAAAATATAAACAAATATGTAAATATATTCTTACTAATTTTATTTTTTAAATTCCATTAATTAACATATAGTGTACTATTAATTTCAGAGGTAGGGTTCAGTGCTTCATCAGTTGTATACAATGCCCAGTGCTCATTACATCATGTGCCTTCCTTAATGCCCATCACCCTATTACCCCATCCCCCCACCCACCACCCCTCCAGTAACCCTTAGTTTGTTTCCTATGGTTAAGAGTCTCTTATGGTTTTTTCCCCCTCTGATTAAATCTTGTTTTATTTTTCCCTCCCTTCCTCTATACTCCTCTGCATTGTTTCTTAAATTCCACATATGAGTGAGATTATATGATAACTGTCTTTCTCTTATTGACTTATTTCATTCAGCATAATACCCTCTAGTTCCATCCACATCATTGAAATGTCAAGATTTTGAGGGTTCTTCTGATGGCTGAGTACTATTCCAATGTATAAATATATACCACATCTTCTTTATCCATTCATCTGTCGATGGACGTCTTGGCTCTTTCCATTGTTTGGCTATTATGGACATTGCTGATATAAATACTGCGTGCAGGTGTTCCTTCTGATCACTACATTTGATCTTTGTGGTATATACCTAGCAGTACACTTGCTGGGTCATAGGGTAGCTCCATTTTTAACTTTTTGAGGAACCTCCATACTGTTTTCTAGAGTGAATATACAAGCTTGCATTCTGACCAGCAGTTTAAGAGGGTTCCCCTTTCTCTGCATCCTCACCAACATTTGTTTCCTCACTTGTTAATTTTAGCCATTCTGACTAGTGTGAGGTGGTATCTCATGGTGGTTTTCATCTGTATTACCCTGACGCTAAGGAATGTTGAGCATTTTTTCATGCATCTGTTGGCCATTTGTATGTCTGCTTTGGAGAAATATCTGTTCATGTCTTCTGTCCATTTCTTGACTGGATTATATTTGTCCTTTAGGTGTTAAGTTTGGTAAGTTCTCTATAGATTTTGGACACTACCCCTTTATCTGATAATACATTTGCAAAAATCTTCTTCCATCCTATAGGTCATCTTTTGGTTTTGTTGACTGTTTCCTTTGCTGTACAAAAGCATTTTATCTTAATAAAGTCCCAATAGTTCATTTTTGACTTTGTTTCCCTTGCCTTTGGAGACATGTCTAGCAAGAAGTTGCTGTGACCCAAGTCGAAGAGGTTGCTACGTATGTTCTCTAGGATTTTGATGGATTCCTGTCTCACACTTAGGTCTTTCATCCATTTTGAGTCCATTTTTGTGTATGGTGTCAAGGAAATGGCCCAGTTTCATTCTTCTGCATGTGGAGGTCCGATTTTCCCAACACAATTTGTTGAAGAGACTGTTTTCCATTGGATAGTCTTTCCTGCTTTGCCAAAGATTAGTTGATAATAGAGTTGAGGGTCCATTTCTGGGTTCTTTAATTTGTTCCACTGTTTTTGTGCCTGTTTTTGTGCCAGTACCATACTGTCTTGATGATACAGCTTTGTAATAGAGCTTGAAGTCTGGAATTGTGATGGCACCAGCTTTGGTTTTCGTTTTCAACACTCCTTTGACTATTTGGGGTCTTTTCTGGTTCCATACAAATTTTAGGATTATTTGTTTCAGCTCTGTGAAAAAAGTGGATGATATTTTGATAGGGATTGCACTGACTGTATAGATAGCTCTGGAAAGCACAGACATTTTAACAATATTTGTTTTTCTAATCCATGAACATGGAACGTTTTTCCATTTCTTTGTGTCTTCCTCAATTTCTTTCATGAGTGTTAAATAGTTTTCAGAGTATATAGCCTTTGCCTCTTTGCTTAGGTTTATTCCTAGATATCTTATGGTTTTGGCTGCAATTGTCAATGCAGTTGACTTCTTGATTTCCCTTTCTTCTTTCTCATTATTACTGTATAGAAATGCAACTGACTTCTGTGTGTTGATTTTGTATCCTGCCACGTTGCTGAATTGCTGTATGAGTTCTAGCAATTTTGGAGTGAAATCTTCTGGGTTTTCCACATGAAATATCATGTCATCTGTGAAGAGTGAGTGTTTGACTTCTTCTTTGCTGATTTGGATGCCTTTTTACTTCTTTTTGTTGTCTGATTGCTAAGGCTAGGACTTCTAGTATTCTGCTTAATAACAGTGGTGAGAATAAATATCCCTTTCATGTTCCTTACCTTAGGGGAAAAGCTCTCCGTATTTCCCCATTGAGAATGATATTCACTGGAGGCTTTTCATAGCTGGTTTTTATGATCTTGAGGTATGTTCCCTCTATCCCTACACTGTGGAGAGTTTTAATCAAGGAAAAATGCTGTATTTTGTCAAATGCTTTTTCTGTATCTATTGAGAGGATCATATGGTTCTTGTCCTTTCTTTTATTAATTTAGTGTATCACATTTTAGTGTATCACATTGATTGATTTGAGGATGTTGAACCACCCTTGCATCCCAGGAATAAATCCTACTTGGTTGTGGTAAATAACCTTTTTAATGTACTGTTGGAGTCTATTGGCTAGTATCTTGGTGAGGATTTTGGCATCTATGTTCATCATGGATATTAGTCTGTAATTCTCCTTTTGGGAGGGGTCTTTGGTTTTGGGATCAAGGTAATGCTGGCCTCATATAAAGAGATTGGAAGTTTTCCTTCCATTTCTATTTTTTGAAACAGCTTCAGAAGAATAGGTATTAATTCTTTAAATGTTTGGTAGAATTCCCCTGGGAAGACATGCAGCCCTAAACTCTTACTTATTGAGAGATTTTTGATTAGTGCTTCGATTTCCTGGCTGGTTATGAGTCCCTTCAGGTTTTCTGTTTCTTCCTGCTTCAGTTTTGGTAGTTTATATGTTTCTAGGAATGCATCCATTTCTTCCAGATTGCCTAATTAGCTGACTTATAGTTTCTCATAATATGTTCTTATAATTGCTCATATTTCTTTGGTGTTGGTTGTGATCTCTCTTCTTTCATTCATGATTTTATTAATTTGGGTCCTATCTCTCTTCTTTTTGATAAGTCTGGCTAGGAGTTTATTGGTCTTATTAATTCTTTCAAAGAACCAGCTCTTAGTTTGGTTGATCTATTCTACTGTTTTTTTGGTTTCTATTTCATTGATGTCTGCTCTAATCTTTATTAATTCTTGTCTTCTGCTTAGTTTAGGTTTTATTTGCTGTTCTTTCTCCAGCTTCTTTAGCTGTATGGTTAGGTTGTGTATTTAAGACTTTCCTTGTTTCTTGAGAAAGTCTTATATTGCTATATACTACCCTCTTAGGGGAATGCCTTTGTGGCATTCCAAAGGTTTTGAACGGCTGTATTTTCATTTTCATTTCATTTCATTTTTTTCCATGAATTTTTAAATAATTCTTTAATTTTCTGGTTGACCCATTCATTCCTTAGTAGGATGCTCTTTAACCTCCAAGTATTTGAGTTCCTTCCAAAGTTCCTCTTGTAATTGAGTTCAAGTTTCAAAGCACTGTAACTGAAAATATGTAGGGAATAATCCCAGTCTTTTGGTACCAGTTGAGACCTGATTTGTGACTCAGCATGTGATCTATTCTGGAGAATGTTCCATGTGCATTTGAGAAGAATGTGTACTGTGTTGTTTTAGGATGGAATGCTCTGAATATATCTCTGAAGTCTATGTGGTCCAGTGTATCCTTCAAAACCCTTGTTTCCTTGTTGATTTTCTGCTTAGATGATCTGCCCATTGCTGTCAATGGGGTGTTGAAGTCCCCTACTATTTGTGTATTATCAATGTGTTTCTTTAATTATGTTATTAATTGGTTTATATAATTGGCTGCTCCCAAGTCATGAGCATATATATTTACAATTATTAGATCTTCGAGCCCCTGGGTGGCGCAGTTGGTTGAATGACTGACTTCAGCTCAGGTCATGATCCCGGAGTCCCGGGATCGAGTCCCACATCGGGCTCCCGGCTCCATGGGGAGTCCGCTTCTCACTCTGACCTGCTCTCTCTCACTCTCTCTCTTTCCTAATAAATAAATAAATAAATAAAAAAATCTTTAAAAAAAAAAAACAATTGTTAGATCTTCTTGTTGGATAAACTCTTTATGATATAGTGTCCCACATTACCCTCACTATAGTTTTTGGTTTAAAATCTAGTTTGTCCGGGGTGCCTGGGTGGCTCACTAGGCTAAAGCCTCTGCCTTCGGGTCAGGTCATGATCTCAGAGTCCTGGGATCGAGCCCTGCATCGGGCTCTGTGCTCAGCAGGGAGCCTGCTTCCTCTTCTCTGCCTCTCCGCCTAATTGTGATCTCTCTGTGTCAAATAAATAAATACAATATTTAAAAAATAAAAATAAAATAAAATCTAGTTTGTCTGATATAAGGATTGCTACCCCAACTTTCTTTTGATGTCAATTAGCATGACAAATGATTTGCCATCCCCTCCCTTTCAAACTCGAGGTATCTTTGGGCCTAAAAAGAGTCTCTTGCAGACAGCATATCAGTGGGTCTTGCTTTTTATCCAATATGATACCCTGAGCATCTAGCCCATTTATATTCAGAGTGACTATTGAAAGATATGAATTTAATGCCATTGTATTACCTGTAAAGTCACTGTTTCTGTATATTGTCTGTGTTCCTTTCTGGTCTATGTTACTTTGGGGATCTCTCTTCATTTAAAGGAACCCCTTTAATATTTCTTGCTGGTCTGGTTTAGTGATCACAAATTCTTTTAGTTTGTATTTGACCTTGAGGCTCTTTATCTCTCCTTCTATTCTGAATGAAAACATTACTGGATAAAGTATTCTTGGCTACATATTTTTCTCATTTAGCATCCTGAATATATTATGCCAGCCCTTTCTGGCCTGCCAGTTCTCTGTGAATAGATCTGCTGCCAGCCTTATGTTTCTACCTCTGTAGGTTAAGGACCTCTTGTCCTAAGCTGCTTTCAGGATTTTCCTTTTATCTCTGAAATTTTCAAGCTTCACTATTATATGTCAAGTTGTTGACCTATTTTTATTGATTTTTGGGGGGGGTTCTCTGTGCTTCCTGGACTTGAATGCTTGTTTGCTTTCCTTCCCCAGATTAGGTAAGTTCTCAGCTACAATTTGCTCCAATATACCTTCTACCCCTCTCTCTCTCTCTCCTCTTCTTCTGGGACCCCAATTATTCTTGTATTATTTTGCTTTATGATATCACTGATCTCCTGAATTCTCCCCTCATGATCCAGTAGTTGTTTATCTCTCGTTTCTTCAGTTTCTTTATACTCCATTGTTTTATCTTCTCTGTCACTGATTCTTTCTTCTGCCTCATTTATTCTAGCAGTTAGATTCTCCCCCTTTTTTTTTTAATTTGTTCATTTGAGAGAGAGAGAGAGAGAGAGAGAGAGCATGAGTGGCAGGGAGGGGAAGAAGGAGAGGGAGAAGCAGACTCCTTGCTAAGCAGGGAGCCCAGTGCAGGACTCGATCCCAGGATCCAGAGATCATGACTTGAGATGAAGGCAGATGCTTAACCATCTGAGCCACTCAAGTGTCCCTAGAGCCTCTATTTTTTATTGCATCTCAGTAATACCCTTTTTTATTTTGACCTGATTAGATTTTAGTTCTTTTATTTCTCCAGAAAGGGACTCTCCAGTGTCTTCTATGCTTTTTTCAAGCCCAGGTAGTATCTTTATAATTGTTATTCTGAATTGTAGCTCTAATATTTTACTAATATCCATATTTATTAAATCTCTGGCAGTTAGTACTGCCTCTTTTTCCCCCCCTTCCTGGAGTGAATTTTTCCATCTTGTCATTTTGTCCAGAGAATAATAAATGAACAAGGGAACAAAATCCAAAATATATAAACCATGACCCCAACAAAATATACACTAAACTAATCAGAAGAGATCAGAAACCAAAAAACAAGAAAATGAAAAGGGGGGAGAGAGAGAACAGGTAGGAAAGAACAAGGTAATATGCTAGATCCTGAGTGTATTTTGGCCTGTTTGTTAGAAGAAACTAGATCCCAAAATTGTAAATAAAGGAAAAATATATATATGTGTATATATATACAAAAATAACGTAGAATATAATGAAAGGAAGCCCAAAATGAAGGAATATATATATATTTAAAAAGGCTTAAAAAATGCACCCAGGTGTGGCTCAGTTGGTTGAGCATCTGCCTTCAGTTGAGGTCATGATCTCAGAGTCCTGTGATTGAGCCCTGCATCAGGCTCTCGGCAGTGAATCTGCATCTCTCTATCACTCTCCCTCTGTGCTCTCTCTCTCAAATAAATAAATAAAGTCTTTTTTTTAAAAAAGAGTTTATATATTTTTTTAAAAAGGCTTGAAAATGTTGGTAGAATAAAAAAGTTGAAAAGGAAAAAAGTGATTTTAAACTGAAAATCTAAAGAATCATGAGAAAAAATCTTGAATTCTATATACTATTTTTCTTTAGCACTGGAGTTTTTCAGTGTTGTGTGATCTGTATACTTGTTATTAGCTTAATGTTCCTGCTGGTCTTCTGAGGCGGAGGCCTGTTGCACTGATTCACAGGTGCCTTTGCTCAGGAGAAGTTGCACCACCCTTGCCAGGGAGCCTGGCTCAGCGTAAGTGGTTCTGGATTGCTATATGTGTCTTTTGTTCCCTGAACGCTTTCTGTGCCACTTTAGAGGATGAAAATAAAAATGGTGGTGTCCCATTCTCCAGCCCCAGAGCTGGAAGATCGTGGCCCCCACTCTTCAGTGCACCCTCAGGGAAAAGCAGTCAATCACCTTGTCTCCCTGGTTTCTGTCCCCACTCTTTGTTCATCCAGCCTGTGTCCAAGCATTTTTATCTCAGGTACATGACCCCATTTTGAGACTCGAAACTTTGCAGACTCCTTTGGCATGCACTCCCCACCATTCAATTTTCCAAACCCTGCAGATTCCTCTAGCATGTACCCACGCCACTCCTCCAGGGGAAGGAGGAGGGTCTCAATGTGGTTCTGCTGCTTTCTGGGTCCCTGCTCAGAGAGCAGTCACCCAACTGTGCTGCAATCATAGTTTATGGCAACGCTGAGCTGAAAGCCCAGTCCTAGGCTCACTGATTGTAGCCAGCTTCCCTACTCTAATGTCTGGGAGCTCTGCCACACTCAGGCACCCCAGTCTTCCTGTGACCCTGGAGATCCTGAGACCACACTGTCCCACCTAGGATTCTGCTCCACTTTGCCAACTTTTAGGCAGGGATGTCCCCCACTGGAGCAGACTTGTAAAAGTTCTGAATGTTGTGCTCCCCCACTATATTACTTTCTAGTGCTGGCTTATGGAGGCTCCCTCTCCATCCCTCCCTCCCTCCCCATGGTTTATCTTCTAATATATCACCTCTGATTCACTTCTCCACACCCCCTACCTTGCAAAAAGTGGTCACTTTTCTATTTGTAGAATTGCAGCAATTCTTTTCTTAGATCTCAGGTTGAGTTCATAGGTGTTCAGAATGGTTTGATAGCTATCTAGCTGAATTCAAGGGACCAGATGAAACTAGGGTCCCTACTCCACTATCTTCCTCCAAACTCCTCCATTTATTCTTTTTTTTTTTTTAAGATTTATTTATTTATTTATTTATTTATTAGGAAAGAGAGAGCGGGTCAGAGTGAGAAGCGGACTCCCCATGGAGCTGGGAGCCCGATGTGGGACTCGATCCCGGGACTCCGGGACCATGACCTGAGCCGAAGGCAGTCGCTCAACCAACTGTGCCACCCAGGGGCCCTCCTCCATTTATTCTTAAACACAAATTATGTAGTACCTACTCTAGGTACTGCTATGTACTAAATAGCAGTCTAAACTATACTGTCTAAAAGTATATTCTGGAAATTATCTCCGTTCATAGACATTTTCCTTTGTATTTTTTTGACTGGCTCCTCTGTAATTTGTGTATGTACTGCACTTTATTTGCCCACTGCCCTGTTGGTGATCATTTAGGTTGTTTCTAATGTTTTGTTATTGCAAAATGTTGTGTTGCAGAACCTTGTAAGATTTATGGAGGTGTACTTTCAGGATAGCTTCCTAAAAGTGGGGTTGATGGGTCAAAGGTTAAAGTATATGTAATTTTGCCAAATCCCCTTGCATAGCTTTGTCCCATTTTGTGCTTCCACTCTCAATAGAAAATGTTGTCAAACTTTTAGATTCAGCAAAGTTTTAATTTGCTTTTCTCTTATAAGGGAACATGAGCATCATTTCATATGTGTAAGGAGGAACTCACATTTCTTTTTCTCTCTTTTCTCACATTTCTCTCTGGTCATGACTCTTATCTATATTTTTATCCAAATTTGAGGCTTCTCCATTTCTAAGGGCTCTATATATACTTGCCATCTTCTGTGAGATAACTTGAAAATGCTCTCTCCTGGTTTGTCATTTGCCTTTTGATTTGGCTAACTATGGTGTTTTGTTTTGTTTGTTTGATAGCAAATTTTATCAACCTTTCCCCAATTTTGTTCCTGGATTTTGAAAGACTTTCTTCACTTCTGGATTATAAAGCAACTCACGTGCAATATTATTTGCTTTCACATTTACATTTGGATCTCTGATCTATTTGGAGTTTATCTCAATGTGAGAATTAGATTCACTTTTAAACTTTTCCAAGGGGTTATCTATTTGTCCCAACATTATTTATTAAAAAGCCTATCTTTTCCTTAGACAGAAATAACTTGATTGATTTTTAGACACTAACTTGTCTAAAAAGACACTTCCACTCTACCGTGGAATAGATCTGCTCCATTGCTGTTTGGAACAGAAAGGAACAATGCTCATAATAGTATATACGCATTATCCTCCCCTGGCTTCTCCAGAGCCATGCTCTGTCCCACCAATGCCACTGTAAAAAAGCCTTTCTTAACCCATTTCATTTATGCCCTTTTGTCCTTTGAATATGCCAGTGTGTCTGGCCAGAGCCTGACTGATGCCAACAGCATCAGAAATAAACACCAGTCAATCAGCAAAAAGGTAGGGAGCATGGCTCTACTCTACCTTCCCAAGTAAAGCCAAAAAACAGTCAATGAAATCACACCTCATTTAGAAATCCAGAGTGATATTACTTATCTTGATTATCTTTCTTTTCATGCTGCAAAGCTCTGGTCTAATTTGTGATTAGTTTCACAAATTAAGCCCATCCTCAAATGTTTAAGGTTGAAATTCTCTTAGAATATTAAAGAAAGTGATCCCTGCTTCTGAGACTGAAAGCATTCCTAAATGTTATGAGATGGTATTCTCTTTGGAGTGATTGCTTTGAAGTCAGACAGAAGCATGTACAGGCTCTGATATGCTTGCTTAAGAACAACAACAAAACAAACCCTAAAACCCTACTCCTGTTACTTATAGCCAGGCCCTGAGCGCTACTTCCTTAGTATATTTTTTTATTCTGATATTTCTGCATTATTTTATTATTTATTTTATTTTTATTTATTTATTTGTTTATTATTGTTATTTATTATTATTTGTTTTATTTATTTTTATTTATTATTATTTATTATTATTATTTTATTCTGATATTTCTTAGCATTTAAAGGCTCTAGCAAAAACTTTTTTAAGTGTCTCTGACTGTTATAAGTTGCTTCATTGACCAGTGGAAAACTTCCATGGGAATTTTATTATTCTACTGCTGAGTCATGTTCAAAGTATAACTTAGCTTTGTTTCAGTCAATATTGACCTTGGAATAAATGTTAACTGCCTCACTATGATATAAAAACAAAAGGTTCCAGGAGTTCTATTTCTCATGCTTTTACGAGGGACACTTCCCAGTCCCCTTTTTTGAGCAGAAGTGACAGGGAGGGGATAGAGCAAACAGAGTTCACAACTACTTGGGGCTGTCCTGCTCCTTCCATACTCTCACCTTACAGCAATGTCTCTTTGATTCTGAATTAGACTTTGAGTTAGACTTCCATATTATGGGAAGAGACCTTAGGTCATCTAATCCAGCCCCATATTTTACAGGGAGGAAACTGCAGGCCCCAAAGAATGTTGTTCAGAGAGCCATGGTTGTGCTGAGTCACAGGTATCCACTTTCTTTGTGTGGACCAGCTTGGCATTGAAAGAGTAAATTGGTGTGGGTCACCCCTGGGGATACAATGTCTGAAAGGTAGAGACTAGCTTGTTATAAAAGGCGGGAAAAAGGGAAAGAATCTTTCCTTCCCAAATAAGAAAATTCTCTTCCACCTTCCAAGTCTTGTTGATATATCATCTTATATCTGTTGTAAGAACAGGTGTCCTTACAATGGGAATAAGAATTCTGCCATTAGAGCATCATTCTCTCAACTATTGGATCCAGTCCAGGAGACTGGACTACTCCATATTCAAAGTATGAAAATATCCCCACTGTCTGATTTCAAACTACTATTCAGCCATATCCTCATGGTCTTTCGAAGGAGACAGTCTGCAGAATTTTGGATTCTGATGCAGTCACTGACCAGCAGTATGACATATGCATAGACTTAACTTTTCTGGGTCTTGGTTTCTTTATTTATAAATGAGGATAATAACAGTTCAGAAATCAGAAATTTATACAGATATTCAAGTATCTTAATCCACAAGCAATAGTAACATACAAACATTAAAGCCGCCTGAGGTCATTTGTAGCTAATAAGAGACTGACCAAAACACATAAGGAAAAACTGGGGAATGAGATGCCCATCAGGGGTTTTGCAAAGCTCTAACACATTCCTGGGAATATAGATGCCACATGCATGCACAGTGCAGTGTGCATCTCTCACCTCTGCTTGAGATTGAGGTTCTGTAAAAACAGGAAGTGAGTAAGACCAGCTTGTAAAGTGTCTTCCCCAACACATACACAAAGCCTCTCAGGAAAAGCTAGGAGATTTATTGGATCCAGGAATATAAGAAAATCATAATTATTAGTCTATTACTAAGCTACCCAAGCAGGCTTTGGGTGTCACATATCACAAAGAATATAGACTTTACAGAATTAGATCAGGAAAGTCATGAAACCAACAAAACAGCAGCAGCAACAACAGGTGAATAGCAAGAACTATAGCAAACCCTGGGGAGGGGGGAAAGCATATGATTTCCTGAGTTCCCAGGTTATATTACACAAAATGT
Organism: Nasua narica; assembly: GCA_028533885.1. Classification (NCBI taxonomy): domain Eukaryota; kingdom Metazoa; phylum Chordata; class Mammalia; order Carnivora; family Procyonidae; genus Nasua; species Nasua narica. The sequence goes on along the minus strand of CM052799.1, from coordinate 53,656,283 downwards.
CTAGTTTTCAGCAAAAAACATCATGTCATACACACACACACACACATACACACACACCAGGAAAGTATGATCTATGCACACGAAAAAGAAAAAAAGAAAAGCAGTCAATAGAAACTGTGCCTGAGGAAGCTCAAATGTTGGACTTACTAGACAAAGACTTTAAGCCAACTATTTTATATACATTCAAAGAAGTAAAGGAAGCTATGTCTAATGAAGTAAAGTAGAAGAAAGATATTTAACCAAATATAAGATGTCAAGAAAGAAATATAAATTATAAAAAAGAATCTAACAGAATTTCTGGAGTTGCAAAGTACAATAACTAAAAATGAATAAAATCACTGGATACACTCAAAATGAGTAAAGATGAACAGAGTATCAGATACCTGAGGTAAAATATCAATCATATCAAAATACACATCCCTGAAGTCCCAGAGAGAACAGAGAGGAAGCGGCAGAAAGAATATTTTCTAAAATGTGGCCAAAAATATCACAAATTTGATGAAAACATTAATCTGCACAAAGTAACTCAACAAAGTTCAATTACAATGAGCTCAAAGAGGCCCACATATAGATACATCAGAATTGAACTGTCAAAAGCCAAAGAGAGAATCTTGAAAACAGCAAGAGAAAAGTAACTCATGTAGAAGCAGTCTTCAATATTAGGAGTTGACTTCCCATCAGAAACCACAGAAGCCAAAAGGCAGTATGATAATATATTCAAAGTACTAAAAGAAAGACTATCTACCAATTCTATATCCAGAAAAATTACCTTTAAGAATGAAGGAGAAATAAGACTATTCCAGATAAACAAAATCAGAGAGAATTAGCCATTAACAAACTACCTTATAAGAAATGCTGAAGAGAGTCCTCAGGCTGAAATGAAAGGACGCTAGGCAGAAACTTGGATCCATATGAAGAAATTAAGAGTACCAGTAAAGTTAATACATATGTAAACATAAAAGATAGTATAAATGTACTTTTGTTTATAATTTCTTTATTTTCCCATCTGATCTAATGGACAATTGCTGAAGCAATAATTATAAAACTGTGTCGAAGGGGTTATAATGTGTAACGATGTAATTTGTCTGATAACAATAGTATAATGAAGGAGGAATGAACAAAGTTTTATATACTATTGACATCAAGTTACTATTAAGCCATACAAGATAGTTTTAAGTTCAGTTTTAATTCCCAGGTAATCTCTAAGAAAAATAGCTCCAAAACACAGTAAAAGAAAAAAGGGAATTAAATGATATGCTATAAAATACCTATTTAACACAAAGAAAGGTAGTAATGGAGAACAAAAAACACATCAGACATGCAGAGAAAAAAAGCCCAACAAAGTGCCAGATGCAAATTACCTTATCAATAATTGTACTAAGTGCAAATGGTACACACATCCCAATGAAAAGGCACAAACTGGCAGAATGGATACAAAAACAAGAGATTGAATTAAGAATTTAAAAAAACTTCCCTCAAAGAAAAGTCCCTTCCCAGATAGCTTCACTAGAGAATTCTATCAAACCTTTAAAGAAGTTTTAGTATCAATCCTTTCAAACTCCTCTGAAAAATATGAGCAAGAATAACTCTCAAATATATGATATCAGAACCAAAAATATGGTATCATGATACCAGAACCATAAATATTACAATATTTACAAGAAAACTAGGCCTCCATCCCTTATGAATGTAGATTTAAAAACCCACAACAAAATAATATTAATCCAAATGCAGTAAAATATAAAAAGGAATATGCACCATGAGCAATTGAGACTTATCCCAGGAATTCAAAGTTGGTGTAACAATAAAATCAATCAATATTAATAGATTAAGGAAAAAACTCACATAATCTCAATAGATGCAGAAAAAGCATTTGGCAAAAGCCAACACCGTTTTCAAATAAAAACACTCCACAAACTAGAAATACAAAAGGCTTTCTTTAACCTGATAAAGAACATCAAAAAAATATTCACAGCTAGTATCATACTTAATGGTGAAACACTGAATGATTTCACCCTTATGTCAGGAACAAGACAAGGAAATCCACCCTTACAATTTCCAGTTGAAATTGTATTAGAAGTTCTAACTAAGGCAATTAAACAAGAAAAAGAAATAGATATCCATATTTAAATTGAGGAAGTAAAACTCTTTACAGATGACATGATCTTGCATATTGAAAATCTTACAGAATCCACTGAAAATCTTACAGAATCTAATAAAACTATTAGAGTTCATAATGGTTAGGAGGATAAAAGACATACAAAAATCAATTATATTTCTACATTCCATCAATGAGCAATTTGAAAAGGAAATTAACAAAAAATTTCATATGCAACTTAATCTAAAAAATAAAATACTTAAAATCAATTTAATAAAAGAAATTCAATATTTAGACACTACAGACTACAAATATCAGCAAAGGAAATTAAAGACCTAAATAAATGGAAACATCTCATTTTTATATTTTACTCCCTAAATTGATCTCAGACTCAAATAATTCCTATTAAAATTCCAGCTGCCCTTTTCATTTGTATTTGACCTAAATTTGACATACACTTTTAAGTGATCCTAAAATTCATATGGAAATTCAATGAACCCTAATGAGTCAAAACTATCTTTGAAAAAGAATAAAGTTGGGAGACACACTTCTGGATTTCCAAACTTATTGCAAAGCTGTAGTAATCAAGTCAGTGTGGTACTGGCGTAAGTATAGACAGATCAATGAAATAGGATTGAGAGTCTAGATATATACCCTTACATTTATGGCTAATTGATTTTTGGCAAGGGAGCTGCTGGGGAAAGAACTGTTTTTTCAATAAATGGTGCAAGGACAATCTGCAAAAGAACGATGTTGGATCCCTACCTCATACCATATACAAAAATTAACTAAAAATGGATCAAAGATGTAAATGTAAGAGCTAAAAATATAATCTTTTTAGAAGGAAACATAGGAGTAAAACTTCATGACCTTGGATTAGGCAAGTTTCTTAAATACGAAATCAAAAGCATAAGCATCAAGGGGGGAAAATAGATAAATGTGTATTCATAAAAATTTAAGACTTTTTGCTACAAATAACATCATCAATAAAGCTCTCACCCAGCACAGGAGAAAGTATTTGCAAGTCACTTATCTGATAAGAGACTTATATCTACAATTTATAAAGAATTCTTGCAACCCAACATAAAAAGACCAATAATTCAATTAAAAAATAGACAAAAGATTTGAACAGACATTTCTTCACAGAAGACATACAAAAAGCTAACAAGCACATAAAAGATGATCAACATCATTAGTACTTAGGGAAATGCTAATCAATACCATGATGAGATAAAATTTCACATCCCATAGCTATAATAGCTATAATAGAAAAGAAGGTAGCTATAATAGAAAAGAAGGACAGTAACAAATATTTTCAAGGATGTGGAGAAACTGGAACCGTCATACATTGTTGATAGGAATGTAAAATCTTGTGCCTGCTTTGGAGAGTGTTTTGTTATTCTTCAAAATGTTCAACATATAGTTTCTATATGACCAAAAAATTCCACTTTTCAGTATATACGCAAGAGAACTGAAAGAATATGTCCATGCAAATATGTGTATGTGAATATTTGTAGCAACATTATTCATAATAGCCCAAAATTAGAAACAACCTAAATGTCTATCAACTGATAAATGGATAAATAAAATATGATATGTGCATACACTGGAAAATTATCTGGCCATAAGAAGGAATGAAGTATTGATAGATGATATTACATGGATATGCTAAGTTAAATAAGCCAAACACATAAGGCCAAGCATTGTGAGATTGCCTTTATATGAATATCCAGAAGAGGTTCATCTATAGAGACAGAAAATAGTTTAGTAGCTGTCTAAATCTGGTGGGATGGAGAGATGTTTTCTTTGGGGGATGATGAAAATGTTCTGAAATTAGATAGCTATAAACTCATGACACAGTAAATATACTACTAAACACTATCAAAACAGACATTTTTAAAGGGTGAACTTTATGGCATGTGGATTGTATGTCAATAAATCTACTTTAAAAATGCATTCTCTATATAAGTGTCCAATGCTGATGTCTGCCTATGAGACTAGTTCCTCATCCGCTCCACTCTGAGTTAATCATGAACCCTGTTTTGTGTTGTACACACACATACTCTGTCAAGTTCCCTCTAATCCACATAGATATCTATCATTCTGTGACTGATACACACACCCACTTGAGGATAGAGAATTTCACAAGGCTTCTGGGGCTCAGAGGTAAAACAGAGGATGTGGAATTCATCCAGTACAGTAGAATCTGGGTAGGAGGCAGGGAGGTGTTAGGAAGGTCTTAGGTAGGTAAAAGGCCATTTATGAGTGCAAGATAAGAAAAATAAAAGGTAGTTGAAAAGAAACTGTTTTGAAAATTGAGGAAAGCCATGGAATTATTAAGCAAAAATCATCAAGGATATTAAGTCTGGTGTCCATTTTGAATGGTTAGAAAAAGAAGCAACAGGAAATTGAGCTTAAAAAAATAAGTTGCAGTAACTTTGAATCACAAAAAAAAATGCAGTCAGAATTTATTTTTGTAGAAGTTAAAAACTTCAATAAAAAGCCTGTCATCAAAGAATTTCTGGGTAGGTATTAGAGCAGGGAAGAGTACACATGCAAGAATTAAAGTACCGGATCATTATTTTCTAGGTTTTAGGCTGTTTTGAGCATTTCCCCATAGCCCTAAATAATTATCTTAAGCCAGCTATGTTCTGATTGTGTTAATTCAGCTTCTTTTATTTCCCATCTGACAAATGATGTGCATTAAGTTGTGTGTATTAACATTAATGTAGTAAATGAGCAATTTACTATGTCTGAGAGAAGTCAACAGCCTCAAATGCACTCATGGAAGTATATTTATAACAAACACCTGTGTTGATTTCCTTTCACAAGGAGTATAATAGCAACCTCCTTGAGGCAGCACCTTTGGATAAAGTGAATAATAAAGTGCTCATCACAGCATTTATTTCTTGTGCCTCTGATGTCCCAGCAAGCATGTGTTCTTTTTAATTAATATTCTGTTCCCTGTACAAAAGCTTTTTGACAGTAAGAGTTGTATTTTTGGAGGGCAGTAAATTAGGTGACATAATGGATGTGAAATTTGGATGAGGTTTAGGGTAACAACACTATTCATAACATCTTTCAAAGGATTTTGTTCTGTAAAAGGGGCAGTCTTGGAAAATTGGTGCAGGCAAGATGATGAATTCCTTGAGAGCAGAGTTTTTCTCTTATTCAGCTTTGTGCATACAGGTTTATTGAAGTCTTAACGCATTGAGTTATAAATGTGAAAAAATTTTTTTTTACTTTTTCCAATCACACTTCATCCATTCTATGATCTTCCTTGCCTGACCTTAATAACATCAAGAACAGATGATATCTTGTTCCAGTCCCTTTTAGTAATTCATACTTACTCTAATCCAGTTCAAAACTAATGTCATATCTGATTCTAATTAAAGAATTAGAATCTGATGCTAATTAAAGCACTTCTTCTCTCGCGCAGCACAGTCTAGTGCTGGTTACTGTAAAATTGTTTTATATCTCTCTTCTGGTTCTACTCCTCTGGAGTTGGAAGGGGGGCAGGAGTGATAAGAAAGGTGGAATTTCTTAGAAAAAGCTTTCTTTTTAAAGCAGATCTATATTTATGGGAAGACATACCATATTTGTGGGTCAGAAAATTTAATACTGTTAAGATGGCAATATCCCCAAACTGATCTATAGATTTAGTGTATCCTCAGTCAGAGTCCCAGCTGCTGACTTTCCCCTCCCCCCCGAAACTGAGTAACTGATGCAAAAACTCATATGGAAATATAAGGGATCCATAATAGCCAACTGTCTTGAGAAAAAAGAACAAAGTTGGAAGGCTCATACTTCCTGATTTCCAAACTTCCCACAAACACACAGTAATATCCCCAAAACATACAGTACTACAGAGACTGTAGTACTGGGGCACCTGGGTGGCTCAGTTGTTAAGCATCTGCCTTCGGCTCAGGTCATGATCCCCGGGTTCTGGGATCAAGCCCCAATTCGAGCACCAAATTGAGCCCCAAATCTAGCTTCCTGCTCAGCGGGAAGCCTGCTTCTCCCTCTTCCACGCCCCCTGCTTGTGTCCCCTCTTTTGCTGTCTCCCTCTCTGTCAAATAAATAAATAAAATCTTTTAAAAAATAGAGTGAGTGTGCAGTACCAACAAATAGACATCTCGATCAATGGAATAGAATTGAGAGTCCAGAAATAAACGAATACATTTAGAGTCAATTGGTTTTCAACAAGAATGCCAAGACAATTCAATAGGGAAAGAATAGTCTTTTCAATAGTAGTGCTTTTCTGTCGTGCTCAGGCAACTGGATATTCATAAGCAAAAGAATGAAGTTGGACCCCTATCTAGCTGTATAAAAAGTAATCCAAAATTAATCATATATTTAAATGTGATCATTTTGGATGATGAAAATCTTCTGTAAGTAGGTAATAGTGATGGTTGTACTACTCCATGAATATACTAAAAACTAATGAATACTACACTTTAAATGGGTGAATTTTATGGTTTGTGAATTATATCTCAATAAAACTATTTAAGGATTAAATAGTTGAAAAATGCAGTTGGATAGTCATGTAATCTAGAGTCAAAGAAGGCCTTTCTAACCATGTTACCAAGGTAAAATATGTAACAAAAATGATTTATATATTTGATTGTAAATTATTTTTATTTCTCTATCAAAAATACTATTAATAAAATTTATTACACCAGACACAGTGTTAATAATATCCTTAATATATAAAGAGTAGTTAAAATCAATAAGAAAATTGTCAATACTTTAAAAGAAATGTAGATAAAGAATATGAACAGACAATTCACAAGATAAGAAATAGAACTAGTCAATAAATACATATAAAAATATTAACATTTATTGGTAGCTAGGGAAATGCTAATTAAAGCACAATGAAATGCCTCTCTCACCCAGTGGATTGGTGAAGAGTTTTAAAAAGTATAATACCCATGGGTGGTGAATATGTGGGAAAATAAGATCTTCATATACTTCTGGTGGGAGTATAACTCAGAATAATGGAGCTGAAAGCAATTTGGCAATATAAATCAAATGCTTAGAAATATGTTACTACTTTAACAATTCCCTTTCTGGAATTACATTCCAAGAAATAACACAAGAGTTATTCAAAAGGGTATGTACAGGGTTATATATCCTTGTGAACTTTTGAAAAAATTAGAAACAACCTAAGTGCCTAACGGTGAGAGATTAGATCTAGTCATTACAATTGTTTGGGGGATATTAGAGTGGACACTGCTATCCAGCATCTATTCTTTCTTCATTCCTAGAATCCCAAGAAGCCCCATGACTCAGGAAAAACTAATCCCCCGTCTCCTCAGACAGAACTTGGCTTAACATGTGATTCATAGATAATCATGACAATACAGGTCAATGAGATGCAAAGAACAGTTTGCTAAGGGCTTCTTGCTGTTCTGGAAGCTTCTAGTAATATCCAGTCTTTCCCTGGCCTTTGACACACCTAGATAGGAGCCCAGAGCTTTGCAACCATCTCCAAAGTCTCTAAAGATGCAGCTGACACCAGGGGAGGCAGAGAAGAGAGGCTTACAGGAAAATGGAGCCAGAACCACCAGATATAGTCAGCCCTGAAGCCCCTCTTCTTCTGGACTTAAATCTATAGCTATAAACTTCATTATTATTTCAGCTGGGTTGAGACGGTTTTTTGAAATTTGCCATCATAGGCCACATGTAGATTACTCTACCTCTTTACCACCCCGCCCCCGAAAGGGGGAGTACAAATAGCGAAGGGCTTTCACCTTATTCCTCTGTCTTTAAAATACTTCTTTTGGGTCTCCTTTCCCCACCCCTGGACAACATCTCGGGCAGATTTTTGGATGGAGATAGAAATCGTAGGGTGGGTGGGCTTAATGGAATGAATCACATTTTTATTTTTACTGACCTCCAACTGCAATTTACCATTACCTACACCAGGAAATGTTGGAATGGAGCTCCCTGGGGTTGAGGCCTCCAACAAACTACAAGTCTTCTCATCAAAGAGCTAGCAGGAGATGCTCACTGTCATGGAAGCTGTGACAGCCAGCCAACATCAGCTGAGTGAGAACTAGTAACATAAATGATACCAGCCAGGGGGTGCCTGGGTGGCTCAGTGGGTTAAAGCTTCTGCCTTCAGCTCAGGTCATGATCTCAGGGTCCTGGGATTGAGCCCCACATCGGGCTCTCTGCTCAGCAGGGATCCTGCTTCCCCCTCTCTCTCTGCCTACTTTCGATCTCTCTCTCTCTGTCAAAGAAATAAATAAAATCTTTTTAATAAAATGATACCAGCCAGGTGAAAGCTCTTTACTGTCTTCCTTATATTCTTCTCTTCCCCTATTCTGACTATGGAAGAACCAGAAGATGGACTGGGGAGGACAGATGATTAGCTCATGGAATTCCCACTGCTGGAACAGGCAGTGACTCCTCAGGATGGATGCCTGCCATAAACAAGACGTGCACTGCACTGATGGAAAAAAACATCTCATACTAGATTTGAAAGATCCAATTGTTAATCAAACTTGGCAATCATTATTCTGTAAGTTGTTAAAATGGTTAAACATTTATATAAAGTAAATTCTTTCTTGCTTTGGAATTCAACTGAGATTCTACATAGTTTATCTAGGGTGATAATTGCTTTCTTTTCATTTGTTTTCAACCAAATATAGAAAATTATGCTGAAAAGATAATCAGGAGGAGAAAAAAGAGGTTATAGCTACATGTCTTTTATATCTACCTATCCATCTGTCATAAGTATTAATCTATTACCTTTCTATCATAATCAAAGCATATTTTAAGTTTATTTTTAAATGCAATTCTGGGGCCTAAATCTGGAGATTATTCCTAGTTTCCTAATAGGTTGGGAGATTTGTGGTTAAAAGCCTAAATTTTTTAGCAAACTTTGGTGGTATTTTTTACATAATGTTTTTATGACTGGACTAACTGGATTTCCAAGTTTCCAGTTAGGGTGAAAAATAATCCATCTGATCCAATCCTCAGAAATGGAACTTGGCAAAAAGAGTAGATTCAGCATTCTTATAATTAAATGACCCATGTGGATGACTGCTTCACAAATTTAGTTAATAACTGAGCTCTCGAGGCACCTGGGTGGCTCAGTGGGTTAAAGCCTCTGTCTTCGGCTCACGTCATGATTTCAGGGTCCTGGGTCTGAGCCCCGCATCGGGCTCTCTGTTCAGCCAGGAGTCTGCTTCCCCCTCTCTCTCTGCCTGCTTGTGATCTCTTTCTCTCTGTCAAATAAATAAGTAAAATCTTTAAAATAAATAAATAAATAACTGAGCTCTCAGCTGTTCTAATCTACTGGTTACATCACTACTTGGATGGGCTGATGGGCAATGGGAATACAGCCTCTGGCTGTTGACAGTTGCCTTAGGGCTTTAAATTACCTCTTTGGCTGGTAGTTCAGTGGTTACTGCTCCACGCTAAAAAGGCCAAAAAAAAAAAAAACTAGTCTTGTCTAGTTCATAGACAGCTACATTACTCTTTTCAACTGCCCCCCAATAGATGCAGATCTATCACCACTGCTAAAAACACAACTCCAGGATAGTGCCTTAGCAATGGGGGTGTGTGATAGGACAGCTTTTTAACAATCCACCACCCCCTCATGGGCCAGCCAGCACCACCACACTAGGGCTATGATACAAAGAGACAGAGAAAATTACTCTTGGTTCTTGCTACCATGTCTCTGTATAGTTGTTGGTAAGTAATAGAACCTCTCTATTCCCTGATTTCCCATTTGTTTCATGAAAATACTATTAACTGTTAAGAATGTGGATAGATCAATTGGCTTAATCAGGTAGCATTTTTAATTCCTTGCAGGTGTTACTTACACCTGAGCTATAACACAGTCAAACAGTATTTGGTTTTTACAGTATATAGATTCCAAGATAATTCTAAGAACTTATATGAGAATTATAAAGGAAGTAGAGAACACATCTCTATTCTCAAGGAGTTATTATCCTTCAGGTGAGATAGGACCAACCCCAGTGACAGTTGGCAAGCACACTAACAAAAGTATAACCAACTGCAGCCACTGACAAGTACTCTGATGTTTCTTCAATGGTCTGTGACCCCAGATGTGAACAAATGGAAGCTCTGCTGGACCCAAGGAAGGAAATCAAGGCTTATAGGATGGGTTCACTATGGAGGGTATAATTATTTTGGTTAACCATTTTAGTGTAATCTCATGCTACAGTGCAATTTTTGGTTGAAAGGTTTTATTGTGCAGAATAAATTTTTATGGCAAAAAAAGGATAGATTTAATCCAGTAAAACTACATGTTGATTATCATTAAAATTATCACTTTTGTTAATATACAACTTTCTCCTCCAAAAAAAGAGAATTGCACACATGTACAAAAATGATGGTTTAAAAGTCTAGTTTTTGGAAACTGGTGAGTTAATGCAAAAGTAGCAGAGAGGAATGTACATACTGCATATGCTACTGAACTTGAAAGATATTTAATAATAATAATCCCCTACTGCAAGCAAAGAAATTAGTTGACCCTAGAATAAGTGGAGGTTAGGGGTACTAACCCCCTGCACAGCAAAAATTCATGTATAACTTTTGACTCCCTCCCAATTTTTTATTTATTTGACAGAGAGAGAGAGAGTACACAAGCAGTGGAAGAGGCAGAGGGAGAAGCAGACTCCCCACTGAGCACAGAGCCCAACATGGGGCTCGATCCCAGAACCCTGGGATCATGACCTGAGTGGAAGGCAGATGCTTAACCAACTGAACCACCCAGGCACCCTTTCCTCCCCCCAAATTTAACTATGAATAACCTATTGTTGACAGGAAGCCTTACACATAACATAAATGGTCAATTAACATATATTTCATATGTTGTCTGGATTATACACGTCATTCCTAGAATAAAGTAAGCTAGAAAAAAAGAAAATGTTATTTAAAAAATCATAAGAGAAAACATGTTTACAGCACTGTACCATATTTATAAAAAAAAATCCACATGTAAGTGGACCCACTCAGTTCAAGCCCATGTTGCTTAAGGGTCAAGGGTCCCTTAAATCAGAGACTACGCTAAGAGGGGAGGATACCTAAGCCATATCATCAAATCTCAAAGGAGAAGAGTTATCCAAAGAAAAGCCCTAAAGTTAGCTATTAACTGTATATTCATCAGCATGGCTAAAAAAAGTTCTCATAAGTTGATTTGCAGCATTTTAGTATTAAAACAAAATAAAAATCCTGGGCAGGTTATGTTGTCCAACTGATCCTCTTCAAGCTCAAATATCTGTTATTGAACTGCAAGTGACTTCTGTTGCATGCCTACCTGCATTGCCTGCTCCATTACTTTCTTCTAGTGTCCCTTTTTCTCCTGAAAAATTTCCTTAATCATCTGGCTTGTGCTTATGTGGAGGTGTTCACTTTGTGGTAATTATTATGATCCATGCCATATACCTCAACTTAAAAGAAAATAAGCCTTACTTGAGGCTCACTTTCATGAATCCTTACCATACTTGCTTGATCTTATAATCAGATCTCTCTTTTAAGTGCTTAAATATGCTTATGCATACCTGTGTACCATTACAGAAAGTTGTTATACTCTTGTCATCTGTGTATTTTCAGTTTACTTGAGTTTATTCACTTTCTTGTGAAACTTTCATTTCTTTGCTTGCCATCTCCTTTTTTTAATTTAAAGTCAGTTAATTAACAGAGTGTGTTAGTAGCTTAGAAGGTAGAGTTTAATGATTCATCAGTTGCCTATAACACCCAGTGCTCTTTACATCAAGTGCCCTCCTTAATGCCCATCACCCCACCATTACCCCCACTCCCCACCCACCTCCCCTCCAGCAACCTTCAGTTTATTTCCTAGAGTTAAGAGTCTCTTACAGTTTGTCTCCCTCTCTAATTTCTTATTTTATATTTCCCTCCCTTCCCCTATGTTCATCTGTTTTATTTCTTAAATTCCACATGAGTGAAATCCTATTGCCATCTCATTTGTAACTTTCCTACATAAAGGTAGAGTAGGCAATGGTGTGTTGGTTAACCAGATCTTTTAAAGAAAAAAAAAAAGCCCAGATTTCAACTGCTAGTCTGTGGCATAAATATTTCCCAATTTCAAAGTTCCAGGATTTCATATCCAGCTCAAAAATGCGTGAATATTTAACAATTGACTCTCATGAGCTGATAAGAGCTGGCTCTAAGGTATGTAAGCAATAAGATTACTGCTAGTTTTACAATGACTTAGAACAGCATTTCCACTAACTGCTCATTCACTCATACCACCACAAAATTCTTCCAGCTGTGGGCATAGACAATCAACATATTTCAATGTGGAATCAATGATGGGTAAAAATCATTCCCTCTGTGCCTCCCTGCAGAGCTCAAGCTAAATAAGCCAATTTGCTGAGTTACTTAGAACCAAGTATTTATTGCATCCCAAACAGATATTTCCCACTTGTCAGAAAATGTAATAGAGCCAACATACCAGTTGCTATTTGTTTTCTGCCATAAGTGCCGACTAAACAGAGTGGATATTCAATAAGCTGTATTAAACTGAAGGATGCATTTTCAAGATGGTGAGGGGGTGATTCAAGAGCCAATGTTAATGTCAGAGGGAATTATGGGTATGAACACTTTCTGCTACTGTGTAAACCTGCCCCTGCTACAGAACATTCAGGGGCATAAATAATGACTATATAGAAGGGTTTTGCTCTTGGAAGTTCAAACACAGAAAGGCAGCTGACATTTTCAATGTCAACATTTTGGAGGACATTTTCCTGATTTCTGAGGATGCCTATTCTTTCAGCATGAGCTGATAAAAAAACAATTAGAAGGAAAATAAAGGTTAAAAGATCTGAAATGCGGTAGGAAAAAATGTTTTAAGAAACACTGATGCTTCTGAAAATAAAAATCCAGGGTTCTTCTTTTATAATAAAATGATATGGAAGAGGAAAAGAGAACCAATCTGTATGGTATACTTAGTTTTAGTGATATAACAGCTGCATTTAGTTCTTTGGACTCCACAGCTCAGGGACAGCACGCAGAGCAGGCATGTACTTGCCTTAAACGTGTCAAAATCTAGGGCAATTGGGTGGCTTAGTGGGTTAAGCCTCAGCCTTCGGCTCAGGTCATGATCTCAGGGTCCTGGGATCAAGCCCCACATTGGGCTCTTTGCTCAGTGGGGAGTCTGCTTCCCCCTCTCTCTGCCTGCCACTCTGCCTACTTGTGATCTTTCTCTCTCTTTCACATAAATAAATAATCTTAAAAGAAAAGAAAAGAAAAGAAAAACGTTTCACAACCTGATTATCTGATTGGAGAGTCCTGATTGGAGAGTCCTCATGATCTTCCAACATAAGCACTCTCATTCAAGGTAATTGCATAGTAGGTCACTAAAGGAGGTGGATTTGGAAATAGCACAAGGTTGTCCTAGAACTTTGGGAGATCTGGTCTCAGACCTTTTTAATACATCGTTTTTCAGCTACTAAAACAGAGTAGACTCATAGAAGCACACAGTAAATAAAAATGGATGAATGATAGTGAAGGGAAGGAAAAATTCTTCTCTAACCTCAAGGTCTTCCAACCGGATTTAAATTTATATGAGACAGATTAACAGGAGAAAAAAATCTAGTGGTTTACGATGTGTACGCAGAGGTCAAATAATGAAATGAGGCCTAAAGAAATGACAAAGGCAGGTAGTTTTATACTTTTCAGACAAAGAGACAATATATCTGTGAAGAATTGACAGGATATAAAAAACTTAGCTTTGAAAGGTTCAATTAGTAAGGAATTCTAAACAGAATTTGGGCTGGGGTTGCAAATTAGTTAAAAGTAGCTAGGGCTGTTTTTTAAACCTTCTTGCTCTAAATTTCCCATCTCTGGTGATAAGGCTGTCTCTTGGGGCACCTGGGTGGCCTAGTGGGTTAAAGCCTCTGCCTTCTGGCAGGGGAGCAAGATGGCAGGGAAGTAGGAGATCCTGTTGCAACCTGTCCCCTAAAGTGAGCTGGAAAGCTACCAAAACATGCTGAACACTCATGAAATCAGCCTGAGGAGCAAGATTTTTCACTTCTGGATCTCTACAGAAGCAGAAGACAACAGTGGAGAGGTAAAGCAAATTGGGAACACTTGAACCTATATCGGAGGATAAACAAAAGGGGGAGGGAGCCACCAGAAGTGATCCAAGGACAGTAATACCCCAAAGGAAAGTGCCCAGTGATTGGGGACCAGCATTAACTTAGAGTCTGGTTAAAAACACTTAAAAAGAGCAAAAGGTACTGAGGAACAACTAGTGGAAGTGGATGGTCACAGGCATGGGTCTACGCCCACGTTTACAAGAAGGACACCACTCGCCTCAAAGAGAGAATGATGGGGGAGTCAAGTCCTTGGCTCATGAACCTGCAGCTTTCTGCTCCTTGCACCATTTTGTGGGCGGGGTGCACTCCTGCGCACCTTAGAGAGTCTGGTGTGGTCCAGGAGCCTGCAGCTTTTCTCTGTGTGCCCCCTCTCTCTGGACTGAGTGCACCCCCAACCGCAAGATATTCAGGCTTATGGCAGGGTCTGGGCGCTCCTGGCCCACCCCAGAGAGAATGCCGACGGGCAGCCTAATCTTAGGCAGGAATCTGAGCACACCCTGCGCGGGCCTGGAGCCCAGAAAGCACTGACGCAGCCATTGAATGGTGGTGGGGGTGTGCACCACCTGTGATGGGCTGTGGTGTAAGCAGAATTTTGCGGAGGGGAGTGTGTGTTCTGGACCACCCAGAGGGGAGCAGACGGAGGCTTCTCTGTGATGCGGAGGTCTGGGTACAGGCAGATTTCTTGCTTGAACTCTCTGAAAAGGTGAAAAAGCTACAAAAGGCCAAAAGCCTTCCGAGAGCAAAAGACTGAGAAACCGGTTTCCACAGAGCGCAGCCCCTTGATTGGGGGGCAGGGTGACTCAACCCAAGCAAGACTGACTGGAAAACAACGCAGCAGGCACCTCCCCCAACAGACAAGTCAAAAAACAAAAGGACAATAACCACAGGGTCCCCATAAAATTTTAAATCCCCAACATCAGGGGAAATCAATATATTAAGCACCTGATAGTACCCTCAAACCCGTATATTTATAGATACAAGTTTTTTCTTTCTTATTTTCTATTTTTTTATTCACTCATTTTCACGTTCTTGGTTTTTTTTAAAAAAAAATTTTAAACTACTTAACATTACAATTAGAAGCTTAATAAAATGATAAACCCAGGAAGACCTGAAATAACCTTCCTCGCCCACAAGAAGTCATAACCACCCTCTCATCTTATCCTTCTGTCAGTGTTTCTATGTATTTGCTTTTGTTCTGGTACTATATAAATCTTTTTCTTGGGGTTCATTCTGACAAGGTTCTTTTATTTCTTGTGATTTACTTTTGTCAGTCTTTATGTTTGTTCGTGTTTGTTTACATACCTTTATAAATGTTGTTTTTGGGGCCCATTTTGGCTGGGATTTCTTTTTTTTTCTCTTTCTCTCTCTGTCTTTTTTTATCCTTATTCTTTCTTCTTGGTGGTGAATCCCAATTGCTCCAAAACCTTTCAGGGTGCATCATGCCTGGATCATGGGTGATATATTCAGCTATACATCCTCTCATCCACTTCCCATCAAAATGACTAGAAGGAGGAACACCCAACAGAGGAAAAACACAGAGACTGCACCCTCTCCCTCAGAACTATTGGACATGGACATAAACAGTATGTTGGAAAGGGAATTCAGGGTAACATTTATCCAGGCAATGGCTAGGATGGAGAAAAACATTAATGACAACATAGAATCTCTAAGGGCAGAAATGAAAGCCAATAAAGCTGATGTAAAATTCTGTCAGTGTGATCCAATCCAATCTATATAGTCTAACAGCTAAAGTTACAGAAACAGGGTGCCTGGGTGGCTCAGTTGGCTAAGTGACTCCCTTCAGCTCAGGTCATGATCCCGGAGTCCCGGGATCGAGTCCCGTATCAGACTCCCGGCTCTGCGGGGAGTCTGCTTCTCCCTCTGGCCTTCTACCCGCTCTCATTCTTAGTCTCTCTCTCTCTCTCTCTAATAAATAAATAAAATCTTTAAAAAAAAAAGTTACAGAAACAGAGGATAGAATTAGTGATCTGGAGGATAAAATGGTTGAGAACAAAGATCAGGAGAACTGGAGCAAACTGATCAGGAACCATGAGAAGACACTTAGGGAAATAAACGATGCCATGAAACATTCCAACGTCAGAATTATTGAAATCCCAGAGTGGGTAGAAAAATAAAGAAGACTAGAAGATATAGCTGACCCAATTCTGAACGAAAATTTCCCCAATCCGGAGAATGGAACAAGTGTTCGTGACCTAGAGGCAGAAAGGACACCAGCCAAGACCAACAAGTCTAGAAAATCAGAGAGACACAGCATTGTAAAATTTGCAAACTATATTTTTAGACAACAGGTCCTGACGGTAGCTAGGGGGAAGAGATTCCTTACATACAGAGGAAGACCCATCAGAATAATGTCAGACCTCTACACAGAAACCTCGCAAGCCAGAAAGGGATGGCATGATATATTCAGGGCACTAAATGAGAAGAACATGCAGCCAAGAATACCTTACCCAGCAAACTGACATTCAAAATGGATGGAGAGATAAAGAGCTTCCAAAACTGGCAAGGATTCAAAGAGTATGTGACCACCAAGCTGGCACTCCAGGAAATATTAAAGGGGGTTCTATAAAAGTAGAAAGAACACATGAGTGACTTAGAACAGAAATTTACCATCTATAGAAACAAGGACTTCACAGGCAACATCATGTCAGTAAACATTTATCTTTCAATAATCACTCTCAACATGAACGGCCTAAATGCTCCCATAAAAAGGCACAGGGTTGCAGAATGGTTACAACGACAGGACCCGTCCATATGCTGTCTACAAGAGACACATTTGGAACCAAAAGATACATCCAGACTGAAAGTGAAAGGATGGAGGACTATCTTTCATGCCAACGGATCTCAAAAGAAAGCTGGGGTAGCAATTCTCATATCAGATAAATTAGATTTTAAGCTAAAGACTGTACTCAGAGATACAGAAGGACACTACATCATTCTTAATGGGTCTATTCTCCAAGAAGATCTAACAATTGTAAACATTTATGCCCCCTATAAAGGAGCAGCCAACTACATAAGCCAACTGTTAATCAAAATAAAGAGTCATACTGATAGGAATACATTAATAGTAGAAGATCTTACATGCCACTCTCAGTAACAGACAGATCATCTAAATGGAAAATGAATAAAGAACAAGAGCTTTGAATGACACATTGGACCAGATGGACCTCACACATATATAGAGAACATTCCACCCTAAAACAACAGAATACTCATTCTTCTCGAGCACACATGAAACTTTCTCCAGAATAGACCACATACTGGGCCACAAATCAGGACTCAACGGATACCAAAAGACTGAGATGATTCCCTGCATCTTCTCAGACCACAATGCTTTGAAACTGGAACTGAACCACAAGAAAAAGTTTGGAAGAAATTCAAACACTTGGAGGCTAAACACCAACCTGCTCAAGAATGTTGGGATCAACCAGGAAATCAAAGATGAACTTAAGCAATTCATGGAGACCAATGAGAATGAAGATACATCGATCCAAAATCTATGGGACACGGCAAACGTGGTCCTAAGGGAGAAATACATAGTCATCCAAGCCTCACTCAAAAAAATGGAAAAATCTCGAATACACCAACTCTCTTTACACCTTAAAGAACTGGAAAATCAACAACAAATCAAGCCAATCCCATGCACAAGAAGGGAAATAATCAAGATTAGAGCATAGATCAACAAGTTAGAAACTAGAGAAACAGTAGAACACATCAATGAATCCAGAAGTTGGTTTTTTGAAAGAATCAATAAGATCGATAAGCCACTGGCCAAACTCATCCAGAAGAAAAGAGAGAGGACCCTAATAAAATTATGAATGAAAGGGGAGAGATCACAACTATTTCAAAGGAAATAGAAACAATCATCAAAGATTATTCTCAACTCTATGCCAATAAGCTAAACAACCTAGAAGAAATGGATGCATTCCTGGAAACCCACAATCTTCCAAGACTGAAATAGGATGAAATTGACAACCTGTATAAACCAGTATCTAGTAATGAGATTGAAGCAGTGATCAAAAACCTCCCCAAAAACAAGGGTCCAGGACTCGACGGATTCCCTCGGGAATTCTACCAAACATTCCAGGAAGAAATAATACCTATTCTCCTGAAACTGCTTCAAAAAATAGAAACAGAAGGAAAACTTCCAGACTCTTTCTATGAAACCAGCATTTCCCTGATCCCCAAACCAGGCAAAGACCCAATCCAAAAGGAGAATTTCAGACCAATATCCCTGATGAATATGGATGCCAAGATTCTCAACAAGATCCTACCTAATAGGATCCAACAGCGCATTAAAAAGATTATTCATCATGACCAGGTGAGATTTATTCCTGGGATGCAAGGGTGAGTCAACATTCGCAAATCAATCAATATGATAGAACAAATCAATAAGAGAAGAGAGAAGAACCACATGGTCCTCTCAATTGATGCAGAAAAAGCATTTGACAAAATTCAGCATCTGTTCCTGATTAAAACTCATCAAAGTATAGGGATAGAAGGAACATTCCTCAACTTCATAAAATCTATCTATGAAAACCCACAGCGAATATCATTCTCAATGGGGAAAAGCTGACAGCCTTCCCTTTGAGATCAGGAACATGAAAAGGATGCCGACTCTCACCACTCTTGTTCAACATAGTACTAGAAGTCCTAGTGACAGCAATCAGGCAACAAAAAGAAATAAAGGGTATTCAAATTGGCAATGAAGAAGTCAAACTCTCTCTTCACAGATGACATGATACTTTATATGGAAAACCCAAAAGACTCCACCACCAAACTACTAGAATTCAAACAGCAATTCAGTAATGTGGCAGGATACAAAATCAAGGCCCCGAAATCAGTTTCTTTCCCATACACTAACAATGAAAATATGGAAAGGGAAATTAGAGAATCTATTCCATTTACTGCAGCAACAAGAACCATAAGGTACCTGGGAATAAACCTAACCAAGGAGGTAAAAATCTGTATTCGAGGAACTACAAAACAGCCACGAATGAAATTGAAGAAGACACACAAAGGTGGAAAAGCATTCCATGCTCATGGATCAGAAGAATAAACATTGTTCAAATGTCTAGACTGCCCAGAGCAATCTATACTTTCAATGTCATCCCGATCAAAATTCCACCAGTTTTTTTCAAAGGGCTGGAACAAACAATCCTAAAATTTGTATGGAACCAGAAAAGACCCGAATTGCTAAGGAAAAGTTGAAAAAGAAAAACAAAGCTGGGGATACCACATTGCCTGATTTCAAGCTTTACTACAAAGCTGTGATCACCAAGACAGCATGGTACTGGCACAAAAACAGACACATAGACCAGTGGAACAGAATAGAGAGCCCACAGATGGACCCACAACTCTATGGTCAAATAATCTTTGACAAAACAGGAAAAAATATCCAATGGAAAAAAGACAGTCTCTTCAATTACTGGTGCTGGGAAAATTTGATAGCTATATGTAGAAGAATGAAATTTGACCATTCTCTTACGCCATACATGAAGATAAACTTGACATGGATAAAACACCTCAATGTGAGGCAGGAATCTATCAAAACCCTAGAGAAGAACATAGGCAGTAACCTCCTCGACATCAGTCACAGAACTTCTTTCAGGGCATGTCTCCAATGGCAAAGGAAACAAAAGTGAAAATGAACTTTTGGGACTTTATCAAGATAAAAAGCTTCTGCACAGTGAAGGAAATAGTCGACAAAACAAACCGGCAACCCACAGAATGGAAGAAGATATTCGCAAATGACACTACAGACAAAGGTCTGATAGCTAAGATCTATAAAGAAGTCCTCAAACTCAACACTCATAAAACAGATAATCCCATCAAAAAATGGGCAGAAGACATGAACAGACACTTCTCCAAAGAAGACATACAAATGGCTAACAGACATATGAAAAAATGTTCATCATCTTTAGCCATCAGGGAGATTAAAGTCAAAACCACACTGAGATACCACCTTACACTGGTGAGAATGGCCAAAATCAACAAGACAGTAAACAACAAATGTTGGAGGGGATGTGGAGAAAGGGGAACCCTCTTCCACTGTTGGTGGGAATGCAAGTTGGTGCAGCCACTTTGGAAAACAGTGTGGATATTCCTCAAGAAATTAAAAATAGAGCTACCCTATGACCCCGCAATTGCACTACTGCGTATTTACCCCAAAGAAGCAGATGCAGTACAAAG
>CM052799.1:53572996-53635377 GCA_028533885.1 Nasua narica | reverse complement strand
AGCAGGCTGCCTGCTGAGCACAGAGCCCGATGTGGGGCTCAATCCCAGGACCCTAAGATCATGACCTGAGCCTAAGGCAGAGTTTAACCCACTGAGCCACGGAGGCACCCCCAATAGTCACTTTTATTAGGTTCTCTTCTTTGTTTCATTCTTTAAATGTCATAATTCTCCAAGATTCTATCTTCATTTTTATTTGTGTTTTTATATTTTGTCTTGTTTACTTATACTCCTTGAAGCATCTTTTCTGTGGAGAGAACTGAAATCTCATCCTCATGATGAAGCCCTCTTTAGTACTCTGGCGATGTTTCTAATTGTGTGCCAGATGTTTGCACTTTATTCCTCAAATGTAACATATGCACATGTGGATGTCATTTTCACCTTTCTTGCCCTGAACTAAACAATACAGAGAGTCCAGTTTTTCCCCTTGACTTAGCTCTTTTCATTAGGGCGCTTATATTCTTCTGGTCATCTGAGTTCAGAACTGTGGCCTGATCTTTTGATTGCCCCCTTCCATATTCATTGCCTTGAATACCAAATCTACCGAGTCCAGTAGATTCTAAGTACATCAGTTTTCTATTTCCAATGTCTCCTGGAAATCACCAGGTTCTGACTACATATTTCTTTTTCTGGCTTATAGCAGGCTTTATTTATTCATTTATTTATTAATTTGACAGTGAGAGAGAGTGCAGGAGAGCACAAGTAGGGGGAGTGGGAGCCAGAGAAGCAGGATCCCTGGGAGCACAATGTGGGGCTCCATCCCAGGACCCTGGGATCATGAACTGAGCCAAAGGCAAACGCTTAACTGACTGAGCCATCCAGGTGCCGCTATAGCAGGCTTTATAACCCATTTAGTTTTATGCTTGCGGCATAGCTTATTTCATCAGTTACTTTTCTCTCTCCAAGAGGCACAGTCTTGTTTGTAGCAGCCACACGTAGTGGCTTTATTATAGGTGCTCAGCCTGACCTAAAGCCCTTTGTAGGCAGCTTGGCTCTTACCTGTCTTTGGAGTCTTATTTCCTCCCTATGCCCTGGGCTCTAGGCAAGCTTTCATTGTTTCCCAAACATGTTCCTTGCTCATCCTATTTCCCTCTTGTCTTGGTTCACATTGTTTTCTCTGACCCAAAACAGATTGTGATCTCCCTTCTCTAAAAGACCTGTGATATTTTCCAAGCATTCTTTATGTCACTTATACCATGTTTTGTAGTGTAGTTATTTGTTTTGTCAGCTCATTGAGGTCAAAGTTTTTGTCTTACTCAAATGTCTGGTAGAGCCTGAAGGGGTTTCATAAATAGTAAACTTCAATAAATGTTTATTGAATTAAACACTTCAATATGGTAAATTTTTGCTGACACAAACATTAAGATAAAAAACCTAGTTATTGTATATTCTGCAGCTTTATAACTTGATATTTTTTCACCCTAAGATATTCAAAGAACATCAAAATATATATTCATAAGAATTCAAAGTTTGAGTTGACTAGGACAACAACTAAGATCATAAACTTAAGTTATATTGGGAGATTGGGAATTTGATTCTATTTCTTGACCTTGGGTGAACCAACTCATACTTCATTGTTTTGCCTGTTCTTCAAAATGCCAGTCACGAAGAAATGGAGCATTTCAAATGGAGATTTCAGTCCTGTGACAAAGAATTTAACAAACGATTTTAAAGTCCCAGGATGGTCCACTTAATAAAAACAACACTGGGTAATACATTTGAGAATTACAGATGACTCTAAATGGAGTCCTTAAGGATTTGACTTATTTGTAATAGCCATTCAGAAATATTATATCGTTAGGTTTTTAGTCTAACCTCACTGTTCTATATTGTCCTCATTCCTGATTGTGAATCATAAAGAATTGTGTCGAAAGATGATTTTATTAAACATTATTATTCGGTTTGAGACTTGGGATTTTTAGTTTTTATCTGGTAGATGAACTTATTTTAGAAGTAACATGAGGGCGCCTGGGTGGCTCAGGTGATTGGATGACTGCCTTCGGCTCAGGTCATGGTCCCGGTGTCCCAGGATCGAGTCCCACATCGGGCTCCCGGCTCCACAAGGAGTCTGCTTCTCACTCTGACCTTCTCCCTTCTCATGCTCTCTCTCACTCTCTCTCTAATAAATAAATTTTAAAAAATTGGGGGAAAAAAAAAAGAAGTAACGTGAAATGCCACTTGGATTTGTTAAGCAGTGTAAATCTAAAAGTACACCTGTAGTTTTCTTTAAGTATGTTTGATGCTGTGTCTGACTCCAGGATGGTTTATTTACTGTATGATAGAAGGTAGGAAACAATTGGGGAAAAAATATCACCAGCACATGACTGTGTCTAAAATTCTGATTCTCCAACTCTGGGTCTTTAAGAGTTACAGGTTAGAAATATAGGGGGTAAAAAGTTAAAGAATGTGAATTAAAGTGTTACAGTATATTAGAGGGCTTGAGTTATCATTGATCTAATGGTTAGTGATATTTTGAATCATGTGGGTTATTATTTATTTAAAATGAAAGGGTGTGATAGGATTCTCCATTACCCAAAAAAAGAAGGCCTTTATTGCAAAAGTGTTGTAATGTCTAGCTTGAAAGTTTTTTTTTTTTTTAGCTTGAAAGTTTTTTTTTTAGCTTGAAAGTTTTTAATCATTCTTTGGTTGAGAAATTATTTCAGAAGAATATGTATATTCACACCTCTCCTCAATTTGAATATTTACAAAAGAAGCAAAACCTCATAGTTTCTCTAAATGAGAGAGAATAATGTACTTAGAGTAGGATAGAGAGCAATAGTAAACAACTTTTCTCACTTGACAGTACCAGTATAGAGATGGAGGCCATTTTAAACAAAATTGTAATATAATGAAATCCTCTTTACTTATAACCTATTTAGAAATGTTATTTAAGTGGCCAACTGTGTGGAAATTGGCCAGACTTTTGTATATTTTCTTCAGAAATCTTTGAAACTTGTTTCACAATATTTATAGATTGTGCAATTCAGGTTTGGTAATACTATAGATAGTCAAATGTCTAAGAGAACAAAACAGGAATTACCAGGAAACTTAAAATGTTGATAGGGTATAAGTACAATGTTATTTTGTTTATTTATTTATTTTAAAATTTTATTTATTTATTAGAGAGAGAGAAAGAGGGAACGCAACAAGCAGGAGGAGTGTGAGAGGGAGAAGCCGGCTTCTGCTGAGCAAGGAGCTGTGGGGGCTGGATCCCGGGATCCTGGGATCATGACCTGAGCCAGAGGCAGATGCTTAAGGACTGAGCCACCCAGATGCCCCAGTACAATATATTAAAAAAAAAAAGATTAGGGTCACCTGGGTGGCTCAGGTCATGATCCTGGGGTTCTGGGATCAAGTCCTGTGTTGGACTCCTTGCTTAGCGGAAGCATGCTTCTCCCTCTGTCTGTTGCTTCCCGTGCTTGTTCTCTTTCTCTCTGATAAATAAATAAATAATATCCTTTAAAAAAATTAGGTAGAAAATTAAGGTCAAAAATGCAGTGTTTTATCTCTCAACCTCAGGATGCTAAAAATCTGATTCTTAAGTTAATAAATTCTATTAATATGTTAAGCACATCTTTTTTGTCTTTCCTTAGAATGCCACCTCTAATGTAGTCTTTCAAAGTTTGTTTTTTTTTTTAACTTGGAAGTCTGCTCACTAAAAAGATTTTCTCTATATTTATTACAGTTATAAAGCAAGATTCCTTTTACTTTTTTTTTTTTTTTTTTTTTTAATTAGATGCTTTAGGACTTAGATCCTCAGCCTTGCTGAGAGGTCAGTGCTCAGCTGATGTGGCTGTGTAGAAAACCCTTTCATGTACTTTTTGTAAATCTTCCTGTTGTCTTAAATAGGTGTAGTCCCTATGGTGAATGGGTTTTTCTTTATATTGCCAGTGACATTTGGGTTGCTTCCCAAGTTTGGGCCTCAGTAGTGGATGATGGTGTTTATTGATTATCTGTTTAAATAAAACAGGGAAGTTGAGTTTTTCTTTTCTGTTTATATTCCAAAGCTATGAGGAGAAAGCCCTGCATCTTGTTTACTGTTTTGTTTTGTTTTCTTGTTTACTGTTTTATAGGCGGGCCACATGAATTTAATTTTTATTTTGGATTTTGTGACCTTAGAATGGCTGGATAACTGACAAGCTTCATTCTTGGGTCCTTAGTTTCAGTCTTCCACACACTAAGCCTAGAATAACACTGGAGGACATAGGAGATTTTGTGGAAGGGGCTGAGAGTCTCTTTGAAGATGAGTTTATTTACCTGGAAGACAGGGGGTGAGGCTGAATGGGTGTTTTGAAGGGTTGAAACAATAGATGTTGCAAGCTCAGCTGGAACTTGAGAACAAAGGGTAATCAAGTAAAGGACAAAAAAGATCCCAGCTTTCCTTCCACTCTTTAAAAATGTTCCCTTGAGCCAATTATGTGTGTCGGACTCAACTGTGTAGAGTATCTCTAAGAAAGAAGTAGAAGACAGTTTCTCTAAAACATTTTATCATCTGGTTTAGACAAAGCTGATTGGACAGAAATATTATCAAGGTTTAGGAGAAGAGAGGTATCTTTACAGTTCCATTGAGTGAAAATAAAATATTTTACTATGCTTTGTTAAATATAGATTTTTTCAACTTAAATATACTTCAGAAAAACTTCACTTAAAAAACAATTATCTACTTTGATGAAAAAGTTGCTGTGAAAACCTAGAGGCTTAGTGGCTCTTGTGGTTGTAGAGCCCTGATTTTTAGTGTAATGCATTAGACTTGCAAACATAAAAACATTGTTTTGCCTTTTCTCTTTGAGCTAAGCCCATCACTAGGAGGCAAAAATGAGTGGCCAAGACATCCTATCCTTTGAAAATTGGTTTTGTGAGGAGGGGTAGGCATAATTCCTATTGCAGGCTGTTATATAACATTTTGAACTTGAGGACCTGTACTTCGTAGGTATTCAGAGAATGTAAATTTTTTTTAAAGGCTGAAACGAAGATTGCATTTGTGTTTTCTTTGCCCTAACATGACGTCAATCGGAGCAATAGTAGACTATAGTTCATTTGACTTTTTTCTTTTTTTTTTTTTGGTACTGACCTCTGATTCTCTCTGGCAAAGAACTATATGATTTGAGGGCTATTTAAGAAAACTGATGAGATTGAGTTGTAACTAACTTCCTCTTGGTACTAGCTCGTATTTTTGTGGCCTAACATAGACTTTGATGACTATTCCTGGTCAATGACAAAACAGCTTCAGCTTAATAATGTTTACTTTTTAAATTTTAAACTCCAAAGATCATGAGATTCTTTTAACTGCTTATTAACTTTTTTTTAACAATAAATTGTTGAATGATTGAAAAACTCATTGCTAAAGCCTTGAATTGTTTTTCCGTGATAATTTATAGCTTTGTATATTTACAAATAGACTAATAATAATGTTTGTTTCTATTATGTTTTTACCTTGATAATAAATTATATGAAACATTTGTGGGGGTTGCCTGGGGTCATATCTTCTTATCCTGTTAATGTAGAAGGTTTGAAACTAGCACAGAGAACGTTTGGAGTGAACCCTAATAATAATGCAGGCTATTATGTATCTTTTTTTCTATGCAGGCCTAAGGAATGTGACTTTGTCCTGTGACTTTATCCTCTAGGTCACCATAGCTCCTCTCACATTTTAGGGAAGGTAGTAACCTGAGAATAAAGATCTTTGAAGTCACTCAGAATTGAATTTAAATCTCTACTTGTATGGTTTCCTTACTACCTTAATACTCTTGAATCTGGTGCTTAACATTTCTAAACCTTTTCACATCTACAAAATGGGAGTGACTTGGATTGAGAATACCCTGTATTGTGAGTGACTTAATCATTCTGCAAAACATTTATTGAGCGGCTGTTCTACATAATGCCCAGAGAAATTCTATAAGCAGCCGAATGTAGGATGAGTCTACAAAGCTTAGAAAAAGCTGGATGTTAGAGCCACCTGTCCAAACTTAGCACATTTCTCTACTAAGACCTATTCTTTTTTTTTTTTTTTTTAAGTTTTTTTGGGTTTTAGTTTTTTTTTTTTTAAAGATTTTATTTATTTGACAGAAAGAGAGAGAGAGATGACAAGTAGGTAGAGAGGCAGGCGGAGAGAGAGGGGGAAGCAGGCTCCCTGCTGAGCAGAGAGCCCAATGCGGGGCTCCATCCCAGGACCCTGAGATCATGACCTGAGCCCAAGGCAGAGGCTTTAACCCACTAAGCCACTCAGACGCCCCTACTTACACCTATTCTTATTCATGTATTTTCTATGGTTATTAGTGGTACCTGACTCAGAAACCTAGGAACCCTCTATTATACCTTTTTTCCATCCAACCAGTTATCAAATCCAGCCTGTTTTACTTTTTTCTTTTTAGCATAAAATTGTAGTATGATGAAATTCTTAAATTTTAAGTGTTCATTTGCTGAATTTTGACATATGCATACATCTGTGTAATCCAATCACCTGTTAAGATAGAGAATGTCACTATCATCCCAGAAAATTCTCTTATTACTCAAGGGATCCACTTATAATTCATTATAGACAGTACATTTCAGATGAAGCAAAAACTTCATTTATAACATCAATGTATAATAATATGCACTGGTGAACAGAGAGTTCTTATCTTGAAGGATCAAACAGGTGGGTGAGGATATTGGTGAGTAAATAAGAATGTTGTAATACAACTTGAAAATGAAGAGAATAGAGCTTGAGAATTGGGTGCTAGCCTGCCACCCTGATCTAATCTGGTTTGGGTATGTGGGTGAAGGGGGAATAAAATCTAATCTGAGGTTGGTGAGAGATATAATGGATCATGAAAAAAGGGGAGATGCATATTCCAAGGATATTCAGGGCCAGGAAGCGAGAGAATAGGGAATGTTGTATGGCTAGAAAACTAGAGAATAAGAAATGACAAAAATGATACTAGAGTGTCAGGTAAAATGTTGGAACAGGGCTGAGTTTCCTATTGAAGGTCAGATAGAAGTAGCCTTACCTTTGAGGTAAGGAGTCATGCAAAATGACAATTTTTTGTCAATTTTTATTTCCGAAGTACTTCTGAACCTTAATTAAAACTCTCATTTTAGGAATTACTAATTAATGCCACATAATTTTAGTGAATTATTATTTTGTTGTCATCAGTATAATGTCAGCTACCATTTATTGGATGTTTAAATAGTTTATCTCGGAACACACTCCATGCTTTTTATTTGTGGTAGTCATCCCCAAAGATAATGGTCTCCAAAGATGTGTCCATTTTCTAGTCCTCAAAAACCTGTGTTACTTGTTATTATTTTTTTAAGATTCTGTCTATTTATTTGACAGAGAGACGCAGCAAGAGAGGAAGCACAAGCAAATGGAGTGGGGGAGAGAAAAGCAGGCCCCCTGCCTAGCAGAGAGCATGATGCGGGGCTCGATTCCAGGATCCCAAGATCATGACCTGAGCTGAAGGCAGTCGCTCAACCAACTGAGCTACCCAGGCGCCCTGAGTGTTACTTTATATGGCAGAGATTTTGCGGACTTCAAATTTAACCGATTGAGTTAGAAACTGTGAGATGGGGGCACCTGGGTGGCTCAGGTCATGATCCTGGAGTCCCGGGTTCGAGTCCCAGATCGGGCTCCCTGCTCAGCAGGGAGTCTGCTTCTCCCTCTGCCCTCTCCCCTCTCATGCTTTCTCTCTCTCTCAAATAAATAAAATCTAAAAAAATAAAATAAAAATAAAAAGAAAGAAACTGTAAGATGACCCTAGGTTATCTGGGTGGGCCCTAAATGGAATCACTAGTGATTCTATAAGTGAGGGGCAGAGGGAGATTACAAACAGGCAGAAGAAAAGTCCCACAGAGGCAGTGTGGTAATGGACACAGATAACTGGAGTGATCCTGCCACAGATAAAGAATACCAGCAGTCACCAGAACCAAGAAGAGGGCAAGGAATAGATTTTCCTCAGAGCCTCTGCTGGGAGTGTGGCCCTGAGTAAATTTCTGTTGTTTTAAGCTACCAAGTTTGTGGTAATTTGATAGAGCAGCCATTGGAAACAATGCACTTGTTATCTCAGAACACACATTATGCATTTCCTCATGCACATGTGTTCATGCCCTTTCCTTCATGGGGGATGGCTGAACTACCACTGTCTTTTGAAATAACCATATTCATTTTATGTAAATCTAACTCAAAAGCAACTCCCTGATGCCCTCAAGAAGAACTAATCTCTTACTTCTGCTTGATAATTGATATGTCCTCAGTGATTAAAATAGTTCCTCACAGACAATAAGTGCTCACTAAATACTTGTGGAATGAATTAATTCCATCATGTATTATAGTTGCTGGGTCACCTGTTTCCTCCCTTAGATCCCACCCCCTTTTGTATAACATTGTATAAGTTTAAGGGATACACCCGTGTTGATTTGATACATTTATATACCCTTTATATGCTGCAGTATGGTTACCATTTAGCTAACACCTCTGTCACATCACATAATTATCATTTCTTTTTTTGTGGTGAGAATATTTAAGACCTGGTCTCTTAGTTTTGAAGTATACAGTGTTATTGACCATAATCGTTGTGCTGTGCTCTAGATCTTCAGAACTTACTCCTCATCTAGTTGTAAGTTTGTATACTTTAGCCTGGTTTATTTTTAAATGTTCCTTGGCCTCATTTTCTTGTCTCCATATCTGTTGCCAAAGCCTTGGTTCAGGGCCATACCTCCCATCCGAAACCTATATTTTCTTCCTCCTCTAATTCATTTTCTCTTTCATCAGAGTGCTCTTACTTTAAATACTCCTGGTCAGGTGCTAAAGCCCTTTCTAGCTGTCAGATAAGTGCTGAAGCTCCACATTAGCCCAGATTGTTAGGATAAGGTTGAAATGCTCATCCTGTCCTTGGCTAGCTATGAGCAAAGCCTGTGTGTTCCAGCGTTCCTGTCCCCATATCTTTCCTTGCTTGTTGCCTCAGGCTTGCTTCCTTGTTCTCTCTCTCTCTCTCTTTTTTTTTTAAGCTACCTTCTTTTCATCTACTATTTGTTGGACCCTAGAGATTTTCACTAACAGTTAACCAGGTCACTCTAGGCAGGTTATACAGAAGCCAACCTTCTGCATTTAAGTATTAGAAGTGCATTCCCACCCTGAGCCATGAACTTTGAAGCTTTTAAAAAAAAAAATTCCTATTTTAATAAGATTTCTCTTCCGTCAACCTTAAGATTTTATACCTGCTTGTGAGCCTACTATTTAAGTGAACCCACTCACAGTCTTTACCTTTTCTGCATTTCCACCCTGGTAAGAGGCTGTCTTACAGTGGGTTGGGGTGAATACCTTTTTTTTTTTTTTTTTAATCTTTTCTTGTTCTGCTTATTTTTAATTTCTGCTTGATTACTTGGAGTCTGACTATCCATAAACATGGATTTTGATATCTACTTGTAGGTTCACAGGCTGAAGTTGAGTGTCTGTTCCTCAATACTTTACCACAATGCTTTGTATGTATTAGGTGGATTCTGCCAGATGTAGATAGCTTCACCATCACATAGACAGTAAGTTTCCTATTTTGCTTTTCTTCGAATGTAACAGTTGGAAGTTAAGAAGAGCATTAACTTATGTCTCTGGTTTTTTGGGGTTTTTTTTGATGCTCTAGGTCAGGATGGCTAGCTGGTTGGCTTCCCACGTGGTGCCCTACATCTACGTCACATCTTAAAGAAGCTGAAGAGAAAATTTTAAAATGTAAGTTTTTTTGTTTGTTTGTTTTTGTTTTTTTGTGTGTGTGAGTTGCCTGAGCTGTTTGCTAAGATCACATTGACCAGAAACTGGAGTGTTAGTTTGTTGGCAAAAGTGCTTTTTCCCTTTTCTATGTCATCAACAAATACAAAAGTGTTGGGAGGCAGGGGTTCTTAAACTTTTGGTCTTGGGTCCCTGTTATACTCTTAAATTAGTAAGTACTTTAAGGAGCTTTATCAGTTATAGCCATCACTATTTACTAATTAGAAATTAAAACTGGATTATTTAAAGTATGTTAATTTATTCATTTAAAAACAATAGGAACCCATTATAGATTAAAATAAATAACATGTTTTCTAAAAATAACTACTTTCCGAACAGAAATATAGTGAGAAAAGTAGCATTGTTTGAAAATCTCTTTAATGTCTGGCTTAATAATAAGACAGCTGGATTCTTATACCTGCTTCTGCATTCAAGCTGTTGGTAATCACATCTGTTGCTCTCTGGAAAACTCTGCTGTATACCCATCAAAGAATGAGAGTGAAAAGGTGTCTTAGTTTTGCTATGAAAATAGTTCTGACCTCATAGATCTCCTGAAAGGGTCTCAGAGACTCCCCAAAGGCCCCGGACTAGAATCTGATAATAGGCCCTAGGTGTTCCAGAATAGGTAGCCTTGTGGAATGGAGCACATACTGAACTAGAACAAGGTAACCTGGTCCAGGTCCAGATCTGCAATCACGTGATGTCAGGATCTTGGGTAAGTCACTTTCTCAATTTCCCATTTGCTATTTGTAAAATGAAGAGGTAGGATGATCCTTATAATTCCCTCTGGTTCTAGTTTCTTAGGATTCTTTAATTGTACATTTTAGTGGTGTGGAAACCTTTTTATAAAATTTCTTATGAGCACTGAAGTTTACCCAAACTTGTACTGTCATGGCAGCCCTGGTATCTTTGGGTATACTTTTAAGCAATGGTGCTTATTGTGTAATTTTATTCTGCTGATACAGTTCAGGGGTGGATTCAGAGGAGCAGTTCACATACATGATTATTGTGGATGTATGTGCAGATGTTTGCCCATGCCTGCTTTTTATTCTGTCTACCATAAAGGAATTTTCTTGTTTGTGCATATGAATGATTCAGGAGTAAGTAACTGTAACTGAATATATCCATAGGAATAGATAGTCATCTTACATGTATTTTTAGCATGAAAATAAATTTCTACTCAGTCTGTATACTTGAGTAATCTTGTTCTCTATAAAACTGGAAAAGTTGACATTGTGGTTTATTAAAATAAAAAAAAATCTTGTCAGGAGATATAAAAGGGTGCTAGATGCTCAATTTATGCATTTTATAAACATAAGAATTCCCTACTGCTAGATTCTAGGGATGCAAATAGGAATGAGAATTGGCCTTTGGTTCATTGAGTATCAGATGTGAAAGCAAGTGACTTGTAATACGGTGGGTTGAGCTATCTAATAGAGGTTACAGATGGTTTCTATGGAAATATGCAGACATCTGTGTTTAAAATACCGGCGTGGTTTGGTTTGGTTCTAATGCTGCTGGATCATCTTTTCTAAACTGGTTTAGTTTAGAAATTTAGTTTAGCATTTCCCTCCATTTAGAGGCTTGGGCTCTGTTAATATTCTGAATGAATGCTGGGTTTTCTCTTTGCTGCTGCTGTGTGGTACAAAACCCGAGATTACTTCTTTGATTAAAGGGCAAAAACTCCCAGTTCTCTGATATTTGTCTTCTGCAGATGCATATGTACAAATAATTAAGTGGCGTATATGAAGTGTCTATATTCAGTTGATAATTTAATGTAAAAAAATTTCAAATTGGTTTCATCTTTAGTCAACTTGGGGGAGATTTAAAGTATTGAGTTCCACAGCATTGAAGGCAAGTAAAAGTTTTTATCTATAAAATTGTGATTATTTGTATTTTCCAAGGAGATTGTTGGACTTAAACCCAGACTACCTGGCATCTCAATGCCAGGACTTCCTGCCATACCCTGTCACCTCTTTTCTACTAAACTTTGAAGTGACTCAAGATTTTAGTTATGTGTTCAGTGCAGATACTGCTAGTCCTTCCCTAAATTCATGGTTACTTTTTAGGGAAAAATGTTTCTTTTGTCTGACTTTAATCTTTAATGATTACTCTTCAACTGTTAGACAAATTCAAGGTATTCTTTTGTTATTGTCTGCAAAGTTAGAGACCTTCAAATAATGGGTCCAGTGAGCACTGAGTTCCTCTCCATTTCTAAGAGCGTAAGACCCTCGTTTGATAGATGTGGAAAGAAGTCCAAAGAGCTAATATGACTTGCCAAAAGACCTTTCCCAGAGGTACTTAAGACATATCTGAGATAGAACTTCGCACTTAGATGTAATATATGGTAATTGAGAATTACTTGCTTCAATAAGATTTATGCTTTTTTTTAGGAATGATCTAATAAAGGCTAAAATCATATGAATGGAAACCAGATAGTTTCTAGATTATTAATTTCTGATTGCTCTGAGAATATTCCCCTTCTCAGAAGTAGTGAAGTTAAGTAGAATTTCTTTTTTATGTTTTCTTTAGGTGTCCCCTGCACATACAAAAAAGAACCTGTTCGTATATCTAATGGAAATAAAATATGGACACTGATGTTCTCTCATAATATTTCAAATAAGACTCCACTTGTCCTCCTCCATGGTTTTGGAGGTGGTCTTGGACTCTGGGCACTGAATTTTGGAGATCTTTGCACCGATAGACCCGTCTATGCTTTTGACCTGTTGGGTTTTGGACGAAGTAGTAGGCCCAGGTTTGACAGTGATGCAGAAGAAGTGGAGAATCAGTTTGTGGAATCCATTGAAGAGTGGAGATGTGCCCTAGGATTGGACAAAGTGATCTTGCTTGGACACAACTTGGGTGGGTTCTTGGCTGCTGCTTACTCACTGAAGTACCCATCAAGGTAAGTGAAACTGACAGAAGAGAGGCACCCAAGTGCTGGTCTCTAGTTCCTGTCCTTGGTGGTTGTTGGTGTCTGAGCCTTACAAGACAGACTCTCTTAAAGGAGACCAAATAGCCACAACCAATGGCCGATTTAGTAGCCGAAATAATGATGTCGGGGTTTTCCTGTTACGCATGCTACACTTTGGTAGAAGACTTTAGAAAGAACTTTCTATTTGCCAAACTTAGAATGTCTACAATTTAAGCCACAGGTAAAAACTATTTTGGTGGTATTGTTTATCATCATTATCATTAGACATGTGGATCCAGCAGTATTTGCCTAAATTTTCCAGGTTATAATAAACTATAAGACAAACCCAAAGGTGAGAAATTAGAAACCCTATGTGCCAGTGCTATCTTTTGGGTTAGAGCAAATCCTTCAACTTTGAAGCTTTACTCTGAAAAATAATTCTGTAGCCATAAAGGTAGGGCACAGCATAATAAAAACCCTGTCATATACACTTCACAGATTTATTTTCTGTACTGTACAAGTGAGAAAACGAAAGCTTCAGAGTAATTGAATTAATGACATCAGAATTTTTCTTCAGAATCTTGTAATATCTCCTCCTATCTTTACCTTATTTTCTCATACTATATCCTATTATTTGTTTCAACTCTGAGCAGAGGTCACGTTTGAGTGCTAAGAAAATAGAAGAAAAGCTCTTTTTTTTTTTGGCTTAACTTTTGGAAAGAAAAAAAATCAACGTTTTATGTTGCTAATGTATTTTTCCATCGGACTAATTTTCTTTAAAAGATTTTATTTATTTGAGAGAGGTCGAGAGAGAGAGAGAGCATGAGAAGGGAGAAGGTCAGAGGGAGAAACAGACTCCCCGCAGAGCTGGGAGCTTGATATGGGACTCGATCCTGGGACTCCGGGGTCATAACCTGAGCTGAAGGCAGTCGCTTAACCAACTGAGCCACCCAGGCGCCCCTTTGTTGAACTAATTTTTCTTTTTTTAATATTTTATTCATTTATTTGACAGAGAGGAGAGAGATCACAAGTAGGCAGAGAGGCAGGCAGAGAAAGAGTAGGAACCCCGCTGAGCAGAGAGCCTGATGCGGGGCTCGATCCCAGGACCCCAAGATCATGACCTGAGCCAAAGGCAGAGGCTTTAACCTCTGAGCCATCCAGGCGCCCCTCATTGAACTAATTTTTAAATCCAAAATTGCAGCCACCTTTGACATTGAGGTCTGTGAATGAGACATGAGATGATGGTTATTTTCAGACTGCATGTATGTACCTGTGAGGCTCTCCCATTGCATAACTCCAGGTGTGCTGTTGACATAGAATTTGAAGTGTAGAGCAGCAGCCCTGTGTACCTGAGGTTTTCTTCCTCTTGAACAGCCGACTTTTTCTCTGTAGCTTAACTTCAGCATTTACACTTGGTTTTCCTGGAGAGTTTGTAGTTCTGTGTGTGATAGATGGTGTAGTCTTGTCACTTGGCAGACCCCTTTAAAAAGAAATCCAAATTTTCTTTTTCTGTTTGGCTTTTAGGTTTATTGTCTTTTATTGTGTTCTACTCCCAATGGAAAGTAAGAGAAGGAAATGGATACTTTTCTGGCATAAGACAACAGGGCTATTGGAGGGGTGTTGGGCTTCCTTTGTTTCTTATCAGGAGTTTATTATGTCTATCTTGTGGTATTTACTTCTTGGCAGTGTGATACAGGACTATGTGGGTTAGACTCTGGTCATGAAACCCATAAGTCTCAGAATCCTGACCCTTCATGGCTGTCTGTTATTTAGGTCAGTTGGTGAGGTTTTCATTTGCAGTTATGAAGTGCTCTGAAACCAGTGATTCAGAAGAGAATGAACACTTTAAAACCATCTATGAAAGAGAATAGCAACATAGTTTGACCGACGTGGTGGGCAGAATAAGTTTCTAAAACAAAGCCAATGATCCCTGCATTGGGATGACTACATTTTAGAAAATGGTTTTTGAATGCTTGTACCTAATGCTAGAAATAAAACTAAAGTACTGTGTTAGGACCAAGAATCACTAAGTATTAGTAAATAGATAAATATGAGAATGCTTGAAATAATTAGCATGTTTAAATTGGCTGATTTTTTTAGTAGAACTATATAGACCATGTTGGATATTGAAGCCTGTATTCTTCACTGCATAATTTACATTATTAAACACAAGTTCATTTCAAAATAGTGAGGTTCTCTGGGTTTTCAAATGTCCCAAATCCTGAATGCAATTCAGTCAGACTATTGCGGTTGGCACATAGTGGTTGCCCAGTTTTAAATGAATGAAACAAGGAAGCCATCAGACTGAGGTGACTCTAATGCTCTGGTGGCCTACACAAGCAAACCAAAATCTAAGCCTGTAAGTATCTCAAGCTTATGAAATTAAAACCTAAGAACAACCAATCACAAATAGCCTGCTGAGCTTTAAGCCAATCAGATAATTTTTTTGCTTCCACACCTTTTCTATGTAAGTCTTTACTCAGCTTTTCTTGGTGGAGCACACCTAACCACTCAGGTTTGGCGCTGCTACATTCAAATTAATTTTTGCACAAATAAACTCAAAATTTTCAGTATGCCTAGTTTATCTTGTAACAGTATTAACTGAGAATAGAGCTACGTACTCTAAATGTCTCTTACCTAGCTCGCTTGATTCAGCTTTTTTTTTTTAAATGCATTACAGCTTTTTTTTAAAAGACTTTTTATTTATTTATTTGACAGAGTGAGATCACAAGTCAGCAGAGAGGCAGGCAGAGAGAGAGGAGGAAGCAGGCTCCCCGCTAAGCAGAGAGCCCTATGCAAGGCTCCATTCCAGGACCCTGAGGTCAGGGCCCGAGCTGAAGGCAGAGGCTTTAACTCACTGAGCCACCCAGGTGCCCCTTGATTCAGCTTTTTTAAAAAGTGTTTTTGTTTGTTTGTTTGTTTGTTTGTTTGTTTGTTTAAGAGCAGTTTTAGGTTTACAACAAAATTTAGAGGGAGGTACAGACATTTCCCATATAATTCCTGCCTCTACATGTGCATGGCTTTCCCCACTGGGACATTTTTATTGTACTGTCATGAGATTAAAATAAATCTTTGCTTTTCTAAAAGATTTTGCAGGGAGAGGGATGAGAAGAGGGAAGAAATGGTCTAGTAGAGATCAAATGAGATTCATTTAATTTCCTTCACTCACTATGCCTTTTTCCTTGTCTCTTTTTCTCCTAATGGACTTTGAGAGAGTTACTGTTTTCTTTGCCTCCTCAGGTATATAAAATATAATCTTTCCTTTTTTTTTCTTTCTGAAGTAAAATACGTTCTTAATTCTTTAATTTCTGTTTCTACGCATGCAGGAAAAAAAACAAACAAACAAAGACAACATTTTTTTTCCTTATTCCAAAGCTGTTTCCATCCTCATCTTTTATGGGCAGCCCCATTCTTTTATTCCTTGTTTATTTTTTTTTAAAGATTTATTTATTTGAGAGAAAGAAAGAATGCACGGGAGTGAAGGGAGGGGCCAAGAGAGAGGAAGAGAGAATCTCAAGTACACTTCCTACTGAGTGCAGAGCCTGCCACCAGGGTTGATCTCACAACCCTGAGATCATGACCTGAGCCAAAGTCAAGAGTCAGTGGCTTAACCAACTAAGTCACCCAGCCACCCTTTTTCCTTGTTTATTTTTATAGGACAGTTTGAGGAGAAGAATGAAAGTACCTAGTGTACTAGTTTAATGTACTTGTTTAGGAAGCATTCTTTGCTAGAGAATGAATAAAACCCAATCCATTTTTTTTCCCTAATTTTTGGTATATTAGGTATATAGAAGTATATTAGGTATATAGAAGCTTGGATTCTTCATCCCTATGAGCAGCAGAGTGCCTCTGTCCATAGAAGTGTTTTAGGTTTTATGGCCTAACTTGTGGCAGTGGTCACATATTTTTCCAATTCTTGATACTGATTGGAAACTGAGCATTCAGCAACTGTGATGCTTTATGTAAAAGCACTTGGATGATTCCTCCATTGAAGTATTGGTGATGACTGAAATACTCTAACATTAATATTATATTCCAGCAGGTTGGTTGTGTTTAAACACAACATTAAACACATTCTTTAAAGAATGTCGAGTGACTGTATGTGTTTAGAAGGCTTAAGGTGTGCTGGGGAAGAGACACAACTTAACCACCCTAGGAGTAGGAAGCTGCTGCAGGTTGTGAAGGGGAGTGGACAGGGCTGTGAGAACTCTTGATGAAAACTCGGCCCAGTGTGGTACCTTAAAGAAGTGCCATGTAAGCTGAGGTTGAGTATCAGAGGGGAGTAGCAGGAGAGCATTCTATGTAGTGGGGATAGAAATTGCTATGTAGACTCCTGGGCCATTCAGGAAAGGCCATGTGGCTGGTAACCAGAGAAGTTAGGAACTGGTTTGTAGTTGGGCCCCAGCCTGATTCCCATTTTCCATCCCCTCAAATGACCTTCTTTCATCTCATTTCTCTTACCATGATGTATAATAATTAGAGATGCCATCATAGTTGCACTTGTAAATTAATGTGCTGTGTCACAAGCAGTAGGGGCACGTGTGGTATGCAGTGTCGTGGGCTGCCATTCTGCTGAGCCTTCTTCGTTAGGCCATGTCTGATCCCCTCAAGGTGGGCCTGGGGAGAGAGTAGACCAAGCCAGCAGGAATAGCCCAACATGCCATCTCCTTTCTTTCATGTTAATTTTCCTTTCCTTCTGGCCCCTGCTGTTCAGGATACCATAAACACTGTGTTATAAACTAAGGAAAAGGAGACTATAGAGACTTTTATTAACTTAGAACATGTTTAGCAAAGAGAATAGATACAATAGAAGAGGTTACAAACTGGTCTTTACTTCTGTATGAAATGACTTTCAGATCATTGGATCTTGCACCCTTACCTGGTTTTGTCTCCTGACTGTACAGAGCTGGGCTGAGTATTTCCTATTCTCCTCTCTTGAGAAGAAAGTCTACTCTACTTGACCTGAAGTTGGAGATCTTTTGTTTGTTGTTCTCTGGGCCTGCTGCGTCCTCCCTGAAGAGGGTTAGAGCCGATGGGAAATACCTGGGGCTAACTTCATTTTGAGAATGCCTTGTACGTTGACTAGCGTTCTTCCTATTTGTTTTCCTCGTTCCTTTCCTTGTTCTGTAAGTGTGTCCTGTAGATTCCCTTGTGCATTTTGGATCTGGGTCTGAGTGTTCTTGTTGTATTATTTCTGCCTGGTGCCTGACTTTAAAGCTCATCAAAGTCAGGTTTATATAATATATCCTTGTTAGCATTCAGACTCAGCTATCCCAGCCTGTTGGAGCAGATGTTAGCCACTGCTTTGCCCTTTAGGCTGTAATCTGCTCACTGTCTTCAAATTCAAGACTTACTCTGATGACTAACCTGAAGAGGAATGCCTCTTTAAATGTTTTGAAATTGATGGGCTATTCTCTTGTTCCTGCTCTGCCAGTCTTTTGTTTTTCCTGTAGTTTGAATCAGTCTCTTGGTTCTTGACAAAGATGTCTGATAGGATGACTCATACTATCTGGCTAGACCCATTCCTTACTCCTGGTTATGAACTAACAATCCCATCAGGCTATCTTCTATGGAGTATGAGAGGGTAAGATCTAGATTACTAAAATAGTTTAGATATACATTAAAACCAAATAACTTCTATCAGATGAGGAGATAATCTTTTCACTAGAAGAGTTGGTGAGAAGATAGCCTGGGAACTTGGTCTGGTGCAACATTATAACCTATGAGCCAAAACCTGTGATCAGGTTTGCTGAAGAATAAAAGTTAAATTTCTCACTGCTCACAGGGTTCCAGCTCCATGTGAGTCTTCCCATGCTCTCTGAAAAAGTCTTCTCTAGTAGTCTTCCTAGTTTTGCTACTATAACTAGCTAACATTTACTAGATATTTATTATTCAGTAGCCACAACCTAAGTGCTCCATATGGTCTATCTTCTAAATGAGTCTTAAAACCAAAAACAAGCAACAGTTATTTTCTGAGGCCTTTTATATGTAATGATGCAGATATGTAACTCTGGTTTAGACAATTTTGCAGAGCTTTTAAAAAATTGTTTTCGAACTTTTTTGATTATAACCTCTCAAAAGGAATTATATATGTGTGTCTGCAATAAAAGTTTCATGGAACGATACTCAGGCTTGTTACGTATTTTTCTATTCCAAATTATGCAACTAAAAAGACTGCAGACTGACTCTAAGTAGATTTTGCTACCCACTAATGGGTAGTGACCTGCAAGATTCCTATAAGAAATAATGGTTTTCTAATGTCATCTGGGGACCAGAAAAATCCAGATTAACATATATAGCTTATTCTAGGAGTATAGTTTTTTGTGTTTTTGTTTTGTTTTGTTTTTAATTTGAGAGAGAGAGAGAATGAGCAGAGGGAGAGAGAGAGGGACAGACTCACTCCCTACTGAGTGAAGAGCCTGACATAGGACTGAATCCCAGGAGCCTGAGATAATGACCTGAGCCGAAGACAGACACTTAACCAGCTGAGCCACCCAGGTGCCCCTATGAACATAGTCTATAAGATCTGTATATTCTTTTTTTTTTTTTTTAAGATTTTATTTATTTGACAGGAGAGAGATCACAAGTAGGCAGAGAGGCAGGCAGAGAGAGGGGGAAGCAGGCTCCTCGCTGAGCAGAGAGTCTGACTCGGGGCTCGATCCTAGGACCCTGAGATCATGATCTGAGCCAAAGGCAGAGGCTTTAACCCACTGAGCCACCCATGAGCCCCAAAATTTGTATATTCCTATAGACAAGGACTAAAAGGAAACATGGAAAAACACCATGCTAAGCTGAAGACACAGGACTGAAAAATTGTTGGGTCAGTTCACTCCCTTGAAAAAAAAGGCCATCTTTTTTTGTGTAAAAAAGGCCATCAACTTTGTGTAATTTGTTAAACTGGCATTTTTATCTAGGGGCACTATTTTGAAGATCCATATTAACCAAGGCAAGCCAAAACTAAGGTGGAAACAAAGCAATCACTTAGCTAGAGATAGATGAGACTTGACCTCCCTCACGTTTTCCTTTGTCCTCCCCCTTCGTGGGTTAGCAACTAAGAGCTGAGAGCAGACTAGGCAGGATACTAAAATAAATTCATAACAAAATTTAATCATCTTTTAGGGTAAAGTATGTTTTGATAGAGAGTTCATATTTCTCTTTAGGAGCTAAGTGAATAGTGAATAATACTAGCTGTTTCCTAACGGGAATCTCTGCTGCTTTCAACTAGGTGACTGTTTCATTAATTCCACCCGTACCTCTGGTGTGCTTTCCCCTCCCCTTCCCCTCCTTCAGAGCTCACTGTGGACTGTAGTAAGAAGAATTTAAGGGGAAGTCATTATCAGCCATTATCTGCCATTAAAAAAAAAATCTCCTTTCCATCCCCCTTCCCATACACTATTAGAAAATACTCTCCTAAAACTTTTAAGAGTGAAGGCACTCTTAAGTATATGAAAATCTCACTTACCACATATCTCCCCACATTCTACAATCTGTGGGGAGATATGTAGAAATCTAAAGTATAGGGTTAGGACTGGCCTAGAGTTGATAAAAGTTAAGCTTTACCTTTACTGATACGTTATCTTATGTGGCTTGATCTCTTCATAGGAGAGAGCCTTCTACCCAGTGACTTGCTGGCATCAGTTAGTATGCTGGAGTCAGGAAATGGGGGTTTTAGCTCTACTTCTGCATGTCTTGGAGCAGGTCACATAGTGCATCTCAGCTTCCTGCTCATCTGTGAGATGAAAGATTGGGCTGAGTATTCTCCAGGGGTCTCTTAGAGCTCCGTGCACTCGGTGTGTGCTCTAAAGCTTTCTGTTTGAGAAAATGCAGTCAAAGCAAAGGACTCATTACTAACTTATCCTTATCTGTGGTGGCAAAAATAAAAAAAACATTTTATATTGAGAATAATAGCCATCTGTGCCCAAGTTCAGGTTTCAGTTATGACTTAGGAAAGGGGCGTTAGAATCATTGCCCGTTCATCCTTGGGAAGTGTTTGCTGACATTTGTTGGCTGTTTTGGTTATAGTTGAATATCATTTGTGTCATGAGGACCTTTATGCTTTATTTAGGATCTTTATGACATATGATACCATGATGCAGGCATATGGAAGTAATGCTGATAGTTTGGTTTTCCAAAAAAAAATCTCTTTTCTTAAAAAAGATTTTTAAAGGATGGAAAAATTAAAACTATTAGTGATACAAAACCATTTTGTATGAGATTTGGCTGAAAATTTTCTATCTCTCTGGTCAATAAAGAAGAAAATTAGCAAAGAGTTAGGAACAGAATCTGAGGTCAGTATATCATGATATCGTGTGTAGCCCTACCCATGTGCTCATGTTTACGAAACTAGGGGAAATTTCCACCCACATTATTTCATTAGCTCTGTGTTTGTGGAAAATTCCCTTAAGTCCTTTTGAACCCATCTAAAGTACTATGCCTCTTATATTTTTAGAATGATTGGTTCATAGGAGATAACTGTTATTGGTGTCTGAAGCTATTTTATAAGTGTAATATTAATCTTCAGTCATTTCTGCAGTGTCATTCTTGTGCTGAATGGAACCATTGGGCTTTTTTGAGTGGTCAGTGATCTGTATCATCTGCCAGAGGGTAGCTTCAACAGTGACTACTGTTCCTCAAGAGTAGCCACACAGTTAGGTACCCTTCCACACGCCTTTTATTATCCACATTTACATATATGAAAAAGGAAGTTCTCATCCTACCTCTCAAGCATCTCATACACCTCTCAAGTCCTGCCAAATCTGAAGGTTTACAGGTAATAAGAACATGATGTAACTGGTCAGCCATTAGTCTTCTCTTTAAGGTGAAGGTTTTGGAAGGTGGTTTTTTCTACCTTTACTTTATAAATCATGTTAATTCTTTGGAGTCCTAGGGTGAGTTTGCCAAATGAAATTATATCTGTTCTTCCTCCAACAGGGTTAATCATCTCATTTTAGTGGAGCCTTGGGGTTTTCCTGAGCGACCGGACCTTGCTGATCAAGACAGACCAATCCCAGTGTGGATCAGAGTCTTGGGAGCAGCACTGACCCCCTTTAATCCTTTAGCTGGCCTCAGGATTGCAGGACCCTTTGGTGAGTGCTTATATCTGTGTCCTAGGAAAGCAAAATGTTTACATATTGGCAATAGAGGAGTATTTACTGATCGCCATTGTTAGTCAGAATCTTAAAAAACAAGCTGACTCTTTTTCTTGTCCTCCTCTGAATTACTGAATTACTTTTTTTTCTCCCCTAAAAAGTACCATTTCTTACATAAAAATAATGAAACCAGGATCATCTCAAAGAGGAGTCTTTATACTATAAATATTACAGGTAATTGGCAAAACTGAGAAGGTGGGAAATGCTGCCATGGGGGTAGTCAGCCCAGGGCATGGGGAGAAGAAGTGCCGCATGTTGGCCTGTTGGTGACGTTAGAGAACCTTTGGCTAGTTGTTGATACCCAGCTGGCAGATCACAGGGCCTGACATGGTTGTCCATGGGGATAACAGGTATGATCACATGATCAGATCCCCTTCTTGCCCCATCATGTCAGAGTGTTAAGAAGATAAAATCATCCTTTTCCACAAAGATTTTGGGGACTCCTGATTTGCGTTTTGGGTCATATTTTGAAGTACCAATGTTTAGTCCCTGATTTAATTTCATTTGACTCTCAGCTCCTCTGTCCACCCCAAAGCCAAGGGGCTCCTTCCTTCATTGTCACCAGTGATGGTGGTTGGTCCGGACCTCCACTGTCCCTCTTCTAACTTGTATCAGTGAGGCGTGCTTTTAGCTGCAAGTAGCTGAACACCTAAGTGGTTTAAGCCATAGGACTTTTCATTATTTCCTTAACAAGCAGGCTGGAGGCAGGTGATTTTGGCATTTGTTCTAGTAGCTGGCTCATTGACATTGGGGTTTAGACCTGCAACTGTGATTCTCTTGACCTTTTTTCTCATGGTGTTTGATGGCTGCTATAGCAGGAAGCCCCATCCCATAAAGCAGCTCTCTGAGCAAGAAGAAAGGAACAAATGGAAGATGGTCTTCTCTCCATAATGCTCTGTCAAGGAAGAAAGTCTTCCTTGGAAGTCTCCAGCAGGCATCCCCTTATGTCTCTGCCCACCCCTCATTCTTCCACTAGCACAGGAGAATATATTTGTGTTGCTGATCAATCATGTTTTGTTGCCAGGAGCTGGAGTAACGGGCCCACTTAACTGAGCATGTTGCTGCCTAACTGATAGACAAGAGTCAGGTTCTGTTAGCAAGATGAGAAGAGAGGCATGGGGGTGGGGAGGGCTTGGGAATAACCACTGCAGAGATGACAGTAGATTGTGCTCCCCTCTGCCCAGGCCTGGCCCCTCTGTCCTATTGCCTCCATTTGGGATAGGGAGAGCCATGGAACTGCACAGGGGTTGGGTCGGCGAGCACATCACACTCCCTCGGTGCTCTGACAGATAGCCTTTCTTTCCCACCCCCAATCCCTCAGCCCTCCCGAGTAGAGCCACTCCTCTTCCCTGGTGTTCCTTTGATGGACTGTTTAAGAACTTCATTTAGTCTGTACGGTCCTGAAATATAAATGGATTGTGCTTGATTATAGTTACACAGGGAGCAATTATGAGAAGAGTAAAGTGTGAAAAAAAAAACTAGTAGGAGACAAGGGAGGGAGGATGCCTGGGAAGGGCCCTCTCGTGCCGTACCCTTTGTCTCCCACTACTGCTTGTGCGTGGTTAGGGTGGGACATGATTTAGAATATGAACCACATCATAAGAATTCCTTCAGAGCCAGGGAAGAAGTAAGACTTTGCTAGAATAATGGGCAGTGATAGCAGAAAGGGAAACTGGCTAGCCCGTGGGACCCCAGAAGGGAAAATAATGGCCAGATGGAGGCTTCTTCATCCTTTTTCCTTCAGGGAAAGGATGCCCCTACCTCTTAACTCAGGAGTGGATGGCCTTAGCAGGGAGTATTGACAATATCCCAAGCAGAAACCCTGGATTTATTTTTCCATAGAAAGACTTGTATATTCCAGTTAACTCATTTGGATACTAATGTGTTATAATTTTGGGAGAAATACAAATTAATAAGTTAATGTGAGCTGCTCTACTCACCTGCCATGTTTAATAGAATTTATTTTCCTACAAAAACAAGTTTTAGAAAATGAACTTGTATGTTTTGGGCTCCTGAAGTACTTCTGTAAGGCAATACAGAATACTCCTTATCTCTTATTTTAATTCTTAGGGAACTTGAGAGCAGCTTCTAGCATCTGTGCTCTTTTCTACCTAAAATATACACTTGAATACATGTAGATTTGTATGTTTATAACATACATTCTATAAGCAAACACAGAACCTTTATTAGTCTATCAGTTAACTATAATTTAAAACATTCATTTCCTGTTTTGTAGGCTTAAGTCTAGTGCAGCGTTTAAGGCCTGATTTCAAACGCAAGTATTTGTCAATGTTTGAAGATGACACGGTGACAGAGTACATCTACCATTGTAATGTGCAGACTCCAAGGTAAGGGTTAGGGTTCTAAGTTTACTGTGTCGGTGTTTTACACTTTTCTTCTTTGAAAGCATGTGAAGATTCTAGGAGATTTTTATCAGTAGGTAACTGACTAGTACTTCTTAATTTACTCATTTATGCATGGAGTGCCTAGTATGTAAAACATTGTACTGGATGTGTACGAGAGACTAATAAGCAGGATGTCTTCCCCGAAAGTGCTTATGGATAAGTGAAGGAAGCTTTGGTCTTGGTACCTCTAGGAGGTAACTGGAGTTGAGAGGTAAAGAAGAATTTCAAGTAAAACAGCATTTTTTACTTGAGTAGGCATGCTCTACAAAAAAAGGGCAACCAGATTAAACAAAAGTAAATAGTTTTCCTGTACCGTGGATCTTCTTAGAAACTTTTGCTATGCGAAAGGGTATTCAGTCTCCCAAGTGCATGGGAGATGC
Organism: Nasua narica; assembly: GCA_028533885.1. Classification (NCBI taxonomy): domain Eukaryota; kingdom Metazoa; phylum Chordata; class Mammalia; order Carnivora; family Procyonidae; genus Nasua; species Nasua narica. The sequence goes on along the minus strand of CM052799.1, from coordinate 53,610,793 downwards.
GACTCAGCATGGTTCCAGTTCATATGATGACTGCACCCCTCTTTTGGTGAGCACTTTTTAATGCTCTTTAAAATGCTCACACAAAAGGGCACCCCTCTTTTGTGTAAGCACTTCATACACACGGCTGCAGTGGGTGAAGAATAAGTGAGGGCTGGAAGACTGGGCGGGGGGCTTTGCAGGTATTTTGACATGATTAGGAAAGGGGAGAAAGAGGGAGGAAGAGCCTGTGAGCGTGGTAGCCACAGGGAGAAAGAGGGCCAGACCGAGAGAGGCGTTTCCTATTTTTTAAAATACATGACTTATGGACCTTAGATGTAAGACACCAGTGGAGAAAACAGCCTGAAGATAGTGGGGAGCTAGAAGGAACCTGGAAGACAAGACCCTGGAGTTGCTAGGGCGAGGGTCAGGCACAGTGTAGGCAGAGTTCTCATGCTTTATGGTGTACCAGAATTATTGGGGGAGCTTGTCAAAGATGTGATTCCTGAGCCCTGTATCTAAGACCAATTCAGTGATCCTGGGCTGCACGTTTAACAAATGCTTCAGGTGACTCCAGTGTAGGTGGGCCATGGGCCATACTTCAGGACGTGGAAGGGGTACCTCAGCCTTTCCAAGGTGGAGACTCGGGTATGAGGCTGAGAGGCTAGGTGCAGAGCCAGCTGCCCTCAATTTTGGCATAGAACATGCGCACCTGCTTTATTAGAGGGTCGAGGCTGTGGCAGCTGTTGGAGTGGAAAGATAGCCTTAGTCTTTTGAACAAAGTAGGTTAGAATAAAGTAGGTAGAGGTTCTCTGCCAAGAGTGAAAGAGGTTTGGAGAGGTTTTGGAGTCCTGAAGAGATAGACATTTTGTGGCTCACAAGGCCTTTGGTGGATTAGAACTTCACACTCAACTTCACACTTGTTCCAGCAGTTTTTAGTGGTCAGTTCCAGGTACATCATCTGTTTTACTGCTTGGTCTTCATGCTTTATTCTTCACTTAAATTTCAGGATTACATGTGCCTGTTTAGCGCTAGTCTGTTGTCTTCCTTGTGCTAGAACTTGAATTCTTCATAACAGGCAATTTAGAGTTGTGCCTAGTACTGCAAGGAAACAGAAGTGACAGCAAAGTGGCTCTGTCCTGGGAGTTGGCAAAGTGTTCTGTGTTCTTTTGTGTGGTGATCAATCAAGTGTGGGCACAAGAGAAGACACAGAAGCTCAAGAAAGCAAAGGTTATAGTAGGTCACTGAATGCCATGAAGGGTTACAGGGAAGCGCCAGATTTTGGTCAGGTGGCAGAAAACAATAAAGGGAAAGTTGAGGCCAGAGCTTTTATTGGGTTCTTCAGAAAAGTCAAGGCAGGGGTGTGGCAGACAGTTTAGGACTGGGTAGTTGAATAATTGTGGTGGGCTCTAAGAGATAGGGATGGTCTCATTGCCTGGTGCCTGGCCCTGGGATGATTAAGGCAGAGGAATATTATTGCCTCCTGGATGTGTGGGCAATACAGAAGAGGCATGGCTCCAGATTGTTTAGTTGGCATATGATAGGCATGTTCCCAGTGGAATCTTTAGCAGTCTCTTAAGAATGGGTTAGCTCCAGGAGGCACAGTCTCTCCCTAGGCAGAAAGATTTTTTTAAACATTAAATGTCTTTTTATGCAGAAAATAAAAAATGTAAATACACAATCTGCATTTTTTCTTATCTTGGTATTGGTTTTTTACTGTTACAGGTAAAAAGCTGGTGCCATGCACATGTTGAAAAGCTACCTTCTACATTTGAAACAAGTTATAGTGGAAAAAAAAAAAACATTTTTTAGTCTCCCCACAGGGAATTTAATGATAGGGTTGCATGTTTGATTTAGAAGAGGGTGACTTTTAATCCACCAGAGTTTAGAGCATCCTTATTTATCTAACAAAAGCACGTATCTTCTGTGGGAGTTGTTTCTTATACTTACGAGTATATTATTTTCTGTTTAGACTGAGGTTTTTCTTAAATGGGGGAGAAGCTAAACATGAGTGTTTTTCATAGAGGTAGGGGTGCAGTACATACTCATCCCCAGAAGTCATATGTGTGTTGTTTTCATTTTCTTTAAGTGGTGAGACAGCATTCAAAAATATGACTATTCCTTATGGATGGGCAAAAAGGCCAATGCTCCAGCGAATTGGTAAAATGCACCCTGACATTCCAGTTTCAGTGATCTATGGCGCCCGATCCTGCATAGATGGCAATTCTGGCAACAGCATCCAGTCTTTACGACCACATTCATATGTGAAGACAATAGTAAGTGTGTGGGTTAGTTTGGGTTTTCAGTTGTAGGTAAAGCCTGTTGTATTATGTTTGCCTTCAGTGAGGTTTCATGAGTCCCTGTGCTTTCAGATCTGAGCTAGACCTCCAGCCTCCAGCAGGACCTGACGTCACTTGTGATGAGGGACAGGGTTTGACCCACACACATTTCCATGTCCAGACTGGCCGTGCCTGTCCCTAGAGCCGTGGCATCTCCGAGGTGGGAGAGGAACATGCCAGTGGCACCCGACCAACTCCCACCTCACAAGGCAGAATGTTCTCATTTGGTTCATTTGATCTGCTGGCCCTGTCATTAGTGGTCAGTTTAGAGGTTTTTTTGCATATAAAATTTTAGTAAGGTCCAATAGATTTTTTTCTTTATTCTGAGATTGTTTATTTGATGGAAAGACATAAAAGTTACTACAGATCAGTGTTGCTCATTCTTTTATGTTTTATTTCTGTATAGCTGTCCTCACTTTCATTGCTAAATGTCTTTGCTTATGTGTTTTATTAGGTGTTTTTGCTCACTGACCTTCAGACTCCTTTTCCTTTCCCAGGCCATTCTTGGGGCAGGGCATTATGTATATGCAGATCAACCAGAAGACTTCAACCAGAAAGTAAAGGAGATCTGTGACACTGTGGACTGAGCACACTGAAGAGGATGTGGGAGAGCCTGCTGACTGATCAAGGTCCTAAGCAATACTGCGCAGTCTCCCGTGCAGAGTAAGGAATGAAACAAAAGAACCAGCAGTCTTCTTGAGTGTACTTCGCACATATTTTCTTTATGAAGTTGCTTGCACATTTAAACCAGTTAGTGCCTTCTAGAAGAATGGCTTTCCTTTCTCCTATGCAAAGTCGAAATATTCAAGAGTCTCCAAATCTAACAGCTTTAATAAAAGGTTATTTGCCCCTCTGCTGTACTGAAAAATTGTGATTTTTCAACTGAAATTTTTTTCATTTCTATCTAACTTTGCTATGTCAGGTACTTTTTATATTTCAGTCTAAAATATTGCCAATTTTAAAAGGTGATTACTGGGTCTATAATTTTATATATTGTAAAGGTGCACTTTATTTTCTTTGCTTGTATTTACCATTTCTAATAACTAATATAGTTAATCACAGTTTTGTGTGTTTTTTATGTAAAAAGTTGTCACTTGTTTAGAATCTTTCATGTCGTTTTTGAAATGGAGTGATGAGATAGCATTTTGGCTAAAAAATGGGATTTTGATCACTAGCATTAATTTTTCTGATTTTCCTCTGTTCTGTATTTAAGCCATGTTTAATATTTTAAATGTGGTCTATCCTGATGTATCTGGAACCACATAATTCCTTGAGATATTTTATATGTAATATAATTCTATACTTCAGGGAAACATGACATTAGTATTTTAGTGATGTAAGTACTAAAAAGCCTTAACTAAAAGTCTGTCCTTTTCCCATCCCCCCATAAATACTTTTGTTTTCCATGAGCCAGGATGCAGCATAAGGAACAGATATCCTTCTGAGGGCTATTAAGACTGCTACCTTCCAGTAAGCCGACTGTATATTGTCATTAATCTCTAACTCCTGTAGATGGGTGCTAAAACTGGATTCCATTTTTAACCACTAAAACAGAAAAGTAGGTGGTGCTCTTGCATCTCATGGCACCAGAAATGGGATAGCATTTGGTTGTTGAGTTTTTGTTTTTGAGGTTTGTGTTGGTTAAATAATACACATACTTGAAGTTATATTCTAAAACCTATATAAGGTTGATTGAACTATTTGACAATAACCATCATCAAGTGTAACACTTTCTTGTTTTAAAATGAAGAAAACTTTGAAACTGTGAAAATTGCCATGTGATAACTGCCTGCTGAGAAGACCCTCCACAAAAGAAAACTAAATAGGATTGTCATCAACAAGGCATCTTTGCCTTATGTTTGCTGACATTGCTTGTCTAGGAGAAAGGTGGTTATGTAAATAAAAACAGTGAACTGTTTATATGCAAATAAAGGTTTACTGGGTTTTGACTTTGCATTTTTTAAATGGTTAATCAGGAAATCTGTAGTTAGGAAATATAAGGTTGTATCTCTGTGGATTAACTGCCAGAAACATTGAACGTTCTCCTTTCAACATTGTCTTCCCTACAAACCATTAGGCTGAAACACACTGAAGCACAACAGATAGCTTCCTAGCAAACAGTTTGTCTCACTTGGCACCTTAACTAGGTGCCAAGTTACTGCAAAAGGTAAATGAGAGCCAAGACACGTTCAGATCCCTCTACCTAACAAACAAAAGTAGCTTATACTTTTTATTTAGTATCTTAGAAGGCTAGCGTTAAGCCTTCAAGTGGTACAAATAATTTGGGTAATATTTTTGTATTTTTGACACACTCTCCAGTCTCTTAATTGGGTAAATGTCAGTTTTCACTTGTACAGGAAGGTTTCTGCAAAGGAAACTTGGTCTCAGCCCTTGGAGGAAGGTTACTAGTTCACTTAGTAAATGGAGTTTCTGACCACAGATGTGCCAAGTGATTGAGGAATTATACCCACATGTCAAGTGGAACTTACTTTCCTACCAACTGATTTTGCTTTATTTGAAAAATATTGTCATAATTTATTTTAAAAGTTAAAATTTTCCCTTGGGTTATAGAATATGTAATTTTGTGAATATTGAGCTAGCAGTGAAGGTCACAATCCTCAAATTCCTAAAAATACAGTGGGTGCTAAGTGATTTCTTAGAAACATTCTATTATAGTATTTGATCTTTGCTAGATTATACACACTGTACTTCAACTTTATTTTACAGAATAAATTTTACCGTGACAGTTGCAACAAGTCAGCTGCTGTATATTTTCTTGAGTTTTTGGTATGGCCCAGTCTGTTTATACTAGTTACCGTAGGACCACGGGTCCAGTGGGTGTACAGTAACGCTTGCTGGCTTCAGGAGGGAAGGCTGCTCTGCACTGTGCAGACCTCCATACATCGGCTGTTTGGTGTTCATGCAGCCCTTAGTGTGGTGTCTGTTTCCTTCTAAAACGAATATTCAAAAAAAGTTTGCCTAGAGTTGGTTTCAGAGTATTATTTAGAAAACACTTTGATGTCTCTGTTTATATAGATGTATATTATATATATATGTTATATATGTACATAATTGTATATAACATAGTTATTTTACATACATATATATGTATATATATATAAAGGGTGTACTAGATCCCAATAAAACAAGTTTTTTCCTGTATAAAGTACCAAAAAGAATAAACAATACTAGCCGGAAGAGCCCTTTTTCTAGAAAAGAACCGAGGGGGAGGAGGGATCACCCTGTTGGATATTATAACATTACTAAGAACAATATAAAGTCCAGGAATTTAGTATATGATAACAGAAGCATGTTATTGTTGGAGGAGAAGACTTAATAGTGTTGAGACAAATGTGGTTAACTATATGGAAGAAAACAAAGTTGAATCCATTTCTCACACTGCACAGGGATAAAATGTGAATGGATCAGGGACCCAGCTGTGAAAATGAAGCCTAAATAACTGCAGGAAGATATTTATGAACTCCATTATAATCTGAGAGGAGGGAAAATTTTCCTATAACTGAAGATCCAGAAGTAATAAGTGGAAAAGTTTGCATCTTTAACCGAAAGAGTTTTGGATGACCAAAAAACTAGTTAAAAAGTAAATAAACTGGCAAAAATATTTGCACTATTTGTTACAGAAGGCACACACAGTTCTAATATATGAGGAATTTTTAAACTTTGAGAAGAAACTGTAAGAAGAATAGGCAAAAAGATATGAACAGATAGTTCACAGAAAATAAAATGCAAATTGCCCTTAAACACAGGAGGGTGTGCCTACTAAGGGAAGGGCAAATTTAAACTACCACGACACCATTTCTTAGCTTATCAGGTGAAGGAAAATCCAAGTTACACAATACACTGTTGTTGCTGACACAGTGGGGAATAGGCACTCTGAAAAGTATAAATTCCTGTGGATGGAATTTGTTAATAACTAGCAAAATTAAATATGAGTTTGTTCCGTATCTGGGCAGTCTCACTTCTAAGAATCTATCTGAGACACACTGGCAAAAATCTGAATTGGTGTATGCACAAAGATCTTCATTACAGCACTACAACCACTAAAGATTGGAGGCCACCTGAATCTCCACTGAAGGGATTGATGGAAGAACCTGTGGTACATCTGTACAATGGAATACTACACAGCTGTGACAGGAAATGAGAACTATTTCTGTAGACTGTTCTGGAGTTCTCTGTAGAGTAGAGGAAGTGAAGAATGGGATCTGTGGTATGCTACCTATTGTGTAGGAAGGGAGGGGACAAATGAAATATACGCATCTGCTTTTGTTTTTAATGCAATGGAAAGTATGTTATACCAATAACTAATAAATCAGGTCCCTTTGTAGTGATGGTAGAGAGCTGTATAGTGATGGCACCTAGATCTGTATCTTGTTTTATAGTTTTTACTTTGGGATCCTTTCACTGTTTTCTGTAACTGAAAAAAAAAAAAACCTCTTAAAACTAAGAGTTAACTGTATTAAGCTGGTGGTAAAACCACATATAGAATTTCTGGAAGTGACTTTAAAACCCAACATTTTGTCTGCAGTTTCCTAATGAAATATATCCTACAGACCAAAGAGTCACTAATCTTAAACTGTATTCAGTATTTTTATTTTTAGCAAAGATATTGGTGCTGCCATTTTGAAACTGCCTTTATAGATGATAGAGCACATATTATTTCAGGGGAATCACAAACCAAGATTTCCAGCACAAGAGAGATATAAGACCCAAATGAAAAACCCTGCAATTGTGTATTAAAATTGGAAATACCAGTAAAATACTGTGATTTATTTTTCTTTTTCTGAAAAACACATCACGTAGTTTTGTCCACTGAAAGTTCTTGAAGCAATCACAACCCATCGGTAAAGCCCAGCCAAGACTGTCCCACTAAAGGGGCAGGGAAAGGATGAGGCTGTACTATCTTGTGTTTGAAAGCAAGGAAGCAATCAGAGTAAGGTCATGTCACAAGGACCTGGGAGCCAACTTTAAGATGGAGCAATTTGAGCATCAGAAAGGATAGTGGATTGAAATACAAAATACATAAAAATCCACAAGGTCGTAATGATAGTTGAAAATTATGGGTCACCTTTGGAGGTTACTAGGGCACCAACCCATTATTTTGAAAATTGCTGACCTAGGGGTGCCTGGGTGGCTGAGTTGGTTAAGCATCTGCCTTCAGCCCAGGTCATGATCCCAGGGTCCTGGGATTGAGCCCTTCGTCGGGCTCCTTGCTCACCTAGGAGCCTGCCTCTCCTTCTCCCTCTGTCTGCCACTCCTCCTGCTTGAGCTCTTTCTGCCAAATAAATAAATAAAATCTTTAAAAAAGAAAAGAAAATGGCTAACTGGAAAAATAAAGCATTTATCCTGACCTCTTTGTGTATCAGGTTAACTTGATAAGGGAAAGTTCTTCAGTTGAGAATCATAGCTAAGTGCCAGAGAAATGATAGGATTAAGAAATTCACTTCTAGTGAAATAATGGATCTAGGCTGCTAAAAGAAGTGAAAAGTTGATGGAAACATTTTGTTGAATGGCTCAGGTTGATAACCTGCAAACCTAGTGATCAATCTTAGTGTTACTAAAAAAAGGAAATGCCAGAGGTTAATGCCTCCAATGTGTTGAAATAGCAAGGACCTGACACCACCCCTGATGAATTATTGGCCAAAACAAACAAAACTGAACCTGAATGTAAATCAAGCCTCCACTTCTATGATCAGTCTGTAAACATGGGATATTGAACATGTTAAACAGTGCACCAAATCCAGAAAGTGAGAAATTCCATAGGACAAATAACCCAGTTTCTTCAACAAATTGAAGGTGTAAAATAAAGACAATGGATGGTTGAGACTAAAAGACTGGGGGAGCTTAAAGAACTTGTTTGGATCCTGATTTGAACAAAACCATTTTAGACTTTTGAGACAGAAAAATTTAAGATGGATTGGATATCAGATGATATTAAAGAATTACTAATTTTGTTGGGTGAAATAATGGTATAATGACTACATTTGTTATTTTTTAAAAAACCCTTTTAGAGATACACACTAGAATGTTTGTGGTTGAAATTACAACTGGGGTTGACCTGAAAATATTCTAGGAAAAAGAGGGGTGGGAAATAAGTAAAATGAGCAGAATGTTATGTTGAAGCTGAGGGACAGATACATGGAGTCTTATGTAGGGGTTTATTCTATTTTTATGCACGCTTAAGAATTTACATAATAGGAATTTAAGGTTGGAAGAGAACGGGGAGAGATTGGAGACTGCCAGTATAGACAACATTTTTGGGGGGAGACAAGAAAGAGCAGACAAGTGGTAATAGCCAGAGGGGGAACTTGATAAATAACCCAGCAGAGATGGAGGGAAGATGGTCCCGCAGTTGAGAATGGTTGGGGTGATGTATTAGCAAAGCTAAGGGCAAATAAGAACTCTCATATACTATTGGTAGGACTGTAAATAGCTATTACACTTTGACCACTAATTTATATGGTAAAATTATAAATGCCACCTGACACAGCAGTTTTATTTCCAGTCTTCAATCTCACAAATATACCAGCACTGATGTGCCAAAAACATCTACAAGACTTTCATTGCAACATTGTAATATTAGAAGTCTGGAGCCCAATATATGATTAAATTCCATACACTGGACTATTATGCAGCCTTAAAAATGAGGTGGATCTCAATATATAGGTGTATCAAATCATCACATTGTATACCTTTTTTTCCCCCTAAAGATTTTATTTATTTGACACAGAGATACCGAGAGAGAGAACACAAGCAGGGAGAGTGGGAGAGGAGAAGCAGGCTTCCCTCGGAGCAGGGAGCCTGACGTGGGGCTCAATCACAGGACCCAGGGATCATGACCTGAGCCGAAGGCAGATGTTTAATGACTGAGCCGCCCAGGCGCCCCACATTGTATACCTTAAACTTATTTATATGCCAATAATAATAATGAAGCTGAAAAATATGAGGTAGATCTTCAAATGTATAAATGACTATGGAAAATTTTCAAAATAATGAAAAAATTCAGAATAGTGTGTATATGATATATATTACACACATAAATATATTTGCATACATATAAATATATACATATAGAATAGTGTATCTCTGAAGTCACATACAGTTTCTTGCTCATATAAATGGACATTTTGGGGAGGATAAATACATGAGTTTGTTAGCAGTGGTTGGCTTTGAAGAAGAACAAGTCTCTTTTATATGTTCTAGTAAATTTTGGATCCTTGTGCATTCATTATGTTTTGGTAAAAATATATAAATAGAAAAAAAAAGGCTTAGTTAATACCAAATATGTTAGAAAATAAATAAAGGGGCTTACCAGTTGTGGTTTTATCTGTGAGGATGTGCAGACCCAGACTGGGGGAAGAGGGACAGGTGTCAGAGTTTGGAAGCCTATAAGCCTCAGTAATTTAATTACTAAAAATTGAGTTATAAAGTCATAATTGGTTTGTCTGTATTCTAAAATAGAAACACAATCTCAACATGAAACTGCCCTCTTAATTTGTTTAATTTTGCTTAAACTTGTTACAAGGGGCCCCTTAATTAGAATATCTCTATGGCTGTTAAGCTCCACCTTTCTTTCTCTCTCCCCATTTCATATGCACCCCCATATCTCTCCTGCTATTTTCATGTTAGATTAGAAGGGATTAAAGTGTATTTGTTTTCTGGCTATAGCCTGGCTTTAGGATCACTTAATTAGATCAACTCCCAGATTTAAAATTGAAAAACATTCTTGGCAAGTAGTTTTCTAAATGAATCAGTAAGGAATTTTATTCCATTATATATTTTAATCCTTAAAAACAATTCTGGGGCGCCTGAGTGGCTCAGTCAGTTAAGCATCTGCCTTTCGCTCGGGTCATGATCCCTGGGTCCTGGGATGAAGCCCCACATGGGACTCTCTGCTCAGTGCTGGGCCTCCTTCTCCCTCTGCCTCTACCCCTCCTCCTCTCCCATGCTCTTTCTCTCGCTCACTCTCTCCCTCAAATAAATGAATAAAATCTTTTTTAAAAAATCTGTATGCTCACTTAAGGCTTAAAAGTTCCCCATGAAATATCCATTAATTGAAAATTTAGAATGACGCACGAATCCTTTTTCTTTATTAAAGAGAAAGCATTCATCTTGACAAAGGGGTCAAGGTTGACAGATGTGAAGGCTGAGAGCTCCAAGTCAGGTTTACCACATCATATGACACTGGGCACCTGTGCAGGCAGGTATGGGGAGCTAAATGACCGGGCCCATTTCTCCTTGGTAAGATCAGACATGTTAGTCGTAATGACCGGGTGGGGGGATAAGTGCTTTGTAAACATTCCTGTGGTGTTTGTCATGTTGATTATGAGGTATTTCTTAGTTTTTGTCTGTGAATGATTTAAATGGGAACGAACAGCAATGGAAACAATGAAATGTGGAGACCAGGATACCAGACACGAGTGACTGGTATTTCACCTTCCTGTGCCAAGCAGCTTGCTATCTGTCTGCTGATTTGTGAAAACCCCAGCAGATCTTTAACATGTATTTATTCAAGACTTGAAGAAGCTTCTTTGGGGCGTCTGATGGCTCAGTCACTAATCGTCTGCCTTCGGCTCAGGTCATGATCCCAGAATCCCAGGTTTCTGGGATCCAGCCCCACATCAGGCTCCCTACTCAGCCAGAAGCCTGCTTCTCCCTCTCCCACTCCCCCTGCTTGTGTTCTCTCTCTTGCTGTGTGAAATAAATAAAATCTTTTTTTAAAAGATTTTATTTATTTGACAGAGAGGAGAAAGATCGCAAGTCAGTGGAGACGCAGGCGGGGGCTGGAGGGAAGCAGGTTCCCTGCTGAGCAGAGAGCCCCATGTGGGGCTCAATCCCAGGACCCTGAGATCATGACCTGAGCCGAAGGCAGAGGCTTTTTAACCCACTGAGCCACCCAGGTGCCCCAAAAATAAAATCTTAAAAGAAAGAAAGAAAGAAAGAAAAGGTTTCTTTCCATAAAGTGGGGTGGGGGGGCCACCTGAGTGAGCTGTCTGGGGAGTCAAAGATGGCAGAGGAAGGAGCCCTCATGCTGACCCGCAGGAGATGGCTGACTGACTCTCTGCGGTCCTCTTCAATAGCAAAACATTTCCAGGGATGATCTTAAGGGTGAGGCATCTCCTCTATGCTTCTGAACGACCTCTCTGCTTCATGTAGCCAGCACCAAAGATGTAGGCAGCTGACACATCTCCTTGGCAGCCAAAAGAGACATTGCCCTTAGCGCAGCCTGTTTCGGCCGAATCTGAGCACCAGATATGGACTCTACCAGCACTCAGAGAAGTGAGGCTCAAACTCCTGGGTCTGAGTCATTGAAGCTGCTTGGTCACAAATGGAATTGAGGCACTAAAGCCAAGAGATTCTGATTCTGCAGATCTGAGGGTAGGGCCTGGGAATCTACATTTTCAACCCCCATTCCCCCCAACCCATCTCTTCAATACATTTGACAGAGAAATATCAATTTTTTGTTTTGTTCATCAGGCAGTTAATTTGGTTGGACTCAAATTGCAAATGTGTCTTGGTGGCAGCTGAGGTCTCAGTTCAATTACTTCTCCTTTGCTGTAGTCTGCCAGAAATTGGGGCAGAGATTATATTCAGACATTGAGGCACCCCTGTCTGGCTCTCTTCTTTCCAGGACTCTCCCCTCATTTTGCAGTGGCTGACGCTTGCCCCAAACTCTGTCCTCTGGTTCTTGAAGCCAGAAGGACTTCTGGTTTTCTACCAACATTCTGGGTCCCTCCCTACCTTGTGGCTTTGAGTCATGGCCTTCTCAAAGGCTAAGAACTGTGAAAAAAGCTGTTCTCACTCCTAGTAGCAAGTCCCTTCCATTCTAAATCTTGCTTTTGTTCTTTGTTCTTTGCTTTACACTGGCCCGTGGACAGTTGCTGTCAGCAGGTGGGCTGGGCTCCAGTGGGGTCTTCCCCAGCTGTCCTGGAAGCAGGACTCCTGTTTTCCAGTGCTCTTTTTGTGCAAGCTTGAGACTTGGCTAGGTGGAGCCTTCTTTTGCTGTAAGACACACTCACATGTTATTTCTGTCCTTCCTTTACTTACCATCAGCCTGTTGGGGCCACATCTAGCAATCTGTGGATGTTTCACTTTACTGGAAAAATATAAATAAGAATTAGCCAAGGCAGGAAAAGTGGTGTGGTATTTGCACTGCTTTTAGAGAATGAGGCCCCCTACACTTAGCTGAGATGAAAACCAAATATAGTTTGCAGTCAATATCCCGTCTGGAAACCACCCTTTCTGTCTCATCTCTCTGAAGCCTTTTTTTTCCCCTAGCCCATCTATCTTTAGCCTTGACTGGCCTCACAGGCCTTGCTTACCCTACCCGCCAAAGGCTCCAGAAACTTGCAACACTTTCCCAGTGCACTGTTGCTGAGGCCTCTGCCCTCTCTGGAATTTATTTCTCGTATTTACGGTTGGAGCTGCGTAGGTTCATTGTAATCTAATAGCCCTAGTGTTGTAAATTTTTACAAAGCCAACAAAAGCAACATGGTTAAATGCTTGAGAAATGCCAACTCCTCATAAACCAGGAAGGTTCCCACAACTTCGGTTGGTAAAGTACTGCAATATTCTACATTACTCAGAACTCTTATCTAACTATAGGACGAGATTAATGAAGTCTTATTTGTCTGGAAATCAAAAATTGTGAGGGATGGAATGCTTTTCAGCTTCTGCATTACTGATGGAAACTTCATGGTTCCCTAAAACTGACCCATAAAAACCCTCAAAGGTGATGCTCCCGACACATTCCCTCCGTATGTCCACTGTCCAGTGCTGATAACAAAGGAATTTGAAAACAATGATCCGAACTAATAAGGTGTTTATTTACTATGCTGACACGGAGGAAGCAGGATCTGGAATCATGACCCTGTGATGTATGAGTTGGTCTTTGGCCTGTGGGGCAGGAGCCAACTATGAAGTCAGGTGTCACACACACACCTCTCCTCCACAATTGGAGACACTGCTGAGAACCCAAGAAGAGCCACCACTGAGCCTTGCACATGAAGTCCTGTGTGGGAAGGTGCGGAGACCCTCTCTCAACATTCAGGCCGCTGGCCTTCTCACCACAGTTCCCAGTTGCTCTTAGTAATCTGCCAGGAGGCCAAATCACATGTGAAGGCAAGGGTTTTCTGGTTCCTGGGAGAGAGACTGAGCAGCAGGGAGCAGCAAGGAAGACACTGATGTCTATTTCATCCTTACTACCCGTTCTGTGTATCTCAGAACTGCTTGGCTTTCCATACTAAGGACGACGGGCCGGGGGATGGGGCAAAGTATGCGTAGAAGGCATCGCCAAAAACCCTTCCCATTTTACAAAGAAGGAAAATGAAGCTCAGAGAGGTGAAGTGACTTGCCCAAGATCACATAGCTAATGCATGGTCCGCAGGCACACCGTACTCCAAGTAGTTTCATCTCTTTTAGAGTTCTTTTCATTCAAAATCTTCCTTCTGCAAAGTTAGCCAACTATTATAAATGATGGTGTAGAGCGGGCAGGATCTTTATAGCAAGCTGCGGACGTGACAAAGGAGTAACTTTGTCGTCTAGCTAAATTTTGATCCAGATCTCACAAAGCTGTCAGCACCTTAGCGAGGCCGAAATAGCCTTTTTAGAATGATTACAAGTTGCTCTATGGTAGAAGGTGCTCAAATAAATGTCATAACAGTACAGGCCAACTCTGTACCCAATGCCTCAGAGACTTCAGTCAAGGAAATGAGTCAGGGGTAGACTCTTCCCCATCAAGTCAGAGGGGTCTGGGAGTCTTGTTTCCTTGTGTACTTCTGTCAATTACACTGTAAGGTGAAGGCATTGTTGCAAAGAGATGAGCTGCAGCTGGCCTGGGGGCGGGGGTTGGGGGCATCAGGAAAGCTGAAGCAGGCAAGGCATTTGAACCAAAGTGTTAAGAAGCTGTGTTCAAATACTATTCATCTTTCGTGAGAAAAAACACTGCTGGAACACTAATTGTGTGCAATAAGCTTTGCAACATTATTTAATTCTTGTAACAGTTCTGTGAGAAGATACACTTAATTTTATGGAGAGTTTACTCCTTGGAGCGGATGTTGTTGGTGACCTGCCCCCGGGGACTTTGCTGTATTATCTACTGCTGGTATTGTTGCCGGTGGTTCACACCAACCTTTCTCCTGGGGGCTGCCGCTCTTGGCTGGCAGAAGAAGCCTTACGTGGAGACATAACTTGGAAGGCAGAGTCAAGGAAAACTCCTGACAGAGAAAATAGGAGAGACAACTGACGAGAGACACGAACGTTGGATTTCCCAGCTCTATCTTCCATCTAATTGATATTCCAGAGAGACTTTTTAAAATTTTTATTTTAATAGAGATTAGAAAATAGAAAATAGTTCATTTTTGACATGAATTTCCTTGAGGTGCCCCCAGGTGGCGAGAAGCAATAGTGGGAGGGAAAAGAAATCACATGTAGATACCACCTAGTGAAATTTCAAACTCTTAAAAGATGCCAAGGATCCTTGGCTAAGAATAAAGAGAGAATTCTACAAGTTTCCAGAAGGAGATAATACACACACAGTTTCAACAGTCAGACTGGCACCCAATTGTTCGTCTTCTAAGTGTGAGTGATCTACAAAGTTCTGAAAGAAAAAAACTTTGAACCTAGAATTCTACACCCAGGTTACTATCATTGAGAGCGAAAACAAAATAACTGCTCTTGAACATGTAAAAACCCAGGTAAGACTGGATGTGTAATCTGTGGGGCTAGTGCAAAATGCAAACGTGGAGTTTCCCAGTTAAAAAATATATTAAGAATTTGAAGATGACAACAATGACAGAAGATTCAGAGTCATCGTGATGCAATGAGAACAAGACTTGACCAGCCTTTGCTGGCTTTGATGATGAAAGGGGACCCAAGTCAAGGAAAGCAGGCAGCTTCTAGAAGCTGGGAATGGCAAAGAAATGGATGCTCACCTACAGCTGGAAGGAGCACACCTTGATTTTTACCCAGGGAGACCCATTTTGGACTCTGGACCTCCAGAACTGTAAGATAAAAAATCTGTGCTATTTTGAACCACTGACTTTGTGGTAATTTGTTATAGAAGCAATAAGAAATTATTTTACCCTCAGTTAAAAAGACAGACTCTCAAATAATATAAAATCAAAACCAAGAAAAAACAAATACTCTAAAACAATGGGGTTTAAATTCAGTTATCTATAATTCACAAGAGAAAACAAAACAAATTGTGAATCTTTTTCTAAAAAGATTTTATTTATTTGAGAGTGAGAGCGTGCGCAAGCATGAGTCGGGGGAGTGGGGAGGGGCAGAAGGAGAGGGAGAAGCAGGTTCTCCGCTGAGCAGGGAGCCCGCTGCGGGGCTCGATCCCAGGACCCTGGGATCATGCCCTGAGCCGAAGGCAGACGCTTAACCAACTGAGCCACCCAGGTGCCCAAATTGTAAATCTTTATTCATTCATTCAAAAGTAAGTGTTGAATAAAAGTGAACTGAATGGATGAACTCCTTGCCCTTATGGCGCTTAAAGTTGGGGAGGGGAGGAGCTTAAAAGGCATTGATTTGGATGTATGTAAATAATTCCAGTTCCTAGGAGCACTGTGATGGTGTACACAGCGTGCTGAGATTGAGACTCTGCGGCTGGTGTCTGGGCACATGTTGAAGAGTGGAGTTAAAGTGAGAGGAGTGGCTGCAGGAAGTGGCCTCCCTTCTCAGAAAAGGGTGAGGTGACCATAGAAGGTGCCGCTGGAGCTTATAGCCCCAGAAGCCTCCCCTTCAGACCCACCTCTGGAGGCCACACCTATCCCAGGCAGCCCCCGCCAGTGACGGGTCAGCGCCACCCTGCCTCCTCCAGCTCTCTCCCTTCTGTAGGCATTTTCCTCAGCAAATGTCTTGCACACCTACTGCTGTGTGACAAATTACCACCACATTAGTGGCTTAAAGAAACACACATTTATTATCTCATAGCTTGTGGATCAGGAATCCAGGCGTGGTGTCATGGGTCCTCTGCCTCAGGATCTTTCCCAAGGCTAGCGTCAGGGCGGCCAGGGCGGGGCCCTCATCTGAAGGCTTTCGTGGGTTAGGACCAGCTTTCCAAGCTCACACAAATACTAGGGGGAGGGCTCAGTTCCGCAGAGCCTGATGGATGGAGGGCCTCCATTCCTAAGTGGTTGGCACCTGAGGCTACCCTCAGTTCTTTGCCATGTAAACCTCCCCAGTGTGGTCACTCCCTTCATGAAAGCTTACAAGCTAGGAAAGCAATCAAATCTACCAGCAAGACAGAAGTTACACTCAGATGCTATAATCACAGAAGTAACATCTCACCAGCTTTGCCAGGTTCTATCAGTTAGAAGAAGTCCCATGTCTCATCCACACTCAGGGGAGGAGGTCACACAAAGGCAGCAGAGGTCACCAGGACAACTCCCAGCTTGCTTGTCACTGCATGCATTCACAACTGGGTCTGTCAGATACTGGAAACTTGGTGATACACTTGGTTTACAAGAAGTCTTGCGAATTCTCCCTGAAGTTGACAGAGTAAAGTGTCTTGCCCCAAAATATCAGCACATGGCTTCAAATGGAATCATACGGTCACTATTTGTTGAATGAACATATCAATTTGCTGCAAATGAAAGCAGTCTTGAGAAAACAGAATCAGTCACCATGAATAGGTTGTTTTAAATTTGCATTATAAAACTGATGTGGCAGTTTTGTGTATTAAGGTCAAAATTTCAAGCCATGCCGTATAAAAAAAGAGCTTAAATATTCAAGAACAAAATTTTCCACAGCATACCCTTGTGTTTGCCTTTCACATCTGGACCATTGTCCTAGTCCTGCCCTTCACAGCCATTTACATTTGAATCACGTTTCTCTCCAAGAAACTGGAACAAATATAGCACTTCCTTTTAAATGTCCTTTACTCAGGGAGAAAGACATATTTTGGGATATGTACATACTTTTCCACAACAATACTGCCATAAATTTTAAAATACTGCGTGCGCAGGGTGGTGACTGCATTATGTTCACCCCTTAGTCGATGCCTTTTCAATGACATTACGGAGAATTGATTCATTAACACCGTAATCGTTTTGTTCTTGGCAGGAGCACCAGGCCCGCGCTCTCACCCTGCGAGGCCTTGTCGGAGAGTCCGGAAGTCTAGATTCTTGTCTCAGCTATACTACAGATGAGCTGAGTGGCCCCAGCAAGTCACCCTCCCTGTCTGTACCATAGTTGTCTTGTTTGTGGAATGAGAGGTGGAGATGAAAAATCTCTCTTATCCATTCAGGGATCTGTCACTCCACAGTGAGCTCTTGGGGGTGAGCGACATTGGGTGCTGTGGTGCTCCACTCAGATCCTCTTTACTGGGCTGGGCAACCACACCCAGTCATCGGCAGGGTGGCCACTGGTTGGCTCATAGCTAGCTCCTTCTCTGGAGAATTGCCCTGGGCCAAACAGGACTGTCCTTGCTTGGGAGGCTATATCCTCGCACTCGGTGACTGACTGAGGCAGGGGTGCAAAAACCCAACCCCCACCCCACCTCCATGTGGGCCTGAGTCTGTGGTACAATTCATGGATCTGAGTTCCTGTGGGAAACACATCCGTACTCACCTCCTTCCCCCATTCCATCTGCTTTCCTCTCTCCTGAGCACCTCCCTAAACCCAAAACACAGAATTCGTGTCTCTGGCTCTGTTACTAGAGATCTGCTTCTGATCCGAGAAAGTTACCTTAGAGGGGAGCACTATGGCTTGTGGGATTTCCTAAATCTGCCTGAAAGTGCATGTCATCGTGAAAATGGGGAACGATGAGATATAAAAATGGACAGGAAGCTTTTAACTAGAGCACTAGGTATATTTAAACAAATGAGTAGTCTTTAGTTTATAGACAATTTACATTTGTGTTGATGATGGGACCTCTAAGTAGATCAGCTCATGCCTTGCTCAGGGTGGGTATTCAATAATATTGAACTAAACTGAGTTTCTAAAAGGGGGCCTAGAATGCTTATAAGAGGCTTGATTACAGGAGGGAAGAGCTGGGGGCATAAAGGAGAGAAGGGAGAGAGAGTACAAGGAAAAGTCTGGTGGCCCTGGGCTCTAGACTGCCCCGTTCCTGTGTCAGCATGATAGAGATTAGGGCCAGGGGAAAGGAGTCATGTAAGAGTTCATCTTGGCAAGTATGTTGAGATGGCACGTGCCAGCCCTTGGGGACATCCTCAGTGGGCTCTGACCTTCCTCTTTGTCACCACCAGTCACTGCCCACCATGTTAGGAAACTCGATGGAGGCAACTCCCTTTCAGTAGTTTTCCTGGGTTCAGCTATACCCCTTTCTGGGTGTCTGGGGGGACAAGAGCTGGTGACAGTCCTCTTGGGCCAATAAGGACAGCACAGAGTTTCACTTACTTGGGATCCTGAGTGCTGGGATTCATGGTCAATAATGAAACACTGGCCCTCCCCTGCTGCTTTGCCCACACCCAGCTTTCTCTGTGGCTCTCAGCCCACCTGACTTATTTTGTGTCTCCTTATCCCCCCGACCACTGAGTGGTCAGGGAAAGCTTGGAGGGACTCTATCTGGATTTTTCAGAATGAGCGATGGGAGTCATACAGGGAGTAAAGATGTCGAGCCAGAGAATGAAAGTCCTTTCTCCTCACCCTGCCCTCAACCATTTGTGGATTAGAATTTCAGTGCGGGCCTTCAGCTATGGCCAGCACAGACCCAAGGCCACCTTGAGCTGGAGGCCTCTCCTGGCCAATGTTCCCTGAGGGCCCCAAGGACAGGGGATCATCTTCTAAAAAACGGTGACATGGGCTTAAGGAGGCATGACCCAGAGTTGGGGAATAGGGCCATCCTGGTGTGGTCATTCCTTCAGAGGTGTGAAGATTCCCAGAATGAGATTTACTCTTCCTAACTACGGCCTCCTGACCCTAACCCAGGACACCAAGCATCTGTTAGAAACGCCCCACCCACCTCCCAAGTCCAACGCCTTGTATGTATGATCTTCATACAGGGCATAAAGGTTTTTAGGGGGGATTTGCAGTGGGAGAGAAGATAAAGAAAGTAAACCAAGAAGACTGACCCTGAGTGGGTGACAGCTGCATGCCACATGGATTTTCATTAACCATCTCACTTGACCCTCTCCACCTCGGTGAGAAATCACCTCCTAGACTCCGGTTCTTCACATATAAAATAGACTTAAGAACTGGCTGAAGAGGTGCCTGGGTGGCTCTGTGGGTTAAAGTCTCTGCCTTCGGCTCAGGTCATGATCTTAGGGTCCTGGGATCGAGCCCCACATTAGGCTCTCTGCTCAGCGGGGAGCCTGCTTCCCCCTCTCTCTCTGCCTGCCTCTTTGCCTACTTGTGATCTCTCTCTCTGTGTCAAATAAATAAATAAAATATTAAAAAAAAAAAAAAGAACTGGCTGAAGGTCTCATAGGTCCCATTCACCCCGCACCCGCGGACAAGACAGAGCCCTGAGAGGCTAAATGATTTGCACAATGGGAGATTGGAGCCTATGGACAAATCTAGGTGTGTCTGAACTTTCTGGTGATTTCAGAGCACTGTGGAGGCCCTCTGCTGGGGCTACAACTGCAGGCTTTGGACAACTGGGTGAAAGAATGAAGATCTACCTTCCATTTGGAGCAGGGATTGGCACACACATCAGTAAAGGGTCAGATAGTATTTTTTTTCTTTTTTTGTGGGCCATATGGTCTCTGCCAGAACTACCCGACTCTGCCCTTTCAGTGCAAAAGTAGTCATAGACAATATGTAAATGAATGGGTGTGGCTGTGTGCCAATACAATATTACAAAACCAGGCAGCCGGTCTGTGGGCCAAAGTTTGCCAACCCCTGACTTAGAGGCACATTACATAGACAGATCAGGAGATATCCAGGTGAGACAAGAAGTGTGAACGATTAGGGTTAGCAGGGCATTGCCTCATTCCCCTTAGTCTGTGTAAACAGCACCCTGTGGAGTTGTACAGTGCACAGCCTGGACAATTATACATGATAGTCCTGAAGGTAAGATAAAGAGAGAACAAGCCTTACAATCTAGACTGTCTTACCCTGGGAATGGCTAAGTGCTAGGCCCTGGACAGCATCACTCTGCTCCTTGGTGGGGTAGGAGGGACAGAACATGGAAGGACCTTGGAGAAGAAAGTAGAAGGGCCACTTAACCTGCCCAAAGTAATGCCCTCCAAGAAAATCAGATTCCCAGCAGTTGTCAAGAGAATGCAGGATCAGAGTGACTGGGTGGCTCAGTAGGTTAAGTGGCTGACTTCGGCTCAGGCCATGATCCCAGGGATGGAGATCCGCATCCGGCTCCCTGCTCAGCAGAGAGCCTGCTTCTCCCTCTCCCTCTGCCTGCCACTGCCTGCCACTCTGCCTGCCACTCTACCACTCTGCCTGTGCTCTCTCTGTAAAATAAATAAATAAATAAACAAACAAATAAATAAATAATAAAATCTTAAAAAGAAAATAAAAAAGAGAATGCAGGATCATGTGAAGTCCTATTGCCCAGAGTGCAGAAAGCAGACACACCTGGTGACCTGATTTCATGGACTATGGCCTCCCGATTCACAGCACTCGTGTGGCTCTTCTCCACCGTGGAAGCAGAAAGCGGCAGATCAGCATTACAGAAGGAAAACCCTCATGAGGCAGCAGCACACATCTGAGGACAGACAAGCAAGGTCTTAGTCCTTGCTTCCTCAGAATTCCATTCCTGGGTCCCCAGGGCGGCTGGGCACACAGTGATGCAGTGATGCCATGTCAAGCTGATTTCACCTTTGGCCGTTCTCAGCAGTAGCTGCTCCAGCAGATCAAGAGCAGGACAAAGTGCAAGAACAGGATTGAAGCAGGTGCTGCTTTGAGCGCGTTTGGCCAGGATTTGATACACAAGATGGAAAACGCGTTTGTCTGACAAGCGTGGGGCTGCAGGCAAAGACCGTCACGAGGAGCTCTGCTTTGGCTGGGGGCATTTGCCCAGCAGATGCTGGGACATGGGTGTGGTGCTCAGGACTTGGGGGTGAATGAGACAAGGTGGGAGAAATGGACTTGGAGCCAGGTAGGGAGAGGCCAGTGAGCAAGGAGGTCCTGTCGGGGGGAGAAGCACAAGGCCACTGCTTTGTGAGGTGTCAGCCTGCTCAGCAGGGCCATGAGCATCACCTACCAAAGCAGATTCATAGGCCTGGTTCTGGTGAGAACAGCAGCTTCTCCACCTGCTGCTTTTAAAATCCTGATCTTGGCTGTGGAGCTGGAGATCCATTATGTGGCAATAGTGTTCACACTGCTTGCCCAGAAATTAAACTCAAGCAGACTTTTCCTCTCTTGCTTTGACTCTAGGTCCTGAGGGTGTCCCGCTCAGGTGCCAGCTGTGTACTCAGGAGCGAAAAGGGAATTAGGAAAGTTTATGAATTGATCATCACCAGGAAGGGAAACCCAAAAACAGTTTTCTAAAAAAGATCTCCAAAGAAAGAAGCCCTGTCATGGGTTCTGAGACCTGTATAGGTAGACAGTTTCGTGGAGGCCAAGGAAGGCCTTGCATTGAAGCTTTCCAAAACTGGTCACCTAGCAGAATAACCTTTGGGTTCTTGTTAAAACTTCTGAGGCCAAGCCTATAGAATCAGGCTCCCTCGGCATGGAGGCCAAGAGTCTGTATTTGGCAAGCTTCCTTGGTGTGTTGGACAGACAGCCCAGTTTTTGGAATTCTAGTGGAGGGGAATCCTTGAGATTTATGCTGGCCCTAGGACAGAGCTGAAGTGACAGCCCCAAATGGTACCATTGCTGCCCGGCTGGTCCTGGCCTTTCTGTCTGATTGTGCTACAGTCTGGAAGAGGGAGACGAGGAGCTCAGGGTTAGGACCTAGTTCCTGCCTCCAAGGGCTCCTGGTGCCATGTTTCAGCATGGCACTAATTGCATGCCCCTCCATAGCCACAGAGAGCAAGCAAGGGAATCCAACCGTTGAATGGAGTGAAGATAACAAGGCAGGAAACTGATTTTTCCCCCTGCGATTTTTTGTTGCTTTTGTTTTTATGCCAATGAAAATCCAAAGGGACCATGTCACACTGCTCTCAGAGGCAGTTGGTACAAGGGAGCCTTTGTTTCTCTCAGCACATGTTTAAAATTCTATCAGCAAAGTCAGAAAGTTATAGAGAAAGGAACTGGAATTGAAGCTTCCTTTGGAAGAATAGAAAATATGCTAAAATATAAAGTGAACATGGTGATTAAGAAGCATGTGGCCCATATTCTCATGGTCAATACTGAAGACAAATACATAGCTAGACATACAAACTAGAAATACATTTTAGGTTAAAATGAAAATTTGTTGTAACAGAAAAAGGATTAGGTCTAGAAAATCACTCAGGCAGAGCATTTAAAAAAGGTCTAGAACTATTCAGTGTTTGGTAGACTTCTCCAGTATAACCATGGCCTAGAGATGTCTTTCTGGGAGCTTTTTAATTACAAATCCAACTTCTTTAATGGTTGAATAGTCCTATAACCATTAAAGAAATTGAATTCAGAAGTTAAAATCTTCCAAATAATAAGTCTCTTCTGGTTTCAGCTCCGACATGTAATGCACAGAGCAGTCATTACTCCTGTCCTCCAGAGAATGCTAGGAAAACTGGAAGGTCCAGGACCTCTGGACTCATCCCAGAACTGACGTCACAGGGCGAGCTGCCGCTCTAGAATCAAAGACACTGCTTACCTGGAGCAGAAGCTAATGCAAATGGACAAAATGGTTTCCAAGGACAAAGGAGACAAAGGGAGGCTGTGCTTGGTTGGTAAGGGGTGTGTACCTGCAGGCAGGGGCGGGGCACAGAGTCCTGAGAAAGTGTGAGCCATTCGGGCTGGAAAACGCTCCACACAGTTAAGCAAAAAAATGTTCAAGTTAGCTCATGATGAAAGAAAAGCCAGGGCACCTGGGTGGCTCAGTGGGTTAAAGCCTCTGCCTTCAGCTCGGGTCTTGATCTCAGGGTACTGGGATCGAGCCCTGCATCGAGCCCTGCATCGAGCCCCGCATCGAGCCCCGCATTGGACTCTCTGCTCAGCAGGGAGCCTGCTTCCCCCCTCTCTCTCTGCCTGCATCTCTGCCTACTTGTGATCTCTCTCTGTCAAATAAATAAATAAAATATTTAGAAAAAAAAAAGAAAGAAAAGCCAATCACACCAGTGAGATAGGTTTCCGAAATTCTTGCTAAGCTTGACTGGCACACGATATTCTTGAATGGCCACATTGCTGGGTTATATCCTTTCCAGCTGGGATTTGGCAGCTGGTGTCAAGAGCTTGACTCACGCACTGTGTATGAGTCACCTGGTGACTGCGATTCTAGAAAATGCCCCGAGGAAACACACACTGCGGGTCAAAGATTCATACACAGGGACGTTGGCCTCCGCACACAGGGAAACACCAGAATATTCTAAATGCTGGCGAGGAGGGGTGCGTAAACAATTTATGGTGTATATACCATAAGGAATGTGGAGGACCCGTTACAATCATGCTTAGGAAAAGTTCTTGGTAATATGATAAAATGCTTATGGTGCAACGCTAAGGGGAAAAAAAGAAGACAAACCTGTGTCAATTGTTATGCCCAGATTTTGAGATCCCCAAATACCACTAGGGAGCCTAGTCCGATGCAAAAGCAAAAGAGTCCTTTATTCAAGCTAGCTTGAACTCAGTCTCTCACACTCACTGTGTAGAGAAAGAGAGAGTTTCAAAAAGCGCAACAGTTTTAGAGGGGCCAGTGGCCAATGAGTTTGTAACACACAGAAAGTTGCTTAGTAACTGTTTGAACTAGCCTATCACCCTGGCCAGAATTGGCGCACAAGTCTGGGGGGCAAAAGGCGGGGTTTATATTCTTTCCCGGGCAGGGGTTCCGCGTTCCTATTGACTAACCCAAACCCAACCCATAGGCCGTCTGGGCTAATTAGCTCAAGGGAGGGCTGAGTCACACTCAGACCCTCCCAGAGGCAGGTCCTGCGGGGGGGTCACACACAAGAAGGCGGGTGTAAGCAAAAGAAGCCAGCCCTGCTCTGCTCCTTCATCAATCACCTATTTTCCCCTGTACTTAAACGCAATCAAAAGGAAATATATAAAATCTGCAGAGTTTATGTCTGGGTAGTGGCTGGTCGGCTGATTGGAAAATGCAGATAAATGTTTTTAAAACTACAATTTCAATAATAAACATGCATTTTTATGTTGACTTCTAAAAATATTTTTTGTTGAGCTTAAAAACCTTTTTTGACTATAAAAGTAAATCAACTCAGTGAAAGTTAATTAACTCGAACAATGTGTTGAAATAATTAAATTGATAAGAAAACTCATTGAATTTTTAAAAAGCACTAAGACTACATACTGTAATTATATAAATTCTACATACACAGAAAACGATTTAATGATGGGAAGAAAAGGAGAAAGGGTGGGCAGTTAGCCTCTGTGAAAAGCAGTGTGTGTGTGTGATAGAGAATTTGTAGAACTCCTTTATGAATACATATCAGAGAGCAGTACTTTGTCCATTTCTTGATTCTTAAAATATTTTAAATGCAGACAAAGTGACAGAATATAACCCACTCTTAGATTCAATGAACGTTAGCATTTTGCCATATTCAGATTCTTTTATTTTTAAGGACATAAACATTGTGGATACGTTTGCATTCCCTCCTTAACCTCCCCCCACCCTTGTTCATTCTCTCCACCCACGGCCTCCTGCTACACTCGCACCTCCTTTGTTGGTTCCCTGCTTTCCTAACATGAGAAGCTGTCAAAGTTCTGGCTGTGAGCTCCATTCATTTGGGCACCCAGCCTAGCAGGGGGGAGTGGGGTGGGATGTGGGGATGCAGGGGAGCTGGGGGTGCGGGGTGCCTAGTCTAGGCACCCTGGCCTGGCACCTCCCTTGGACCATGTACATCAAAGGGCACTGCCCCCTCACCCGCCAGTCAGAGGCCCTGGACGCTCTCCCCGTTCCTATGACTAAGTGACCTGGGACAGTCTTCTCCTTCAGGACAGCCTCTTCCTTGGTACCAGAGGCTTGGAGACTACAAGCTGTGACCCTAATAGGCTGGACAGCAGTGGAAGAGGTAGCCCGTCTCGATCTTTCCCAAAGCCTCAGCATGTCCTCCTAGCCTTCCCTTTGTTGTTGTTCACCTGTGAAGTCTGAGGAGCGGTTTTCCCCATTGGTTCCTTTGGGCACGGGCCGGCAAGGAGGCAGACACATGAAGGGCAGCGAAGGGCTGGGGGCCACTATCTCTGAATGCTGGATGTTTTAGTCGGTAGCACCTTCCAGGCTCGCTTTTCATTCATCTCCACTCTGCAGGAAGCTCTGTCCCGGGCTTGCATGAAACGGTGTGGAGTAGACAGAGACTCAGCTCCTGTTTGGGTCGGGTGCCTACAAACTGCTATAATAAATGAACACAGACACACTAGTGGCTTAAAACCACAGAAACTTACCATCTTATAGTTCTGGAGGTCAGAAGTCTAAAATCCGGGTGTCAGCAGATCCCTTCGGAAGGCCTCCCTCAGCTTCAGAGGCAGTCTACACTCCTGGGTCTGCGCCCCTTCCTTTGCTTTCAGAGCACATCACTCCCCCCAGGTCTGCCCAGTTCTACATCACTCCAGTTCTACCCTCCCAGCTCCTCCTTCTGACTCTTGGCTCTCTCACGACCCTCTTGTAAGGGTCCCTATGATAACATTGGGCCCACTTGGATATTCTTGGCTAATCTCCCCATTAACTTGATCACACCTGCAAAGCCCTTTGGGCAGCAAGGGGCTGTATCTGCAGGTTCTGGGGGTTTGGATGTGGACATCCTTGGGGAAGGGGCATCCTTCTGCCGACTGCACTGTCCCTGGGGCAGTTTTCACCTGAGTAGTTGTTAAATAAATCCTGGCAAATGCAAGGGTGGAGAGGTGGACAGCCTCATCAGGAAGGTGAGGGCCTGAGGAAGTGACCCTTAGGCCACGACCTAGAGGCTGAGGACACCCCACACATGGAGTGGAAAGAGAAGGGCAGTTAGCCTAGAGAGAACAGCCCTTGTGAAGACCAGATGTCAGGGCAGAGCTGGGGTCAGGGGTTGAGGGGTTATTTGAAGCTTTTAGGTCAGAAGGAGGGAAAGGAGGGGAGAGAGGCCCAAGATGAGGCCAAAGGGGAAAGCAGGGCCCAGACAGTCCCGGCCTAGGGTATTTGGTTCGAGATCTTTTCCTTAATATCAGTGGACAGGAGCAGCCAGGAGATGGTCGACCGTCTTGAGCGTTTTGAAAGCTCTTCCAGCTGTACGGTGTGGGGAAGACCCCGTCGGGCTTTCTGACCTGGGCCCATGCGATGGACAGAATAATGGTGCCCCCAGCGACGACAGTGCCTTAATTTGCGTCCATGATGAGGGGGGATTCCAGTTGCCAATCAGCTGACCTTAGTGTAGGGAGAGTATCCTGGAGTGTCCCGGCGGGCTCAATGTAATCGCAGGGGTCTTTAAATGTGAAAAAGGAGGCAGGAAAGTTAAAGTTACAGAGACATGAAGGCACAAAGCACTCTACAGGACATTGCTGGCTTTGAAGATGGGAGGAGGCCATGGGCCCGGGAAAGCAGGAAAATGCAGGGAGAATGACTCTCCACCTGAGACTTGGGAAAAGAGCATAGCCTGGTGGGCACCTTGATCTTAGTTCAGAGAGGCCCATTTTGGACTTCTGAACTCCGGAACTAGAGGACAGTGGATTTCTGTTGATTTAAGCTATTATTAACCTTGCGGTCACATGTACAGCAGCAAAGGGGAGCTAATGCAGCCTGGGAGCTCCAGGACACCATTGAGACTTTAAGTAGTGAGGCAAGGAGTAGCAGAGGTGGTGGGTGGCCTTTGTTCTTTTAGAGACCTTGACCCTGGAATTTTGGAAGGGGACAGATGTGTTGAAAAGAGTCCCCTCAGCCAACAGTGCTGACAGGAACCTGGCCCCTGAGGAAGAGAGAGAAATGAGGGTGAACAATGTGTGCTGTAGAGAATGAAGGAGAAGGAGGTTTGCCACCTCTTGGAAGGTGGGGACAGGGGCAGGAAGAGAAGGGACAAAGATACACACATCTGCTCAGGGTTCCCATGCCCTGAGCTCATGGAGTCTTCACACCCCATTTTATAAAAAAAGAATCAGAGGCTTAGAGTCAGATATAAGGGAGTGAGCTCAGGCCACACAGTTGGAAATGGTGAAGTGAGTGTTTCAACCCTCCTTGGTTTGGAGAAGCAAATAAAGGGCTGCTGAGAACTTCAGCTGCTCACATGGCATCAGGCTGTTGCTGTGTGTGTGGCAGACATGAAGGAAGGCTGGCTGTCTCTGGCAGGAGCGCCTCACATCTGCCTGGCCCAAGGTCACGGCCTGCACTTGGCACCTGAGCCAGCCAGGGGCATAAAGGCCTAGCTGTTGGGGTCAAACGTGGACACTGCCAGCCCATCCTGGCCCTTTGCAGAACCAGAGCACGTCTCTGGACAGTAAAGACCGCTGAAGAGAAGGAGGCTGTGGTTGGAGCTGAGGGAATTCAGCATCGCATTCAAGGTCAAATTTTCTCCATGATGCTTTTGTTTTTAGCACATAAAAGTGAGGCAGGAGCCTCCCTGTCTTTTATTGCTGGTTTTGGTTTTGGTTTTCTCTCTTCTGAAGGGGAGGCGTGGGTGCTTGTGTGTGTGTCTTGATAAGAGGGAAGCCGAGCTCTTAGGCATTGACAAATGGATTCCCCGAGAAGCAGCAGCCTCTTGCCCCAGCTGGGTCACTCTCAGATTTACCTTCAGTGTCTGCCTGGCTGTCCATCTTCTCTTCCTGACCCTCCAGCCCCCAACTACCTGCAGATCACATAATGAATCCAAGGCTGGGCAGGGGCCACCACGTTATCTCCTAAGGGAAAGGGGCATTGTCCACTCACAGGGAAGAGAACCATTTGTCCCCACCTGTTCCTCCTCCCTCCTGGCTCTGGCCTCTGGGGAGGAAGAGGGCTCTCGACTCACACAGTCTCACAGCTGTGAGAATGGGAGCGGGCAGGGGGCTCAGGCAGCCATGAGTGGAGCCTCAGAAAGCTGCAATAGACATGTGGACACCAGCCCAGATCATTTATCCCCATCGAGCCCTGAACACTTCACCAGAAATTCTACGTCTAAACATGCAGGGATTTAGGGTTTCAGTGCCACATGTAAGGAGCTTGGAAGTCGCCATTTAATCCCAACAAGTGAAGAGCTGCAGGCACGGAGATCCACAACGCTTCTCGGACCCATGAAAGAGAGGAGGACACAGGCCAAACACTGTCCCTGAGACTGGGGAGACAGGTGAATACAGGCAGTCTTGGCTTCCCTGAGCAGAGACGTGGGAGTGGAAGGTGGTGGGAGTGAGTGTGTGAGTGGGAAAACTTCCACTGCAAATGGCTCATCACTGGGGCATAGTGTGCATGGCTGAGCTCACTCCAGGGGCCCCATGAAAGGGGGGCCTACAGTATTGTGAGACTTACCTCCAAAGGCTCCCCTGGATTCCCACCATAAATATCTGAAAAAAATCTCAGGCTTCTGGCTGGGGGAGGGAAAAAGAACCATTGTGCAATGCACCAAGCACTGTTTCCCCGAAGGCCTGCTCTCAGGGGAAATCAGTTAACCAGACCCTAAGTGATCTGGAGGAAGGTGAAGTCTCAACTGCAGCTGACTCTGGTCATCCATTCCACCTAAGTGGGAGTGTGTATAAACGGAGAAACTCTTGTGAAGTTCACAGTCTAGGGGCACTAGTTCACTAGGAGACTGAGCCCTACTCACTCATGGGACTGCAGGAGGCTTCTTCCCCCCACACCTTGCCCACACATCCCCGAAGGCCCATTTACAGTTTCTCTGGCCCAGCACCTCATCTCTGACTTGAAGGAAAAAGCAAGAGGCACACCAAAGGACAAAACCACAATTCGCAGAGACAGAGCAAGTGTCAGAACCAGACATGACAGGGCTGTTGAAATGATCAGGCCAGGAGCTGAAAAGAGCTAGGACGAGTACACCAAAGGCTCCAAGGGATAAAGTAGCCAGCACACAAGAGCAGATGGGCAAGGGCGGTAGGGATGGCAATCCCGAGAAGGAACCAAAAAAACCAGGAACTGCTGGAGATCCAACACTAACAGAAACCGAGGATGCTTTGGTGGGCTTCTGCCTAGACTGGGCACTGCTAAGGAGAGAATCTCTGAGCTGGAGGATATACCAATAGATAAGAGTCCTTGAAAACTGAAAAGGAGAACAAGGACTAGGGAATAAAAAAGATCAGAATATCCAAGGACTGTAGGATAGTATAACATATGTGTAATGAGAGTGTGGGAGTAAAATAAAAACTTTCCTTTTTCCTTTTTTTTTTAAAGTAGGCACCACACCCAGCATGGAGCCCAATGTGGGGATTGAACTCACCACCCTGAGATCAAGACCTGATCTGAAATTAAATGTTGAATGCTTAACTGACTGAGTCACTGAGGTGCCCCCAAAACTTTTATTTTTCTTATTTTCTTATGTTTAATTGATCTAACAGATACATTTGCTCAAAACAATATCGACGGTATATTTGACAGTGTATACTAATGTACTTATCTGCTTATGTGTAAGAGAAATGAGAGACAGCAAGGAGAGAAGGGGTGGAGGAGGAAATCAGTGGATGATTGCCATAAGGTCCTCAAACTACCTGAGAAGTGGTATAGTATTATTGGAAAATGACCTTGGATTACCTGCAAAGGTCCATTGCAAACTCTAGGACAATAAAAAGGTAAGAAAGGAAGTACCTGCTGACAAAGAAGGGAAAATGGAATAATAAAACACTCAGTCAAAACCACAAAAGGTTGAAAAAGAGTAAGGCCAAAATAAGAATATAGAACATGGACAACAAATAGAAAACAGCAATGAATATGATGGATAGTAATCCAACTATATAAAAACTTTAAACATCAGTGCACTAGTTAAAAGTCAGAGATTGTCAGGGTGAATCAAAAAACCAGACCTAAGTATATGTTGCCCACAAGAAACCCACTTTAGATATAAAGACATGCCTAGATTAAGAGTAAATGGATGGAGAAACACATACCATGTAACACGTATGGGGGGAGCTGGAGTAGTTATGCATTAATTTCAGACAGAGCAGAATTCCAAGCAAAGAAAGTTACTGGGGATAAAGAAGGGCCATACATAATGATAAAGGGGTCAATTTTCCAAGAAGACATGCTAATCCTTAATGTGTGCTTGCCTGATAACCGAGCATTCAACTATGCAAGGCAAAAACTAATTGAACTTCAAGTGAATGTGAAACTGCTGTTAAAAAAAAAAAGCAGTCAGGAAAGTTTTCTTCTGCAGGTGTTTTTACTGAGAGGTCAGAACGCAGGAAGGAGGGGACAGAGGGACAGAGGCTTGTGCCTTCTCTACCCGGGCCTGGTAGGCTGCATCCCCGTGACTCCATCATTATCGCCTTTGCACCTACAGACAGTGATTTGCCAGTGAGCAGCGGAACGCTCTGATCGCAACTTTGGCTGATTGCTGTTGTAAACATGCCTCGCCGCCCACCCCCACTAAGGCTGATATCGAGTTACCAGACTCTGGACACAGAGTGGGCACGAAACGGGCAGCAGCTCCCCATTACGTGCTTTGTCCACCACGCGGAGAACCGTCGACACAAATAACCCCAACAGCATAGAGAATAGCAAACCGTAGTGAAATAACCAGGGACACATCTGAGTATTAGCTTTGTTTCCATGATTTAACTGTAAATTTATGTGACTTTAGAATGGTGTGTTTACCAACCAGCTCAGAAAATTCCCGAACATTGATAAGCAGTTCCCAAGGGCCAGTGAAGAGCCGACCCCATGGATGGTCATTTAGCAACTCAAAGTCACTTCGCAGCCACCATCCCAGGTGACACTAGGGTTGAGTCTGTGTGGTTCCCCTTCCCAGCCCATGCGCTCCTTCGCAATCTCTCCTGAGGTGACATCAGATGAACATCACTCCCTGGAGGGAATGAGCGTAGTGTAGTGGAAAGAGTGCAGGCTTAAGCCAGACGGAGTAGGGTTTTCAGGTTTTTCTGGATTTCAGGTTCCTGGTGAATTAATCACTCTGAGCCTCAGACTCTTCTTCTCTAAAATGGGGGTAATAGTGGTTACTCCACAGGATTATTACAGCTTTCAAGAGGGATTACTAAGTATATCCCAATATCCATTCTCCCCCGCTTATGGAGTGGTAGAGATTTTAGTTGGACACATACCTGTCGGGAAGAAAGATTACATGTCCCAGCCTCAGCTGTGGCTAGATAAATACCTTCTGATTAATGGGATAAAAGGGGAGGTCTCATGTGCAAGATCTAGGTCATACTTGCAAAGGGGAGGAGCATGGCTCCCTCTCCCATGTTCCCTCCTCTGGCTGGCTGCAGTGCTGCTGGGATGTGGGCAGCGGAAGTAATCCATGTGGACCGTGATGGGGATAGATCCCGTGGCCATGGCTTTGGACTCAGGGAGCAGAAGCCTCGGCCAGCAGCACCACCTATTCAGCCTTTCATGAGCGAAAGAAATGGTGTATAAGCCTCTATTATTCTGCGTATTCTTTAAAACTGTTTTACTGTGGTAAAACATAGATAACATCAAACTTACCATTGGAAGCATTTTTAAGTGGACAGGTCAGTGGCATTAAATACATTCCCCCTGTTGTGCCACTATCACCACCATCCATTTCCAGAACTTTTCATCATCCCAAACAGAAACTCTGTACCCATGAAACATGAACTCCTCAGTTACCCCAACCCTCAGCCCCTGGGAACCATGGTTTTACTTTCTGTCTCTAAGTCTGACTATTCTAGGTCTTCAGATAAGTGGACTCATACGACCTTTGTCCTTTCGTGTCTGGCTTATCCACTTAGCATGGTTTTCAAGGCTCATCCCATTGTATTCTGAGTCAGAACTTCGTTCCTTTTCCAGCCTGAACAGTCTTCCATTGTGGCTATGTACCTTTATTTATTTGTCTCTTCATCTGTTGGCAGACACTTGGGTTGTTTCCACCTGTTAGCTATTGTGAATAATGCTGCCACGAACATTGGTGTACAAGTTATTTTGGTCTTTTTTTGTTAAAGCAATGGAATCAACATACTAATTAGTACCAGTCTTTTTTTTTATTAAAGATTTTTAATTTTTTTTTTAACTTTGACAGAGAGAGGGAGAAAGGGAGAGAGAAAAAATACAGGGGAAGATGGAGAAGCAGGCTCCCCGCTGAGCAGGGAGCCCGATGCAGGACACGATCCCAGGACTTTGGGATCATGACCTGAGGCGAAGGCAGCCTCTTAACACACTGAGCCACCCAGGTGCCCCTAGCTAATATCAGTCTTAAATAATACACAGGAAGTGTCGTCACAGTGACTGGTTTTATGTCCCCTCCCTATTCGTTCTTCAAGATAGCAGGTCAAATTGTGTGATGAAGGAGTTTGGGCTAAAATGAGGACAGGGCCAGAGCCGGCTCCTACCAGCTCACAGGAGCTAATGATTCGTGAGCTGGTTGTGAGAATCTTGGTGAAGATCAGCCCAGGTGTGGGTGTTTGTACCACAGTAATTGACAAACAGTCTGAATCAGGGCTTTTGGAGACAGCTGGTTGTTAAATATTTACCAGCCCCCAGTTGAGAAACCCTCCCTCGCCGTAGGGCAATCCTTACCGCCCACAAGACTTTGTTCTAACTCCTTCCTAGGTAGGGAAGGTTGTGAAAACATGAACTCTGTTGCTTGTGGAAGTGGATTGTCGCTTGTGAAGTTTATGAAGTAGACGTTTATTTGTGTGTGTGTGTGTGTGTGTGTGTATGATAACATTTAAATCTAGGAGATTAGATGAGGTCATCAAGGGAATGAGTATGTGTGTATGTATATATATGTATATACATATATATATATATAATTATTTTTTTATCTAAAGACAGTGCTGGGGGTTCATTAATGTGTTGATGTTGGCGATGAGGAACCAGCCAGGCAGGGGAAACCAAGAGAATGTGGGGTAGGTGTACCGGGCAGGAGGAAAGCTCACATTTGTCAGGCATGGGTGAGAATGGCAGCAGCCAGTTGGGGGTGGGGGGTGGGGGGTGGGGGACCCTACGAACCTGTGGGAGCAGGGCTCACAGCTGCATGTTGGTGAGGGGCGTTTGGAAGGAGAGCTGGAGACAAGCAATACAAACAACCTATGAAGCCCTCTGCTGTAGAGAGAATGAGAGGATGGGCAACACCTCAAGGGAAATGAGGTTGAGAGAGGATCTTTTCCTTTAAGATAGAAGAATCGAGAACATGCTTGTGTGATGGTGACAAGGTTGCAGCAGAGAGGGAACAATGGCCCAAGCTGCAGAACAGTGCGGTAGGGTGTCCAGTGGGAGGGTTACCCTTGGTAGGCAAGGCCCACCTAGTAACAGCAGAGAAGGGGAACTGAGGCATAGAGCTCACATAATGGGGTGGGGGAGCCTGTGGAATTCTCCCGAAGGCTTCGGCTTTCTCTGTGCCTTAGGAAGCAGATGCGACTGGAAGGCAGAGAAGGGAGAGGAGCTGGAGCTCTGAGGGATGAAAGAACCAGCACAGGCAGAGAGTCCTTGAATGAGGTCAGGACTGAAGTGGGGATCTGAGGTGGGGGAGCGCTGCATTCTGAGCTAGTGAGAACCTGTGATCAGGGCGCCCTGCATCTGCAGCCTTTCCTCCTGCTGCTCCCTGGTGCAGCAGGTTCAAAGAGGGGAAAAAGCAGGTGGCCTGGCTGCTCTCTGCCCAACCCAGCCTCTGGAGAAGATGGTCTCAGAAGCAGAAGCGCTCAGAGCAGAGGCTGAGGCTAAACCAGAAAGTGTTCCCTTAGGGCTGCCTGCAGTCAGTCCTCGGAGATAGCCCGCCATCCACCAGCAGGCCAGTCAACAAATACTCATTCTATTTACCGGACACCTACTAAGTTCAGCCCAGGCACCGAGAGCTTGCTGAGAATATTAAAACACTGTCTTTCTGAAACTAATGATGTGCTCTATGTTGGCTAATTGAATTTAAATAAAAAATTAAAAATATATACTGTCTTTCCTATGAGACTAACTCCTATTAAATGTGACTGAGGCTCAGTTAATGACAAAACTCTGAAGAGGGAGCAAGTCTTTCTGCCCAGGAGAAGGCAGATCATCGGAGAAGTGCTCCTTTTCTGTTTTCTAAGAAGAGGGTGGGAAGGGCATTCCCACAGGGGAACAGCATCCGCCAAGACACCAAGGCGGGAAGCCTTTGGTCTGTGGGTTGCACTGCCATCGGGGTGCTGTCGCTGGGCCACAGCGGCTCACATCGCCTCTGCTGCTCGATTGCACCCAGCCTTCTCTTGCCGCTCCCTCAGCCCAGTCTTCTCTGCTCTGCTCTGCCTGATTCCTTCTCATCACTCAGGTCTTATCTCAGTACCCTTGGGGCTCTACCTAGAGCTCCTCAGCAGCTTTGTTCCCTCTCCCGGGAAGGATCTTCCCATTCACCCTCCCCTTGGCTGGTTCAGCTGTCACCTTGGGATAAGTACCCACCATAGTATCCCCCTGATGTATATTCTATTTTAGTCCTTTTCTTCTGTTTCCACCCACTGGAATGTAAGCTCCAGGAGGGCAGGCATTCTGGCCTCTTTCAGTCACTGCTGTATCCGAGGGCCAAATGCCCAGTATATAATAGGTGCTCAATAAATGTTTTGCATCAAGGAGGGAGGAAGGGTTAGAAGGAAAAGTCACCTTGAAGAGATGTGCTTCAAAGTCAGAGACACTCCCCCTCCTCCCTCCCTCCCTAGTCCCTCCTGTCCCTGTGTTTTTCCTTGCTAGCCCTCTTTGAAGTTTTTATTTCTCTCTCTACCTATGGGGTTGAGAACCTATGGGCTGCTTTTGCTGTCAATCTGGTTTACAATGGTTTCCTCCAGTATCTGGGAAATACTTCCAACATGCTGGAAAGTACAGAACAGAGTAAGACCCTAATAACTGTGCAGTGAGGGAAGGAATGAATGAATGAATGCACATGGCTGCCCAACACACGTGGAGGTGGCAGGGAACAGCGCTGGGGATTAGTGTTGGTGTGTGATGGGCGGGGCTGGTCCTTCTAGTGTTGAGAAGTTATGAGAAGCGTCAAGAAGTTTTGAGGTAGGTCTGAGAAAATGCAGTGAAATATTTAATACACACAGAAGAAGTCAATCAGTGGTGGCCAGCATGCTTATCATCAATATTACTGATTTCATGGATTTATTTTCCTTGTACATAGGTGGGGTTGTCATAAAGAAGATCTGTAATTCCCGGACACAGCAGAAGATATTACAGAGGGACTCCACAGGGAATCTTGGATATTTATTATTTAAAACATGGGTTTTGTTAGGGTTTCTGGCTAGATAGTAATGTACCAGAACTTTCAGTGAGGACCCTCACAGGGCTGCCACCGAGGCGAGGAAGGCGGTGCCCACAGTCCTCGTTTGTGGAAAATCCCCTCTGTCCTGTGATTTGGAGAAGTGGGCCAGCCTTCTGCCAGCCAGGAGGAATTGTCCCTCCCCATTGTGAAAGCTTCCTATATGGCCCCATTAAAAAGTGCGAATATGTCTTTGTAGCTGTGGGGAGAAGATTTTTGTGGAGAAAAACTATTCAGGAGATGTGGGGGTGGGCCTGGGAGGTGACAACCTCCAAGAGTGGACAGGAGGTGGCCCCTCTCCTCCACAGCAAGGGAGAAATCGAAATGTGGTCAGAGAGAGGAAGGTCAACTCCAGAAGGCACCTGAGCTGGGGTGAGGCCCATTCGCTTGGTGAGTCACAGGAGACAGGGGGAGGCCAGGTAGTGGCTTCATGCTGGGGACTGGGCTGGATGCTGTGAAGACACAAATGTGTCACACGTGTGGTGGGGGGACTCAGAGAGGTGGGGGAGAGACAGGGCCCCTCAGAACATCCCTCCTGATGCAGAGACTGTGCCTCTCTCTCAGCCACTGTTCATTTGTGCCCTCCCTCTGCTCCTCTTTTCTCTCCCACATTGATCTGACTCCTACCCTCGGGCTCACCCAGCTTAGCAGGGGAAGGCAGAGAAAGAGGTGCAGCCCTTTTGTGGCTCAGAATCCTTGAGGGGTGTCCAGATGGACAAGGGACACAGGCGAATGTCCCAATGTCGAAGGAGGACCAGAAAAAGGACCTGTTGGTCACTTTTTAGGCTCATGTTCACTGAAGGGAAGTTTTCAGAATACAACTCTGCTGTTTGAGAAGGAGGCTTTACAGGGCACCCCCCTGAAAGTCAGAAGTCAGAGGCTGTACATCACCAAATTGGGGATGGCGCCTCTGGAAGGGACCCTGGTGTGTTTACACCCGGGCGATCATGTCCCTGAGTCATCCAGTCCCAGGAGGAGGGATGGCTCCAATACAGAGGAGAAAAGGGACTAAGATTTATTGAGGGGCTCTATGTGATTTATTTGAAAAAGCAGACAATGTGTGAAGTGTTTTTACATCTTCCCCACTGACCCCACTGTCCCTTCTGGTAGCTGTTAATATTATCCATGAAAGACATTGGGTAACTGACTTAGAGCAGGTAGCCACTCACAAGCCCGTGTTTTTCCTCCCTAGGGTTTGCAGATTCACAACCAAGCAAGCCATACATGGCTGGGGCAGCTCAGGGATGGGTGGAGGGTCTGCAGGAGCAAACCGGCTCAGGGGTTCCCCTTGCCTTAGAGGGAGCCCTAGGAGCTCAGAAGGCTGCCCAGCCCTATAGGAAGGCAGGCCTAATTTTCCCAGGCCCTTTACCTCTGCAAAAGAAGCCAGAGATTGGGAATTTGAATGAAGTCCCCACTTTTAAAATGTAACTACTGAAAACACCTGCTGGTCAAACAAGACACTTGGTGGGTCAGCCGCTAGCCTTGAGTTGCAGTTTCCCGGGTATACTGGTCGGGAGTGGGTTCAGCTGGGTGTATTAGGGACCTGCGTAGGGTAGTCTAAAAAAGCAGGAATTTGCTTTCCCACTTAACACGAGGTCTCAGGAGGTAGTGTAGGGCTGATGTGGCAGTTCACAAGGCTGGGTCAGAGACTCAGGCTTGACTTGTCTTTCTACTCCATTCTCTGGAGTCCCCGGCATCCACCTTTCCACTCACAGGAAGGCAGCAGCACTCCCAGGCATCACTTCCTTGTTCCAGCCAGACGGAAGGCAAAATGGGAAAGGCACAAGCTACTGGGTCTGACCCTTTAGGGGAGCAATAGCTTTCCTGGAAGCTCCACCCCGTATATTTTAGAATTGGTTAGAATTGTCTCCTGACCATCCCTAGCTGAAAGGGAGTCTGGAAAAGGGAGTATTTTTTTTTCTAAAGATTTATTTATTTATTGTGGGGGAGGGGAAGAGAAAGGGGGAGAGAGTGTGAGTTGGGAAAGGGGCAGAGGGAGAGGGGAAAGAGAGAGAGTCCTCAAGCAAACTCCCTGAGGAGCACAGAGCCTGACTTGGGGATCGATCCCAGGACCCTAAGATCATGACCTGAGCTGAAACCAAAAGTCAGCTGCTTAACCAACTCAAATCCAAAAAGGGAGTTTTTTTTTTTTT
>CM052799.1:53515066-53572496 GCA_028533885.1 Nasua narica | reverse complement strand
TTTTTTTTTTAAAGATTTTATTTATTTATTTGACAGAGAGAGAGAGATCACAAGTAGGTAGAGAGGAAGGCAGTGAGAGAGGGAGAAGCAGGCTCCCCACTGGGCAGAGAGCCCAATGCGGGGCTTGATCCCAGGACCCTGAGATCATGACCTGAGCCGAAGGCAGAAGCTTTAACCCACTGACCCACCCAGGTGCCCCAAAAGAGGGAGTATTTTTAACTGAGCACATTGCTAATGAGGACAAAATATGCATTTCATTAGTAACTAACAAAGGGAAAATGAATATTATGTAGCAATTTCTTTCTCCCTGTGCCAATGTTCTGAGTAACACTGACTGATTGGCCCCTGTTGGTAGCAGCAAAGGAGGTGTTATTACCTTGTTGGTAACAATTTTACACTGTTCTTTCCTCCCTCTGGGTTTCTGGTATTAGAGGTATATAACCTGGTTTGCTGTTTTTGTTGCCCAATCCTCCTGCTTCATAATTCCCAATAAAGGGATTCTAGAGCCAGCCAGATTCTTTGGTAAGGTCCTTTGTCATGTTGGTCATCCAACATGACAAAACTCATCCAACATGGCAAAACCTATCCACTCAAGTTGCCTGCTTTTATCTCTTAACATAATCTGACATCAGTTTTTACCCTTTTTTTGTCCTTTTATACTTCATTGATAGACATTGCTTTTCCTAAGGATATTTCCCTATTATTTTATATTAGTTATAATTTATCTACATCCCTTAGAAAATATTACATTAGTTGCCACTGAGGTTGGTTATCCAAGCTATAGGTAACAGTGTGTATCAGTCAGGACAGGCTTGGTTATGCTATGGTAACAACAACCACAATCTCAGTGTCTTAAAACAACAGATTGATTTCTTACTTGTTCACGTGTCCATTGTGGGTCATTATAGATATGGGAAGCGTCTGCTCATAGTCATTCAGGGATCAAAGGCCGATGGAAGTATTGCTGTCTTGAACTTGCTAGTCATCACACCACAGGGAAAAGAGAGTTCCAGAGGACCTTGCATTGGCAATTAAATGCCACTTCATGACACCTTATTGGCTAGAATTAGTCATGTGCTCAAGCAGCTACAGGGGCCTAGGAAAGCAATCCCATCATATTCATGGAGGGAGATGAACCAGAAATATTTGAGAAACAACAAACAAAATACTCAATGTACGTAGGCAAGGCGAGATAAGGCATCTGTCTGGTTGAATTTACGTATGTTGCTCTTGTGAGGTCATCTGTAGTAGTGGTAACTACTCTTGAAAGAAGCCATTGTCTCTCCGAAAAGTGCTTGCATCTGAGTTGGCATGAGCAAAGAGGAACCTAGAACCTGGCTTTACAAAAAAGAATTTTCCCCCAATTAAAATAAAGAATGTTCTAGACTATTCTCTTCCTTCAGTCAATCTCAGATGTCCTCGTACCTCACATAATCCTCTACATCATCTCACTAAAAAGCCACCTCAAAACCTTTCCACAAACTAGAGGGTATTACGCTACGTGAAATAAGTCAATCAGAGAAAGACAATTATCATATGATCTCTCTGATATGAAGAATTTGAGAGGCAGGGCGAGGGTTGTGGGAGGTGGGAGGGGATGAAACAAGATGGGATAGGGAGGGAGACAAACCATAAGAGACTCTTAATCTCACAAAACTGAGGGTTGCTGGGGGGTAGGGGGGTAGGGATAGGGTGGCTGGATTATGGACACTGGAGAGTATGTGCTATGGTAAGTGCTGTGAAATGCGCAAGCCTGATGATTCACAGACATGTACCCTGGGGCAAATAATACATTATATATTAATAAAAAACAAAACAAAAACAAAACCTTTCCACAAAAGTTCTCGGCTGGGTGTGGGAGGCACAGTGGGGAGGGAGGGAGACATGTGCTGGGAGAGAGTTGGAGGGCCAGGGAGGAGTTAAGTGAGGGCCCCGAGATTCATGGACTTCAGCATTTCCAGGAGACACTGGATAGATGGGGTTTCAGTGAGAGTCACCAGACACATTCCTTTCTTTCTATGCAAGATTATATTAACAATGATGGTATTTTGTTTTCCCTATTCTAGGATGATTTCCCAAGCATGGTGAGACAGGGAAAAAGCTCTCTTCCTTGCTCTGACCTCCACCCCCAGCTTGAGGCATTTTGTGTCCCTGCCACTTTAGTGTAGGAATGTGTGAACTGCAAGTGCCATAGCAAGGGTCTCTCCCTTTGCTCAGGGAGTGGGAGGAGCTGCAGAAGATGTTAATTCACACACATCCAAGAGGCACACTTGCATTTGGCTGTGGAGAAGAGAACAATGGAATGCACAGAGCTGTAGACTGATCAATTAACTTATAGAGTCTTTGCAGAGAGGTTTGAAAGAAAAAAAAATTAGCAAGCTAAGGAAAGCTTTCTTAGCTTACAAAACTCTAATGACCTTCTCCACCATAATTATGCTGGGCATGTTGTCAGAGGACAGAGGAAGATGCACCAGAGTCTGCAAGACTCGGCGGGGGTGGGGGGGTGCAGGTGGAGAGGTGGCGGTGTTAAAGCTTCAGGTGGTCCATAGGCAGAGGCTTTCCAAGCTTGGCAATGGTGAGAGTTCTAGTTTTGGTCTTCCATCTTTCTATTTGGAGGTTTGCTGTTAGGTTGTTGTCATTGTTTCTGGTGGGGTGGTGCTTTTTTTTTTTTTTTTTTTTAGATTTTATTTATTTATTTGAGAGAGTGAGAGCACATGAGCAGGGGGAGGGGCAGAGAGAGAGGAATAAGCAGACTCCCTGGTGAGCAGGGAGCCCAACGTTGGGCTCTATCCCAGGACCCCGAAATCATGGCCCCAGCCAAAGCCAGATGCTTAACCAACTGAGACAGCATGGGTGGTGCTATTTTTGAGGCAGTTTACACAATGGATAGTTGAACCTGAATTTGAACTAAGGCTCTGGCACTCACAGCCACGTGTTGTCCCAGGTCTCTTTTTCCCAAAGCAGACCCCGAGATGAGCCTTTACATGCAAGTGCCTCAAGGGAAATGCTCCCAGAAGAGTCAGTCAAGACCATAGAAACAGGATCAAGCAGGGGTGAAATGTACAGCATCAAACATCTCCTTGGAGGGGGACTCCCACTTGGCTTGGTTCTGGGAGCTCTGGGGTCACTGTAGGTCATACCCCAGAGCTCCCTCTTAGAGGCAAGGCAACAGAAGAACATTTACACTCCTGCACCCACAGTCCCAGCCTAAGGGTTTCC
This sequence comes from Nasua narica, assembly GCA_028533885.1. Taxonomy (NCBI): domain Eukaryota; kingdom Metazoa; phylum Chordata; class Mammalia; order Carnivora; family Procyonidae; genus Nasua; species Nasua narica. The sequence continues at coordinate 53,569,277 of CM052799.1, read as the reverse complement.
TCAGGAGAACTAAATTCCCAGGCACCAAGGGGATTCCAGCAGATAGGCAAAGTGGACCCTGGCAGTCGAAGGGCAGAGGTCCCACAAAGTGACACAGGGATTGCTTATTGTGGTTAAAACAACTATGGTGTCACATTGTTGGCGGGCATGGACTGTGTCTGCTGCAAGTGACTTCAAGTAATCCACTTAGGTCTGTGAGACCCATCTGGAAAATGGGGATAGTGATGCGTCTTCTTCACAGGATTGGCTGAAGATCAAATGATACTTAAATGTAAAGCACCAGGACTATTGCTCAGATATGGTAAACCGATTACGATTATGTGGAACAATGGCACAAACCTAAATTCTAGGTCTGTGGCCTACTAAGTCGACCTCCTCCTGCCCTCCTGGAAGATGTGTTCATCGATGATGGTGTCCCTCCCTTGAGTGAGCATGTTGCCTCCATATCCTCAGTAGGGCTGGCATCCTTGTGTCTTTATCCGCCTACCTATCCTTTATCCTTCCTACAGCTCGTTGGAAGATGAAACCATTTGCTGGCTCTCAAGTGGAAGGGTGCTTGTCCTGGAGGAGAAAGGTATAAAGAGGAGAGCAAAGCCTCATTACTCCTGCTTCATTTGGCCCTTCAGGGTACAAAAGGAAAAAAAAAAAATCTCAAGGCCAACACCTGCTGTCCATCCCACACCAACTTCCTTCCTTGGCAGCTAATCTGTCCTGGTATCTGTCTGCCATCCAACAGCAATGAGCTCACACATCGGCCTTTCTCCCTTCTCCCCCTCTCCATCCTGAACACGAAGTGTTGAGATTCTGCACTTTCTCAACCCTGAAAGATATTTTTTTACAACGAATCGAAGCCCGTGTGGGCAGAGACCATATCTTAGTAAGCACTGGAAGGAATATAAAGGTGACAAGGCTATGGTCCTTGCCGACCCAGAAGCCCAGTTGGCTGACCAAAGATGTCACTCCTGTGCAGAGGGGACGGTCAGCAAATGATGCTCACGGGAGTTCCCCAGGCCCATCACATTTCTGGTTATTCCCAAGAATCCTGCCTTTCTGTGGGCGCTGGACGAGGAGGACCATGCTGCTGCTGTGTGACCTTGTATGGAATTAGGAACCTCGCTGTGGACTGAGGGCCAGGGTAAGGATGTAAGTAAAGTGCTGTCCAGGAGACAAATCTGCCACATGGGAAGTGTTTTTGAACTTACCCTGTATTTCATTGCTATGTGTATGGGAGATTAGTGCTGGAGACATCTACCACGATAGTCCTTAGGTTACACAATTGTGGGGTGGTAACACCGGGCTCGACTGTTTTTGAGCCCAGAGAGTGATAGATCTTAGTGGAAACTGTGAACTCTGAAAACAGTGGGGAGCAGAATCACCCCCAGCTGTACTCACTTGGCCATGACTTTGGGTCTTGGCAAATGGATTATCCTTTAAAAGTGTTGTATAGGAAAAGGGTGTGAGCCCACAGTGGGCCAGGGGTGGACCACAGTGGGGAGGTTTCCTGGCCTGGACTGCCTTGGCCAGTTCTAAAGAATCTACCCTGCCCACTGAATAAAACAGATCCATCGGCTTTCACGTCTCAAGAATCTGAGCCGAGAGACACAGACGTTGTCACTGGAGGCTGGCGCGTGGTCAGGCTGGTTCCAGGGCCTGGCGAGGTGAGCCAGCCTGGCAGAAAGGCAAGGGAGGGAGGAGGGGATGAGAACACCAGCTGGCGCTTCGGCTCCTTTTCCTCCCAGGCCCTCCCACCATTGCTTTCTCCTGGCGGCTCCTCTCCTCCCAGCAAATTGCCCTCCCAGCCTTGGGAGAGGGCTTCTGTGGCCAGTGACTCTGGCTCTGGGGCAAACTCCTGGGCAGCTTAACTTTCCCAGCTTTGTCCACCTGGCCCACCAAAGGCATTTCCAGAAATACTTCAAGCTCCCGGTCACAGCGTACATTCATTCTGGCCTTCCCTGTGGTGACTGTCTAGGTGTTGGCTCATTGCAGGAGCTCCATGTCTGATGAAGAAACCATGTGACTCTCTCGAGCCACATCATTCTTCCTGCAAATCAGCTGCCACCTGACCAGGGCCCAGAACACTCACTGGCTGAGTCATCCTGAGCAATCTTGTATTAAGACAGTGCCCCCAGAAGTGCAGAGGGATTTAATCCACAGCTGGGTGTGAGCGCTGGCCTCTGGGGTGTATGTGAGGATATGCACCATCTTTTAAAGCTTGTAGAACCCCCTGTTGTCCCTACGAACAAACACAAAGCATTAGGGTTGGCATACATAACAAGACAAGCCCTCTTGGTGTGTGAGAGATGGTTTGGTGACCATCAGAACTGGAACTCCCCAGGGAGGTGTGAGGGCCAGGAGTCACAGATCTCCTGGGAGCTTAGTAGGAAAGCATGCTCTTGGGCTTCCCCAGACCCTGCTGGATCCGAATATATGTTTTCACATCTGCAACCCTCTCCCCAACCTGCACTACTCGGAAACACATTTGGCCTCATCAACTGAAGATATCTATGGTTCCAGATACTTCTTGGGGTTGAAAGTTGGCCTTGGTGAGCTTATGTGTTAACGATGGAAGGGCGCCACATGGCCCTGACTTCAGATCTTGCTGCAATACCCAGTCGGCCTCCTAACTTCCCCAAGACTCAACTTGTTCATCTGCAAAAAGGGAATAATAATAGCAATTTACTTAAGAAGGCTGCTGTGGACATTAATTGAGAATATGTGTGTAGAAAGCTTGGCGCCAGGTCCTCACCACATGTGAGTTATTATTATTTTGCACCATCAAAATAACAACCATTTATTAGGTGTTTACTGTGTGTTAAAAACTGGGCTAAGCACCTCAAATCACCCTTGGAGATATTATCATCCTCCCAAAGAGGAGACAGAAGGTCAGAGTGGGTCAGGATTTTGGATTGAGATCGTAGCTTCCCAGGGCTAGCAGAGATTTTACTAAGCCATAACTCTCACCTTCTGAGAGTTGGGGCAGAGTTTTGAGATGCCAAGCAAGGAGGGAACACAATTTCTGTGTGCTGTGATATTAGCATAATGTCACTCAAAGTAACCCAAGAATTGCTTGTGTGGTTTGCCTTTGCCGTGAATTGCCTTTGCCAGTGTATCTTTTCTTATTGCTTTCTCTTTAATCCACCCATGTGAAGTGCCTTGAACAGTGCGGTGGCTGGCACTTTGTAAGTATTCAATAGTATGCAATAAATATTGGCCATTATTTGGAGGAGTTTGTATAATCTATGTACCAATCCATTTTCAGTCTCATGCATTTCAAATATCTTCTCTCAGTCTGTGGTTTATCTTTTCATTTCTTAGATGGTATGTATTGCATGAAAGACTTTAAATTCGAATATTGCCAGATTTAGCAGTCTTTTTCATTAAGTTTTGTGCTTTGCATAAGAATTTTATTTTTTACTCTCTGGTCATGAAGATCCTCTCCTGTGTTATCATCTTACGGTTTAAAATTTGGCTCCTCTCATTTAAGTCATTTTTTAATTTCTTGATGCGACTCTCCATTCCTCCCCCCACCCCCCAGACACCCTTTTAAATGTGTTGGGTGTATGTCCTTGCATATGTATACAGCCTTGTAAATATGCAGAACTGCCTTGCATTGGTTTTTAATTTACATAATGGAATTTTGCTCTAAATCTCATCCTGGTTCCACTTTTCTCACTCGGCATGTTGCTCTGTAGATGTCTGTTTTTCTTCTGAGTGCTGAATATTATTCTAAAGTATGCATCGTCACAGTTTACTTACTTCCCCTACTGAAAGGCGCTAGGGACTAGCCTCCAGCTCCCCAACATAAAAACACTGCAATAAACCACATGGTATTTTGTGAGAATTCCACGGGATTTATATGCCCAGAGGAGGGACCGTGGGGTGATGGCCCAGTGGATTCTGAGTTTTGCTAAATGCTGCCTGAAAGCTGTCCAGAAAGGTGGTTCTGATTTATACCTCCCAGCACCATCGGGGTCCCCCCTACCTGCCTTTCAAATTTTTGCCTCCGCTGGTGAACGTAAGAGGACATCTGGTGTGAATTTGGATTCCTCTGATCACTGCTCATCTGGAGTTTCTCTTCACATACTTGTTGGCCATTTGGCCTCCCCTCCCATGCATTGCCTGATCCTGATCACTGCTTTCCATTTATTTCCTCTTGAAATTGCGGTTGTTATTGGTCTGTAGTAAACTTTGTATATTTCAGAGCCTGGATAGTTAACTTGGATTTTCAGTGCTGCAAATACTTTCTCACAGTTTATCATTAGCTTATGAATTTTCTCCTGGGTCCTTTAACTAACCACACATGCAATATTTTATATGTAGTCAAAACTATTAGCTGAACACAGACTGTGCCAATCCTGGGTGAGGTGCTTGCCTTAGTTTGGTTCCTCTGGTGCAGACCCTGAGGCAAAGGTATTGGTATAAGTAGTTAATTTGGGAAGGGAAGACCATGTAGGTCTTCACTGCAAGGGAATAGGAGTATGACAGGGGAATAGGGGTATGACTCGGGAAGGAGACTGGTGAATGGTATATTATCTAGCAAGGTGCTGCCTGGGTGAGGGGAACTCAGTTCTGCTGGAGATTTCTGGGAGGAGTGTAGAACTTGCCACTCAGTTGTCCTACCCAAGAGGCAAGGGAGCTGGGGTATTTGTACACCAATTCCTGTTAGCCGTTGGTTGTGGGGAGTGGGGAGGATGTTAAGTCCCAGCACTTCTGGTTTGCTGCTAAAGAAGCAAGAAGAGGCCAGGTAGCAAGAGAAAGGTCTCAGGCAAAGCTGTGCAGGTGCTTGTAGTTCCCCCAGCACCCCCAGGCCTGCACTGAAAGAGTGAGGGGATAGGGGCAGGGCATCCGGAGGGCCCTCTGCTGTGCTGTGTGTACAGGACCTCTTAACCAAAGGTCAGACAAAACACAGAAGGCCAAACAAAATAAAAAAACAAAAGCTCTCATATGTCGGCATGATTACGCCCATTGTTAAGGGATGGAACCAAGGGTGGGGAAGTAAATTGCCTGAAGTTAATGGCAGAGCCGTGATTCAAATGAAGAATGCTCATTAGAATTGCCAGGGCGAGTTTATACAAGGCGGATTCTAGGTCTCCGGTAAAGCTCGGAGATTTACATTTGTAACAAGGGTCTGATATAGGTATTTGTATTAATTATCTATTTCTGTATTACAAATTACCTCAATACTTAGCAGGTTAAAATAACAAAACCTCTCTCACAGTTGTTCTGAGGCTCAGGAATCCAGAGTGGCTTAGCGGGATGGCTCTGGCTCTGAGTTGCTCCCAAAATTGCGATTAGCATGTCATTCACTTTCAAGTGCGCCCATGTATTCCTCACTGGCTGTTGGTGACGGAACCAACTTCAGAGACTTGACTGGCTGTGAATACTCCTACACTGGTGATAAAAATGTGTCGCCACCAACACACACACATCCACACTCACACACACAAGTACAAATGGGAAATGGGAAATCTGGACAAGACCTGTGGTGGAGTGTATCGATGCCAGTATCTTGGCTGTGATATGCTATTAACAGTTTTGCAAGATATTACCACTGAGGGAACCTGGAGAAAAGCACATCAGGTCTTTCTGTATTATTTCTTGCCACTGCATGTGGATTTATAGTGGTCTCAAAATAAAAAGTTTACATAAAGGAAGACTTAGGGCAAGAATATTCATAGCACCTTTATTCATAATCACCTGGAACTTAAAGCCACCCCAAGGCCCATAAAACCAAAGAATGGATAAATCAATGAGGGTATATTTACATAGCGGAGGAGTATGAAACGTTGGAAATGAGTGAAGTAGAACTATCTGGAACATGAGCGAATTGCACAGATGCAGTGAGGAAGCCAGGCGCAAAAGAGTGCACATGGGATGGGTCTGTTTATGTAAACACAAAGCCAAACATACATGGTCTATGCTGTTAGTAGTCTGGAAAGCAGTTACCAGTGCTGCGAGTATGGGCAGAAGGGCCAGAAGAAGGGGCTTCTAGGGCAACGTTCCCTTCCGTGATCTGGGTACTGATGAACTGGGCGCATTCAGTTGGGGAAATTCATCCAACTGTACAACTATGGTGTGCACACTTTTCTGTACAGGTGCATCAGTAAACCTTTTAGGAGGATTTACTATATACTAATTAATACCTAGAATTAATCATGCGCCACATGCCACGCCCGTTCCTAGCCACTTGACATGCATCGTCATTTAAATTTCTGAGGAAGTTTCTATTATTATCCCCATTGTATAGATGAGAAAACTAAGGTTAAAGGAAGTAGTTTTCCGGGTCACCAGCTGCCCTGTGAAGGACACAGGACTGTGAATCATCAAAGCCCTTCGTCACCTTGGGGTTCATGGACAAGGCCTGGACGTTAGCAACATCACTGAAAATGGGCCTGTTGGCTCAGCAACAAATGCTTGTCCTGGTAACACCAAACACAGCCCTCTGCCCAGGGGAGGGGGAATTCCTACGAAGGACACTTGTGAAATTCAAGCGCTTTATCTTTTGCTGAAAGCCAGTGCAGGCCCAGGACAGGGGGTGAACTGCTAATTGCTAAACACTATAATTGAGTAGGGAGGCCTCCGTTTAAACCACTAGGCTTGTAGTTGACTGGGGAAGTGTGAAAATGACCATGATTAATGAACTTGCTGATAGTGTTTTCCTGTTAATGACATTCTTTTATGTTTTAGCAGGAGTACATGTGGTGATTGCAAATCAGCAAGTGGGCAAACCAGTGTCATTTTGGCTCTTAGTCTCCCATTTCTGTCCCAGAGTCCCATTCCGCCTGGTGGTGAAAAACTTCACTGTAGTCAGTTTGGGGTTTTCTCTCTTTCCCCTTAAGCCCTGGGTAGAGTGTCATCAGGGGTGACACTGTGGTGTCCAGGCCTTGGTGGTGGTTGCGAGGGGGGGCATGTGGGTCCTTACCGTCGTCTGTCCACACTGGCATCCTTGGGCTGACACCTTCCTGATGTGACAGAGCACACTGACTTCCACCACAGTGGCATCTGCCATGATGTCCTCGTGTGTCCGTGGCCTACAGTCCCGCTCTGATCTACTGCCATGTGTTCCTAGTCTCGGTGACAAGTCTTTGCCACCAGCTCCCCCAGTCGCTTCCTTCAATGCCTTCTCTGAGGGAATAGAGATATGTGGCTCTACTGACCACACTGGTTTCCACTGGTGCCCCAGCCAGAACCTTTTCTGTGGGGCTCATCATCCCTAGGACCTTGACATTCCCAGCTAAGAGCTCGCAGCTGCCTCCCACAAGAATTGCCCTCAGCCCATGGCAGGTGAGGTCTTCCTCCCCAGGGCGGCCCACGGCCAGGACTGATTGAGGACAATCTACAAAAGACCATCCCCTGCTTTAAGGGGGTATGATGTTCTTTCCCTGCCACCAAATATAGTGCGTCTTTTCCAATACCCGCTCTGCAATTCTCCTACACCATCTGGGTGTCCAACAATTCAAATCTGAATTAACATCAAACCTCATAGTTCTTAAGAGTTCACAGGTATGCAAAACTGCTCTTACTTCAGATGCCAATTGCCAATGTACTGCCCAGATGGCCCACACTTCTGCCTAGCCTACTACAAACTTAGGGACTTCCACAACCCCCCACAGATTCAATGATTTGCTAGAATGATTCATAGAACTCTGGGGAGTGCTTTACTTACTATTACTGATTTATTTTGAAAAGTATAACTCAGGCAGACTAAACAGAAGAGATGCCTGGGGCAGGGAATGGGAGCAGGGGAAGACTGTTAAGGGGCGTGGTGCTCCCATGGCCTCTCTGGGCCACCACCCACCCAGGACCAGCCTGGAAGCTGTCTACACCACCAGGGAGGAGTTTTTACCGGGGCTTCATTAATAGGCATGATTGATTATATAACCAACATTGGGGACTGAACTTCATCTGCAGCTCCTTTCCCATGCCTGAAGGTTGGGGGGTGAGGCTGGTGGTTCCAACCCTCTAATCAGAGCTTTGTCTTTCTGGCCACCAGTCCCATCCTAAAGCTACCGAGGGGCCTCCAGGCACAGTTGTCTCATTAGTATACAAAAAGACACTCCTAATTACTCTGGGGATCCCAAGGGTGCTATGGGCTCCGTTGCAGGAGCCAGGGACAGAGACCAAATATTAATTTTTTTATCATACCAAAGTGGGAGCAAGTCTGTGGTATAATTCATGCTTCAGAGCTCCTTGTGGGACCAGGATGTAGACAGACTCCAGCTGGGACCACATCCTGGCTTTGCTCTTTCTTCTGCCCTCATTTTCTTATGGGTTTTTCCTAGGACGCTTCTGTAAGAATTCCCATCTTAGTTTCTGCCTCTGGGGAGCTGCCCTGAGACACTGCTCTGCACCACAGGGAAGGGCAATGCAGGGAACCCTCAGGTGTCACTGCACGCATGCGCCCTCAGCCATTTCTCCTCTGCCTCTCCCTCATCAGGCTGGTGTGTGTGTTGGAGGGGTGAGCAAAAGGTGCGGGGGCTAGCTTGCGTGAGGCCGGGAAGTGAGGCATAGATTCTCTGCCCTCCCAAATACAGCTTTCCAATATCTTCTATTTATTAGTGTGCTCTAAGCTGCAAGTAAGAAAATAGAACACAAACCAGCTTAAATAATTTCTCGATCGCTCAGCTGGAAGCCCAGAGGATAGGCAGGCTTTAGGGTTAAGGTAGTTTAAGTCCCAGCTCTGATTCCTGGGGTTCTTCTTGCTTTACTCTCTTCTAAGCAAATGTAAGGCCCTAAATATTCCAGCCTTCCCATCCACCGCTCACATTCGAGGGAAGAGAGAGATACAGAACTGATTCGGGGAGTTATGTCAGAGTAAGGAAAGACTTCCCCAAATCTCCTGACAAACCTTGCTTTGAATCTCAGTGCCACCCATCTGGCCATGTGCCCATTTCTGAATCAATCCAGCCCAGCCCTGGCCTGGCGAGGGATGGGGTCTGCTTCCCTTCCCAACATTTGAGCTGTTTTTGGAAGAGAAATACACGACCCACACGTCAAGGTTCTCCTAGAAACGAGAGAAGGGAGAGTTTCAGGAAGGGTGGACCGTCAACAATGTTTGCACATTACATTATTGTCCAGATGACTGGGATGGGGAATGGGCACAGGTGGCTTTCCCAGGAATTTCTCAGGTTCAGAATCAGTGCTTTCACAAGGCTGAGCCCATACAGCCAGGATGCTCTCTGCAGAATGGTTATATAACGTTACACTCTAACCTGCTGGCTTGCGGTTCTCATTTCTCCCCACCTTCACCAGCACTTGGTACTACCAATCTCTGAGAGAATCTCAATATTTTTTTAATATGTACTCTTTCGAATTCTGGGGGCAATCACTCATTTTATCATATATAGTTAGCCGGCCCCTTTCTTTGGTGAATTATCTACTCATAGATTTGCAAATTTTCTTGGTGTCTTCACTGCCATTCCCTGCGTATTCTAGATCAGAGGTCAACAAATGTTTTCTGTAAAGGGCTAGATATTAAATTTCAGGCTCTGAGGGCTGTGCAGTCTGTCACAATGACTCACTTGTGGTGTTGTAGCACAAAAGCGGCCACAGAGAGAACATGAGCAAATGGGCATGGCTGGGATTCAACAAAACTTTATTTACAAAAACAGGCCGACTGGCTGCACTTGACCGTGGGGGCTGTACTTTGCCAACCCTTATTCTAAATATTAATCCCTTCATTCTACACAATGCGTATCTTCTCCAAGTCTTGACCCAGTTGTTAGCCTTTGTCTAAAGTGTTCTTTTTTTAAACAAAATCCTTAATTTTGGTGTAGCTAAATCCATCCAATTATTATTTGAGGTTTGTGTTTTTTGGATGAAAAAACCCTTTCTCATCCCAACAACAGAAAGATATTCTGCTCCTTTCCTTACTCCTTATTTCTGCTGGCTTTCACACTGAGTGCGCCGTAGGATCTGGCCCAATTCGTATGTGATGTGAGACACAGCATGATTGTTCCCCTGTTATGAGCAACCAAACCAGTCTGCCTTTTCCCATGGATTTGTAGCAGATGCAAACTTTATTTGGGAGTAGGGGGAGGATAAGTTGGAAGGCCTAACTCTCCAACCAAATGCTGGTCCTCAGCACTTGCCCCATTCCCCTGTCCCAGCTCCACTGGCTTCCCTTCTATTCCCCCCACACCCAGGGCCTTTAGGCTCTGGGACATCAAATCGGCTGTTCCCTCTTCCCATGGTGGGCCTTTTCTCGTGCTTCACATCCCACCTTAAGTATCAACTCCTTGAAGATGTCTTCTCTGTACACCCTCTTGTTTGTTTTGTTTCTCAACCCAATTGGAAATTACTGGCCTGTTGGTGGAGGTCATCAAGAAAACGTGACCTCCAATGGGCCTTTGGAGCCGACACTGGTTGATCTGAGGCTCCCCTGTCCTTGGAACACAGGTTCCCCTTGCCTTCCCGCTCCCAGAGGTTGCTGTAGGGATATGACCTTGAGGTGGTGATGTGGTGTTGAGACCATCTGGATAGTATATGTGACTGAACCCAGCGAAGGCCTCTAGATAAACCTTTAAGACGTGGTGTGTGGCTAAGAGATACACTCGTCTCACTGCCGCTCCAGACAAGCCTCGCATGTTATTCCCTTTGCTTATAAGACCCACCATCTACCAACCTGGAGGGGTCGGCCTCCTTCTTCAGTCTCTCCCTGCTGTCTGAGTATGGGGGCCGGTTTCCCATTACACCTGAGATGCTCCCCTGGAGCTCAGAAACCAATACACTTTCATCTGTGTACCTGCTCATCGTACTGGGAGAATGTGAGCCCAGGGGCGGGGGCAGAGCGGAGATCTGAACCGCATTATTCATCAGTCGCAGCCTCCCTTGTACCTGACCCATAGCAGGCCTGAATTAGTTTTCAGGAAAATAGAACAAATGAGCAAGTTTAATTGACTTTCCAGAGGCAAGGGGTCATTAGATAGCCTGAGCGTTGTCCAATAAATTCTCCAACCCTCTTTGACAATGTGCGGAATTAGAATTAAGGTTTGTCCTTCACCCCCCCACACACACCTTTATCATTTGCTAAAGTATCTCAGTAGCTCAAGTGTATTTATCACACCTGCATTTATTCACAGTTCGATCCGAGAGCCCCGTTAACTCCCTTAAAATATCTGATTGAATTTCATGTGGAAGTGAATGCCACGGATTAAATATATGTTGTGTTAAGAAGCTTCCCATTTTATCACAGCCTGCACACTGCTAGAAAAGCATTCTGCATGTTAATTAAGATAGCTGGGAGATTTTAAAAAGACTTTCTCTCCCTTTAACTTTCCAGTGCATTCAGAGGACAGGAAGGGAGGCAATTATTTGCAAAGCTGTAAAAATCAGTGTCAAGGCAGATGGCTCGTGGGGTCCCCGGGAGCTTCAGGGATGGGCCGGGGCACCCGCTGTTATCTGCGGCAGGCAGGCGGATTCTGAGAGCCCGCTGCAAGGGGGCTGAGTGATGCTGCAGGGAGGAGGCTCTCTGACTTCTGGCTTCAGTAGGAACAGTGCCCTTCTGGTGAAGACTGGAAGTTCGCCCAGGGAACTGTTAAGCAAGAGGCAGGGGCTGGGAGTGACCAAATCCAAGAAAGTGGACGAGATGAATTGAGATACTGAGAATGTGGAAAAATCTGACCTTCCTCCCAGTGGGTTGTCAGCATAGCCAGGATAGTGTGGTAAGACCGGGAGAGTGCCACAGACGACTGCCTTGGCTGCAGTGAGGTAAGGGCACACGGGTGTCCCTATGGGCTCAGGTTCACTGATGTGAATAAAGCAGGGATAGAACTGCTTCAGACCTGGGTTACAATCTAGGCTCAGCCTCTTGCTTCAAGTCACTTACTGGGCCTCAGTTTCCTCATCTGTGCGATGAGTACAGGATGACTGCAGGATTCTGAGAGCACAGGGCTGCTGGGACACGGCAGGTTGCGCAGGGTGCTTACTGCTGTTCTGCCAGAACCTGTGCCCACTTCTTGCTGGCAGAGCCTCAAAGCACCGCTGACTGAGGTGCCTTTCACGTTCCTTCCTCCTCCTTCGCGCCCCCGCTCTGCTTCAATCCCTCTCAGCTTTGAAATGCAGCTGGCCCTTTGGAGCAGGAAAAGAGGTCTAGGTGATTTGCACAATCCCAGTAAGTTTCGATTAGGAAAACGCCCTTTCATAAACAGTCCCAGAACAATATTGCTGTTTGTTTGGGAATCCCTGACCCACAGCGTGGGAGTCACGCAAAATCAAAATAGTGTTGCAGCTGGGGCGGTACCCGAAGCAACAAGCAGATGTCAGCCTGAAACTCCCGCCCTGAAACCTCTTCCTCCCAGACACCTGGCCTGGGCCTGGTTTATTGCGGTGCCTTTCCCAGCTCCGGCCAGCAGGGGGAGGCACCTTTCGCTCGCGGCCATTTGCACGCTCCTGCAGGGAGGGTGCACTCCTTCCAGCCGGATCCAGCCTCCCAACCCCCGCCCCCAGGCTCCGCGCCCCCCCTCCCCCTTCCCCCTCGAGACTCGCCGGGCTCCTTCCTCCACCCGCGCTTGAGGCTGGCGGACCCAAAGGGAGGGGCCGTGGCGGAAGGCGTGGCGGGGAGGCCCTCTCTGGCTGGGGACAGTCGCTCTGGCGTCCCTGGCCCTAGGTGCGATGGTCTTTCTCCTTCTTGGCACCAGTCCAGGCAGGACAGGCCCCTGAGAGACCCCGGCTGGTCCTGTCTCTAGCGTGGACAGAAGGCATCAAGGGACTCTGGGTCATGGGACACGCCCATCAGAGACATCCCTTCCTCACAGGCATGTCACATACCGGGACTGACACACACCTTGAAGATGTCAGATGCTCTGAAGAGGTGACATACCCCTCGGGGGTGACGTGGCCCACAGAGCTGACACACCTCACAGGGGGAGGACATGGCCTACGGAGGTCCTATGCTCCACGGAGGGGACCCGCCCGTGAGGGGTGACGCAGCCCCTGTATCACTCAGTCCTTCCCAGCCAGTGCAGGGAGCAGAACCATGCCCATGGCACAGCGGGCCCTGCAGAGTCCACCCTACCGGGCTGCTAGGGGCTTTCAAGGTCTCGCAGCCCATCCGGGCCTGGGCCAGCCCGTCCTGTGCCCTGCCTGAAGGTGGCCGCCACCCCGCGGGCCCCGCGGAGGAGGAACGGGGCCTCAGGGGTGCCTGCCCTGCCCTCTTACCAGTGGAAGCCCGTGGCTGTTTCCAGCCCAGCAGACAGAGAGACAGACGAGAATCAGTGAGAGCAAGAGTCATTTATGATTTATGAATAACGAACTAATTTAATCCTGGGTTTCTCTTGTGCCTCCCATTTAGTAATTTGTTCCATTTCTTAATGGCCTGAGTTCTTTATCAGGCTGTGACAGAGGAGAGCAGTGAGTCATCACACCAGGGATCTGAAGGGTGACCTATATACCGGGGCTGGTAAGGCAGGTCCTGAGAACCTGGTGCCAGCACCTCCCTCCACACCCTCCGGTTGGGGGCGGCTCCGAGTCAGCCCAAGTCCTATAGACTGCGGCAGAAGTGATGGGAAGGCAGCGGGCTGGGGCGGCCACTGGGCTGGTGGCCTGCGGCGTCATAGTGAGCCCTCAGATTGGGGGGATTGGGTGTGGGGGAAGACAGAGTGGGTGAGGTTCTAGCCACCGCCTTCAGGCTCCCTCCCTCCCCAATGAGAGTGGGACTGGACCTTGGAGCCGGGCTACCTGGGCTCAAATTCTGGTTGCCACTTTCCGTCTTGGCAGCTCTGGGTGCCTCACTTTGCCACTCAGACACAGGAAAGATGCTCTGAGCAGTGAAGGCCTTGCCTCTGTCCTTGTCCTGCTGCCTGAAGCTCTTCTTTGAATCTGAACCTGTTATCTTGAATCCTTTGTTCATTTTTATTTTTATTTTTATTTTTCACAAAAGGATACTGAGGCTTGGGGGAGGCTGAACCCCTTAATGAAGAGGGAAAGAAGGTGGGCTGTGAACAGAGAAGGGGGGACAGAACCTAGAAGACCTGTGGTAGGGACACCATGCCACCCCACGTGGCAGCGTGTGACCCTAGAGGCGTGCCAGCACAGAAGCCTGCAGGGGTGTGGGGAGCTGGGCAGACCGCAGCTGCCACCCAGAGTGAAAGCATATGGAAGAAACCCAAGCTGAGGTCTCTGGGTATTGGGATGGGACGGAAGTGAGAGGGCTGGGTAGTCATAGTTGCAGACCTAGCGCACCCCACTGGCATTTACCATGTGAAGCCGTGACCATGGTGCCCACTTTATAGGCAGGTAAACTTGGGACAGAGAAGTTAAATCCTTGCATAAATGGCTTGGCAGTGCCAATGGAACCTGTCTTCTTACAGCTGCTTCTCTGCCCATTGTCCCTCTGCCTCTTGCCAGCCAAGACCTGACAGGAGTGATTCTGTTCTCTACCACCCTTAGAGTCTCCTGGGAGGGAGGGAGGAACAAGGACTACTACATATATGGTCAACATTTGATTAAAGTACAGTAGCAGCCAGAAAAGTGTGCCTGCTGTGAGTGTGCAGCTCTCCGGATGGTCCTAAGCACAATTATTTTAATCCCATTTGCCTGAAGAAATCCGGAACTGAGGGAGATTGAGTGGCATTCCTGGATGTGTTTGCGTGGCCAACACCGGAGGCTTGCTTCTCTCTCTCACTCTCCTTCTCGACCTCTCCTTTTTTATTTTTCATTTTGGATGTCTTTATTTTATTATTAGAGTATAGATGACACACAACATTCTATTAGTTTCAGGTGTTTGACGATTGTGCACGTGATTCAGTTCTTACTACCCTAAATGTGGTCACCATACAATGTTATTACAACATGATTATTATTATAGTTTAAAGATTTTATTTATTTGAGAGAGTGAGAGAGCGCATGAGCTGGAGGAGGGGCAGAGAGCGAGGGAGAAAGAATCCCAAGCAGACTCTGCAGGGAGGGCAGACTCTGGTGCGGGGCTCAATCCCACGACCCCGAGACCATGACCTGAGCAGAAATCAAGAGTTGGATGCTTAACCAAGTCACCCAGGCGCCCCACAACATTATTACGGTGTTATTGACTACATTTCCTATGCTGTAGTTTTCATCTCTGTGACTTAATTATTTTATAACTGGAAGTTTATACCTCTCAACCCCCTTCACTTATTTCACCCCCCCACCTCCCATCTGGTGACCACCAGCTTGTTCTCTGCAGCTTCCATTTCTTAATATCTATGTTTTGAAATAGCTTTTTTATTTAAAGTTTTGATTTCATTTGAGAGCAATACGATTTAATGGGAAGCAGCAATGCTTTTATCATATTAACTTCATTACCACAAGTGGTTATACGAGAAGGAAATCTGTACAAAAACTCTTTATTTGGGGGATGAGAGTTCTGAAGCGTCTTAAGCAGAATTTGTTAAAAACTTGCAGAATATGCTTCACGGTAAAGTCTGAAGTTTGCAGATTCAGAAAGGCTTGAGGAAGTAAGGTGGACTTGAACCACTAATTTTTGCAACATTTAATTTAGCGGTCATTATTTCCATCAACACTTTGGAATATTGAGGAGAAAATCAACAAAGCCTTCTTAAGAGTGGCCTGATCCTCTGCTTGAGAGTTTGTTTTTCAGCTGTGAGATGGCTTTTTTAATAACAAAAAAGAGGAAAACATCTTTGTTTTCCATCTTTTAAAAAAAGGAAAACATCTTTGCTTCGTTAGGTTGTGTTGTGTACAATTGTGCTCGTGTGCAAGAGCTGAGACCCCCTCCACTTAGGGAGGAGGCTTTCCCTGGAGGTTGGGGGTCTGGGTGCCTTCTCAGTTCTCTGGATGTCTTCATGGGACCCCTGGGGGAAAAGGAGAGGTTGGGAGTGCATTTGAAGGCCCCTTCCAGGTCCAGGAGAGCAGGATTTAGGACAATTACAAATCCCTCCACCTCAATCATATTTCCCCTTCAGAGAGATATGTGGGGACTTTCCTGACTGCCTTTGGAGCAGAAGGGACAAAAACCCAATCAATCAGCCAATTTCCACTGACTGAAATGGACTGGGGAAGCAGAGCCTGAAAGGAGATCCATCTGGCAGGGGAGGGAGGAGATGAATCCCCAAAATACGGCGAGCTGGACTGTCCCCGATGCACTGGGTTTTGCAGACAGGGGTGCATGAGATGTCCCTTCCTGCCCCTGGTCCTGCTCACAGGTCCTGCAGCCATGCACAGTGACAGCTGGAGGAGCTGCTTACGTCCCAACCACGAGCCAGAGTGCTTTGCCAGCAAAACCTGCAAGTCATCCTGCGCAGCTGCCGCCCTGCAGAGACAGACAGGCTCCGGTGGCAGGGGGTGGGCGCTTCGAGGAGCCTCTCCTGGTTGTTGCTCTTAGGCTGGGGCTCCCCACCCAGGCTTCAGAGCAGCTGGTCTACCAGGCGACCCTCTCAGTCACACCCTGGCTTCCTGGCTCCACAGCTCGGGTGGGCCGGAGGCCCCCTCCAGGGATCCCAGCACCTAGAGGGGCCCCCTTCTTGCAGCCACAGCATATGGAGACCATGTATTTGCTTTGGTCCTTGAGGAGTTGCTTAGATGATTTTGCGATTTTAATGGAACTAGACCCCAACTTCTAAAAATTAGGAAGTCGTCATCCAGACTCCCAGCTTCTCTTGAAAGCTAGAGACTCTGGCAACACTGAGCCTGAGTGCCCATGCAGCCGTGGGCTGAGTGTACCATCTGTAATGGTCACAGGCCATTTGTATGCCTGGCCTGTGAGGACCTCTGAGTCAGTGAGAGCTCACCTGACACCTGCAAGTGTTCTGCCCCCTGGACTACCGCCCTGGGTGGGGCGGAGCCTCCTCTGCCCCACCTCTCCACCTGACATCATCATGGCCTTTGCCCCTTTTGTACCGAAATGATCTGTCTACTCCCCAGGGTTGTGGCCAAGGGCAGCATTTCATCACCTTTGGAAACCTTTCCAGCTGTGATTCTGCACCTCCGTTATGGCCTTCCAAGGAAGGCTGATGGGATCCTGGGATTTATCCCATGTTGAAGATGAAGAAACTGAGTCTCACAGCGGTTTTCCAGTGCTCCATGGCTCCCACCTGCAGAGGGGAAATCCTCTGGGGCACAGCCTCCCGCTCGTGGGCTGAGAGCTCCTCCAGGCAGGGACTGTGGTGTGGAGCTGCAGGGGGTGACCCTGTGACACAGAGCCCCACCCACAGGCACACCCAGACCCCAGATCGCTCCCCGAGAGGGTTCGTGTGGACTGCTGCCCTACACACCAGGGGCCAGGATTCCTGTTAGCCGTGCCGCCTAGCCACCCGCCTTCAGAGTCACTCACCCCTGCACAAGCTCTGTGCCAGAGCGACTCCTATGTTCACTCTCATTTCCTGTCTCAGGCTGTGTCCATCCTCTGGAGCCGCGCCCTCTGCAGGCCTGGAAATAGGAACTGGGTCAGGAAGAGAGAGGAAATGGAAGGGAAAGGCGGCTTTCTCCCTCCAACTTCCTTTGCAATCTTCTCAGGGTCCTGAGGCCAGATGGCAGCCCCCCCACCGCCCCAGCTCTGGGTATGTGTGGAGGCTCTCTCTGCTCATATGGGTGACACCAAGGAAGGCTGTCAGAGAAGGGCTCCTGAAGACTTTGATCTTGAAGCACATGTTTGCAGGCCCAGGGGATGAGGGATGTGTGTGTGTGGGGGGGCTGGGAGGTGGGTCCCACCTTCAGTAGGGCTGTGGATGAGCTGTCTCTGGGTGATCTCCACGTGTCCTCTATGAAGGGTAGAACTCCTGCCTTGGGTTCTGCTGGTTGACTAGTTGTTCTGACGGCAGGAAGCTCCACGTATTAGGGAAATTAGGTTTTTCAGCTCTGCCTACACGATTTTCTAGTTATAGGGCTTCCAGTAGTCTAGAAACTCTCCATAAAATGAGAATAATATCTCCCACTCTCCCTGCCCTTGCATTTCATCATGACCCCTAATCAGATGGCATTCACGTTGTGAAGGTGTTTTGTGAGGTGTCAAGGGCTTTGCCAGAGAATGAGGTACAAGTGTAAGGTCCAACCCCGCCTCCCACCCATCTGGAGCCCAGCTGGTTGGGTGGGGAGCTTGGAACTGTCTGTCCAGCTCTGTTTTCCTGGTTCAACAATTGGCATTTTGGCCTCAGGCCTCTTTTGTGGGGCAACAGGAAGTTGTACATTTTCCCAGAGCATCTAGCGGAAGGAAAGGAAGACTGGGACAGAGGGACATCATGATTTTTACCTTAAAACAAATATATAATGACTGTGTGGAATGCAGAAGTTCGTGACATTTAAGGCTAAAATAGGAGCAAAGAACTGCTGTGCTGGCGGAGGGATGGGAAGTGGAGGCTGCTTAGTGCTGCTTTCTTAGAGGACTCAGGGGACTTAAGTAGTGTCCTCTGCCACTGAAGAGATTTTATTGGAAAGTGTGAGAAGCACTGTCATGGTGGCGAAAGCTGCTGTGCTGGCTTTGGAGGAGGAACAGCAACCTTGAGAGGAGACACCTGGCCCTGGGAGGGGGTTGGGGTGGCCCACAGATAGTAGGATCCTTGCCGGACTACCTGGGAACACAGAGGTTCCAAAGGAAGAGAGCTAATGTCTGGCTGGAATTGATCAGGGAAGACTTCCCGGAGGAGGAGGTGAGATGTTAGGAGCCCAGGAGCACTCAGAAGTGCAAGTTAAGCTTGGTCACTGGCAGGAGAATCAGATGCGGGCCAAGGGTTTGGAGAGAGGGCAGATGTGGCAAGGTCCCCTGCTGGGGAATCTGGGATGAGTACAACAGGTTTTGGAAATTCTGGAAATTATTTGAGCAGCAAAGTGACAGGGACAAAGGGTTGCCCTAGGATGACCAATTTCATGTTGGAGATGAATTTCTAATTGTTTTCTTTTACTTGGACAGTTGCCGAGCTGGGGGGGAGGTGCTTTAAGGGATTTGCCCTCTCAGAAGAGAAGAAATTTCTCTGAGAGAAATAGTCTCTTAGCTCAAACATAGCTAACATTTTACAACAATCTTTTTTTTCGCTTGCTACTCAGAGGAGGAAGTGCAGCCCAGAGAGGTCAAGAGCCTTGCCTCATGTTGCCCAGTAAATCAGAGCTGATGTTGAACACCAGAGCCACAGATCACTGAGGAAGATAGGTCCCAGCAGGTCCTTCAGAAAGGTGGGCAGGTACCACGTGCATTCCCATATTCCCATACGATATCATGCTTCTTTTTAGGCACGAACTTTCCATGGGAGTCTTCGGCCCATGAATACCCGAGGGTGGAAAGGATAGGAATGGCAAGCACCTCCTTCCTCACTGCTCTTGAGGTAATCTAGCCCCTCAGATGCTCTGGCCCAGGAAGACTTCACAGTAGATTTCAGGTCTTGCTGAAGAATAATCTCTACCCCGTATCTGAGCACATGTCTGGTCTTTGGGCCCAGAAGGGAACCTGAGGTAGAACCTGCAGCTGCAGGATTCCAGGCAGAGAAGAGGAAGGGCTTTCAAACAGGATGAGTGGGCTCCCGGGGGGGATACTCTGAGAGAAGGTAGCACACTCTCGGCAAGGACCGCCTGGAGGTGGCGGAGGCGCGGTGATGTGATTCGGGTGCGACCTTCTGGCCTACTCCCCTTTGGCCTCTGGCCAAGGACTAGGCTTGTTGTTTGGACCAGCTCTTCTCAAGCCACTGTGCATGCAAAGCACATGGCAATTGTGCTATGGTGCAGGTGTGGGCTCTGTGGGGCGCAGCAGGGCTCTGCGTCGGCCCTAGTCCCTGGGTGATGCAGGCGGCCCACAGACTGGAGTTTGTACGGTTGGGTTCAGGCAACGCCCTTCCATTCACACTTTGCTAAAGGAAGGTGCTATCTTCTGGAATGGCTTGACCTGCATACCCACTGCCTGCCAGCCCCCTTCTGGAATGCTCCAACAACAACCATCTCCATCCATTCTGTACACGTTTCCTGAGCACCACCTTATGCCAGGGCCTGGGGTCCAGAGTGACCGGGGTCTGCAATCCCCCAAGCTGGTGAGGCCGCAAAAGCTCAGGCTGCAGCATATGAGGGAGAGGGGAAGGGACAGCAGACGACAGTGAGGAGGGTACAGATGGGACCACACGCCAAGCCACCTGGTCACCCTATCTGTCCTTCTACCTCTGGGGTGTGAGTTAGGCTGACGGAAATGGGACCCTTGGGGCCAGCTGCCTATAGAAGGACTTTCTCCACTCTGGGCTGCAGCTAGAAGCCAGTGGTTGAGCATTTCAGGAAATGTGGATCCCCCTGGGCTGTCCAGTAGGCTGGGTCCTCACTGGCGGGATGTGCTGTGCTGGGAGAGGCCGTGTGCTGCCACCCCTCCTGGGGCTCTCTGGCTCCTCCAGGTCCGTCTGGGAGTGGAGCTGGTGTGCACACCCAGAAATGAATAGTGGTAGCATTCACATTCTTGAGCATTTGTGTCCCAAGCATCATGCCAGGTGATTGTGGTGGATTGTTACAAGCATGGCCTCCGAGGAAGTGTACCTCCTGTCACCCATACCCTTGTGTGACCCCCTCCCACGTGCACTCTGACCTTGGCCACCTAACTTGCTTTGGACATCAGCAAATGTGTCCCAAGCAGAGATTTGATAAGCCCTGTGCATCAAGGCTTGCCCTCTTGGAGCACACAGCTGTGTAGAGAATTCTGGCCCACATGTCGGGAGGCCATGTAGAGGAGAGCCAAGGTGCCCCAGTGTGAGTGTGGGCATCTAGGACTCTCTAGACCCAGGTGAGCCTCAGATAACTAATGCCTCCTGAGTGACCGTGGTCATGACCAACAGGAGAAGTGCTGTGGAACCCAGCTAGAGGGGCAGAACTGGGGCAGAAAAATGGCCGTTTTCAGCAGCCAGGTGTTGTGATACTTTGTTCCACATGGAAGTAAACGGATACAGCCTGAGGAATACCTGTGCTCTTCCTCTGGGGCCACAACAATCCCGGGAAGGAAGCAATTTGCTTCCTCCTCTACCATCCTGAGACCCTGGGAGGAACTCACTGACGAGGCCCTGCAGTGGGGACCAGCTGGCGCTGTCTCCACAGCTTCCTTCCTGGCTCTTTCCACCTTCCTGAGAAAGAGGCGGCAGCCTCAGCCCCAGCATCGGTGGGCGAGAGGGGAAAGAGGCCTGCCTTTATCTTTCATTGCGTGGGTGAACGCCACCGGCGGCTGTGGGCCGAGGCTGCCAGGATCTGCCCCAGCTGCGGGCCACCCCCCACCCAGGCCGGGTTCAAGATTTCTGGGACCTGGTGTTCTCTGTCCTGTCATTATGGCTCCTCTGCTACCTTCACCCTTATTTCTAGCCGCCACAGAGCACACTTCCTTCTAGATTCTATTCCCAGAGCAACCGCAAGCATAAGGCAGTTGCTTGTAAACTGGCACCTTAATTAACCATGTGTGGATGGTGAACAGTTTTGCCAGACAGCTGCTCTTCAATGACCTAAAATCTCGTATCGGGTATCTTGTCTTTAACAGCTTCTCCCCAGCTACTTCATCCTGGTGGCACCATGTGTGCGTCCTGTCCTATCCCATCCTGGCTCCTCAGCCTAGTCCCGAGAATGCCCCAGGCCTGACCCGAGATGGGGCTTCAGAGGACAGCTGCTCAGATCCAGTGTTTTACAGCTGAGAACCAGGGCCCAGTGAGATGGGGAGACTTGTGCTAGGCTCCCAGCGATGGTTGGGGCTAGGAGCAGAAGGCAGAGTCTGCTGTGTGTGACTGTGTGTGCCTGGATGTGTGTGGCTCTCTGTCCTCCCTGCTTGGTGTGGATGCCCTCGGTGAGGCGAGGCGAGGGGAGGTGAGCAAATAATGCTGACCTGGGCCAATCTCTGCCCTAGCCCCTTGGTCCCCGTGGTAATGCACACGTGCCCAGCCCATAAATATCTTATTTTGTGTTCCTGCCAACCCCCACTAATAGGGCTAATGCTTCCTGAGGAGCAGCCCAAAGCTGCATTAGTCGCAGATGTTTGATTGATTTAAGACAAAGAGCCTGACCACCAACCTCTCTCTATGGTTTCTCTTCCTGCCACTTTGCTTGCAGGGTTATCTCTAAAATGCAATTAAGGGGTTTAAAAGTACATTTTCAGGAAGATGCAGAATTGATGAGGGGAGCCAGCCCCTGTGGGCGCCTCCAAGTTGTTCTAGTTCCAGGGAAGGGAGCTGGACCCCGCCTGGAGCTGCATCCACACCCACCAAAGTCTTGGCTCTCCAGGGCAATACCCGCCCTCAGGAGCCCCAGTGGGGTGAGAGGATCGGTGGAAGGGTCTGCCTTCCAGTGGAGCTGCTGCTGCTCCCTTGGTCCTGTGCCTTTGAAGGCCCAGCCCCTTCAGTGAGGCCTCTGGGAGGGAGGTGGGGCTGTGGGATGGCAGGCTGCTCTTGGGGCTGATGGCCATGGAGCTTCCCATGTGCTTCCCTTTGGGGTTGAGGTTATCCAGGACCAAACCCATGTCACCGATGGGTCCATGTAGGACAGAGCTCTGTTCCTTAGAGCCCAGGCCGTGTCATCCTAAAGCAGCTGCTTTTCTGAACACGCCACTGAGGCCCATGCCATACCTCTCAGGCTCCCATGGCCTGGGCACCCTAAAGCCACGAAGGGTCAGCTCCATGGGTCCTCCAAACCAGGCAGCCCACGCAGCCTGGGAGAGCGGGAGGCAGAGGTAAGCAAAGGGCTCAGTCCTGTACTATGAAGCCCCCGCAGACTCCCGGGTACCATGCAGGGGCCACAGAGGTGCAAAAGTGGATGAGTGGGGTCATGGTCTCCCGGGGGGGCGCTGGCAGCCCCAAACTGTAGCACAAGGGAGCCGAGAGAGGTGCTGGGCAGGGGTGGGGCAGGCAGCTGGGTCTGGCGCCAGGAACCGCTCACACTAGAGCCGCTGTGGCTCACAGGGAACACGGGGGAGGAGAAAGTGCTATTTCCAAGAATGTCTTTTAGGAAAAGATTTGCTCAGGTGGGAGAGAGAGTCTGAAATGGCAAGTGTGTGGCTTGGGGAGCACTCAAGGGCCACCGCAGGTCACAAGAGTGTACTGTGGAAGGGCATTGGCTTTGCCAAGTGTCGTGTTGAGTTGGGAGCTGGGTGGCTTGCCGGGGCCACCAGTACAGCACAGGCTGACCCCGCCCTCACGCTGCCCTTCTGCACCCCTCCTCCCCCCGCAGCACACCCTAGCATGAACAGACCACTTGAAAATGTCAGCTTTACAGGGATGCCGCGTTCTCAGCCCGTGCAGGCTGTAAACTCTCCCCACTCCTGTTCTGAAGGCACCCGAGAGGAGGGCAAGGTCATCGTCTGCCAAGGTCATTGGAGAAAGGTTTCCCAGCTGGGCCTGGAAGAATGGGCAGGTGTTAGAGGTGAAGAGAAAGGGTTTTTCTGTGAAAGGCACATGAGAAGAAGCAAGCATTGTGGAGTGGGTGTGGGAAGCAGTAGATCTTAGGCTTGCTGAAGCGTAATGGTGAACAGGCTAGAAGAGTATGTTGGGGACATGTGGTGTGGATTTATTTCAATGTCTTACTAAGAGATTTGGGATCTACTTGCTAGGCAATGGTGAGCCATTGATGCCGCTAGGGCCAAGGAGAGGCCAAGTAGATGTAGGCTTCTCACAGATGAATCTGTTTGGGAACAGAGAGAGAATGTAGGTGCTTTCATCATACTCAGCGGCTTCTTTGGGCTCCAAAGGGAAATTAATCTCCCATTATAGAACATACAGCTTTGACGTTCAGTGGGTCCCTCAGCCATCTCATCTGTGTCAAGCACATCTTCTACTATGTCGGGTCCTCTCCCCCTCTGGAAAATCCCAGACAATGACTGCCTTCCCTGGTAACCTGCTTCTTTGAGGAGCTCACAGCACTCAAGCACCTCTCTCTGCCATCATCGGATGAGCGGTCAGGCCCTCCGGCCTCTTATCCAAGACTGCAGCCACCAGGATTACATGCTTCCTCTTGGCTCCATCCCAGCG
The DNA here is from genome assembly GCA_028533885.1 of Nasua narica. Classification (NCBI taxonomy): domain Eukaryota; kingdom Metazoa; phylum Chordata; class Mammalia; order Carnivora; family Procyonidae; genus Nasua; species Nasua narica. Next base: position 53,545,392 of record CM052799.1, on the reverse strand, counting down.
ATGTCAACATTCACAGCCCATACTCACAGCATTTAAACATCCTTGTCGTCAGTACTCTTCTTCACACCCTCGGCCCCTCCTGGCCACACCCTGACCTGGTCCACACAGGACAGCACCACTTCTGAACTCACCAAATTAGTTGTCCTCTTTATCCTAATCCAGGGCTGGGCAAACTATGGCCATGGTCCTACCTAGCATGCTGATTGTTTTTGTAAATAAAGTTTTATTGGCACACAGCCTTGCGCATCTGTGTATGGGTCATCTGTGGCTGCTTTTGAGCAACAAGAGCAGAGATGAGTGGTTGTGACAAGAGACCAGGTGGCTCACAAGCCTGGCTCTCTGCAAAAAGAGATTTTCCCATCTAACACCTTACCCCACCAGCTCCTCCTCCCTTCACCCTCTCTTTATCCAGCCAAGGCTCACACTTCTGATGACTCTTGCTGCTAGCCCCCCTTCTGTGGCCCCTCTGGGTGAGCCCAGCTGCCCGCTTTCTCTTCACCTGCCTCAGAGCAGCCAGTACTACTGGAGGAGGTCACATGACAGGCAGGGTGACTCGTCACAAATTCGTGATCACCAGCCACAAATGGACCTTCTACATTCCTGGAAACCTTCCTGCTTTCCCAGCTCAGGTGCCTCCCCTTTTTGATCTGTGCCTTCCCCATTCTCTTCTGCCCAACTACTGGGTTTCTCACGTTAGAAAGAACATGGGAGACATCAGAGAAGACTCACCACCATCCCAATGCCAAACATAAGAGCTTACTCAAAACCCTCCTCCGTTGTCTTGCCTCCCATGTGTTCACCAATGGTGTCCCAAATCCTCTTGGTTTCCTAGGGAATTTGCCCTAAATTTTCCGTTCAGATTCTCCCCAAAGACAGACCATGTGACAGGAAGTTGGGTGTGCTTGTTTATTTGTTTGGTGATCCTGAGAAGCCTAGGGAGAAGGTGAGGGTGGGGCAGGGAAGGGAGAAGAGTCAGCCAAGAGTGGCTCACTGAGCGAGGTACCACTCAGGCAAGTGGGCTTCAGTGTCTTGAGGGGTCGTTCTGGGAAGCTGTGTGGGGCACAGCTAGAATCATGCTAGCTGAGGACGGGAAGGCTGAGAGACTTGTCCATAATCCCATCCCCCTGCACTGAGTGTGGCCCCTGAGGCCAGGTCTCCTCACACTTCCTGATGGCACCTTCACAGCACAGACAAGCGAGCTCCCCAAGTCCCAGAAGAAGCCCCAGAAAGGCCTGAAGGCAGATGGGCCCACAGGTGTTTGCAAGAAACTCCCTGTTGGTACAGGATCCTCGTCAGTGCTGCAAGGATGTGGTGCTAGGTTCCTGCTATCTTCTGCAGCCCACGCCTCCAGCTCTCCGTCCCATGTGCCACCAGGTCCTTGTCTCTGGTTTTGGAACACTGTCATGGTTCTCCCATTTAAACAAAATCCTCTTCAACCCTCACACTCTCCACAGTCCCCTTCCTTTTCTCTCCTCCCTTCAGTGTCAAGTCAACTAGAAGGGAGCTCTGTGGTCCTTGTTCCCTCATCCCCACCGGTACCTTGGCCTGCTCTAGTCTGGTTTTTTCCCTTCACTCTGACAAAACTGCTCTCTTCATGATCAGCCCACGTTGCTAGGGGACTGTCGAGGGGACCATTCTCAGCTCTCAATGTGCCTGTCTCTCCGACAGTGCTAAATGCTGCTAAGCCCCTCTACCTTCAACACACTCTTTTCTCTTGGCTTCCATGACATCACTTGATTCTGGGCTCTCTCCTGCCTCTCTAAAGAAGGCTTTTTTGATGGCTGAGGTCTTCTGGGTGGGCACCTAAGCCTGCAAAGGAGACAGGTTTCCTCAAAGGCTCCTCACCTTCCAGGATCTGTCTAAGACCATAGCTTTAAGTCCCACTGCTAAGGGGATGACTCATTGTTTTCTGTAGATACATCTTCCAAAGGCCTATTTGACATTTCCTCTTGGAAATCTCAAAGGCATTTCAGAGTCCAAACTGAATGAATGATTTCCCCCAGTTTTGTGGGACTGTCCTTCCCTTCCTGACTCAAAGTCAGAAGTAAGAAAGTGGCTTCTGTCAATGCCATTTTCTAGATTTTCAACCTCTTCATTACTTCTTGAACAAGATTGTTCAAGACTGACTTGGGAAGATTTATTTCTACTTTTACCTCTTGCCTTCCTGGTTCTTGCTTTGGTCTGTCTGCCATTCTGCAGGGATTCCAGAGAGGAAGGGTGAAAAGATAGAGTTTTGTTGTGAGAGGTTTTTGCTAACCATACAATTGGGTTTTCAGTAGAGTGATTCATGGACACATTTACAGCTGAAGTTGTAGATCTGTTTTTAGAAATTATTAGCAGGCATTAAACAAAAACAAGCTTTATTAATAATTCACCAGAAAAAAAAGATATGGTGCAATATCCCGCAATAGTAATCTTTAATGCCAGAATAAGTATTCCATTTGTTTTGTTTTGTTTTTTTTCTTCCTTTGACATAATAAAGGCCCAAATCCTTTGTAAACTTAAAGAAAGGCAGACCTAAGAAGGCACATTTATCAGCTAAGCAGAGCATGATTCTGCCTCTGGAGTCTCTAGAAACACAGGACAACTTCTGGGAGCCAATGTTTAGAAATAGAATGGAACCTTCTGTAATGAAATTAGGACATGGGGTCTATGCTACCGATGCCTTTGTTCTTTAGGTCTCTGCTTGGCTTGAGCTTCAGGGCCTCATTAATTTAAGGGAATAGCAAGACTCCATTGGCCCCACCCACAGTCATTGGGCCCACCTTGGGAGTCACTGCAGACATCCTTGCACACAGTGATGGCTTTCTGGGTCTTCCTGCCTGGAGGTGTTCTTCAGAGAAAAAGAAAGCTTGGCACTGAAGTGCCAGGAATTTGATGCTCCCTCTTGGTGGCAATTCTCAATCAATGAAGGGAGGAATTAGGTAGAATAGTCCCCTCAGCTTCCCTGGTCCTCCACTGTGGGATGGCTCAAAAGTCTCTCACCAGCCTCTGGAAGCAATTTGTTCCATAACACCTCCTTTCTTGGGTTTTCCTTTCTTTCCTTCTTTGTTTCCCTACTCCTTCACCAGGTTTTCTGGAATCCCCCAACAAACTGACCGAGTGCATCCAAATTCTAACCTCAGGGTTTGCTAGGACCATGGGGAATGAGACAGCGAGAGGAGGAAATTTTAAAAGTGTGCTAAGGAGGGGTGCCTGGGTGGCTCAGATGGTTAAGCGTCCGCTTTCAGCTCAGGTCATGATATCCAAGTCCGGGGACCAGGCCCGACGTCAGGCTTCTAGCTTGGCGGGGAGCCTGCTTCTCTCTCTCCTTCTGCCTCTTCCCCTGCTTGTGTCTCTCTTTCTCTCAAATGAATAAATAAAATCTTAAAAAAAATGTGTGCTAAGAAGTAGGTTCCTATCTTGGAACCCAGTTGCTGGGGAACTGAGGAGAAGGGGGAGACTTTATCTGCCAACTCTCGTCTCTAGTTGAAGGCTGACCTTGGGGCCATTAAGCCTTTCCACTCCCATTACTCTGACCAAGGTCCCCATGACAGAAAGAATCCCTAGACAGAGAAGAAAGACACAATTCGGGGGTGGGAGGGTGTTAACATGCTGGAGTTGTCTACTGTAGCTGCTGAGAATTCAGGTGGTCAAATATGGGAGCAGAGCATTGATAACATCTGCTAGAGGTGCCTTCCTTTGGTCCAATCAAGGTGGCCAGAGAAGTGGAAGGGGTGGGTCCTGGAAACGGGATGGAAATGGAATGTGGCCACCAGTGCATGAGTAAATGGTCAGGGCCATATTCTTGCAGGGACAGGTGTGGATGTAGCTGGAACCTTGGTCACTAGCTCTAACATAAGCAGAAATCTCCAGGACATGGAAGGTAAGCCTGAGGCAGAGTGCAGCCAGCACTCTGTGCATCAGCAGGATGAGATGACTTTCAGTGGCCCCATTCTTTCCAGCACATTTGGTCCTCTCTCCTCTTTCTTTCAATGCCCCTTTGGCTTTGACAGCCCCTCCTCCCCCAGCCCCCCAGTGCCCTCTGCATGGCCTTTGGCTGCCAGATCCTTCCATCCCAGAGCCCTGTGTCCTGTTTCATAGTTAACCTCTCTCTGAATAAACATTCCCTGGCCTTCAGATTCATTTCCCTTTCCCAGACCCAATGTCCAAAGAAAGGCCACTGACTGTAGGAGGTGAGCTAGGGTATTAATTCATACTGGATTGTGAAGGGTTGGCAGCTTCAAAGCTCTCTTGGGTATTGTAGTTTAAGGGGGGGGGGGACCAGAGTTATAGTAAAATACTTAAACATGAACAAAAAATATAAAGGCTCTTGGAAAACTTTTCTAGAGAAAAGAAGCATAAAATAGCAGGGAGACTATGAGCTCTGAAGCAAAGATCCTTGGGTTTAGAGCTTATTAGGACCTCTGCCCACAAACACACTGAACCTTGGTGTGAACTCAAACATGTTATTTGCTTCTCTATGCCTCTGTATTCTCATCTGCAGAATGAGATAATAAGACCTACCTCATAGGATTGTGGTGAGAATTAAGTAGGATAGCCAAAGGGCTTAGAACTGCCTTAGAACTACCAAACTCTAAGGCACCATTTTTTTTTCAGTGCCATATAGTGTATTTGTTTATTGTGGGCTTGAATGAGAATTGAAGAAATTCACACAATTAAGTTTAATACCCATATATGATTATTAATCCTGGCAAAATACAGAGATCTGGGACACAGTAGAAGCTCAATAAAGGCCAGCTATTTTTACTCTTTGGTCTTCAAAGATAGCAGAAGTGAATGTTCTCTCTGATTTCAGTCAAGAATATGGTAGATTTCATTGATGATACAACCCAACAGACAGTGTTTCAGGGAGATCTTTGGGGTGGTAAGGATAACTCAAACCTGAAATGTGCTCCTGGGTCTCAAATTGTACTGTGTCTCTGAGTCACCACAGCAGTCAGGCCTTGGAGATGCTGCCTTCACAGACATGGCAGAGAGGGGCCCAGCTTCTGACTGTTTCCCTGTGACCTGAGCAGCTGAAGAGGGACTCAGAAGTCCTTACCCTCAAGTGGTAGTCTCAAAGTCCATCCATTGCTCGTATCTGAGATTCAGGGACAAATTGCTAATTAAACCTGGCCAGGTAGACTCAGATAGGGAGAGAGGCCTAATTTCTTACTTTGTTGGTATGCATGTGTAAATAATAGGATGCTGGATGACAGTCTCTTTAAGGCAATCCTACTGTTCCTTGCTTTTCTTTTCCCCATTCTGTCTCCTGCTGAACACCACTGGCTCCATCCCTTCTTATGTCCTTGTCTGCAGAAGGCCCCTCAGTAGAAGGTAGCTCAGGGGCTGAGGTGGAGGTAAACCTGGCACTTTCATTGCACATTCCAGCTCATTTCTTAGCAATTATACTTGAAGTTTTCAAACATTCTGAAGATGAATTACCATGTAATGTACAGCTCTTTTCTTTTTGAGAGGGCTAGGGGAAGAACCCTGCCTCTTGCTTAGGCAGAAGGCCTCAGTTAACTATCTTGGGATTTTAAGATTTCTGCTTATACTTAACCATTTGGTACTTGCCATGAGTTTATAACCTTGGGTTGCAATATGGTCCTTTCTGTACAATGATTAACCATTCCCAAGTGTGAGAACGGGCTGCTCCAGGGTTTCTAGGTCTTCCCAGGGATAGAGCCATTGGGCCCTTTGCTGAGGCCTATCTCTGGAATCAAATTTGCAGGCACTTCCTGCTCTCAATATACACAGGCAAAGACTACAGAAGCCCGAGGGTTGCCTTCCAGGGAAATAAGCAGTGCTAGCTGTTGGGAAGGAGAGCACATTGGGGAGCTGGTGTGAGGGACAAGGGAGAAGCCGTCCAACAAGAACAGCATCTGCTACCCCACAAAAATCTCTGGATGTATGATGGCAACCATCATTTAGAAGAAACCAATCTTGAAAGGACTGAGTTCTAGGGATTGAGTTTCCCTAAGTCAATTATAGAATGATGTCATGGGGTAGGATGTACTAGTGAGCACTGACTAGTCACCTCGTGGCTAATCCTGGCAACCAGAGAAAACATTCACCTTGTGAAGTACTAACAACTTCATGCCAATTGACCCCAGAGCAAATGGACCTCTGAATCCCAGAACAAATGATAGAGCCCGGGAATCCAAGGCAAAGATATCCAGGCCACTGCAGATGGAAGATCAAAAACAAGATATAATCATAATCAAGAAATATTCTAAGCCTATTGTTGCTATAAGAATGAGACCAAACTCTCAGGCACCATTTTAGAAAAGGGGAGAGTGGTGTAAGCATCTCCCTTCAATTCCCAGCTGCCACCCCAGACTCCATGGATGCCCCCAATCTCAAGGGTGAATATGTTTCTACACAGGAACTTGGAAGGTCTTCCGCCATCTTGAGACCAGAGAATTTTGGATTTCCTATTAAGGAATATAACAGGTTTTTTGGCAGGCAAATAGGATTCAACCCTCCTTCATTTTATGGGTGTTTTTTTTTTTTTTTTTTTTGGTTTTTTTTTTGTTAGTAATCACTCTAGCCTGACTCATGGGTTCTCAAAGACCAGCTGCCTAGACTAAATCATCAATAAGTGTTCTCAGTCTGTCCTTGGAAGTGACCCAGTAATGAACTCAGCATTCTGTAGTTTAATTCCACATTTACTAGCACCTACTATGCATCTGGCATTAAAATAAATCTTGTGGGGATAACATTAATAAGATTTAGATGCCACTCTCAGGGAGTTCTATGTCTCAGAAGTCCGATGGAAAACAATAGCAACAGCTACAACTTCCTGGTCAGTTCATTGCACCCCTCCACACTGTGTAGGAATTATTTGACCAAGGCTGAGTTTGGAGTGAGTCAGAGGTTTTATATCTATCAGTATAGGTGTGTTAAAGAACACAGATGACACACAAACTTAGTGGGATCATGGGCCTTTGCAAGGCTGTGAAATCAAATTCAAGAGTAACCCTTAGGTCAGAGAGACGGTGAGGAGAATTTTATTGAGCTGAAACAAGAACTAATCTTGGGAAACTTGTATGCGTGAGATCAACAGCAATTTGAGGAATTAACTCACAGATAATATACCTCAATGTTATTTGTGGTTTTCTCTAAGGGATAAGACTTGTGAATTTAATTTTCTTCTTTTTTTCTCTCTTTTCCTTACTTCCTTCCTCCCTCCCTTCCTAGTTTCCTTCCTTCCTCTTTCCTTTTAGGTTTTGTTAGAATTTGATACATTTTCTACAATATGCCTTTATTTACTTTTGAAATAAAAAAGGTCTTATTTTTAAAATGACGTCAACTGAGAAGAATCTAAGGCATGTTGTATTTGGGGCTAAAGGCCAGGCTAAACTGATGCCAAGGATAAGTGAGCTCTGCAGTGGGTCCCCCATTTCTCCACATCTCTCCCTGTTCTCCCAGTACCTGACTATATTTAGATAGAGGCATCAGGTAAGGGAAAGAGTATCTACTAGACAAATCCACTTTCAAAATGTGTATTTATTAAAATGGTTTGTAGACCCAGAGGCATATTGTTATCATTTTTCCCTTCCTTGGAGAGTCACAAAATACTTCTCTTGAGAACAAAAATAATTAGAAAACCGAAAGTTTACCTTGATCAATTATTGACTTGACTGTCTTTTTTATAAAGAAATTTTCCCTTCAATAAAGTGTCAATGGCCCACATATAGCAACTGTAGCTTTGGTGGATTATTGCATTTTATGTCATCGAGAGAAGCCTCAGGACATGGTGATAAAGGCATCAATAGCTAGTCTGTGTAGTAGATATCCCCCAAAAGAAAGAAGGAAAGCAAAAATTATTTATGTTTATTTAAAACACTATACAAATAAAAACCTGATGGCTCCTGAGGAGTTAAACTCAACAGAGCAACTGAAGAAGCACAGAATTTTGTTTATTATTGTCTGCTTGAAACCTGAGAGTCTGAAGTTTGTGCCTTGAACTAGCGCTTTTTTGGATCACAATCTATCAGCTGTGAAATCTATTTAGTGGACTGAGACCACCAGTGTTTGCAATGGAACAGCAGAAAATACCAGAGTGCATTTTATGCAGGAATACCAATTACTGTTTCAGGGGCATTGTGAGTGTGTGTGTGTGCGCACACATGTGCACACACATGCAGTGGGATGACATGGAAAGGTATTTCTCATTGTGGTTGTGGTTAGAAAGTCTTGCGGTACCATGGATGGGTCATGTTGCCTTGAGTTGCTTGTGTGGTGGTTGGAGAGGCCTGCCTGGAACGGCCACCCTGCTGGGACATCACAAGGGACTCAGGTGGAGAGGAGAGTTTGGAACGGGTGACCTCCTGGGCTCTTCCTAACTTCGTAGTCCTCATTCTAGGATCCAACAGAGTTGTAACAGTCTGGTCAATAGGGCATGGTTGTTCCAGTTTCTGAAAGTTGGATTATGTGCGTAACTGATCAAAATCATGGTCCCATGATGAGCCCTACAGTGACTCAGAACCCCTCTCTCAAGTGTCTTGAGATCACCACAGGGGATATGAATATATTTTTTCCACAGCTCAGTCCCACTCAGCTTCTCCTTCCATGTTGCCAACTTGTGGGCATCTTCATGCAGAGTTTGAAGTCCTGCATGGGCTGGGCAGCCCCTTCACTGCCACCTGCCCACACACTGTTGTTGGGGAGTGGGGGCCAGTGGACTGGCCTGTCGCTGTGCCAGAGGAGAGTGTGGCTTCTGGGGTCAGGATGGAAGCTTCTCTCTCTTCCTTCACCCTCTGTCCTCTTACTCTCAGGCAGGGCCACCTCTACTGGGCATCTAGGAGTCATGTCCTCTGCTCTGCTTTTCTCACAGCCAGCTCTCCACCAAGTCCTGTCCACCCTTCCTCAAATAGGACCCACATCTGTCCATTTCTTTCCCTCTCACCTTGGACAAAGCCACATCATGCTTGCCAAGATGACCAAGTCACCCTCGAACTGGTCTTCCCACCCTCCACCCCACTTTGCTCTCTATGGCTTAAGAGGAATTTTTTTAAAAGGCAATTCAAGTCATACCTCTCCCCTATTTAAAGCCCACCAATGGCTTCCCATGATATGCAGGATAACCTTCAGGCTCTTGATTCTGGCTCATTAGGTCCTACACAGTCTTCCCCCTGAATCAGCCCATCCCTCCTTCCCCCAAACTCCTGTCACACTGGCCTTCCTAAAAATAAGCTCCACACATCACCAATAAGTGGGAAAGTCTTTTCCAACTTCCCCCTGCTAGGTTCTTCTCATTCCTCAGATCTGAGGGATTTCTAGGACCCTGGGCCCATTCCCAAGTCATTGGGGCCCCTGCTTCTCTCTCTGGTAGAATTCAGCTTTCTTCCTTTAAACACTTAGGAGACATTGTAATTGCGTGTATATTTTAGTTGATTCATTTAATATTGGCTTCCCTTTCTAGCCTGTAAACTCCAGAAGAACCCCCAGTGTCTGCTCATAATAGATGATCAATAAATATTTGTTGAGTGAATTAATGGGTGCCAGGGAAAATGGTACCATTTCCTTCCTCTTGAACATTGAAGGCAGATCATATCCATCAAGACACCCCCAACGATTTCTTCTTCTGGTCTTATCCCAGCCCCTTTAGCTTGTCATTCCTAACTTATAACCTTTTAATAATCTCCCAGACAGCTGCAGTTCCCCTCCAAACTGGTCCATCTCTGTTTAGCTGAGAAGCCCAGCCTGGTGTCTTGTGTTCTAAAAAATTTCTGTGCCATTACCACGGGTTGTGGAAGGATAGCTCCATGATTCTGACATGGGGCCTGCCTCTCACAGTGCCACAAAGAATCTTACTTGGAAAGTAATGCTGGAACTGGCAGATCGTTCAGTTCTACTCCAAATCCTGGCTCACTTGGCCTTGACATCATTCCTTGAGAATTTCTAGTTTTCTCGTGCCCTTCTTCCTTTTTCTCTCCCCCTTCCTTGTTTTCTCTGTCTGTTCTTCCCTCCTTCCATCTGTTCATTCACTGATTCATACTTTCTGTTTTGCTTTCGATCCTGAAGGTAGCACAATTGGCCCTTGAACATTGGGGTTAGAAATGCCAACCCCCACCACAATCAAAAATCCACTGTAACTTTCGACTCCCCTAAAAATTAGCTAGTACTAACCTGCTGTTGACTGGGAACCTTACGGATCACACCCAGTCAAATAACACATATTGTATATGTTATCTGTATTACATACTGCATTCTTACAGGAAAGTAAGCCAGAGAAAAGAAAACGTACTAAGAAAATCATAAGGAAGAGAAAATACATTTACAGCACTGTACTGTATTCATCAAAAAAAAAAAAAATCCGTGTGTGAGTGGACCTTCACTGTTCAAACCCATGTTGTTCGAAGGTCAATGGTGCTTCCTTTCCTGTCTTGAGACAAAAAGAAGCAAACAGTAAATGCACTTAGAATGAAGATCCAAGTCCATTCCTAACAGTGGCTTTGAGGGTCCCAACAGCCAGAGTGAGTAGATTCCTTGGGGCCCTGTTCCTACTCCCCACTCCCCTGGAGGGTCCACCCTGTGTTCACAGGACCCTTGGGAGGAATGGGGGCTTGTGAACTGGGCAAAGAAGGCCCAAGCCTCAGCTGGGGGGCCCTCGGTGGTCCCATCCAAGTGGAGGGTCAGGTGGCTTAAGTCGGTGGAGTGGGAAGAAGTGCCATTCACTCCCCCGGAGGCTGCAGTTAGCACTTCAACCTTGTGTTTCAGCACAGAGAAAATATTCTGGAATCGATACTGCTATCATTTCACAAAATTACACTATTGTGTACTGAAAATGAGCCATAAATCAACTCCAGGCTTCAGGTGCTGGAGGAAGCAGCTTTGCTATGAGAAGCCGGCAACCTGAAGTGAACGGCAGGGACTGAGAAGGTCCAGGCCTCTCCCAAAGTTGTTGGTCATTCCCTGTGCCTGCCCCAGGAAAGGCTGGTGGGCTGGAGTGAGGGTCCACACAGGGTGATTCGATTGGGGGCTGGAAGGGCAGCATGACTGAAATCGAATGCCCCTTCAGAATTTCCAAATCCAGTCCAACAGAAGTGGCTGCAGAAGAAATCAGGTGCTGCCGGCCTCTTGAGTAATTCCAGCCCACTCACAGGCCCCATTTTCATTCCTCCCCATTCGGCCTTCCTTGGGGAGCCAGAGATGTCTCACCTGTGGATTTCAATCCCAGAAGCTGGCTGGGAGGTGGGTGGAAGGGAATTCTTTGTTGGCCAGGCAAGCTCCTAACTGTGGAGCTCCTGACCCTATACCACACAGGGGCATCGTGAAGGCTTTCTTTCTGCTTTTTGGTTTCTGTCTGATGCGTATTTACAAAAGGCCTGAGTTCTGGACACTGCTGTCCCAGCTACAAGACCTCAGGAAGTGGATGATAGTGGGCATGAGGACGGGGGGCTCTCGGAAGCCCAGTCCTGGCACCTTCAGATGAACTAGGCTGCCCAACCTCGGGAGGCTTGCCATTGTACCCACGGAATGGGTCTTAGGCTGTCACTTAGCTGCCCCACAAAAATTGTAATTGCAGAAGGACACAGACTATGCTCTCCACTTTTTATAGTCTTCCTTGGTCCTAGCATAGTGCAAAATACCAAAATACATAACTGCTGAGATGGAGAACTAAATATATCCCTTAGTCTTCCGATTGCCAAGATAAAAAGGAAAAATAAATCCAGGTCATAGAATTCTAATTATCTGGGTATTCATCTGCCACTAAATTCTAAAGGGAATTTATTTTGCTGGGTATTTATCTAAAGGACATCAGAAAGCATAATGAAAAGTATCTTCAACATGGTTTCTATAAAAAATTAAAAAATATTTTTGATACACTATATGATTTACCTTCTATAGGCCTATTTCTTCATCAGTAAGTAGGACAAGTAATAAAGATGATATGATCATTAGGATTGGCATACCACTGTATTGATGTGAATTTCAAAAAGTTAATGTAGAAGAGTGCCCTTTTAAAATGTCTAGGTGCCCTGCGAGCATCAGATCACCTTGATGTAAGGATCATTAGCACCACTGCCCACTGGGAAGTTCAAAACCCTGGGGACCTCCTTGCCATGCACCACCCTGATATACACCCAAAGGGAGGTGAAGACTCTGTTTAAATACTCCAGAGAGTCTCTTTTAGGAGAGCCTGGCTTCCCCATAAGTTGCTCTCTGTGGAAGCAAAAATCATTTCTTAAGTATTTACCATGAGACAAACATGGTTTATCTGTGTGATCTCATTTAGTCCCCTAACGAAACAGAGAAGGTGTTATTATCTCCTCATATCTCACATGAGAAGACTGAGCCGTGGCCAAGGTTAAGTGACTCACTCAAGGTCCTGCTGCTCAGAAGATTTGAATCCAGGTTGGTTCTACTCCAGAACCTATGAGCTGCTGCTGAGCTGAGCTGCTGCTGACCACAGGCTGTCCTTCTGGAAAGGGTGGTGCCGGGGTGGGGTGGGGTGGGTGGCTGTGGGGGTGCAAGGGTGTGTGTGAAGGTATGGGAAGGGAGTGTGAGGGTGTGGTATGTGAGTGGGGGTGTGGAGAGTGTGGGGGTATGGAGAGTGTGGGGGTATGGGGAGATGTGTGGGGGGATGGTGGAGGTGTAGGGAGTATGGGGGTACAAGGAATGTGTGTGGGTATTGGAACTGTGAGGGTGTGGGGAGTGTGTGAGGGTTTGGGGAGGGTGTGGGGAGTATGGGGTGTGGGGGATGTGGTTGTGAGAGACTGCACAGTAAAGGGAGTGAGAATGTATGGTCGGAGAGTTTGGGTCTTTTCTCAGATTGCTAGAAGTGTGACTCTAACCCAACTACTGAAATCCGGAGGGTCAGTGACTAATTGGGCAGAACACAATCCTGATTTATGTTTATGCTTATGTTTGTTTAACAATTCCTATGTTTATATGACACTCTACAATTTACAAGTGTTCTCTTAAGTTAATCCTTACAGCAACTCTGTGAGTGGAGGGAATCATTGCTCCCATTTTACAGATGGAGAAACCAGACTTAAGGGCCACTGTTGGGAATTTTAAGGTTCAATGGATGAAATCCTTTTAAAATGGTGACACGCCATGGAGCGTCATCATATCACTATCTTGACTTGGACTTACTCAGAGGCACAGTGTCACTGGTACTTATGCTGGAATGAGGACCAAGCTCTTCAGGCTCCAGAGTCATGCCCTTTTGGGCTGCCTTCCACATGCCTCCTGTTCTTGTCCACCTCCCATGTGGTCCCATGTTCTTAGACACACTTGCCTGCACCTCAGCCCAAGGGATTCATTCCCAGCCTGCCTCTCAAGAGACTCCTCTGCCTTGAGGAGGCCCAGGCAAAGTTTCTGAGCACCTCCCACAGAGTTCTCCCTTACTTCCCTTACTGTAACTGCTGGGAACACAAGTTTATGTTTGAACAAAGACAACTGTGATACCACCAATGGGGAGGACAAATCTCAAGGCAATAATGGGAGGGAATTTTCAAGACCTGAAGAAAGGCAAGAATCCCCAAGATCAGATATCACCCCGAGTTAGAAGCAGGATAGCACCAAAACCCAAAAACCCCAAACCAAACAAAAGCCTCCACAAACTGCAATAGTAAACAAACGAAAAGCTATCAGAGAGACAAGACAGTCTCCCAAACAACAGGAATTAGATCTATGTCTAGACCGTATTTTACAGTTTGACTTCCATCAGCCCCAGTGGGATTGCTAGAAGACAAAGTCATTATACACATACAAAGTCAAGATTGAATAGTTCAGAAGGCTCCTACTCACACCTGTTAAGAATCCCAGGTTCATGCTCCTCTCCTATTATCAGAGGGGCCGTCTTTTGACTAGTGGATATTTTAGGTTAGCCCTGTGAATGCTTCTCAAGTGATCATCAAAGAGCTCTTCTCAGTTGGTAAAAGTAAAATGTCTAGTGTTGTTGGAGATATATGGGTGGATTGTCTCATTATTGGTAGGAATGTAAAGCAAATGGTCTTCTAGAAGCATTTTAGTACCTATCTCTGCACTAGGATTTCCACTTCCTGGGATCCACCCTATGTAGATACACATGAGCCCAAAGCTGCCAGCTCATTACTACTTCCATTCTTGGGTCTTGGCTCATAGGGTCCTTGGTCAGGTGATATTTGAGGAGAAATGACCCAGTGTCTCTGGGGACCATGAGGTCAGTCTGTGTGTCATGCTCTGACCTCATACATTAGAGCCTGGTGTTCTGCCTCGCTCTTCTGAGTCAACCTCTACCTTGTGCTTCCGGGATCTGAGGAGGTAGAAATAATTATTGAGCTCTATATTACCCCCTCTCCCCTTGGGGCCAGTTTCTGCTTTGTCACTCTGCCTTGTACCTAGTGTTGTGACTTATCTCTGCTTCCCTCCCCCAAGACTGTAGAGTGTTGTGGGTGGTCTGTAGATCCCTACATTGAAAAGTTGCTGGCCAAGAACACCAGGTTAATGCTGCTTAAAAAATGTCAAGACCACACTGGGTTTCCATTGCATTTCCACTCTGGAATTTGGCTATACTGAGCTACTGGAAGTCCCCTGGACCCAGACATAATCTTTCTGTGATTTTGCATGTTTGTTCCTTCCACTCCCTATCCATCCTTCAGCCTCCACTTATGTCTACCAGCCTGTGGAAGTCTTCCTTCCTATTAGGGCTGGAATTGGTCCCTAGTCCCTGCTCTGTTCTCCCTCAGTGCCCCAAATGCACATCTGTCAGAGCCTCCAGCACTCTGTCAAATTTTGCTTTACTTGTTTTTCTCCTCCTCTGGAGAGTAAATCTGCCAGCAGTGGTCAGAACTGTGTGTGTTAAAGGGATGGATGGATAGTTCTGCCCTCAGCAACTCTCCTCTTCTACAAGCTGAAACACACTTAAGCCAAGTGACAAGAATGGGAGTTTGGCGCATGTCAGACCTTTGGATCCAGCTTCAGGAGGCCTCTCTTGCTTGTCCCTGATTCTCCCCATGTGTCTCTGGCTCTCTGAGTGGAAAATGACATCTAAAGTAAAGTTGGAAATGAGACCTGTCTTGGTCAGCCTCTGACCTTCACCTGGGGACCCACTGGATCACACAAGAGAGAAAATTGGAGGTGGTCAGTCTCGAGGGAACTTGGGTGTGTCATTTACCCACAATCTCTGTCATTTCTCCCCTCCTTCCTAAAGAGAGTGCTCATGATTCTGTTTATACCCCACAGAGCTCTCCAGGCTGAACACTTCTCTTCATTGCTGATCCACTCATCCCATGGTCTCTGTAGAAATCTCCAAGGATGCTTGGTAGCCTGCTTTTCTTCCCTTCCTTTAGCTTCCCAAGCCATTTGAGAATGTGACCACAGAGCAGCATCACCAAAGTTACAGTGTTAGGGATGGGGCTATAGAAAAGCCATAGGCAAGCCTTCATATTTTCTAGCTTTGGCTGTGTCTATACACAAGTCTTGAGCAACTTTGAAAACTGAAATAGTAAATGTTATTCTGAAGATGGGCAGTTACTAGCTTATTCTTCCTCACTCTTGCTGCAGATCCTCTTATTTTTGAGATGAATGGAAAGACTAGACAGTCATATCACCTTCCACAAAACTTTCAGGAGTCATCTATTGGAGATGAGGGGCTTAGGAGGTGGGGAGGATGGTCCCTCCACTTCCCTGATGGCTTGCTCCTGGGGTCACCATGCAAGGCTGCCTTGACTCTCCCTCCAGTGCCAGGCTGCCCTACAGACACTCATGTGTTTGGGTATCCTCCTTTTTGCTACGTCTGGCTAGGGACAGCTGAGGGGATCGATAGGTGGTATCAGGATGGAGATGAGGTGTTTTCCATCTTGATGCTATACTGGGATCCAAGAGAGTAATAACAAGAACTCCCTTCTAGTCCTTCTCAGTTACTGGCCAGGGACAAGGCATTTAATTATCTAGGAGCCTCTTTCTCCTCATCCTTACAAAAGGAGTGTCCCAGGAATGCTCATCTCAGAAGGCTTCTGTGAAGACCACAAAATACATTTCTAGGGAAATACTTTGGGAACTGTAGATCAGTGCATCTCAAAATATGGTCTGAGATGCTGGGGCTCTCTGAGATCCCTTCAAAGCGTCTGAGAGATCAAAAACAATTTTTATAATAGCACTAAGACTTAATTTGTCTTGTTCACCAGGTTGGCATTTACACAGATGATGCAAAGGCAACCGAGGGTAAAAGTGCTGGTGCTTTGGCATGAATCAAGGTGGTGGCACCAGCTGTACTAGCTAGTGGTCATTGCATTCTTCACCTCCTCGAACTGGCAAAGAAGGAATACCAGTTGTAATTAAGAACATCTTTGATGAACTGGTAAAAAAAGATCATTTTATTGAATTGCAATTCTTGAAGACACATCTTTTTAATATTCTGTGTGATAAAATGGGAACCACACATAAAGCACTTACACTGCATACTGAAATGCAATGTTCATCTCAGGGAAAAGCAATCATGCAATTATTTGAATTGTGAGGTGAATCAGCTGCTGTTTTCAGGGAACACCATTTTTACTTAAATGAACAAGTTACAGATTTAGGTATTTGGCAGACATTTTCTCAAAAACAATGAAGTGAGCCCATGACTTCGAGGAAAACAAATGACAGTATTTGTTACCAATTAGAACTTTTTTTTTTTTAAGAGAGGGAGAGAGAAGAGAGGGGCAGAGGGAGAGGGAGAGAGAATCTTGAGCAGGCTCCACGCTCAGCTCAGAGCTGGACCTAGGGCTCAATCTCATGACCCATGAGATCATGACTGGAGCCAAAATCAAGAGGCAAGTGCTTAATCGGCTGAGCTACTTAGGTACCCCACCAATAAGAACATTTAAGCTTTTGTGCAAAAATTAGAATTTTGGGTGGTGTAGTTGGTTGAGCATCTGGCTCTTGGTTTCAGCTCAGGTCATGATCTCATGATCTCAAGATTGTGGGATTAAGCCTTGGCTCCTTGCTCAGCAGGGAGTCTGCTGAAAATTCTCTCTCCCTCTACCCCTCCCCTTGGTCTCTCTCTCTCTCTCCCTAAAATAAATAAATAAATCTTAAAAAAAACCCACCTCTCTCTCCCCCTCTGCCCCTTTTCCCTGTGCTCTCTCTCTTTCCCTCTTTCGCAAAATAAATAAATAAATCTTTAAAAATTTAAAATTTTAGAAAATTTGTATTCGTCTTTCTAAACTTTTTTTATTTTTAAGATTTTATCTATTTATTTGACAGGGAGAGAGAGATCACAAGTAGGCAGAGAGGCAGGCAGAGAGAGAGGGGGAAGGAGGCTTCTGGCTGAGCAGAGAGCCTGATGCAGAGCTCAATGCGGTGCTCAATCCTAGGATGCCGAGATCATGCCCTGAGCTGAAGGCAGAGGCTTTAACCCACTAAGCCACCCAGGTGCCCCATGTTCTTTTTAGGCTTGCCAGTGACCTGATGTTTAAACATTTTTCTCAGGAAATTGATGATAGTATCAGCATATGTGGTTTTTCATATTACATAATGAAATGTTTCAACTTTTGAAAGACCTGCAATGAGTTCATTGAACCAATATATGTCAAGTAACCAATGCATGATGCTACAAAATCAAGTCTGGGTAAAAGATACATGCAAAATGGAAGATTTTAATGTAACAGCATGTGATTTTACAACCATTTGTGGAGTTTTAGTTTAGTATGAAAGAACAGCCACAATTTTCTGAAAAGGTTACTTTAATATTCCTCCCTGTTCCAACTCCATATCTACTTCAAACAAAACAGGGTTTCTCGACAGATTGAATGCAGAAGCAAGCACGAGAATCTGGCTGCCTTCTATTAAGCCAGACAATTAAGTGCTTTGTAAAAAGATAAAATAATGCTACCCTTATCACTATATTTTTCTTTGTTTTCAAAAATATACTCTTTCTAAGAATATTTTTTAACTAACATGGAATAGTTTTATTGTCATGTTAAAATAAAAGCAAAATAAATAATTTTATAAATAAATTAATAAATTAAATATTATTATGTTTTGGGGTGCCTGGGTGGCTCAGTCGTTCAGCGTCTGCCTTCGGCTCAGGTCATGATCCCAGGGTCCTGGGATCGAGTCCCAGATCAGGTTCCCTGCTCAGTAGGGAGCCTGCTTTCTCCGTCTCCCACTCCTCCTGCTTGTGTTCCCTCTCTCGCTGTGTCTCTGTCAAATAAATAAAATCTTAAAAAAGAAAAAAAAATTATTATGTTTCAATAAATATTTTATTTATATTTAAACAAAACAAACTTTAAAAAATTTCTCAGTTTTAATTTCTATTTTGGTAAATATTGGTAGATATAACCCATATAAAAAGCTCTTTGAGGGTCTTAGGAAATTGTAAGAGTGTAATGTTCCTGACAGTAAACATTTGTGAACCATTGCCATAGAGCACAGTATAAATTTCAGGTTTTTAAAAGGAGTCATTGTTTCTCCTCCAATTCACAAAATGGTTTCTAATGGAGACCTCAGACTACAACTCCTGCTCTCCGGGATGAAGTCCCCATGTCCGGGTTTCATTTTCCAAAACAAGGCTGAAGGGTTCCAATAAAGTCTCCCCAGGTCTTTCCCACAAGTATTTGCTGATGTTGGAAAATATGGTATCAAAGATATATTCTTTAGTTTTTTAAAAAATTGTTCTCAGTGTCATGAGTTCTACTTGGGGCCACCCACAAGCAGAGAAGCCATTCAGTTTTGTAGCAGGTAAATTTCCACAGCCTCCATCATGAGCTCAGGGTCTGTCTTCAAAAAACACATGAATGTTTGCGTGGACAGTCCTATCCACCTATGTAGTGGTAGTCCTAACTACCCTCGTTTATATTCATGATGGAAAAATTGTGTGGCCTGCCCCTCCTCCACCCCTTTCCCCTATGTACGTGGTTATTATGGGAGCAGCTACTTTTTAACACATGATCCTCCCCTTCTAGCCACAGTTGATTGGCCAATCAGAGCATGTCTCTGTGATTTTTGGATGTAGAACTCAGGGAGTCAAACCAGTCTCATTATATTTGCGTAAAGATGGAGCACATAAAACTCAAGAACCATTATTGGCCATGTTTTCTGTCACATGGACTAAGTAGCTAAGAAAGAGAGCCCATTTGCATCAAACCATGGGAACGACAAAGATACGCAGAGAGATACCTAGTCAAGAGATAGGAAGTAGTGTTCTGCACCCTAGCCCAGCTGCCATTTTTCCTGGGGCTCAGCCACACCCTTGTGAGTCAGCCAGCTCCCACTCTGCCACTCTCAAGCCCTGGCATCTGTTGCTTGTTTGCTTAAATAAGGCAGAGTTGCTAATCAGTACTAGATACTACTTTCTTAGCCTCAGCATAGCGCATACTCAGGAAATAATTTGCTGTGCTAAGGGGATGACAGATAGCTTTGCATCTGATGGTGGCAGTGAATCAATTGTCCCTGAGTTCAAGTAGAACCTGCTAGTGTGTGTGAGCACGTGTGGGCTCAGGTTGATGCTCTAGACTCTGGGGAATAAAGACCTTGGTGGCTGGAGAATGCAATTGTCTTAGAGCTTTCAAAGGAGTCACACCTTTCCCTGTTGTTCCGGTTGTTTCCGGTAGTTTTTAGACCCCCCTTACTAGATTCAATTATCTCGCACATATATTCCTTTATAAAAATTTTTAATATTTTGGTGACTACATTTTTACTTAGTGTATTTTTCTTTATGTATTTAAAAACATTCTTGTACCCTGAGGCAAATAATACATTATATGTTAATAAAAAAATAAAAATAAAAACATTCTAAGAATGGGTCGATAGAATTAACCCTCTCCAAGGGTTTCTTGGAACCTCTTCCCCCCAAAAAAAATCTGAACTAAAAACTGGTTTAATTCACCTTCTTAGGAGCATAATAACGCAGAAGCAGCAGAAATTTGGTAAAAGTACTACAGGATTGCCACATAGAACAGATTTTCTTCATAATGTTTTTCTAGCTGTATGTTATTGGATAATAAAACACTTTGAAGCTTTGTGTCTTAAAATAGCAACAGTCTTTTATTTTATACCTGAATCTTCGATTTAGGCAGGGCTCTGGGCAACAGCTTCTCTCTGCTCCATGTGGCAGCAGCTGGGGAAGCTTGACTGTGGTGGAAAGATCCACTTCTAAGATAGCTCACTCACCTGGCCCAGAAGCTGGTGCTGACTGCTGACTGAAAGCCCAGCCAGAGCTGTTTGCCAGGGGCGTCTGCTTCTTTCCAGGTGGGCCTCTCCAGTGGTCATTCCTCTCCAGTGGTTGCTCGGGTTCCTAATTGCATGGTATCTGGATCCCAAGAGATTATTTGAGATACTGAATGCTGCTATTTCTTAGGACTCGAGCCTGGAAATCCAGGCAGTGTCCTTTTCACTCTATTGTATTGTCTAAGCTGTCAAAGCACTGAGTCAGGTTCAAGAGGAAGTGACATAGACCTCATCTCCTGCTGGGATCAGGGGAGGGCATCAAATAACTTATAGCTAGCTTTTATCTATCAAAGATGTGAATGCTGATTTCTTTGGGAATTTCTCTTTTCATAGCATAAGACTTTAACACTCCTTAAAATGAAATCTTTAAAATGGATAATTTATGGTATTTGCAAGTGAAATACTTGGGATGAAGAGATGTCGGGATGAAGAGAACTGAACTGGCATCATACTGACTGATTTCCCTTCTTTTTTCCCTCCTGCTCCTTTTTTTCCACCTCAAGCTTCCTCTTCTCTTTCCTCCATTATTTTGAAACTTCTGCAGCAACAGATGATAAGAGCAAGAAAAGGAGGATGAGGAGAAAGAGAAGGAAAGGGGATTAGGGGATGGAAAGAGGAAAGCTGAAGGGCTAGAAGATTTGGGGCTAGGGGCCAGGGAGGGATATTGGCAATATTGATCAAAGGTGGAAATGCCCTAATTCACTGTCCACAGTGACTTTATAGAACATAACAGCTGCAGTAATGAGAATGAACTGGTGTGTGTGTGTGTGTGTGTGTGTGTGTGTGTGTGTGTGTGCAACCACTGAAATGATGAAGTACTGCCATGTTTGTTGGCAGAGATGACAGGTGAGGTCTCAGAGGATGACCTGGGAGGGTTTCTTGCCAGCTAATAATGGTTATATTTTGTTGACGACATTTGAGGTGATTTTTTTTCTTTTTTCTCTTTTTCAATTGAAGTCTAATTGATATATAATATTCTATTGGTTTCAGGTGTACATCACAGTGATTCAATGTTTTTATACATTATGAAGTGATCCCCAGGGTAAGTCTAGTTACCATCTGTCCCATACAAAGTTATTACAACATTATTGACCATATTCCCTATGCTGTACATTATATCCTCATGACTTACTTATTTTATAACTGGAAGTTTGTATCTCTTAATCCCCTCCACAGATTTCGTCCATCCTCCAACCCCTCCTTCCTCTGGTGAACAGCAGTTTGTTTCTTGTATCTACGAGACTTTCTGTTTTGTTTGTTCATTTGTTTTGTTTTTTATATTCCACATATAAGCGAAATCATATGGTATTTGTCTTTCTTTAACTTATTTCACCTAGCTTAATACCCTTTAGGTCCATCCATGTTGCTGTGAATGGCAAGATTTCATTCTTTTTTTGGCTGAGTGACATACTATTATATATATATTGAATGTGTGTATATATATATACACACACACATACACACATATATATGCATATATGTGTGTATACACACACACACAACTTCTTTATCCATTCATCTATTGATGGACTCTTAGCTTGCTTCCATATCTTAGCTATTGCAAATAGTGCTGCAATGAACATAGGGATGCGTATATTTTTGTAGATCGGTGTTTTCATTTTCTTCAGATAAATACTTGGAAGTGAATTACTGGATCATATGGTAGTTCTAGTTTTAATTTCCTGAGGAATCTCCACATACTATTTTCCATAGTGGCTATACCAATTTACATTCATACCAGCAGGCACGAGGATTTCCTTTTCTCTACATCCTCACCAATACTTGTCATTTTTTGTCTTTTTGATAATAGCCAGTCTGACAGGTGTAAGGTGATATCTCATTGTGGTTTTGATTTGCATTTCCCTGATGACAAGTGATGTTGAGTATCTTCAGGTGCCTGTTGTCTATGTGTATATCTTCTTTGGAAAAATGTCTATTCAAGTGTTCTCCCATTTTTAATTGTATTTTTATATGAAGTTATATAAGTTCTTTATATATTTTGGATATTAACTCATTAGTGGATGTATGATTTACAAATATCTTCTCCCATGTGATAAGTTGCCTTTTGTTTTGATGACGGATTTCTTCACTGTGTAAAAGTTTTTTAGTTTGATGTGATCCCATTTGTTTCATTTAACTTTTGTCACCCTTGCCTGAGGAGACTGGTCTGAAAAAAATATTGCCAAGATCGATGTCAAAGAGGTACTGCTTATGGTTTCTTCTAGAAGTTTTATGCTTTCGGGTCTTAAGTTCAAGTCTTTAGCCCATCTTTAATTTATTTTTGTGTATGGCATTAAATGTAGTTCTGTTTCATTCTTTTGGATGGAGCTGTGCAGTTTTCCTAGCATCACTTACGGAAGAGACTGTCTTCCCCACTTTATATTCTTGTCTTCTTCGTCGTAAATTAATTGGCCATATAAGCATGGGTTTGTTTCTGAATTCTCTATTTTATTACATTGGTCTGTGTGTCTGCTTTTGTTTTTGGTTACTATAGCTCTGTGTAGTATATTTTGAAACCTGTGATTATGATTCCTCCAGCTTTGTTCTTTCTCAAGATTGCAGTGGCTATTTGGGGTCTGTTGTGGTTCCATACAAATTTTAGGATACTTTGTTCAAGTTCTGTAAAAAATGTCATTGGTATTTTGATAGAAATTACATTGAATCTGTGGATTGTTTTGGGCAGTATGGGCTCGTTAACAATATTAATTCTTCTAATCCATGAATATAGAATATCTTTCCATTTACTTGTGTCATCTTCAATTCTTTTCATTGGTGTCTTATAGTTTTCAGAGTATAGGTCTTTCACCTCCTTGGTTAAATTTATTCCTAGATATTTTATTCTCTCTCTCTCTCTTTAAGATTTTATTTATTTATTTAAGAGACAGAGAAAGTGAGAGAGAGCATGAGAGGAGAGAAGGCTAGAGGAAGAAGCAGACTCCCCATGGACTCGATCCCGTAACCCACCCAGGATTATGACCTGAGCTGAAGGCAGCCGCTCAACCAACTGAGCCACCCAGGCGCCCCTATTTTATTCTTTCTTATACAGTTGTAAATGGGATTATTTTTTAGGAGGTGACTTTAAATATTTTCTTTAGAATTGTCTTTATTGTTTGAAAATTTTACTCTCAGTTTGTGTCATTTTTCTTATAAGAAGAGTAGCTATTTTCATTTGGAAAATAAAATTAAGTATGAGACTATTTCACAGGTTAATGCTTTGGAATCTGTAAGAGATAACATTTATTATTGTCATTTATTTAACACAATTGTACTGAGAGCCTACCTTGTGCTAGGTAGGTTATGTGTTGGGATCCATCAATGAAAAGAAATACAAAGATTCCTGCTCCTAAGGAACACATGTCCTGGTTGGGGAGTGGTTCCTGGTAAACGAAGTTTAGTTTTATTATGGCCTGGAGTTGTGCAGAGCTGTCTGGAAAGAACCACCTCAGCTGGAATCAGAGTTCAGTCTAGGTGGTCTAACCCCCCCGCCCCCCCTGCTTCAAGGTGGAAACTTAACAGAATACAGAACTTTACAGAACACTTCCATGGTGAGAAGGAGAGAAACAAGAATCTTTAAACCACACACAAAAACAAGCAAGGCCCATTAATTTAAAAATAAAAACAACTACAGACTTTTCAACTTGGCATTAACTCTAAAAGATGGAGATACTTTTAGCAAACAGAGAAGAACCCAATATTTTCCTCATCTAAAATCTGATGATAACAACCTATTAGGTAAATACTGTACAGGGTGAGGGTGCAAGGGAGATTTCTCTCAACTTTCATGTACACTTGAAAGTGTCCATTAGAAAAACTGTAACATCAATGTCATTTTGGTACTGTCTCTGGGGTGCCCGGCAGGAGAAATATGTGTTTCAAACAAGCCTAATAAAATGTTCACAAATAAAGGCCATTGAAGATAAGCTCAAAATTCAGAATCACAAAATTTGCAAGGAACCAAGATAGAAATAAGTAGAAAATAGAAAAAAAATAACAATTAAATTTTGTTTTAATCACTTGTAGATGATACAATATTTGGATATAGAACATAAGTCAAGTATGTTTAAAATATTTTTAAAATGAGGGCATCTGGGTGGCTGAGTCAGTTAAGCAGCCAACTTTTGGTTTTGGCTCAGGTCATGATCTCAGGGTGGTGAGATCAAGCCCCCCATCAGGCTCTGTGCTCAGCAGAGAATCTGCTTGAGATTCTTTCCCTCTGCCCCTCTCCCTGCATGTGTGCTCTCTCTCTCTAAAATAAATAAATAAATCTTAAAAAATATTTTTAAAATAAAAGGTGAATGGGAAGACAAGAGAGAAGCATGATACTCTATTAAAAAGAATCCTTCCATACCTGGGAGATTAACCAAGTAGAATTTGTAGAAATTGAAGATGTAGTAATGGAAATTGTCAGTGGAAAGGTTGAACAGGAGACTGAAAATAGCTGAAGAGAGAACTGATAAGCCGGGAGACAGATAAAAGAAGAATCCAATTCCAAGTGACAAATAAGATGGGAAATGTGAACAAGGTTAGCAGTCTCAAAAGACAGCATGAAAAGGTCCAATGGATGTGTAATTTTAATTTCAGAGGGACAAAAGAGAGACCAGAGCAGAGAAAATATTCAAAGAGATAATAGCAGAGAATTTTCCGAAGTTAATTAAAGAAATAGATCCAAAGATTCAGAGGGCACAAGGAAGCCTACATAGCAAACTTTAAAAGAATTGGCAGAACTTCAAAGACAAAACAAAAAATTAATAGCAAACAAAGAGAAAGGTTAGTGACAAACAATAACTATCAGATTGACCATAGGTTCCTCATTAACAGCAATGAAAGCAAAGGACAGTAAAATACTGTCTTCAAACTGTTGAGAAAAAATAACTATTAACATGGAGTTTTAAACTACTTAAGCCTATCCTCAGACACAATATAATAACATTTATAAAATGTTAGTATAAAAACATGTATAAACTAACAAAACCTGAGGAATTTATTTCCTAGAAGCTTGATCTTAAGGAACTTCTAAAGACTGTCCTTTTGTATGGAAATTGACCAAGAAAGAAGAACTGTGCTACAATGCAGAATGGAGCTTAAAGATCTGGTAAGCCTGGACTGCCAGGTGCAGTTGTAGAAGCTATGTACTGCACAGAGGTGTTGCATCTGGAGATGCCAGTTACATAGTAGACAGTGTAGCTTCCAGGTTTATTAGGTACTCTGTTATTAGGTGGTGTTTGTATGAATGCTGCTTCTCACTGATGGAAATAAGTTTTTTTGAGAAAGAAGCTCCTTTTCCTAAATTGCACAAAAATACGGTATAGGTTAGTAGTAGCCCTGAACAAGCATGTGGGTAAATCTAAAAAATATTGATTGCATAGAACAACAATAGAGGTGTTAGTTTATGATATAAAAAAGGAACAAGGAGAAAAAATACTGGCTAGAAATGAAATTTAAGAAGATACAGGTTGTCAGATTGAAAATATTCTAAAGTCCTTCTGTTCTGGAATACAGAGAGATTTGTAAAGGTTGCCTCAAAAAAACCAACAACTTTATCACATCAAGCATTTTAAATTAGAGCAGAAGCACTAATGTGCACCACTTGCCACCAAAAGGATGTGGATGAACAGAGGGAACCATCCAACTCTGGTGGAGGTAGGGAGGCAGAGATGTGGAGCTCTCCACCTACAGCTGCATCGACAAGGTCTCCCTGTTGCGACTGACCCCACTTAGCTCCTTCAGTTCCAGGAACATTTCTCCTCCAATGGCTTCAGAGGCAACCCCAGACCCCACCTGAATGCCTAGAGGGGCAAGAGGTCAATAAACTACAGCCCGTACCCTGTGAGCTGCAGCATACCACTTGGCTGGCTGTGTGTGAACCAGAGTCACTCACAGAAAAGGTGGATTATTTTCTTAAAGCAAAAATTACAGAAGTTTACATAATATGTCATTTATCTGAAGTTTAAAAACATGATAAATAGGGATATATTCATATGTAGAAAAACTATAAAGGTCTGCCTGGAATTTATCAATCAAATTTAGGATAGTGATTACTGCTAGGGATATGGGAGGAAAATGTGATTGGAGAGAAGTAAATACTGGCTTTCAATTATACTTTATTTATTTTTAAAATTTAATTTAATTTTTTCAGTGTTCCAAGATTCATTGATTATGCACCACACCCAGTGCACCATGCAAATACGTACCCTCCTTAATACCCACCACCAGGCTCGCCCAACCCCCCACCTCTCTTCCCTCCAAAACCCTCTGTTTGTTTCTCAGATTCCACAGTATCTCCTGATTTGTCTCCCCCTCTGATTTCCCCCAATACACTTTTCCTTTCCTTCTCCTAATGTCCTCCATGTTTTTCCTTATGCTCCACAAGTAAGTGAAACCATATGTTAATTGACTTTCTCTGCTTGATTTAGTTCACGCGGCATAATCTATTCCAGTCCTGTCCATGTTGATACAAAAGTTGGGTATTCGAAGGGGGCAAGATGGCAGAGAAGTAGGAGATCCTGTTGCAACCTGTCCCCAAAAGTGAGCTGGATATATACCAGAACATGCTGAACACCCATAAGATCAGTCTCAGGAGCAAGATTCTTCACTTCTGGATCTCTACAGGAGCAGAAGACAGCAGTGGAAAGGTAAAGCAAAGTGGGAACACTTGAACCGATATTGGAGGATAAACAAAAGGGGGAGGGAGCCACCAGAAGCGATCCAAGGACAGTAATACCTCTAAGAAAAGTGGCCAGGAGTTGGGGAACAACATTAACTTAGAGTTCGGTTAAAGACACTTAAAAAGAGCTAAAGGTTCTGAGGGTCTGAGGAACAACTAGTGGAAGGTGTTGGTCATGGGAAAGGGCCTGGGCCCACACTCCCGGGAAGGACACCATTTGCCTCAAAGAGAGACTGGTGGGGGGGTTCAATCCGTGGTTCATGAACCTGCAGCTTTCCGCTCCCTGCACCATTTTGTGGGTGAGGTGCCTGCACTCCCTGCCACAGTTCAGGGACTCCGTGATTGCTCTTCTGCTCTCTGGGCTCCAGGCCCTTGAAGGGTGTGGTCAGATTCCTGCCCGAGATTAGGCCGTCCGCCCGCTTTTCTCCGGGGCCAGCTGGGAGTGCCCAGACCCTGCCACAGGCCGCAAATGTCTTTTCAGTCAGGGTTACACTCAGTCCAGAAAGTAGGGCACATAGCGAAAAGCTGCAGGCTCTGGGGCCACAGCAGACTCTCTAAGGCACTTGCAGAAGCACGAGCGCCCCGCCCACAAAATGGTGTAGGGAGAGGAAAGCTGCAGGTTTGTGAACGACGGACTGAACCCCCCCCCCGCCCAGTCTCTCAGAAGGGAATTCAGGGTGACAATTATCCAGGCAATGGTTAGGATGGAGAAAAACATTAATGACAGCATAGAATCTCTAAGGACAGAAATGAGAGCCAGTATAGCTGATGTAAGAAATGCTGTCAGTGAGATCCAATCCAATCTAAATAGTCTAACAACTAGAGTTATGAAGACAAAAGATAGAATTAGTGATCTAGAGGATAAAATGGTTGAGAAGAAAGGTCAGGAGGAGAGCTGGAGCAAACTGCTCAGGAATCATGAGAAGAGACTTAAGGAAATAAATGACACCAATGAACGTTCCAATGTCAGAATTATTGGAATCCCAGAGGGGGTAAGACAGAAGACTAGAAGATATAGCTGACCAAATTCTGAATGAAAATTTCCCCAATCTGGGGAATGGAACAAGAGTTCGTATCCTAGAGTCAGAAAGGACACCTGCCAAGATTAATGAGTCTAGAAAGACACCCAGACACATAATCTTAAAATTTGCAAATTGTAATTTTAGACAGGAGGTCCTGAGGGCAGCTAGGGGGAGAGATTCCTTACATAAAGAGGAAGACCCATCAGAATAACATCAGACCTGTCCACAGAAACCTGGCAAGCCAGAAGGGGCTGGCATGATATATTCAGGGCACTAAACAAGAACATGCAGCCAAGAATACTTTATCCAACAAGGCTGACATTCAAAATGGATGGAGAGATAAAGAGCTTCCAAAATTGGCAAGGCTTAAAAGAGTATGTGACCACCAAGCCGGCACTCCAGGAAATATTAAAGGGGGTTCTATAAAAGTAGAAAGAACCCATGAGTGACTTAGAACAAAAATTTAAAATCTGTAGAAACAAGGACTACACAGGGAACATGATGTCAATAAATACTTATCTTTCAATAATCACTCTCAACATGAATGGCCTAAATGCTCCCATAACGCGGCACAGGGTTGTAGAATGGATAAAATGACAGGATCTGTCCATATGCTGTCTACAAGAGACATATTTGGAACCAAAAGATACATCCAGACTGAAAGTGAAAGGATGGAAAACCATCTTTCATGCCAACGGGCCTCAAAAGAAAGCTGGGGTAGTGATTCTCATATCAGATAAATTAGATTTTAAGCTAAAGACTGTAGTCAGAGATACAGAAGGACACTACATCATTCTTAAAGGGTCTGTCCTCCAAGAATATCTAAAAATTGTAAACATTTATGCCCCCAATATAGGAGCAGCCAACTATATAAGCCAACTATTAATCAAAATAAAGAGTCATACTGATAAGAATACATTAATAGTAGGAGATCTTAACACGCCACTCTCAGTAACAGACAGATCATCTAAACAGAAAATCAATAAAGAAACAAGAGCTTTGAATGACACATTGGACCAGATGGACCTCATACATATATACAGAACATTCCACCCTAAAAAAACAGAATACTCATTCTTCTCAAGCACGCATGGAACTTTCTCCAGAATAGACCACATACTGGGTCACAACTCAGGACTAAATGGGTACCAAAAGATTAAGATGATTCCCTGTATAATCTCAGACCACAATGCTTTGAAACTGGAACTCAATCACAAGAAAGTTTGGAAAGAATTCAAACACTTGGAGGATAAAGACCAACATGCTCAAGAATGCTGGGATCAACCAGCAAATCAAAGATGAACTTAAACAATTCATGGAGACCAATGAGAATGAAGACACATCGATCCAAAACCTATGGGACATGGCAAAGGCAGTCCTAAGGGGGAAATACATAGCCATCCAAGCCTCACTCAAAAAAATGGAAAAATCTCGAATACACCAGCTCTCTTTACACCTTAAATAACTGGAAAATCAACAACAAATTAAGCCAACCCCACACACAAGAAGGGAAATAATCAAGATTAGAGCATAGATCAATGACTTAGAAACTAGAGAAACCGTAGAACACATCAATGAATCCAGAAGTTCGTTTTTTGAAAGAATCAATAAGATCGATAAGCCACTGGCCAAACTCATCCAAAAGAAAAGAGAGAGGACCCTAATTAACAAAATTATGAATGAAAGGGGAGAGATCATGATTAATACAAAGGAAATAGAAACAGTCATCAAAAATTATTATCAACAGCTATATGCCAATAAGCTAAACAACCTAGAAGAAATGAATGCATTCCTGGAAACCCATAATTTTCCAAGACCGAAACAGGAAGACATTGACAACCTGAATAGACTAATATCTCGTAATGAGATTGAAGCAGTGATCAAAAACCTCCCAAAAAACAAGAGTCTAGGACCTGATGGATTCCCTGGGGGAATTGTACCAAACATTGCAGGAAGAAATAATACCTATTCTCCTGAAACTGCTTCAAAAAATAGAAACAGAAGGAAAACTTCCAGGCTCTTTCTATGAAGCCAGCATTATCCTGATCCCCCAAACCAGGCAAAGACCCCATCCACAAGGAAAATTTCAGACCAATATCCCTGATGAATATGGATGCCAAGATTCTCAACAAGATCCTAACTAATAGGATCCAACAGCACATTAAAGAGATTATTCATCATGACCAGGTGGGATTTATCCCTGGGATGCAAGGATGGGTCAACATTCTCAAATCAATCAATGTGATAGAACAAATCAACAAGAGAAGAGAGAAGAACCACATGGTCCTCTCAATTGATGCAGAAAAAGCATTTGACAAAATTCAGCATCTGTTCCTGATTAAAACTCTTCAAAGTATAGGGAGAGAGGGAACATTCCTCAACATCATAAAGTCTATCTATGAAAAGCCCACAGCAAATATAATTCTCAATGGGGAAAAGCTGACAGCCTTCCCTTTGAGATCAGGAACACGTCAAGAATGCCCATTCTCACCACTCTTGTTCAA
>CM052799.1:53428537-53514566 GCA_028533885.1 Nasua narica | reverse complement strand
CACATTGCCTGATTTCAAGCTTTACTACCAAGCGGCGATCACCAAGACAGCATGGTACTGGCACAAAAACAGACACATAGACCAGTGGAACAGAATAGAGAGTCCAGATATGGACCTGCAACTCTATGGTCAAATCATCTTTAACAAAACAGGCAAAAATATCCAGTGGAAAAAAGGCAGTCTCTTCAATAAATGGTGCTGGGAAAATTGGACAGTTATATGTAGAAGAATGAAACTTGACCATTCTCTTACACCTTACATGAAGATAAATTCAAAATGGATAAAAGACCTCAAGGTGAGGCAGGAATCTATCAAAACCCTAGAGAAGAACATAGGCAGAAACCTCTTCGACATCAGCCACAGCAAGTTCTTTCAAGACATGTCTTCAAAGGCAAAGGAAACAAAAGCAAAAATGAACTTTTGGGACTTCATCAAGATAAAAAACTTCTGCACAGTGAAGGAAACAGTCAACAAAACAAACAGGCAACCCACAGATTGGGAGAAGATATTCTTAAAGGACACTACAGACAAAGGTCTGATATCTAAGATCTATAAAGAACTCCTCAAACTCAACACTCATAAAACAGATAATCCCATCAAAAAATGGGCAGAAGACACGAACAGACACTTCTCCAAGAAGACATAGAAATGGCTAACAGACACGTGAAAAATACTCATCATCTTTAGCTATCAAGGAGATTCAAATCAAAACCACACTGAGATACCCTTACACCAGTTAGAATGGCCAAAATCAACAAGACAGTATATAACAAATGTTGGAGAGGATGTGGAGAAAGGGTAACCCTCTTCCACTGTTGGTGGGATTGCAAGTTGGTTCAGTCACTTTGGAGAACAGTGTGGAGTTTCCTCAAGAAATTAAAAAAAGAGCTACTCTATGACCCAGCAATTGCACTACTGGGTATTTACCCCAAAGAAGCAGATGCAGTACAAAGAAGGGCCACATGTACCCCAATGTTCCTAGCAGCAATGGCCACTATCGCTAACCTGTGGAAAGAGCCAAGATGCCCTTCAACAGATGAATAGATAAAGAAGATATGGTACATACATACAATGGAATATTATGCCTCCATCAGAAAGGATGAATATCCAACTTTTGCATCAACATGAATGGGACTGGAAGAGATTATGCAGAGTGAAATAAGTCAAGCGGAGAGAGTTAATTATCTTATGGTCCCACTTTTGTGTGGAACTTAAGGAAACACGGAGGACTGTGAGATGAAGGGAAGGGTGTATGGGGGGAAATCAAAGGGGAGGATGAACCATGAGAGACTGTGGACTCTGAGCAACAAACTGAAGGTTTTGGAAGGGAGGGGGTGGAGGGTTGGGCGAGCCTGTTGATGGGTATTAAGGAGGGCACGTACCACATGTCGCACTGGGTGTGGTGCATGAACAATTAATCTTGTGACAGTGATAAAATAAAATAAACATATTTGGGGGGAAAAAAGAACTTAGAAAGGATAAGAGAAATAAAAACGCATAATAAAATCATAGATTTAAGTGCAATAAAAAAAAGTTGGGTATTTGTCCTTTCTGATGGAGGCATAATATTCCATTCTAAATATGGACCACATCTTCTTTATCCATTTATCTCTTGAAAGGCATCTTGGTTCTTTCCACAGTTTAGTGATTGTGGCCATTGCTGCTAGAAACATTGGGGTACATGTGGCCCTTCTTTCCACTGCATCTGTAATTTTGGTGTAAATACCCAGTATGTTTATATCTTATACCTTGCGATGGTTGCATATATATTCAATTGTATTATTCTCTAATCTTTTTGGTCTACTTGAAATACTTCATAATGAATCAAGACAGATATGAGTCTTCAGAACGGAAAAGCTCATCATGTACCAAGCAGTGCTAACAATAATGTGTCAACACCTACAAACAACCAAATGGCATGACAGAGCATCAAATATAGAAAGAAAAATCTAAACAGCATTAAAGGGTAGTTGATAAAAAAGAGATAAATAAGAAGAAATAACATTAGACTTAAAAGTGACATAGTTTTAGATATAGTATTTTGTAAATCTTATGAGAATGAATGAGTATGGTTATTCCAATAATTTTGTAACTAAACTAATTTTGTAAACTAATATCAGCAAGTACAAAGTGCAAAGATAATAGAAAAGGAATTTAAAAATATATATAGAACAATGATCAATGAAAAAATAAAATTGGCAATGTAACCAATTCCAATTACACATATAAAGAGCTGGGAATCTGCCCCTCCATCTTGACAAAAAGTGAAAAACTGAACAGATTGAAAAACCAACACCTCCATTAAAATCCTCAAGAGAGGTGAGGTAAGGTGAGGTGAGGTGAGGAGAGGTGAGGACACAGGGTACCATTGCCCTCAACATTTTATAAGCAAATATGGGGAGTCACAGCTTTATGGATGTTGACAAACTTGATTCTAAAGTTTATACAAAATGACAAAAGACCCAGAAGAGCCTTCACAATATTGGAAAAGTGCGAAGTTGGAGGATTGACACCATCCAACTTTCAGACTTACTATAAAGCTACAGTGATCAACACAGTGTGGTATTGCCAACACAGAGACAAATAGATCAATAGAATAAAATAGAAGGCCCAGAAATAGACCTCTGATATCTGAGAAAGGTATCTGAAAGAAAGAGATCTGAAAAGTATCTGAAAGATATCAAATGATATCAGCGAAAGGATTAAAGGTAATACAAGAGAGCAAAGAGAGTCTTTCCAACAAATGTTGCTGGAAAAACTGAACATACATATGCAAAAAAAAAAAAAAAATGAATCTAGACCCAGATCTTACACCACTCACAAAAATTAACTCAAATGAATCATAGATCTAAATGTAAATGCAAAACTATAAAACTTCCAGAAGATACCATTGAAAAACCCAGATGATCTTTGGTTTGACAATGACATTTTAGATAATACAAAGGCATAATCCATGAAAGAAAGAACTGATAAGCTGGACTTAATTAAAATTAAAAATATCTGCTCTGTGAAAGACACTCTCAAGAGAATGAGAAGACAAGTGATAGACTGGGAGAAAATATTTGCAGAAGTCACATCTGATAAGGGATTGTTACCCAAAATATACAAAGAATTTTTCAAATTCAATCATAAGAAAACAAACTGATTAAAAAATAAGTCAGAGGCTTTAGTAAACACCTCACAAAAAAGACAGATAGATGTGAAATAAACACATGAAAGGGGAATGCCTGACATCAGATGTCATCATGGAAATATGTATTAAAATAATGATGAGATACCACTACACACCTATTACAATGCTCAAAATCCCAAACACGGACAACACCAAATGCTGCTGAGAATGAGAAACGGCAGGAACGCTCATCCATTGCTGGTGGGAATGCAAAGTGACACAGTCACTTTGGAAGACAGTGTGGTTGTTTTTAGAAAATTAAACATACTCTTACCATATGATCCAGAAATTGAACTTTTTGGCATTTACCTGAAGAAATTGAAAGTTTTTGTGCACACAGAAACTTGCATATGGATAGTTTATAGCATCATTATTCATAATTGCTCAAACCTAGGCATGACCATGGTGTTCTTCTGTAGTTGGATGGATGAATAAACTATGGTGCATCTAATGTCCACAATAGCTAAACTATGGAAAGAGCCCAGAGTTCCCCAGGATAAAGAAGATGTCATATGTATACATATATAGATGTTACATATATGTATATATATATGTATATAACATATATGTATATATGTATGTATATAACACACACATATGTATATAACATATATATAGTGCACATATATGTATATAACATATATATGTATAATATATATGTCCAGTGTGTAGAAACAGAACAGACACACACACACACACACACACAGATGAATATTACTTAGCCAGCAAAAAGAATGAAATCTTGCCATTTACAATGATGTGAATGGAGCTAGAAGGTATTAGGCTAAGTGAAAAAAGTCAGAGAAAGACAAAGACCATATCATTTCACTCATATGTGGAATTTAAGAAACAAACTATGGAAGTAGGGGAAGGGAAGGAAAAACAAAGTAAGAGGAAAACAGAGGGAAGTAAACCATAAGAGACTCAAACTGAGGGTTGCTGGAGGGGAGGTGGGGGGGAATGGGGGTGACTAGGTGATGGGCATTAAGGAGGGAACTTGAAGTAATGAGCAATGGGTGTTCTTTTTTTTTTTTTTTTTACAGATTTTATTTATTTATTTGACAGAGAGAGAGAGATCACAAATAGGCAGAGAGGCAGGCAAAGAGAGAGGGGAGAAGCAGACTCCCTGCTGAGCAGACAGCCTGATGCAGGGCTCGATCCCAGAACCCTCAGATCATGACCTGAGCCAAAGGCAGAGGGTTTAACCTACTGAGCCACCCAGGCACCCCTAGCAATGGGTGTTCTATGCAACTGATGAATCACTAAATTTTACCTCTGAAACTAATAATATACTGTATGTTAATAAAATTGAATTTAAATAAAAAAATTTAAAAAGTGTTTAAAAAAACCTGGTGCATCTAGACAATGGACTCTTATTCAGTGCTAAAAAGAAATAAGGTATTAAGCCATGAAAAAGCATGAGGAACCCTAAAGTGCGTATTACTAAGTGAAAGAAGCTAATCTAAAAAGGTTAAAAATACATAATATACAATTGCAGCTGTATGGCGTTCTGGAAAACTATGGAGAAAGTAAAAAGATTCAGGGTTTCCAGAGGCTGAAAAGAGATGAACAGGCAGGGCACAGAGGATTTTCGGGGCAGTGAAAATAATCTGTATAATGCTATACTGATAGATACATGTGACTGCACATTTATACAAACTCATAGAATGGTCAACACCAAGATTCAACTCTAGGGTAGACTGTGGAGTTGGGGGATAATGATGTGTCAATGTAGAATCATCAGTTGTAACAAATGTATTGCTCTGGGGGGGATGTTGATAATGGGGAGGCTGTGCAGTGTGTGGGGGAGGTATATGGGAAATATCTGTACCTTCCTCTGCATTTGGCAGTGAGCCTAAACCTTCTCTAAAAAGAACAAAGTCCACAAAAAATTGGTCTTCAGAGATCCTTTGAAGGTTTAGAAAATGCTTCTTGTATCTGTGAGGGTTGGGAATTTGAAGATCATAAACAAAACTAATCCAAGGAGTACAACATTTATTTGAACTGGCTAGCATAATCTTGGCGTGAAGCGTAGACAAAGACAACAAAAGGAAATAAAATTATATACCAAATTTACCCATGGACACCAATGTACAAGTCCTAAATAAAATATTTGCAAATCTTACCCTCTAGATACTGCAGTGTCATGAGGCATACTTTTTTTTTCCCAGAAGATTTAGTCATTTATTTTAGAGAGAGCATGAGAGCAGGAGGAGGGGCAGAGGGAGAGAGAGAATCCTGAAGCAGGCTCCTGGCTGAGTGCAGAGCCCCATGCCAGCTAGATCGCAGGACCTTGAGATCATGACCTGAGCCAAAATCAAGAACCAGCCAACTGAGCCGCCCAGAGACCCCCTCAAGAGGCCCTTCTTCATTCACCCTCCGTAGATTATCACAGACACTCATGTTCTCAGGTCAGTATCTTCAGGCATGACTCTCCTGAACTTTTACTGCTACCTAATGTCACATTGTCAGGCTTTATAAGCATCTCAAGATTACAATGTCCAAAACCAACACTGATTACTCTTGCTTCCTCTTATGAATACATCTCCTGTCTCATCATCTTGATTGATGGCAGCTCCATCCTTCCTTTTCTTCAGAGACCTTGGAAACACCCTCAACTTCTCTCTTCCTTTCATGCCCTGTATCCTCTTCTTTGTTTTTCTAGAAGATACTGTATAGAATTGGTGTTAATTTTTCTTTAAGTATTTGGTAAGATTTTCTAGTGACACCATCTGTGAATGATGATTTCTTTTTTGGGAGCTTTCAAATCATGAATTTAAATTTTCAGTGGCTTTATTCAGATTATCTCCTCTATCTTTGTTGAATGTGGTTTTCAAGGAATTTATTCATTTATCAGTTGTCAAATTTGTGAGCAAAAGTTTATAATATTCCCTTATTTTCCTTTTCACGCCTGCAGGCTCTGTGGTGATTTGTGTGTTCTCCTTTTATTTTTGTCATTCTTGCCAGAAGTTTTTTCAAAGAATCAGCTATTTGTTCCATTGATTTTCTCTATTGTTTTAGCTCTTATATATAGCACATATTTAAGTCTTACTTTTTAATCCCATTGGAAGTATTGTATCTTGTTATAAATAAATATATCCTATGTGCATAATATTTTTTGACAAAGGAGTTTGAACATACCATTCTATGTCATGCTATTTTTAATCATTCACTAAATTGTTTCTATTCTCTTTGTTGTCCTTATATGTGTATGTGTGTGCATGCATATCTATGTGTGCTTGCCTCCTAAAAATTTGGGATGTTCAGATTTCATCCATCTTGAAAAAATTTTATAATACTTCTATAAAAACTACCTTAAAGTTGTACATAATAACTTAAAATCATTTTTAAGATATCCCTTCGTGTTAATGTCTACTTATTTCCCAATGTGAAATTTGAATAATTTATACTTCTAACTTTTATAACATTTATACTTTTAACTTCCCTCTGTATCATATGCCACTGGATTTGTGTTAATAATACGAATATTTTTCATGTTTACCTTTTATGATTTCACAATATACAGACACACTTATTAGTTAGCTTGTTATTAGTAATGTGTTTATTGTCTGCCTTGTGTGAAATTTGAGAAAACTGGAGAGCTTAAACTGCTCTGTACCACTGAATCTTTCCCTTCATTTCTTGATTTTTATTAGTAATATTATTTACACTGTCATGGTTTTTAACATTTACATTCTGTTCTGTAACTAACATTTCCCTAGTTCCCTAGTTCTATATGTAAATGGGTTTGATGTTCACCATCAGTCCTTTTACCTTGGCCTTTCCATTTGTCTTTTGAAAGATTGATATTTTGAAGACAGGTGTATTCCCTAATTTTTGTGTATTTGATTATGTTTTTGTATGTCAATACTCTTGAATGACAAAGGGTGGAATAAATTCACCCTAAATTGGTTACATTTTTTTCTTTGATGACTTCGTGGACATTTATTTTCTGTCTTCTAGTATTGAATATTGTGTGGACAAGTCTAAAACAAGTCTGATTCTCTCTCTGCCTCATGACTCCATGAATAAGTTGGTAAAATAAAAGTTGACAGCATTTGAAAGAAATGAAAAATATGAAAGACAAAGAAGAAACTACATATGCATAGTCGGTATCCTTAAAAAAGAGAATAAAATATTACGAAATATTCAGTTATAGTAGAAGATAACTTTACTGAAATGAAAAAAATATTTGAACCTGGAGATTAAAAACTTTTGCTACACTATCTTATCCCTGTTTAACAATGTTTCATTCTTTTTTCTTTTTCTGTTTTTAAGATTAATTTTTTAATATTCAGAGGGTGCTTAAGTGGGGAGGACCAAGAGGGGAGGGGCAGTGGGGGAGGGAAAGAAGTGCGGGAGGGACAGACTCCCCAGTGAGTGTAGAGCCAGACATTGCTTGATTTCATGATCCCCGTGATCATGACCTGAGCCAAAATCAAGGGTCAGATGCTGAACCAACTGAGCTATCCAGGTGTCCCAGTTTTTAATATTACTTTTATTTTTAAAATACTTTTTTTTAGATCTGCCAGATCATTTTTCATCTTCTTCTGTTACAATATCATCCCTTTTTTGAATGTTTATTCTCTTCTTTGAGCTCTTTTTTCAGTAAAGCTATATATATGACTTTTGTTTTCTTGCATGGAGAAGCATTGGTCCATAAATTTTCTTCTGCTTTGTTGAATGTTTTCTGGCATAAATTATTTATCATTATTTGTTATCTTTTTGTTTGTCATGCTGGTATCATTATCTTATTCTTCTGGCATATTTACATAGGTTTTATATTATTTCCTTTCACATTACTTATTTTGTAATGGAGGTTAATGCTTTCTTGGTCAGTTCTTTGTTGTAGGAATCAAGCAGTGTGGAGAAGAGATGAGGGGAATAAATTGGATCAGAAGCCACTTGGGCCTGTGTGGATGGTCTCCAAATACTTTTCACCAAGCCTTCATCCAGGGGGAATGGATTTGCTTCAGGTTAGCAGGAAGCTCCCCTGTTTCAGGTTGAAGTTCAATACATTTCTTGCAGTGATCAACAATTCTTATCTTCGACTAACTGACATACCAAATGCAGAGTTGCTTGTCACTTTTTACCCCCTGCCCTACCCATTGAGGACCTGCTTTTATGCAGAGATAGTGGGTGTGATTTAACACCTTTGGGGCAACCCATGACCTATGAGAGCAGGAGTTGGTAGATAAATACTGACCTCCTCCATCCCACAGTCACACCAAATTTAAAGCACATTCCACATGGTTCCTAAGAAGTCCTAACAGGATCAGGCCCCAGTTGACCACAATGACCAACTGTAGAACACACATACTATTGGTTTTTCCTCTTGCCCTATATGCCCCATTTCCCTATGCCTGTTCCCTGGAGGAACTTCCTAGACTAAGCCACCTGGTATGAACTCATCTCTTAGGCTCCCATTTTCAGACAGCAGCTCTCCTTTCAGAGTGTGGCTTGGAATTTTGGCTATTTTTACTTTCATCAAAGTCCCCATTGGCCTCTGTCCTGGCTGTATAAGGTTTCTTGAAATGGTAGGGGCCATGGAGTATGTGTCTTTAAAGCCCCAGTATTCAGCATGGGACCTGTCATACCATAGGTATTCAATAAATATTGAATGAAGGAATGAATAAAGACAAGCAGAGGGTTGCATTCTCTTTATTGGGGGTAATAATAAGGTGGCTCACAGAGATATGGTATCATTTGGAAATAAGAGTTCAGTCTAAAGAGTTCATTTCCACTTTTCCTCTTATCAACGGTGGCCTTGGCAAGTTCTTTAAACTATATGAGCCTCATTTTTTTTCCCTATAAAAAAGAACAATGATACTTCATCAAGTTACCGTAAAAATGAAGTGAAGCTATCTATATAAAGCACTTGCACTAAGCCTGGAGTTTTGTAAACACTTACATATGCTTGCTATTATTATTACCATTATTATTATTACTGCTACCATCTTGTATTCTTCCAATCAGGGAGAAAATAAACTGAGCTTCTGTCAGTTAAACAGAAGAGGATTTGCTGATCTGGGCATTAAAACTTTTAACTCAACTCAGGTTTGACAAGAGCCCTAAGTGGCTCCCTTAATAACTTGGATCTAGGAATTATGGGGAAAAAAGAATATGCTTAAGACTGGGTAATGTATAAGAACCTAAACTCTCTCTCCCATGTCTGTGGAGGGATGGGGCAGGCAAGGAAGATGTTATCTATGTACATCATGGCACTCCTTCTGTCCAACATCTCATGCTGATCTTCAGGGAGCAAAAGAATGATCCTTCTGGGGTAGCTCAGTTAGAGGTCAGCTCTGGAGTGGACATGGATTAAGGTGGTACTCCTAATCATGCCCTTGGTACTCTGAATTGGTGGGCAAGGTGACATTTTTGAGCCCTTGGTTGGGCCCCATCCAAATGGTGGGGGCCCGCTATACCTGTAGCAAAACCTGCTGGAAAGGCATAATCCAGGTAGGGTGGGGACCAAGGACCAGGGAGGAGCTCCCTGCCCTAGTAGAGTTAAGTGGGTCCTGGCAGGCAGATGAGCAAGGCAGTCTGGGTTGCTGCTGCTGCTGCTGCTGCTGCTGCTACACTCATGGAAGACTGTGCCATTCCACCAAGCTGGTGTGGCAGGTGTGGATAAAATGTTAAACCAGATACACTGAGGCAGAGGAAGGGCAGATGGGACCATGGAAGTGATGGGCACGTGGTTTCCTTCTGCCACATCCATGATGCCATGGGAAGCAGGGCAATACAGGCAATGAACATGAGCCCATGTCTGCCCCTTACCAGCTATATGACAAGGGCAAATTGTTTCCTTTCCCTGAATGCAGTGCCCCCATCTGTT
The DNA here is from genome assembly GCA_028533885.1 of Nasua narica. Taxonomy (NCBI): domain Eukaryota; kingdom Metazoa; phylum Chordata; class Mammalia; order Carnivora; family Procyonidae; genus Nasua; species Nasua narica. Next base: position 53,504,556 of record CM052799.1, on the reverse strand, counting down.
AGCTTGGGAGGTGGCTATCACTCTTTTAGTCAACAAATATTATTTGAGTAGCTATGATGAACCAGGTCCTGTTGTAAAGCCCTAGAGATATACCTATGAAGAGGATAAATTTATCAATGAAGACTAGATTTGACCTCATATAAAATAAAGCCTAAAGAATAGTAGCTTAAATAAGATTGGGGATTTATTTGTTTATATCACATAAAGCAAGCCCAGATCAGAGCTGTTATGGTGGCTCTGTAGTCACCAGGGACACAGGATTTTTCTATTTCTCTGTTATGTTATTCTTATTTTATTATCAAGGTCACTTCATTGTCCCAAGATAGTTAATGTAACTCCAGCCATCATATCACGTATCAGGCAGGAAGAAGGAAAAAGGGAAATGGACAAAAGAGAGCTCCTTCCTGCTAAGAGCTTTCCAAGAAGCCCACAGCATTATTTCCTCCATCTAACTGGCTGCTTGTATCAGCAAGGCAGTTTGGGAAATGTGACTTTGCAAGCTAGATATGTTGTCACACCCATCATTATAGGAGTCGTTTATAAGGATGACAGAAAGAAATATGACCCAAAATTCTCCACCACAACAGACAAACCCCTGATTCTCAGGGAGTTCATGTTCCAGCAGAAAAAGTTAAATAACCGACAAGAAAACAAATAAAAAGGTAATTTCAGATGGCAATAAGCTCTGTCAAGAAAACAATATAGTAATGAAATAAAGTGAGTGGTAGGAGGGTGGTGGAAATCCAATGTAGCTTGGGAGGACAAAAAATATCCTTGAAAGGAACAAGTTCTAAAAACTCTTCTAATTTTGACATTCTGCAATTTGAAGTATCTGAGCAACCTTCCCCTATCCACCCTCATCAAAGAGGAAAATAGCAATAGTAAGGAAGTTTTCCATAAACAAAATATGTCTTCCTTCCACAAACTCTTAATTCCTCTTATTATGTTCAACCCACCATTTTAGCACAAAGGATGTATCAGATTCTTTCAGCTTTAAGAGACAGAAAACCTAGTTCAAGTGGCTTAGGTATTAAGGAAATGTACCCTCTCATAGAGCTAGAGGTCCAGAAACAAAGGCAGGCTCATGGTTTAGTTTGATTCAGCAGTTCATCTATGTCACTTAGGACTTAGACTCTTTCTATTGCTTGGTCCTGTCATCATGGAGGGTTGGCTCCATCATCTGGCTATTAACAAGATGGCTGCATCATTCTGACCATCATTCTGTTATGACCACCTCTAATGGAGAAGAAAGACAACTTCAACCTGTGTGACTACTCAACTTCCTCAGGCTCACTGAGTCTTTCTTCTATCATTTCAAATCCTAGTGAATTTTTCATTTCTAATTTTTCTTGTGCTTTCTTTGACTAATGGGTAACTTAGAATTGTGTTGTTTAATTTCCACTTATTTAGAGGTTTCCTGAGATACTTATTGTTAATTTCTAGTTTATTCAAACTGATTAGAAAATATAATCTGTGTTAATTAAATCCTTTTTATATTTATTGAGACTTGTTTTATGGTCCAGAATATGGTCTATCTTGGAGAATATTCTATGTGCACCTGAGAAGAGTATTCTGCCATGTTGGTTGGAGTATCCTACAAATGTCAGTCAAGCCAAGTCAGTTGGCAGCTTGTTTCCAGCCTTCTCTGGCCCTATGGGTTCTCTGACAACTCAGACAGGAGTGTTGAAGTCTCCCATGTACAATGTGGATTTGTCTATTTCTCCTTTTTTAAAAAAATACTTTATTTGAGAGTGAGAGAGACAGCATGAGTGGGTAGGGTGGTAGTAGAGAGAAAAGGAGGGGCAGACTCCTCGCTGAGCAGGGAGCCTGACCTGGGGCTTGATCCCAGGACCTTGAAATCGTGACCTAAGCTGAAGCCAACTGAGGCACCCATGCATCCCTCCTTTTGGTTTTGATGTATATATATTTGAAGCTCTGTTTATTGGGTGGATAGACATTTAGGACTTCTATTTTGTTGATGATTTGATACTTTTATAATTATGCAATCTCCCTATTTATCCTTGAAAATAATTGCTAGTACTGAATCCTACTCTGATAATAATTTAGCTACTCTAACTTCTTTATTATGAGTATCTGCACAGTATGACATTTTCTAGCCTAGAACTTTTAATCTATTTGTATATGGATTATATATATATATATACACACACACACACACACATATATATGTGTGTGTGTGTATCACATAGTTGAGCCTTGCTTTTTAATTTCCTGTCTAATTATTTCTGCATTTTATTTGGAATGCTTAGATAATTTACACTCAATGTAATTCCATATAGTTGGATTTAAGCTACCATCTTACTGTTAATTTTGTTTGTTCCATCTGTTCTTTATTCCATTTTTTTCTCTTTTTCAGCTTTCTTTTGGACTATTTTTGAGTGTGCTATTATACTGTCACTTTGGCTTATTAGTTATCCCTAAGAAGGGATTGTTTCTGTTTTTTGATATTTTGGTTGCTCGAGTGTACAGAATATACCTTTCACTTATTTTAGCTTATCTTCAGTTATATCATTTAGTGTGTAGTATAAGAACCTTAACACAACATCCCTCTATTTTCTCTATCTATCCTTTGTGATATTGTGATCTACTTTGCTTCCACATATGCTATAATGCACATAAGACATAGAAGTATTACCATACTTCATGTGGTTGATAAAAATGAGAAGAAACTACCTTTTATATTTATCCACCTATTTCCTATTTCCAGCACTCTTTCTTCCTTTGGGTAGATACAAGTTTTTATCTCATGTAATTTATCTCTGCCTGAAAAGCTACACTTAACACTTTTTGTAATGCGAGTTTGCTGATGACAAATTATCTTCGTTTTTGTTGTCTGAAAAAGTCTGTTTTGCATTAATTTTTGAAAGATTGGGGGTATAAAATTCAAGGTTGATGGATTTTTTTCCTTTCAGCATTTTAATGAGGTCACTATTGTTTTTTGGTTTTCATAGCTTCTGAACAGAAGTCTGTGAAATTCATAGCTTTGTTCTTCTCTATGTAATATGTATTTTTTCTTTTGTTGCTTTTAAAATTTTTCTTTTAATCATGGGTTTTCAGAAATTTGAATATAATGTGTCTTGATGTGGTTTTCTTTGTATTTATCCTGCATGGCATATATTGAACTTTCTGGATCTATGGGCTTATAATATTAATCAAATTTGAAAAATTTTGGCTGTTTCTTCAAATATTTTTTCTGTCTCTCCTGTATCTTTCTGGGACTCCCACACATATATGTTAGATTGTCTGATATTGTCCCAGAAGCCACAGTTCTATTTTTTAAGTCTTTTTTTCCTTTTGTGCTTCATCTTGGATAGTTTCCATTCTTATGTCTTCAGGATCAGTGGACATTTTTCCTCAATGTCTGATCTACTACTAATCTTTTCTGGTGAATTTTTCATTTTATATATTTTATTTTTGATCTCTACAAGTTTTGTATGATTAATTTTTATGTCTTCTATTTCTATGCTTATTGAATTTCTGCCTTCCTTTGACCCTTTGAAAACATTTATGAGGTTGTTTTAAAGATCTTGTTTGTAAATTCCACCATCTCTGTCTGTTAATTCCCCATACCTGTTTCAACTGTCTGATTTTTTTTCAGGCTTTGGGTCACCATGTCTTTTTTTCTTCATATTTTTTTTTCTTCATATTTCTTATAAGTTTTGACAGGATACTATTCATTGTGAACTTTACATTGGTAGGTACTGGATTTTGTGTACTTTTAAAGGGTATTGGGCTTTTTATGGCAGTTAAGTTACTTGCAGATAAGCTTGATCTTTGAGGTTTGTTTCCAAGGTTTTAAATTTTCTTAGGGTGGTCCTGAGTAGGTTTGTTTAATTCCAAGATTAGATTGAGCTCCACTGCTAAGATGTGACTCACCTGGGTCTCCATCGAAGGCTTGAAAGTCTGAGAAGTCTCCACTGAATTTGGTGAGATTTGATTTCCTCTCAGCTTTATGTGAGATCTGTGAATTGTTTTGCTTACAGCTCCCTGGTTTTCCTTGGCTTCATGGATCTTCACTCTATGCTTCTGTGATTTACTAATCAGCAACAGACTCAGGGGATCCCTGTGCACTCTTCTGGAGTTCTTTACTTAAGCAGTTTTTCCCTTTCCAGTGCTATGCCTCAAAAAATTCAGCTCCTTCATTTTTTTCTGAATGACAGCCTCTGCCTCTTCAACCTAGAAAGAGCAATGCTGTGCTTGGATCCCCTTCCTTGCAGAAAACACCTTCCAACAGAAAACCATGGTTTCTGTTATAGTCAACTAATCAGTTTGTTTCCTGGGATTAAGAGTGTCTTATAGGGCCCCTGGGTGGTGCAGTTGGTTGAGCGACTGCCTTCGGCTCAGGTCATGGTCCCGGAGTCCTGGGATCGAGTCCCACATCGGGCTCCCAGCTCCATGGGGAGTCCGCTTCTCACTCTGACCTGCTCTCTCTCACTCTCTCTCTTTCCTAATAAATAAATAAATAAATCAATCTTTTTTTTTTTAAAAAAAAAAGAGTGTCTTATAGTTTGTCTCCCTCCCCGGTCCCACCAGTTTTGTAGTTCTTAACAGTGAGAAGATAAGTCTGGTCTCAGTTACTCTATTATGGCTAAAAATAGAACTTCCCAATATCTTTTTTTTTTTTTTACCAAATACGTTTATTTTATTTTTTCAGATTAATTGTTCATGCACCACGCCCAGTATCTTTTTAACACACGTGTCAATTAACATAATTCTAGCTCCACACGGTTACAAGTTTTGAATAAAAAATTAACAAAACACCAATTTACTGAATTATTACTCATAAAAATTGCATGCATTTGTGCTTTTCTGACATTGTACTAGGCACCATGGAAGTCCGCAGTTTATGGGATAATCTATTTCTAAGAATTCCATCTCATTAAAATTTAAGATAGCTTAAAATGTATTCACAAGAAGCACAAAATAAGATTAACTGTGCATAAAAGTGTGGTTTGGAATGCATTTAAAACAAGTCACACTTTCACAGGCATTTAAATAAGTCTGGTAAGGTCCCATAGGGGCTGAGAGAAAAGGATGGAAACAAGTCATGTTGGTGGCAGAGGCAAAGTGTAGTGAAGAATTGTTGCTCATTTCTATGAGTGGTCACCTGGGGGAATCTGGAGAAAAACTGATTCAGAAAAAGTCAATATACTGTATTAAATATTTCCTCACAGACTCTCTCAAGGCATAGCTTGAGAAACTATATAAAAATATAAATATATAAAAAAATATATATAAATAATGTGCATTATAATAATATATAAAATATATAATAAATAAATAAATTAAGGGGAAACTACCATGAATACAGCATTAACTTCTTCACAAAGGAAATTTGGTCACATATTCTTGGGACATTTGGAAAGTTTTTAGTTTTTGCTTTGTCTAAAAGTAAACACATACTATGTGAGTTTAAAAAAACTTTTTCAAAACCTCGTTTCTATTGAAGGCAATTGGCTGTGAATTCTTCCTTCTCTGAAACCCCACACAACTCCTTAACATCACCTGTCCCAACCACATCTCCACCTTTGGCTAGTTATACTCTTCCCCTCATTCTACGTACAGGCTGGCCACAGTGCCTTTGCACATGCCTAGAAAGGTCCTTTCTCTCCTGACCACCTCCTGTTGCTTTGACAGCTTCTTGTAATCCTTTATGTTTCAACCTAACTGCCTCAAAGAGACTTCCTATGATCATCCAGTTTAATAACACTCCCTTTAATTTTCCCTTAAAAGTCTGTTCTTTTCCTTCAGAGAGTGAGTGCTGGTTCTTCCTCGCCTGTTTGCTCTCAAATCTATTTTCCTATCCTTACCCAGTTCACTTTGTACCTTTAAGGGACTGACTGACTCCTGTGGACTGTGTTTCCTGGACTACCTTGCTTCTTGACTTCTGCAGAAGCTCAGCTGTTGGGAGGTACTGATGGGTTTCAAAAAAGCAGGAAGAGGGGACAAAGTGGGGTTGTCTGCCTTCTCCTTTGCCTTCTATTTTATCTACACAAAAGCAGAGGTTCCCTAGAATCTTCTATTCATACCTATTCATACTAGACATCTATTCATTCCATGGTCCCAATTCTCCTTGGGCAGTTTCAATCTTGGAACCTATCTCCCAGATGGCCTCAGGTCCTGGATTCTGAAAACATCACCTCCTCCTTTTGTCCCTTTGTCGAGAGACTTCCTGCTGCTAACAATCTCTGAGTTACTTCACTGTCCCAGACTGTGTCACTGGTATGTAAGTAACAGATCCTCTGCATTCAATTCTTTCTGCTCTATATACGCAGAGTAGTTCTGTCTTCCTGGTTGGACCCTGACAGTCATAGCACATATCTCAAATTGTAGATATAAATTTATCATCTGCAGTGTTTTTTAATCTAATATCTGAAAACCTCCTTCTGCCCCTCCCAGCACTCCATGACAAAAGAAAACTGTTTTCTTCACCACGGAATCTTTGCCACCCAGCACAGTGCTTGGCTTTCAGGAGTCACCCAACTGATATTTGTAGAATAGTACTTGAAAGGGAAGGTGGTGGTGATAGGATCAAATTTACCCTCAGTCCCAGGTGGTCCAAGTGTTCTCCTACCTCAGCGGGAGTTCTATAAACCGAGGACAGCAAGCCTACGTGCTCTGTCCTGCATGGTTATGCAGAGAAAAGGCTTTACTGCAGGGAGACCAGAATGCGAAGCTTTGCTAATACTGTTTTCCCCTTTCTTTTTCCTTTGTTCTAGATTCCACTGTAGTGGAGAGAAAACTTTCTCATTTCCCATTTCAGCTTGCTGAATTATTCATCAAAAATGTACTGCTGGTATTTCCTCCTCGGTCAGAGTTCTGTAGTTCCAGAAACACTCTGCCCTGGAGTGCAATCAGAGCAATTAGCTGCCCCTTATGGGACCCAGCCTGTCCAAGCCCTCAGGTTCCCAGCCTGGGGCTGCAGGAATGAGGGCCAGCCCTAGCCAGAGTCTGATTCTTCTGTGGGGGGATTGGGGGGCAGCTTAAATTTGTAACCCCACTGAACCCCTGTGGACTTTCCTTCCTCCTTTGCTGGATGGAGTAACTATTATGCTAAGAGCTCAAGGAATTCTGCTCACACCACCCCTTGTCTGACTGGCTGATTCTTTTGAGCCTAGGTTTCCTGAGCTCTATAGTGGGAAGGACAGCCCTTGCCTGTCTGCCTTGCAGTGTCCTTGTGGCTCTATGGGACCTACCTTGGTCTCAAGCCATGTCTACCACTGGGATTCCAATGGGCTTTGTCAATTGGTAGACGTTTCTTCAGAAATTAATTTGCCTCAGAGAATGATTTCTCTCTAGAAGGCAGTCTTGTTTTGTTACACGTCTATCCCTGGGGGATGACCTGTCTCCAGACGGTAGGATGAATTCTGCATCCCCCCTGCTGTCTCTCTTCTGTTTCTGTCCTCAGACCCATCCTCGTGGACCAGCATTTGCGTCCCATCAGAGCAAGGAAAGATGAGCATCACCCAGAAGCTCTGTGAAGGATGAGGATGCTCTCTAACCAATATCATAGATCTCTCTGAGCTTTGTCACCATGGGACTCCTGCGTGCTCCTGTGGGCAAGTCGACGCCTGGGTGGCCAGCATGAAGCTCTGCCTCGGTGATGCGGGGCCCCACAGCTCTCCTTTGCCAGCGTGCATGTTAGATTCACCGCCAGGGGGCGCTCGGGAGACTGAAAGGCTGGAGGAGGAAGCTGCCTTCTGCCTTCTGCTCCTGTGAGCACCTCTCAGAGCGACTTCTCCCTCTGCAGCAGCAGCTCCTTCCCAAAGACGCCACTGGATCCACGTTGCATTTTTTTCAGGTTTCCATGCTGCAGAATTAGCTGCATTGCCCACTCTCTAGCCATTCCCGCCTCAGAGTCTGGGTCTCAGCCTCAGGGGCATCTTCTGAGCTCAGAGTCCCCAGTACCAGCAGGCTGCCTCCTCCAGCTCACCTCTAGATTTTCGGTTTCTGCCTCTACCAGGTACCCCTTTCCAAGCTTCTAAGAGTCTCTTCCCGTAGTGCCTCCAGGCCAAGGAGAGGTGGCTCTTTCCTGTACATGCTACCTGCGATACCTCACAGTACTCCTAACCTTCTCAATTTCAGTTAATACTTCTTCAATACAATGTTATATGTCGATTGTAGCTCAATAAAAATTCTAATTGGGAAAAATTAAGATTTCCATTAAATCGTAAAAAATTCTTCATATCAAATTCTCTCTGTTCAAATACCTGGGGTTTTCTGTCTCCTTATGGGACCCTAACTGATCCGGAAATGGGAGGCAGGAGTGGAGGCGGGGATGGTGGGCTTCAGGAGGTGAGGGAGGCCCACGGAGCCCATGGTTCTCGGCAGATGTGGGTCAAGGTAAGGGAGTTACTGTAGACTGTCCGACAGCTGTGTGTCAGCCCTGACTGAGACCCCTTCTAGGGACTTCCAGATGCACCTGCAGGCACCGACTCTTCAGGGAATCTGCAGCAGATTCCCTACTCTCTCCTGGAAGTAGAGTACCAGCTTGGGACCTGGGCTCAGAGAGCTCTTGTGCTTGGCCAAAGGGGCTTTGTACTTCACACAGTCTATCTGAGCAAGTGCAGAGGCAAGCGAATGAGTCCTCTGCTAGCTGGCCTGCGGAGAGTAGAGACTTTTCCTGGAGGGGGCCCTGGTGGGACCAATCTCTCCTATGACCTTCAACATACTGTATCTGCTTCCAGTCCCAGACGTGGGCAGGACAGATGGTCTAGGTGATACACTGTGGACCAACCCCAAGCTCATGATTCTTTCCAGGTCAAGCTTAGGGGCTGCTGCATCCATAGGGCTTCTGTTATAAAAGCCACCCCACAATCATTTCTCCTCTCTCTGCATTTATAGCCGTGATGTTCAGTACCACCCACAAGGCCTTGGGAAGAGGTCCTAGGGGAATAGACCTATTCCCTGCCCTCAATGGGGTGTCAGTAGAAAACTCAGTAGCGGCTATCTGCTTATTCATCTATCATCATCATCTATCTACCTCATCTATCTATCTAAAGTAACAGTACCTAGCAGGTGTTTGGTAAGTAATTCCTGAGTGGATGGTGGGCTTGAGGGATGGATGGATGTCTCCCCTGAGACCGTGAGACTGGCAACGTGGAGCGAGGCCATCTCTTGCTGATTCCTCCTTGCACTCCTGACGCCTAGGGTAGTGTCTGACATGCAGTATTCATTTACTCTTGGGAGAGCTTGTGACTTGGCTGTGACAGCAAGGAAAGGTATGGAGAGGGAAAAGCTAGAACATATACATGATCAAGAGGTGTGAATCCCAAACCAGTGCGCCTTCTCTCCTTCCCAGTCCTCATGCCTGGTGTCTGCCCTTCTGTCCTGGCCTCAGCACCACAGAATCTCTGGTCCCACGTCACCGGGAGCTGTGACACCCAGGCAACTTCTGGACTAAGCGGTCTAGAGCTTTCTCCCCTAGTGGAATGAACTTTGGACCAGGAAAGTTCTGGGGCCTCTGGAGTTCAGAAAACAGGGGAGGACATGGGGTTGATGAAGAAGTCCACCTTGAGCCACCTTGGCCTGGTCAGGGCCCCGCCAGGTATGACTGATCTCCTTAACCTCCCAACAGCACTTGGAATGAAAATTGCCTTGTGGAGATGAGCTTTGTTACAGAAATCCCTGAGCTGTCTCTAGTACTAGGCAGTGGGGAAAGTTGAATGGCCATGCTGCTCAATCACTGGATGGGACTGTCCTTTCCCTTGGCATGACCTGGGATGGGGCAGTCTTCTTCATTCTGGGAGGGGGCTGGCACCTGAGGGCGTCTCTAGACAGCGCTTCTAGGCACAGGGGAATAAGTCATCATGTCTGGAGGGGAATTTGGGGAGCACCTTGTGGAAATGCTCACTGCATTTCTGGAAGCATGCTGACCCGTGCTCCCCGCTATGCCTCCCTAAGCCTGTGGGGAAGCCTCCCTTTCCTCTCCTGCCCCCGGGGTGGGCCTCCCCTGGCCTCCCAGCCAAACTCCTTCCCATGGCCCCACCCGCCTGCAGCCCTATATTGCATTAGCCGCTGGCTGCGGCTGTCAGAGTCTCCGGGAAGAGACTCTGGCCGGAAAAGTGCGTGAGAATTGCTAAATCAATGAACACTGCTAACCTCTCGATTCACTGCCTCTCTGCAGAGATCACCTCAGCTCTGCAGCTTCATGATGAATATGGGAGAAACAGAATGTGCTTAGTGGGCAGGACTCACAGGCCGGAAGGAAGGGAGCAGCCACACTCACCAGGACTCCTCCTTCACCTTTGTTTTCCAAGTTTTAGCACTGACTCCTGTTAGGTGGTAAGAAAGCCCACGTCCTACCTGCTGTGTGCTCAAGGCTCACCTTCAAAAATTCAGCTCAACCCGGAGGTGACCTCAAAAGGCTTGTGCAGAAATCTATTCATGGGATGTCGTTTCCTCACCAATTCAAGGAAAAGAGTATGGACTTTCATTTGCTTGAGGCAGAAAGTTTTGTCTGCTCATCCAAAACCATTTTAAAGAGGAAGAAAGCGATTTTTCACACACAAATTCAAAATGTAAAGAGTCCACTTATCTTAATGATTAATACTAACAACAGTTAAAACTTATCCATGCTTATCCTATGCAAAGCATAGTTTTTTGTTTTCTTTTTTTTTAAGATTTTATTTATTTACTTATTTGACAGAGAGAGACAGCGAGAGAGGGAACACAAGCAAAGGGAGTGGGAGACAGGGAAGCAGGCTTACCGCTGAGCAGGGAGCTGGATGTGGGACTTGATCCCACGACCCTGGGATCATGACCTGAGCTGAAGGAGACCCTCAAGGACTGAGCCACGCAGGCTCCCCCGAACATGATTTTAAGTGCTCCACGGATGTTAACTCAATACAACTACCCCATGGAGTGGTGGTTATTATTATTGTTATTGTTCTGGCCATACTCATTTTACAGCTGATACAACAGTAGCACAGAAAGGTCAAATAACCAGCCCAAGTACACACAGCGAGGATGTGGGAGAGCAGGGACTTGACCCCAGGGCCTGTGCTCTAATAGGTCAGTTCCATTCAATACCTGTTTGTGGCAGGTTAGCTTAAGAGGCCTTATTTTTTTCCTCCATCTCCCTTGTCCCGCATCCCCCACTTCAAGAAGGCAACCAAGCACTTGATATTTCCTGTCCTGGGCTTTCTCTGGTGCAGAAAGAAGATACTGCTCCATGACAACCATTCCTGCAGCTTTTTGTGCTAGGCTGCCTTGTCCCAGAGAAACCAAAGCCCTGTTTCTTCCTGTTCACCTTTGTGAACACTAAGACTTAGAAAACCAAAGGTGGAGGAGGGGTGTCCTCAGGTGTGGGGATCCCATGAGGCCAGCCCCTGGGGCTGCCATCTGCATCTCATCTGCCCGGACGCCCAGCTTTGCCAGTGCATGGGGACAGCTCGAGGTGCCCCCTGGGGCAGCTCTCGACCGAGGTCTGATGACAGGGTTCCAGGACCTCGTCTCTGATGGGGACACTCCAGGTGTGACTGCACACCCAGCCGTCCTAGCCCTCACACCCCTGCTGGGTACCCTTCCCTTCCTGGCCCCATTTCCCCCTCCCTCCTAGATTTTCTAGGGAACACTTGCTAATAAAGCTCATTCACATGAGTCCCTATCTCTCCCTCCTCTTCCAGAGAACACTGCCTAAGATATCACCTTCCAGGCTGTGGGCCAGAAAAGGAAGAGCCTTCTGAGTGGCACAGGAGCTGGGGCTTGGGGCAGGGTGGCCAGGCCAGGTAGGGTGGTGGAGGAAGCCCCCATCTCTCTTCTCCTGCTGTAGGCAGGAGTTCACTTCCGTCACATTGCCTGAAGCGAGTCACAAGGCCCACCCAGACTGCAGAGGTGGGGAAACGGACTTCAGGGAGGAGAGTAAAGCTGGGACATTTTCTGATCTATTACACTAGCCATGCCAATGTACCTCCTTGGAAAGAAAGGCTTTCTGTTCCCCAGTTTCGAAATTTCTGAGTTAACCAGCATAAGTCACCCAGGAACACCTGACTAGTAAGTGGGATACTGGGGAATGGATGCCAAACCATCTGGCTCCACAGGGTCATGAAGCCATCACTTAGTGCTGTTTTCAGGGCCTAGAGCGTGGAGCGTGCAATAAAGGTGCAGTGCTCTTAAATCTGCCACCACAGACATACAAGAAACATCTTATTTCTTCTTTCTAAGGAAATCATGAAACCAGACTTTGCACTCCTAGATGAAGGGAAATTCGATTCCTCCCACAGAGACATGCCAAGATGCTGGTATCAAGTGAGAGAGCAGCTTTCTGGAAGAACTCGTCCTGGTCCCTGCTGAATGTCCAGGCTGCTGGGGCCTGGCCTGGGGCACCCCCAACCTTGTGTGTGGGACACCCTTCCCTGCACACCCCAAAGTCCTCCCTCCAGAGAACTGAGGGTCCCCAACCTCACACGCCCACCAGCCCCTCACTCCTTTCCAGATTATGGGTTCTCTCTCTTTGCAAACATTTTGCAATATGGAATGGAAAAAACAATGGAATTTACATATCTGATTTTGTGTACCCTCTGATTTTATAACATTATTCTTCCTAGACTTGGAGGCATTTGTTAGGATATCTTGGGGGAGGCATATATTAATATGGGGAAGGGACAGAGAACGTGTACCCCTCAAAGCCACGCTCACAACACTTCATGTCCCTGGAGAAAGGGTTGAGTAAGAAGAAACATGTCATCTTACACAACGCCCGTCCCTGTCAGCCCTGTCTCCTGTTGTTCACTGGAGGATTGCCTGGAGGAGAAATGGCCTTTGTTTATCAACTGGCTCTACTTCACAAGGGGGTTAAGGGGGTTAAGGTGTTAACTGGCTCTCCTTTACAAAGGGGTTAAGGGGGGGTGCCTGGTGGCTCAGTGGGTTAAAGCCTCTGCCTTAGGCTCAGGTCATGATCTCAGGGACCTGGGATAGAGCCCCGCATCGGGGCTCTGTGCTCAGCAGGGAGCCTGCTTCCCCCTCTCTCCCTCTGCCTGCCTCTCTGCCCACTTGTGATCTCTCTCTCTGTCAAAAACAAAAAACAAAAACCAAAAATCAAAAAAAGGGGTTAAGGGGACAATTCCTGGGATGTGGGCAGACTCCCTAGTGAGTCTGCTGGACTCCAGCAGAACCATGCACCCCCATCCCCCACACTTGCCGTGATCCAAATCGGGACGGATGACAGGTATCGGGGACCAAGAGCTCTGCTTCTCCTTTCTGCTGGCTATGTGGCCTGGGGCCACTCACTACCCTGGAAGCCTCGGTGTCTTTCCAAGTCTCTTTCATGGATGTGGTCCACGGGAGAGGTGACCTGATGGGTTCTAAGGAGACAGTTCCAGGTGCCACAGGGTGGATTGGACAGGTGCAGGCCAGACAGGCTCCCAGGGGACAGACAGATTCCAGGGGCAGACTCAGGTGTTGGGGACTTAGTTATGGCACTGAGCACTGGTTGAGCACTTGATGGATGCCGGGGCATCGCAGCAGGAGTGAGGGGTCTTGGGGGCCCACAGCTCAGTATGAGTGGGTCTCAACCCCCCCCCCTCACCGCCACCCAGTCCACTGATGGCCATGCCCTGAGGTGAATGCTATGGCAGCTGCGGATACCCAGTTCTTGGTGGCTCAGTGGAAGGGAATACAGAGAGAGTGACCTTCAAACTTGGAGCTGAGAAGCTGGGGAGGGGATTCCAGGCAGAGGGATTGTGTTTGCAAAGCCCAGGGGGTGGGGAGGGGGTGTCTGTAAAGAAGCACAGTGGATTTTAAGAAGGCAGGCCATTCAGAGAGGCTAGAATATTGGTGGTTCTGGGAGGGTGGAGGAATAATATTGGGGTTTCAGAGTCTTTTAGGGTGAATTCCTCAAAACTGAGCCCGAGACTTGGACCTTTGAGCATATGATTTCTTTTTTTTTTTTTTAAAGATTTTATTTATTTATTGGAGAGAGAGAGCGCGAGCAAGAGAGAGCATGAGAGGGGAGAAGATCAGAGGGAGAAGCAGACTCCCTGTGGAGCTGGGAGCCCGATGTGGGACTCGATCCCGGGACTCCGGGATCATGACCTGAGCAGAAGGCAGTTGCTTAACCAACTGAGCCACCCAGGTGCCCTGAGCATATGATTTCTTGAGGGAGTACTCTGTGGTGAAGGGCAGCTAGGGAAGGAGGGGTAGGAGGGCAAGCAGGACATGGCCTCCGCCAGGGTCTAGCATGAGTGGCATCCCACCAGGAACTCTGGAGCATGTGGCAGTCTGGACTCGGGACCAAGCTCTGTGAGCTGCAGGGTCCACGGGGTAGGCAAAATCCCCAGGTCAGGTGATTCCTGTTCAGCCCAAGGCAATTCTCTCAGCAGCTCTGCAATGGCCACACTCCTAGTAGCTAGGGCACAGTGCACTGGTGAGCAGAGGGGTCTGGGCTGGGCCTGGACAGACTCTGCTGTCTGCCTGTCTCGATGGGTCCTCCCGCCCCCCCTCTGGAGCCCCCCCACCCCCCGGAGGGACCAGGGCTGATCTTCCAGTCTGCAGGGGCCTGGGCTCCTGAGGCCCCTGTGAGCATTCTAGACAATCAAGGGATGCTCTTCTCAGACTGGGGTGTTGGAAGAGGTAGGTGTGGTCCACAGGGAGAAAGGTCAGGAGAGATTGTCTCAGACACACCTGTCAGCACAGCCCTTTTGAAAAGTGTAAGAAGTCTGGTATAGGCAGGTTGTAAGGACATGCTGACCACAGGCTTTCTGGTTGACCTGGATTCCCCTGCCCATCCTGGTGGGTTTCCGGGCTGCCTATCCTCCCTCTATCTTCTTGGGAAGTTGATACTCCCATTACATAAGGTAATGTGTTGGGGAAGGAGTGCAAAGCAGGACTCCGTGCACTTGGCCTCTGACCTGAGATTACCTTGAAGTTGCAAATGCTTGGACTGGAAGTCAGCACAGTTTCCCTGGGAAGAACCAGAAGGATCCTCCCACACCAGATCGAGATATTAGCATCCCCCACTGGGTTCCCATGAGAGCATCTGGGCCAGTCAAGAGATGGCTGAGAGGAAAGAGAGCTGGGGTGCTGGGGCTCACAGGGCTGGGACTCAAACCTGGGGAGTGCCCTTGTACAAGCCACTTTCCTCGTTTACAGACCAGGTCCGGTCATGGTGGGCCTTTGCGAAGCACATGCCTTGGCCCCAGTACTTTCTGTGAAACCTTAGGGAATCCACATGCACGTGGAAGATGAGGAGACTTCGCCCTAAGAGAGCCAAATCAGTCAACCAATGAGTGATGGTTCTGGGATTGGGACCCAAGGGGAATTGTGAGTCACTGCCCTCCCCCAGCTGGCTCTGTGGGCTCTGGAGCTGGTTGGAGCATTGAGCCAAATGTCATATTTAGAATGTCCTTAGCCTAAGTGCACAGCACCACGCATGGGTTCTTATCTCTCCCCTTCCATGCATCTGTGCACCTTAGATCACTCCCTGCTACATGGCCTTCGACTCTATCGCTTCCCACGTAAAACCAGCAGCGACAGGCCCTGGCTCTTGCTTATCTGTCCATTTCCCACCATTTCTGCTCTCCCTCCCTGCTCTCCAGACCCAGCCATAGTTTCTCAGGAGCCCGGGCTTTTGCTCCCGTGGAACATCTCCTGTGATGCCCCCAGCCCCTACTTGGCGGACTAACTCCCATCGAGAGTTCCTTTTCGGCTCTAATTTCACCAAACCTTCCTGCCAGCCTCCCCACCCCTCTGTGCTGGACGCATTCCACATCCTGGGCTCACCTCCACCACTTCGCAGCATGCTGGCCAGTCACCGTCCTTGTCTGGCTTCCCGGCTACGTGCCGAGCTTCTTGGGGCCAGGGCTGCCCCCCATTCCTCTCTAGATGCCATCTTTGGAGCCAGCACAGGGCCTGCCACCAGAAAGTAGCCAACCTGTAGCAAGCAACCCTGAAAGAAATGAATGAACGGGGCCGAGACTAAGAGCCCTTTTCCTCCTGCTGAGCTTTCCCTGTGGGACTGGCCTTGGCAGAACAAAGGCAGCCCTCAAGGTCTCAGGGTGCAGCGAGGAGTCTGAGGTGGCGGTGCTCACCATCTTGGGGCCCACGAGGATCCGGAAGGGGAACCCTCATCAGGGTGATATCCAGCCCAACCCTAGAGCTTTGGAAGGGAAGGCAGAGAAAGAGAAGTCTCATCCTGGGGTGGGTGGTTCTGTGGGCGGCATGTTTGAGCCACCCCCACCTGAGTCGAAACCCCTCCTTGCTCTCTAGAGCATCTTAGGTTAACTTTTGACAACACAGCTCTCTTAATGATGCCATTCCTAAGCTTTCCTGTTGACATCTGAGCTTTGCCTGAAGTGCTTTTTAAAGAAATTTTTGTCGCTCGGTGGTTTTTTTTTTTAAAGGTATATTTTATCTTTGTCAGTGCATCTGGAGAACTTTTGTTTGGATTTTGCAAGGATAAAATTGTTTTGGAAAGAAGGGGGTAGGGAGTGGGATGAGGGAGGGACAGGAGGGTAAAGGGGCAGAAGGAGAGGAGAGGGAGAAGGGGGATGGGGAAGGGAGCTGGAGGAGAGGGCAAGGGAGAAGGGAAGAGGAGGAGAAAGAAAGGGAGAGGGAGAAAGGGGGAGGTAAGGGAGGGAGAGACAGAGGAAGAGTCATACACTGCCAGATCTTCAAGGCTATAAGAAATTGTCCAGTCTTTTAATTTTCTTGGGTTTTTTGGGAGGGGTAATTTTTGGGGGTGTACAAATGAAAAACTGAGGTCCTCACATAGGGAAAAATTCAGTTTCCCCCCATCAGCTGGTGACACAGACAAAGCCCCAACCCAGTCCTCAAGCTATACGGTTGCTGTATCAGTCAGCCAGATGCTTGGGGGGGGGGGGTGGTGACAGCAGGCAGGTTGGTGCCAGTGACCCTTGAGTCCACCCCCACTCTGGGGTTTGCTGCAGGTGAGGGCAGGAGGCATGGTCATTGGCTAGTCCCCCCCACCCCCCTCCATTAACTAGGTGAAAGTAAACAGTGCTTCCCGCAAGCATGCAGTTAAATCTTACTCCTTCCTCTCTGTCCTGCCTCCCAACTTTATGAGTGTCTCCACAACACAAAGAAGGGCCCACCCTGTGGCACCAAGCCTGAAAGGTTAAGAACAAAAAGCTCTCGAGTTTCAGCCAAGGTGTGGGCTGTAATGGGAGCTGTCTTTTGCCAGGAGGTAATGGCTGTAAATCAGACCTTGTTGGATGGAAATTCTGCTACGTTTTGAAGTCCATTTGGTCTTATTGCTTGTTCAGCTTCTTAATGCATTAATGATAAAACATCAGGGTAAATATGTATTCCAAAAAAAAAAAGTTGCAATTAATCAATACTGCACTTATTCCATTTGGCTGCGACTAATGGTAAACAGGAGTCAGGCAGGGTCCATGAGCACGCGGCCTTTCCCAGTAGGGGCAGGGTCTGAGGGGCATCAACTCCCGGGAAGGAAGCAGCCAGCCCCGGGCCCTGTGGCCAAGTGGCCAGGCACATGCTCAGCTCTTCCAGGCAGAACCGGCGTCGTGGCTGCCACTGCAAAAGGCTGGGCGCTGCCTCAGCCCTGTGCCCTCTCCGTCCTCCAGCCTTGGGCGAATGCCCTCCACTCCCCCTCCAATTCTCTCACTTGCAGAATGGGGATAGCCTCACACCCCCAATGGAGGCGTCCACAAACACTCTTGACGTTTGGCACCTGTCTGATTAACAGGGGTGTCGCTGTAAGAATTGGGTGGGTTAATGGGTGTCTAGTATTCACGCGGTACTGGCTGTGGTAACTGCTCTGAGCTTGCTGGTTATTATTATTTTCATTCTACCCACTCCCCCAGCTTCTGGGGTCCCAAAACATTGTTCTGGGCAAGAGCTCCTTGCCTGGCTTCAGCAAGAGCTTCTAGTCCAAACCTTAGCTTGTCCTGTTATAGCTAAGAAAAATTAAAGCCCAGAGAGGGTAACTGATTTGTTCCAAGTCACACAGCTGGCTAGAGGCAGAGTTCAGGCTTGTCATCACTGAACTCTACCATTTGACCATGCCTGACCTAACGGATCTGGATGGCCAGGAGAGGGATCTCTATGAGTAGGATATTCTGTAAATATTGGTTCCACGTTGATTTAGGGGCAGGACTGAGCTCTATGGTGGGGAAGATAGGTAGCTGGAACCCAGCGGATACCGCCGGCTCACCTCAGTGAGAGCCCTTCATCTCAGGAGACCCACCCCACCCTGGGAGGCAGTCCTGAGACCCTTTGGTGTTTCTTAAGCGTTTCTTCAATAAGTTATTACTGCGTGACCCCTGGCGTCAGCCCCTAGGATGTTGTTCCATGTCCCTCTGGAGCATTCCTTTCTCCCACACGGCTTACCCAAAGGTTCCTTTCCAACACATGCTGCCTGGAGTCCTTGCTCCCCAGAAAGCCTATAAATATCATTACGCCATTCCCTTCCACAGCCCTGCTCCTGGTGCTGGCATGATCTGCCTTTTTGCCCTGCTTTTTCCTTGGGCAACTGCTCCTTACTGTACAAATAAAAGTGTGTTGTACAAAGACACTCTCGTTGACCAGGCTGTTCCCAGGTCCATACTAGCTGTTCTGGAAAATTCAGTGAGGTCAACACACACCCCAGGGAGTGTGCCGGTTGCAGTGGCAGACCCTTGATAGCTGCTCAAGAAAGCTCTCTGGTTAAATGTCCTTCAAGTGGCGAAAGGCTGGAGCCACGTCCTCTCTGGACCAGGTTCTCCTTGCTTTTCCTCTTTGTCCTTCCTTCTTCACATGATACACTGTATTAAGTTAGTTCTCTCTCAGGACAATTCCCAGTTGGTCCATTTCCAAGCAAGAGGCTTGTGTCTCTCTCCCCACTGTTGTCCAAGGTAGGGGTAGGGGTGGTAGGGTGTCACAGCATCAAGCTCCCCAGTGCCACCAGCCAAGGGCCAGAGGGAGGGTGGCTGGGCCACCAGTCACACTGGTGGGCACACTGGTGGGCATTCCACACCAAGCTACTGTTTTGACTCCTTCCTTGTGTGCCTACTGAGACTTGGCTCCTCACAGGGACCAATGGGATGGACCTGAGGCACAGCCAAGGGGGGGATTGGGTCCCTGCCATCCCAGAGCTGGTCGCAAAACCAAGGTGGAGTTGAACTCCCCGTGGGCCTTCTGAGAAAACTCAGTGCTCAGTGCCTGGGTGCTGCCGGCAGGCCTCAGCGGAGTCTTCTTGTCCTGGGTGTGGCCATTCCCCGACGAGAGCGAGCCACATAGCTCAGCAGCGGGGCCAATGCTGCAAGAGGCAGCCAAGTCCATTTGCAAGGGAGGGGTTGTTGGATCCCTATTTGTCTTCTCGCTGCCACGCAAAATCCTGCATTAAAGTCTGGGCACATTTCCAGCAGAGTTTTGCTTTTAACTTTATTATGGTGGTTGGGCAACTTGGGACATCTGAATTCCACTGACACATTTACAACCCTCTTGCCTTCAGCCCAGGGAGAAAATCTATCTCCTAGACATGGGGTCCTCCCGAGCTCAGTCTTTACAAAGGCAAAGACTCTGTCTTGTTGGATGGGATATGCAAGCCTCACTGGGCAAAATGGTGCTGGTGATGAGTGCCTTCATTGGGTTTCTTTCTCCTTGGATTTTCACTGAGACAGTGACTCCAGGGGACAGGTCCTTGTGGTTGTTCTTTGGGACACTTTGTTCCCTTCAGTCACCACCATCAGACCCATTTTCTCCACAGGGCCCATGAGCTTTCCAAGGGCTGCAAAAATGTTCCAAGGTCTGGGGAAAAAAAAATGCTGGCTACACAATGCCAAAAAGAAAACTTTATTTGAAATTAAAATTAAACAGCTACAAAATTTAACAGTTTGTTGGCAGGTCAACTGCAACTCAACTTGCCTGGTATTTTCACATGTGAAATCTATTTGTGTGAGGTGTGGGCATGTTGTATGTAATGTGGGATGAGACCCTAAAAGTCAAGAGGCTATATTATTAGCCAGTGTCTATGGAGGAAACAGAACCCAGGCCAAGGAGTTGAAGTGAGAGGGCGAATATGAGCAGAACCTACTTACAAACGGCATAAATGCCGCAAGGGAACCGGGAAAGGGTCAGGCAACCCAGAGTCTGGCCGCAGCTAAAACCACCACCATCCCTTGGGCTAGAGAGTCCCAGAATTGGAACCTGAAGGGGGCCCCCTGATGGGACCTGAAACAGGGGGAGGGCCCATAGCAAGGTGGGACTGGGACCATGAAGGAGCTACAGCCATTGTCTGGGACACCACGCAAAGCAAGGGCGGTGGGGAGAAATGCCTTGGTTTCTCCCTTCCTCTTCTCCTCCAACCTCTCCCCTAGGGTCTTCCACGTAGCTATACCTAGCTGGCAGCCAAAAAGCAAGAGTCCCAGGACACTAGTTTGCAGGGTCCCTCCTCCTATGGCCCAGAGAAGAATCGGCAAAGCAGGGCCTGGAGAGCAAACAGGCAAATGGCCCTGCCTGTTATTTCAGAGGGACACTGACAAGTAGAAGTGTGCTTGCTTATAGTGATGAAGGTCATGGGGTGCTGATCCTCTAGGGAGAGAGAGAGAACTGTGGATGTTAGCTGAGCACAAGTCCTCAGGGCTCAACATAGGGAAGGCTTCCTTCGAGAATGTTCCGAGGGGGAGTTGGCTCCCCTCGGAGGCAGTGACAGATGGAGACTAGAGGGCCGGGCTGGATGATCCCACAGCTGCACTCCCCTTTCTGAGATCATGACCCTGCACTTTTCCAACATGATGCTTCCAGCAGGGCCAAGCAGCACCGGCCGGGCTAGAATGCGGTCAATGCAACGGTGAGAGGCTTCTGCTGGGATCAGGGTATAGGACAGGCAGCCCCAACAGCTCTGTGGCTATGACAACAACCACTGAGTTTGTGTCCACAGCATGCTGGTTGGCTGCAAGTGGGCTGATCTTGGCTGGGCTCAGCAGTGTCCAGACGAGAGCAGCCTGAATGCTAGGCTGCAGGTTGGGATCAGGTCTCTTCCTTCACAGGCCTTTATGCTGAGCCTCAAGCTGAGAGTCAATGGCTTCTTCATGGCAGAGACTGAAAGTTCCAGAAGGGCTTGCAGAAATGTGCCATGTCGCCTATAGCCTCAGCTCAGAATTGCACACCTCCCCCTCCATCCTCATTCCACTAGCCAAAGCAAGTCACATGGCCAAGGCTGAAGTCAAGGGTAGAAGATCTGCCCATAGAAAAGTCAAATCAAGGGAAGGGAAGGAAGGAAGAACTTCAGGGCAAATAGTACAATCTACCATAGACAATGAGACTCTTCTCATAGTAATGTGACCATATAGTAAAGCTTAAGACATAAACTGATATGGGTTGGAGTCCCAGCTCTGCTAATTCTTGGTGAAGTGACCCTAGGCAACCTGTCTGGGCTTCAGTTTCCACATCCAGAAAATGGGAACATTAACATGCAGACTTTCCAGGGTGGTTGTGAGGGTGAGTTGAGAAGACAGTCAGAAACTGCTGAGCTGGGTGCCTGGCATCTAGTAAGAACCTGATAGATGCTGGCTGGTATGCTGTTAGGAAGAATCTATTGAAAATTGCGCCTTCTGGGGACAAGGCATGCGGCAAGGTGAGGGGAGAAACATTTCAGGGAAATAATTTGAAAATTCCTGCATGGTAGGCTCATGAAGAAAGGAAATAGCTCTATAACTGAGTCATTCACTGAGCTCTGGGAACAGAAAGCCTGCAGGCTGGCACTGTTCTCTGCTGCAGAGTTGACAGCTTGTTGGAGGAGGGATGGCACAAGGTGGGGGTGGGGGTCGATTTCCTCTCCCGATTGCTTGCTCTGGCTCACCCACCGCCCTGTGCACAAGGGTCCAATTTCTGGAAGAGCCTCACTGGCTTGTGGAAATGCTGGGTCCTGGGAACTGTCCCTCTGCAGTATGAGGAACTAAATATACGCAGATGTTTTGTCTATACTTGTAAAGAAAGATACAGATCCCTCCCAAAACGTATCGTCCTACATCATTTTTTTATTCTTGTCCCTGCCCAAACCCAGCCCTAAGCTGATGGAAGGGAGAACATAAATAATAGGAAAAGGGAAATTAGCGACACCCAGCTGACCAGCTCAGAAGTCACACCAGTTATGGGGCTCGACCTCCTTTGAGAATGTTCAGAGAGGGAGTGGGGAGGTGTGGGTGAGCCGGTCTCCATGTGGCACCATGGTCAGGGTCTATCTTTTTGAGTCACATTGCCTGAGTTCAAATCCCATCTCTCTGCTTCCCAGATACGTGAGTGTGAGTAACAAAGCCCTGATGATTCAGAATCCTCACCAGTTGAAAGGGGCCATGATAACTCACAGGTTGTTGCAAGATTTGCATGAAATACTGTGGCTTTGAAGCCCTCACTCGGCTGTAGCCACATGCATTGTTTTTCCTGGTGGCTGCTCAATCAGCCCTCCAGTAGCCAAGGTCAAGAGTTTTATTCCAGTGCGGAAAATGGTGTTTGCTCTGAGCGGGGACCAGGAGGGATGGGGGAGGCATGCAGAACAAAACAGCACTGCAGGCCAGATTCAGTCTGGGGGCCCCAGCCTGCCGGCTTGTGGCACCTCATTTTTTTCCCTATATCTGTCTTAAGTGGTGCTCCCCAAAAGCAGGCTCTGAGATGAGGATTCATGTGGAAGCCATTTAGGAGGGAAGGACTTTTTAGCACGTGCATCCTGGGAGCACTGGTAGGAGAGAGAGGAAGTGAGACAGAGGGGCAAATGCAGCACTGGGCCGACGGGAGGTTTGGCTTCATCCTGGCGTGGGTGGTGTGTGTCACACTGTGGAGTGTCTCCATCAGGGACAAAGCTGGGGAGGCTTGAGCAGTCTGGGTCAAGGGGCACCCCCGGAGGAGGCCCGTTCCCAGGCGTCTCTGGCTCTTCCTGCACACAGGCAAAGTGGGTTTGGCAACCTCAGCTGCACCCTTAGGTGCCAGTGGCCAGAGGAGGGGTGCCCGTGCACACAGGCGGGGTGAGTGCATCCGAGGAGTTTGGGCAGAGCCCCAGCAGCAGCTGCTACAACGTCCAAAGGAGACTGGGTGCCAGGGTCTGGCTCCATGGGAAGCCAACTCCCAACAGATGGCACTTCTCCAGGGAAAAACGAACCAGTAGGCGCTCCAGGTTTCCGTGTCTGAGGATCAACCCATGTTCCCCAGGGAGGAGAGCCTCTCTGTCTCAGAAGGAGTGGAGGGGGAGGGCTGGCTGGATTTTGCCATGACTGGGTCCTAGAGCTCCAACGGCAACCAGGCAAGGAGGGGGTGTTTGTGGGTCGGTATCCCACCTGGTTTTGACAGTGCTGGAAACAAATTCTCCTGGCCTTGCCTGCAGCAGTGTGGGGCGGGAAGAAGCCTTCTGTACTTGGGAGTCAGAAGTCAGGTTCAAGTCCTAACTCTTCATGCGCCACCTATGTATCCGTGGGCAAAGCTCCTGGCCTCTCGGAGCCTCACCACCTAAGATCTGGCTGGAATGACTGTCATCCCAGTCCTCGCTGGTGGTTTCAGAACCAGTGTCCCAGACCATTTGCTTAGAGAGCCAAGGGATTACTACTTGACCCAAGGTGACTGTCCCTCAGAAAAGAGTGAGTGACAATCATTATGGCCTGTATCTTCCTCAGGGCTAGCCTCCCCTATTTCTAGGCTCATCTTCCCCTTCTTTCTGAGGAAAGGGTTTTTTTTCTCAAGCCACTCCTAAATGAGTGCTCCTGCAAGCCTCTCCCCGTTGCCCTGAGCCAGGCTGCTGCCGCCTTTCCTCAGCCAGCCTGCCCTCTCGAAACTGCCAACATTCTGCCTTCCTTTCCCCAGGGGCCACCAACGGGATGCTGCCGGAGGACATGACATTTTACTCAGGCTTGAGAGAATGGACGGGGCTTAGGACAGATCACGTAGGAGGAAACGACGTTCATCGCCGGCTGGGGAATCCCAAGTTTGAAAGCTGCCAGCCCTTCCCACCTTGGGCCGCTCTCGCTGACCCTGGATCTCCCCAGGATTCTCCTCATCCTCCCGCTAAGCCCCTCTTTTGCCAGGCTCCCCGGGACACCCTCCCTCCCCTGCCCCCTCACAGGCTGTCCTGGGGTGGGTCTCAGGGCCTGCCACCCCATCCTTTTGCCACGCAGCTCCCCGCTGCACTGTCTTCACCCTGTCCTGCTGAGCCACGCACAGAGGCCTCGCATTTCTCAGCCGTAAGTAAGCAAAAACCGAAATCTCCAATTTTTCATTTTTTTTTTTGCGTTTTATTTTGTTTTTAAACACAGAGGCAGCACAGCCCAAGAGGTTAAGAGGGACTTTCCCATGAAGAGCACTGGCTCAACAGGCAGCTTGGTTTTAGGAAGAGCATTCCTTCCTGTCTCCTGATGGCTGCCACCGCCTCCGCCTTTCTCCCCGTGGCCCCCATCTTCTCCAGTCCCCAGGGCTCTCCCCACCCTCTTGAGCCTTGAGCCTTCCAAGAGCCCTTCAGCTCCTCCAACCAAATCCAGTCTGGGCTGGAGCCCTCCTGCCTCTTTAGGGTGACTTGGCATTTCTCTGTCTGGATCCATCTTGCTGGCTTTCTGGTTTAACTGGCAGAGAGACACTTCATTTCCTTATTTCTGAATTCTTCCAGGCACGTCTCTGTGGCCTCTCCTCTACCTCGCCGCCACCCCCACGGGTGTCTGCAGAGCTCAGCCACAGCAATCAGGCCCCATGCTCCCCACTCCCACCGCCCTGCTGTTTTCAGGTGCAGCCCCCGGGCTTTGCCCCATCACCTGTAAATCTCGGGGATGCTCTGAGGTATTCTAAAATATTTTTATTACAATGAGAATGCACATTCATTGCAGAAGACAAAGGAAATACAGATAACCAAATCTAAAAGTCAGTCTTAGTTTGCCATGAGAAATAGCCTCTGCTAACATTCACGTAAATCTTCTTCCAGCTTTCATTGGCTGTGAACACTCAGGCATCCCAGTCAGGAACTCTCTAGGTCGCAGGTGGCAGAAACTCCACTTGAACCCTTTGTGAGGAGCTGAACTGTGTCTCTAATAATGCTCCCACCTTCCTCAATCCCAGTGTTGCAGTTTTAGCTCCCAGGACCTGAGAACATGCCTCTATGTGGAGATGGGGCTCTTAAAGAGGTAATTAAGGTTCAACGAGGTCATTGGAGTAGGCCCTGATCAGAGATGGTTGGTGCCTTCTAAGAAGAGCTGAGACCATGGAAAGGAGAGAGGAGAGAGGCCTCAGAGGAGACCAGCCCTGTTGATACCTTGTCCTCAGACTTCTGGCCCCTGCCATGGGGGTGGGGGGGAACTACAGTTCCGTTGTTTAAACCGCTGGGCCTGTGGAGCTTTGGTGTGTCAGTGAGGAGACTAATACGGCCCTTATTCTGGCTGCACCCCAGAGGGGAAGTCTGCAGGGAGAGCACAGTGAAGCTGGGCCACAGGTGGCCCACAGGGGATAATGGAGTCAGGGACTTGAAAACCGTATTCTGTCTTCCAGCGCTTCTCTCTGGCTTTGCGCTCCCAGAACCAGCTGCCAGAACCCGGCACGAAAACAACTTCCCCACCAAAGAGGGATGGGCCTTTCGTCTCCCTGCTTGCTGGTTTACAGAATTTCAGGGATGGCTTTGGACTGGCCTGGCTTAGGTCACTGCCCAGTCCAACAACAGGGACACAGCAGCTGATTTGTTGAGTGACAATTCTGCGTCACGTGCTATGCTAAATTCTCCCTTTAACTTGCTAAGCTTGTGGGGTTACTGCCATTATTACCACTTTCCAGATGAGGACCCCGTGTTGTGGAGCGGTCAGGGAACTTGCCCGGTCACTGCCATGTTGCTGGGTCTGGTGGGGGGCGGTCCGTGAGGATAGCTTGGAAGGCCCCGCCTAACCCAAGTGAGCCCCTGCAGCCCCCTCCCCACATCTCTGTATCTGGCCCTTCAGGTGTGGTCCACGGTGTAGCCACCTGGCCCAGCAAAGTGTGTGCCTTCCCAGGTCCTGCAGAAAGGTCACAACGAATTCTGGCTGGGCTGTCCCATCACGCTTTTCATTCCCAGGTTGCCAAGGCTGAGGGGTAGCATCCCAATCCCAAATGAGAATATGGGAACTCCAGCAAAAGCCCAATCCACCCGCCATCCTGGGCTGGCCTTGGGTCCTCCTCGGCCTTTCCAGGTGGGAATCTGCAGGGCACATGGTGGGCGGGCTTGTTTTCAACCTCTCCTTGCTCCTCTTCTTTCTTCCGCTGCAGCTGTGGACCGGGGCACGGTCTCCAAGGCAGCTGTCTGCTCTCATCAAGCTCAAGACATCGGCACTCCTGGGGCCACTCTGCAAGCACTGCCAGAAACGGCCCTCCCTATAAGGCCAATGGGGCTTCCTTTGTCGGCTGGCTGGCAGCAGCAAGGGGCACGAGTCTGGCCCTGGGAAACTGCGCAGTGACCCAGTGTCTTAGAGATTAACTGCTAAGAAAGCACCGAGCGAAGGTTGCTATATTCATGTTTTCTTGACAGCAATCAGGTTGAGCCCAAGGGGTTTTGACAGCCATTGGAGGTTGTACAGGAGAGCAGGACCATCTTCCAGGCACTTCCATGCCACTGTCTGGGCCTGAGAGTTCAAATCTGTCCCCTGAGGGGTCCTTCAGGTTGTGATGCTGAGGAGCTGGGCTGAGACTCGGGTGAGGTGAGGGAGGTGTTCACTGTAAGTGCAGTTTATAAGGTGCCAAAAAAACTCAGAAATCAAGAAAAATAATATTCTCATGCAATATTTTAAAAAAATCAAATCAGCAAAGTATGGCCTCAAGGCTGTCTCCTGATTTAATAAATACAGTTTTATTAGGACACTGTGGGCTCACCCATCCTGAAATACTTTGCTGCTATAATATTAGAGTCTGCCAAAGAGCGAACTTCCCTGAGACACTTCTGACTTTGGTGCCGTATTAGTCAGGATTCTCTGCAGGGGAAAAGAACCAATAGGATATATATATGTTGAGAGAGAGAAGAGATTTTTTTTTTTTTCCATACAATCATGGGGGCTTGGCAAGTCCAGAATCTGCAAGGTAGCCTGGCAGGCTGGAGTCTCAGGGGAGAGTTTTAGTTCAAGTGCAAAGGTGTTCTGCTGGCAGAATTCCCCTTTCTTCTGGGGAAGTCAGCCTTTTTCGAGCAGGGTCTTCGACTGATTGGGAGAGGCCCACCCACATCTAGAGGGTACTGTGCTTTACACAAAGCCCACTAATTTATTTATTTATTTATTTTTTTAAGCCCACTAATTTAAATGTTAATCTCATCTACACCTAGAATAAAGTTTCACCAAATTTCTGGGTACCATGATCTTGCCAAATTGACACATACCACTAACAAATATAGGTGCCTTCTATTATTATTGAATCAATCATGGCCACTTTATTTTCTCCACGCATACTATCTTTTTCTCTGTCCCAAGGGACGAAAAGCCTCCATTTGCGGACAAGCAACTGTGTTCTCTTCACATGCTCTGGCATTTTCTAGCATAGTACTTTGCACAAAGTAGCACATGTTTGTTATTTGATGAGTGGCTATTAATTTGGCTACTTTTTGGCCTCAATTCAATTTTTTTCCCCCTTTGGTAAAAAATTTGCAGGACTATAGGAAGAAACTGGTTACTTTTCAAAATCCAAGGACAAAATAGTCCAGGTAGAAATACCAGAAAAATAGTCCTTTTGAGAAGAGGTTCACCTGTTCTTCCAGCTCATGACTTAAAATCCGTTTCTAGCACTTGGCCTTTGAGAGAACTCTGCCCATGAGGAATCAAAAGGGCAGGCAGGCTTTCTCTGTAGAAGGCAGGAACTATTCCTCTTACAATTCCTTTCCCAAAATCTTAATCCTACTAATAATGAAAATGATTTATCAGATGAAGACAAATTAATCCTGCCTGAACAACTTGACGTTATCGTATTTAATTTCAAATTTAATTATTTTGGTATTTAATTACAAAACACTTAATTACCTTATTGTAATTATGTGTCTTTTTAAAGTAGAAAGAGGCCAAAAATCTCTGATAAGGGTATGACCTCAGGTATGGTCATTTTCTGGTTTATCTTGAACACCTATCAGCCCTGCTTCTTGATTTTCCTATTGCTCAAGCTTCTCGGTCGTGTCCTTTAAATTCCTCAATTCATATCTGTTTTTGGTCTCTTCCTCCACTTCTAGAACCAATACCCAAAGCCACCTTCTGCCACTCCATTGATTTCTACAAGCAGGCCTTCCGAAGCCTTGTCGTTGGACAAGATCACTTTAAACAGCAGTACTCTGCACACCTCAGAGCCAGGAGCCTGCATGGTGCTTGGAAGTCAGGGGTTGTAAGCCTCTGGATTATAAGTGTCACCTGGCCTGCAGGCACCTGACGCCGGAATGGGGCAGGCATTATCTGGTCAAGGTGGATGCGGGTCATCACTCTGCTGCTGGACTATGGAGTTTGCAACTTCATCCCTTTGGAATGAGGGGCTCTAGGGAAGATGCCGACACAGCTGGTGTGGTGGGGGTTGTCTGGGGCTCAAGGACCTGGCCATTTGCCTACGGGCACAGAAGCATTTTGACATTTTTCACAACTGGTAAAACATTAGCAGCACATCAGGGCTCAGTCTCCTCCCTGACCCACTGGACAAGCAGGGTAAGAGAGTGCACGAAGCAGGCGGAGTGTCACACGTGTGCAGAGACAGCAGGGGGCTGAAGAACGATGTCCCACATCAAGGAAGCAGCCTGGTGATGATCACAGAGGGCAGGGTTTTTTTTCCCAAGAGAAGCACAAAGCCAGATTTTTGTGGGAAAATGTTAGATTTGAAGATGTTGGAAGTCACCTCAAGTTGTTCTTTTTTTTTTTTTCCTCCAAATGCCTGTGGGCCAACCAAAAAGGACTGGAACTGACCCACCCTCCCTCCAAAAAGGAGGGAGGCCCCCTCCTCTGCCTGGAGTCATTGCCTCTCCAACCAACGTGGGTGTTCTGTTTTCCATCTTCTGTTAAACAGTGAGGTTGGACTTCCGGTGTCCACATAAGACATATAAAGCTGGGGAAACATCACTCCCACCCTTACAAAGAAAACAAACTGAACATTGTACAAATTAACAACTTTCCTTGAACCCCTAGGAGAGCTGAGGCCACCAGCTGAACAACTAACACCAAATCTAAAGACAGACAGTCACCTCTAAGGAGCTTGCTAGACATCACCAGATGCCACACTGGTAAGTAAAGAAAAGCCCTCCAATTTGCAATGATTCGCTAAAGGCCAAGTGTGGATGGTGTGAGAACAGGATGCCCCTGAGAGCCACAGACACAGAAACTCTGGCCCACCTGCAAGCTTCCCTGCATGGACCCAAGAGGCACTCATAAGAAGAATAGGGGCACAGCAAGACTCCTGAGCTCCTGCAGGAAAGGCGAGCGGTCCTTCTGCCCGATGGAACGGCCTTAAGCTTATGTGGGAAGGACAGCACATTCCTCCGCCTTCTGAGCATCCTGGACCCAGACTATGAAATGTCTCCTCCTGCTAGGGGCGGTCTGGATCTCTAAGGAGGCCTTTCTCCTGTGGCACAGGGACGCCATGCCTGCCCAAGACTGAGTCTGAATCAGAACAAGTCTATGACCTGAACAAGTGGCTAGGAGAGGGGCCGGCACATGGAGGGACGTCTTCTTGGAGGGGCAACTGCCAGGGGGACCCTTGAAGCTGAGGGTGGAGCAGACACTGACAAAAACCTCCGGAAACAGTCGAAACGTCCAAGTGGTTGAGGGATAAACAAACCGTGGTACACAGTGTAATAAGATGCTGAACACTGCGAGGGGCTGGAGGGCAGGTTTACTGGTACCCTCCCGACCGCGGATGAATCTCGCAGGTGCTATACTAACTCCTACACACGGTAACATCCCATTTATAGGACGTTCCTGCAGAGGCAAACAGCCAGGGTCAAAAACAGATCGGTGGCTCCCAGAAGCTAACCGTGGGATGGAGATTAAGCAAGAAGGAGAACGGGAAAATTCCGGGGGGTGGGAGGCGACAGAACTGCTCTTTATTTTCACCTATGCCAGTGGTTCCCTGACCCTACTTTTCTCGGGACTTGCAGGACTGTGCGCTAAAAAGGGGGACTTTTACCCTGTGTAAAATATGCCTTAATAAATGGGGGGGATGGGGAACACAATATTATCAGATCAAGCATACCTATCCATTTTTTTGAACTTTTTTTTTCCTATTTAAGTTTTTATTTTAATCCCAGTTAGTTAACATACAGTTATATTAGTTTATAATATAGTTATAACTATAATAGTTATATTAGTTTTAGGTGTACAATTTAGTGATTCATCACTTCCATATCCCACCCAGTGCTCATCACAAGAGCACTCCTTAATTCCCAGCTCCTATTTGCCCATCCCCCTACCCACTTCCCCTTCCACAACTATCAGTTTGTTCTCTGTAGTTAAGAGTCTGTTTCTTGGTTTGGCTTCTCTCTCTCTCTCTCTCTCCCCCTCCCCCTTTGTTCATTTGTTTTGTTTCTTAAACTCCAAATATGAGTGAAATCATATGGCATTTGTCTTTCTCTGACTGACTTCACTTAGCTTTAGCCTCCCTAGAGCCATCTTTTAAATTGGCCATGCTGTCTTAAGAAAAGTAAAACTTCGTAGCAAAGGACAAGCCCATCAGTTGGTCAGGCTTCTCTTCTACTCCATCTAGCTTAGAGCTGAGGGGTAATTTGATGAAAGGACTGTCTCTCTCTCTGACCTGCAGCCTGGGTGCCAGGAGTGATGGGAACCAGGGACTCACTTCTGTCCCTCATCTCCCCCTCTCCCTAAGTACATTCTCTCTCACTGCACACTGATGTCTGAGCATGGCTGCCAGTAGCTCCCAGCCTTACATTTTACAGCTTTACCAAGAAAGAGGGACTACATCCCTTATTCTAATTCCAATTCAAAAGATCCCAGGAAGCACTCTGGTTGGCCCCACTGAGGACAGCCAACAGTAGCCAAGGGAAAGACATCCTGTGATTGTTACCTTCCATTCCACATAGTTGGAGTGGAGAACAGATGCTCCCCCCAGAAGGTAGAACACAAGCAGACAAAATATTGTTTCTTACAGCTCATCATCATCTTATGCACCAAATTTTCTTTTTTGTTCTCCAGAAGAGGTTGGAGTTCCCCTTCTGGCGTTAGTCCATTTCAGTTTCATGTGCCTGATCTCAGCCAAGAGGTCGAGCAATGAAGATGAGTAAGAAAGGTCCTTTCCCTCAAGAACCTGCACCCCAGTTTCATGGGGGAGAGGGACACATAAAGGGCTCATTACAAAAGCCAGCAAGCACAATGGGAGGGAGCCACCTAACCAAGCCCAGGGGCTTAGACGTTTCCGTAAGCAGTGATTCCAGGACAATTTGAAGGTCGTATAAGAAGGGGAAGGGCATTTCAAACAGAAGTGTAAGACCCTGATGAGTTCAAAGGAATTACTCTCACAACTGATGGATTGTGAATCCCTCAATGGGGGATGTCAGGTCTTTTATGATAAAGATGCAATTCTTAGCTTTTTAAAAAAGCACTTTATAGTTTTCAGAGCACTTACAAATCCTTTTTTTTTTTTTGCCTCTCCTGCAGCCTTATCTAACAGAAACAGTACCAAAAATAGGGAAATAAGAACAAAACAAACTTCTGAGAAAAGGATGGGTAGATGTACTTCAACATTGCTCAGTCCACAAGCCCCTTTCCATCCCAGTCCCAGGTATGGGATTGATCTGCAGATAGGTTAGTTGCTCCAATGTTGGGTGTTTGCAAGATGGGTGTGGCAGAAACAGAAAGTGGCCAGGACCTTCCAAGCTGCTAAGTAATACCTTGTGGAAGCTAGACTAGGTGGGGTAGGTGGATGAAGAACTGTAGTAAAGTGGGTGAGGGTGTGGGACAAAGAATTAGAGTTCTAATGAAGTTGAAGAAGCAGAACACTGGGAATAAGGACACAAAGGGTCAGGAGGGTAGAGAACAGAGTCTGTGATTAAAAGATTCCTGAGGTTGTTTCATTTTAGGAAAAGATGTGGTTTGCCGAAAGATGGAGGTGGCTAAGTCATTATTGGAGTGATTAGAAGAGGTCAAGGATAAACAGGAAAGTTGAAGCCAGGAGCTGTTTGGAGGAGCTTGGAGTAGAGATGAAAAACAAGCAGCAGGTGCCAAAGTTTTTAGGGCAAGAGAGGGAGTGATCAGAAGGCTGGTGGAAGGTGGCCACCGGAGGGGAGAGGGAGACAGAGATCAATGACAGGAATTTCAAGATGGAGGTGTCTACTTGGGAAAGGAACAGCAGTGTCCACGAGCAGCTGCAGAGTCATTGGGAGACAGGCATGACTCCTGGGGCAGCAGAGCAAAACAGAAGTGCTGGAGACAAAGTGAGCAGCGCGTTCAGGAAGTACATGGCATGGCTGAGGCTGGGATTGCAGGAGCCAACACAGAGAACGTTTACTCAACACCAGATACTGCCTGAATATGCAGATTAGTTCCATGTCCATCAAAGCACAGCACTGCACCGCTTTTCAGAGATGAGACAGTGTCAGGTACCCCACCGATGATCATTTTCTCAATTTCAGACTACCAATAAGACTAACATGCTCATTCCAGTATGTATTGCGAATATGTATATAACCAGCTTCTCATCCTGCAGCCTTCACAGACATTTTTGCTTAGAGTAAGGCTAAAGGTTAAAATGGAGTCGATTTAAAGAAAGATATCAACTACACAAGAAGGCAGATGGTACACAGGTAAGGGGCCAAGTGTGAAGGTAGGATAAATGCCCCAAATGTGGGAAAACCTGGATTATCTCGTGCCCTCTGCACAGCTCCATGACTGAGACATAGATGTTGTTCCCGCCCATGTGTTAAGACAGCCCTGGTGTCTCACCACTGGGGCATACCACAGCTCCAACTCATACTCGGGAAAGCCCTCCCGGGTCTCTGTGCTGTGGGGGATCACTATGGTTCTTGGGCACAGGTGTTTTCACAGCCTGGAATGGAGCAGACGGGACCCTGGGCATGCTAAAGGGAAGTTTCTTTCCCAAGTTACCCATCATGTATCTTTGATACTGAGACATTTCAGATGTCATTTTAGCCTGATTTCAGCTCAATTTCTTCTAGAAAAATGTAAAAAAAGAACAATCTCTCCCACTGTATCAGATGCCCCATGCACTTTCTCGTTCTCTGAAGTGGTCAGCACTGTGCCTGGTGATGGCCTCCAGGAAGCAGCTAAGTTCTACCCACCTGAGGCCTCGGTGCAAGTCTCTGGCCACTGCCATTGACTTTGAGACTCAGATGATCTGCCACACTTCTGGGTACTTCCTGAGACCTGGCTTCCCCGGTGGCTCCTGAAGGACTCAGGCCATACAGCCCAGAAGCACAGGGAACTTAACTTCCTGTGGGGAGAACTCAACCAGTGAGGGACAAGAGGTGGGAGATGAGCCAGAAAACAAAGGCCCTCTCCATTCCACCATGATGGACTCTTTCAGGGCATGGTGTTTCTGAATGATCTGTTCAGAGACATCCCACGTGAAAAAATGACCAACTAGATGCGTCTCTTCTTGAAGCCAGGCCTGCTTGGCAAAGCCCCACCTTTTATGTTCTCCTCATTTTTGCCTTCCCACCCCCTACCCCTTGCTGCCCTGAGATTGCAACTTCCCATAAAGCACTGGCTAAAGTGCTCATGCCATCTACTCAAGGGAGCCCAGGCTACCTCTGGAAAACAGTATGGAGTTTCCTCAAAAAGTTGAAAATAGAGCTACCCTATGACCCAGCAATTGCACTACTGGGCATTTACACGAAAGATACAAATGTAGTGATCCAAAGGGGCATGTGCACTCGAATGTTTATAGCAGCAATGTCCACAATAGTCAAACTATGGAAAGAACCTAGATGTCCATCAACAGACGAATTGATAAGGAAGATGTGGTATATATATACAATGGAATACTATGCAGCCATCAAGAGAAACGGAATCTTGCCATTTGCAACGACGTGGATGGAACTAGAGGGTATTATGCTAAGTGAAATAAGTCAATCAGAGAAAGATAATTGTCATATGATCTCTCTGATATGAAGAATTTGAGAGGCAGGGCGGGGGTTTGTTGGGGGAAGGGAGGGAAAAATGAAACAAGATGGTACTGGTGAGGGAGACAAACCATAAGAGACTTTTAATCTCAGGAAACAAACTGCGGGTTGTTGGGGGGTCGGGGGGAGGGATAGGGTGGCCAGGTTATGGACATTGGGGAGGATATGTGCTATGGTGAGTGCTGTGAATTGTGTAAGCCTGATGATTCACAGACGTGTACCCCTGAAACCCCTGAAGCAAATAATATATTATATATTAATTAAAAAAGGGAACCAGGCTATCTGAAACCAAATGGGGATTTACCCCCCACTCCTGTTCTCATCCATAACAATTTAAAAAGTCAATTTCAAAAGTACAGTGAGCTACTCTCTTCATCTCAACAGATTACCTGGAGGAAAAGACTGATCTGCTGGCAGAGGCTGGGGGTTGCACAGCCTGCTAGGGTAAAGGGAGGAGCAGCAGTCCCTAGGGTGGGAAGAACTGACCCACTAGACAGCCCAAAGCCCTCCAATGTGCACAGAGAGGGCCGCTGAACAAGATGGAGTGGAGGAGAGAAGAGCGGTCGTGATGGCCACGGCTTTGCCACAGCTGGTTCCGGCTTGCCCTGTCCCTGCTTGCCAGGCTAGGGGCTCACCAGAAGTCCCTGTGATAGTCCCGTCCCATGGAGGAGGGGCAGCACCTTTCGGAAAGAGAACTTTGAACTGGGTTGTGATTGAATTCTTGGATTAGACTAACATTTTTATTGGATTAGACTGGCCTTTGCTGGAGTGGACTGAATTCAGTGTTCCTGCTGCCAAGTGGGAATGAGAGCTCATTAAAGAAAGTACATGCAATTATTATTATTTTTTAAGTGCATTTGTACTCTCCCAGGCCCCACTTTAATTTGGCCAGGAGCCCTGTCCTTGAGTGTGAGCCCTGAAGAGAGCCAACCAGACTCCAGCACTTGGACAAATAGGGTTTGTGTTTCTGTGGCTGGAACAACAAGGCCTGGGGTAAATTACCAAGATGTGGGGCAATGGTTGAGTGGCAGTGCCCATCTACATGAGAGGCCAGCTGTATGCTCCTGGCCACAGAGGTCCTGGGAAGGAAGGAAACAACAGCGCTCTGACTATGTTTTTAATATGCCTTACTGGGTATAGCCATTGCGAGCACCGTCACAATATCATAGTTCTCTGGTGGTTGTTGTAGAAGTGGTGTGTGTGTGGGTTTGTATACATGCGTGTACAAAGGGATGGCTAAGAGCTCAGGCTCTATGACCAGACAGATCTGGATTGAGACCCAGTGTTGTCCCCTGCAGAGGTGGAGACCCCCTCACCAGCAGTGTCAGCTTAGGAATTCTTAACCTTTCCAAGGCGTGGCTTTCTCTTCTGCAAAGTGACAATGATCCCAGCAACCTCTTGGGCAGCTGTGAGACCCCAGACTGCAGCCATGATCAACCACCTTCAAGGATCCTGCTACCCGGTTCTGTCCTGCTCCATGTGAATCATTCTCTCTCCAGCACCGCCCTGACTTACATCCAGCCTCTGTGCAGACCCACACCCCTGGGAGGCTGACTCTGGGGGCTGCTACCAGGCACCCTGCCCAGGGAAGGCTCTGGCCGGAGAAGAGAGCACCAGGGGAGAAAGGCCTGGGTATCACTTCCTGCAGTGTCCTGACTCCATCTATAGCTGGGCCCCTTGGTGCCTCAGCTCCCAGTGAGGTCTGGTTCCCTTCTTTAACCTTTTGGGCATCCGTGGTAACAACTGCCCCTGGGGCCTCTTGGGAGAGGGCTTCAACCTTTTTTAGGGCTCCATTTACCCTGTCCTGGAGATCTGTGAGTGGTCCTATCATGTCTTGCCGTGGTGACTGTCAAGGAAGATTCTTTTTCTGACCTAACCCTGGCTAATGTGCTCCTGGATTATCATGTAACTAGAGGCTTCTCAAACAAACACATTTAAAAAATCTAAATGATCTTTTTTATGGGGATTTTTTGTCTCCATGTCATTGTGCACCCGATATGCTGGTTTTAAACTTTGTAATGCACATTAAAATAAAAACACTTTTAAAATAAAAGTGCTCAGCATGTGCCACCTAAAGTCACCTCTGGTGCCTCCGTGGCCTGTGAAGGCCCTTTGGGAAGCACTGAGCTGTCACAGTGACCACTCCAGACGTGTGGCCAATGCATACCACGCAGAAACATGTTTCTTCTGAACCTATCTATACTTTTCTCCTAAAATACGACATATTATCCTGCTACTAATAAAGAATGAATACCCCCTGTTGTGACAGCTCTCTTCACGAGAAACGTCTTCTCTCCCTTACAGAAAGGGCAAGAGTTCATTTCGAAGAAGAAATTATCTGCAATCACCCCCAGTACAAACATAAAGTCTTTCTGAAGTCCATCTTCAAATTACAAGTATTTTAAAAATATTTGGTGGAATCTTGCTAGGATTTTCATACCAAGAGGCTGAATAGTTAATACAGAGCATACTTCTCTTTGTTAAAAAAAAAAAAAAAACAACAAAAAAAACCCCCCCAAAATGAAATATGCCCCGAGAGCTGGGTTCAACCTCTTAAGCACCCTTTCTGCTTCCTCTGTTCCAGCTCTGTTCCACCTTCCAGCCACACACACAGCCCTGCATACTCACTCACACTCGGGTTTGCACACGCACATGTGTGTTGCCCCCCCACCCCCGTCCTCTCCACCTGCGGCTCCCAGCAGCAGCAGTCGGATGGTGGTCCAGCTCCCTGCCCTCTAGCATCGGGGAGCTTGCTGCTTTCTGTACAAATTGCCTCCGGAACAAAGCAAGTTGGCCTGTGAGAGGATTTTGCCACATCTGCTGGAACGGTGCTGCTCAGGATCAAGCAAGACCGATGATAAAACTTATTTTTAAAAATTCTTTTTGCTTTTTCAGTCACTGCAGATGAGGAGCTGGACTGAGATGTGTAGACGGGTGCGCTGTTGGGTGCCCTAGAACTTCAGCTTGGTTATGGGAATGGGAGGGAGAGAAAATGACTTTAAGAAACACACTTTGGTGATTGAGAGGCTTTTTTTGGAGGCAAGCCTGTCTTGTGTCCCGATGCCAGTATGTCCTATTCTCTGCAGAGGTGAAGATAGCCGTGTGGATGTGCTGAAACAGCAGAGAACCACGGGAAACTTCTATAAGCCCCATGTCAGTAGGGCTCCCCTGGCCCCGCCCGATGGAGGTATGAAGACGGCAGACCCACACGTCCGTGTTGAGGAACCAGGTCCCATGTCCTCCACAGATCTCTGCAAATTCTTAGCACTTTCTACCAGACTCTCCACCTGCCTCCAGACCGTTCTGTCTCCATTCACCCCTAGGCAGCCCAGATGCAAAATATCAGCTTGTTCACTGATTTCCATAAAATAATCCACTCTTACAGGTGCAACTCTCGACCACAAGACTTCCTCAATTTACACCCTTCTCCCCTCCAACAGGCCAGCACAAGGTAGAGGTATTTTGCAAAAAAAGCCCCAACTATTTATTTCAATGGGGAACCTTTAATCCATTCATGCCAATGCTTCAAAAAACATACTGATTTTTCACACATATAAAATCCTTACATGTAAGAGGAATCCTTAGGGATATATAAGGTGAAAAGTATAGATTTCTTATTTAAAACACCAGTCATTTATTTCAATAACTAAAGCAGGACCAAAAATACTTTCAGATGTTCCTGAACACTGTGACTTTCTCCAGCAAAGAACGGTGCTGAAGGACCTTCTCTGTGAGGGCAAAATGCATCAAAAGAACAAAAATAAACCACCACAATGGTGATGCCGTGGACTGGAATGTTTGTGTCCCCCCAGACTCATATGATGAAGCCCACACGTGAAAGTACTGGGAGGTATTGGGAGGTAATGAGGTCGTGAGGGTGGGGCCCCCAGGATGGGGGACATGTTCTTACAGGAAGGGGAAGAAGGCTTGCCCGTTCTCTCTCCACCCCGTGGGGACACACTGAGAAGGTGGCCATCCACGGACTGGGAAGTGGGCCTTCACCAAGGACCAGATCCCCTGGCACCTTGATCCTGGACCTCTCAGTCTCCAGAACTGTGAGAAGGAGATGTTCAGTGTTTATGCCCCTCTGCCTACTTATTAGAGTTGCCAAAGCTGCTAAGACAAGCAGCAACGAAAATGGATGCTACAGCAGGGTCTTTTGAGTGTGAGAGTGAGAGATGAAGTTCCAAAAAACCAGAGTGGCCATCTTTTGTAACTTACCTCTCAGGTTTGCTGAAAAAACCCAAGGGACTGGAGATAGAAATGGGAAGAGTAGCTTTCCCACACTGGCCAACACTTTCCATGGGCCAGGCTTGGGGCTCAGCTTTGTTTTAAAATTTAATTCTACTTCTACCAAAGATTACTTAACATATTAACATACACATGTCTTAAAAAGCCAAATAGCACTATAATGGTAGTGAGAAAAAGAGCTTTCCTTTCTCATGCTTTTTACCCCAAGATCCAACTCTTTGGCAAATAGATTTTGTATTTACCTCCATTTGTCTGAGCAAAAGGCTTATACTATTGTGTTGATTTTTCCATTTTAGACATAATCCCCTGCCTTCCTGCTATGGGTGATGAGGGTTTTAGCACATACACCTTCACCTTATCTATTTTCTCTCCTACATCCTCCCCATGTAATCATATCACAGTTTCTGTTAAATAAATATTCCATGAATATATTATTTTTACTAAGTAAACATTGGTCAAGCTGCTCCAGGAAAGTATTACATTGCCTTTCATATATGACTTTTTGTTTTCCCCGGAGTTAATAATTGGCTTTTTTCCCCACTAGCATAATTTCAAATATCCATCACTAATTCTCCCCACAAACTCTCCAGAAGGGATG
Source organism: Nasua narica (assembly GCA_028533885.1). Classification (NCBI taxonomy): domain Eukaryota; kingdom Metazoa; phylum Chordata; class Mammalia; order Carnivora; family Procyonidae; genus Nasua; species Nasua narica. The sequence goes on along the minus strand of CM052799.1, from coordinate 53,465,698 downwards.
AAAAATTCTCTTCAATATATTCAAACGCATTGGTTCCATCCATATTTCCCAACTGTCCTTCCTCCCGTTCCAGTCTGGGCTGGTGGTGTCCATCCTTGTTTCTCAGTGGTCATCCTCAGGCTTCACTCACAAAACCTTCAATTCCTTCTGCCTTTCTCCTGTGTTGAATCCATTTTCACAATCCTATGCTTCCTCTTTCATTGCTAATTCCCTTATTTTGGTGTCTCTCTTCTGGTATCCAGAGACTACCCGTGGTTGCTTGACTGGGTACCGTAGTCCCCCTTTATCCGTGGTTTTGCCTTTTGTGGTTACAGTTGTTCACGGTCAACTGCAGCCCGGAAGCAGATGCTCCTCCTGACGTATTGTCAGGTCAGTAGGAGCCTGATGCTGTCACAGTGCCTACGTCAGTCAGGCACTTCCTTCATCTCACTTCATCTCACTACCTTCATCTTACCATGTAGGCATTTATCATCTCACATCATTACAAGAAGAAAAAGGGTGAGCAAAATTCAATAAGCTACCTTGAGAGAGGGAGAGAGACCACATTCGTATAACTTTTATTACAATAGATGGTCATAATTGTTCTATTTTATTATTGTTGTCATTCTCTTACTGTGCCTACTTTATAAATTAAGCCTCCTCATAAGGATGTATGTATAAGAAAAAACATAGCACATATAGGGTTTGGCATTACCCACAATTTCAGTCATCCACTGGGGGTCTTAGAATGTGTCCCCTGCAGATCAGGGGGACTGCCGTATAGAGTTCTAGACTAGAAATATGTTTTCCTCAACATTTTGAAAGTCTTGTTTCCTTATCTTCTAGATTCCAATATTGCTGAGATGACTGATGTCACTCTGACCCCTAGTCCTTTGCATATTTCTTGCCCCGACTGTGCGCTGACCTGCCCAGGGGAGTTTTTTTAGGATCTGCTTTTAATCCCTAAAATATTTAAATTCCATGAAAATGTGCTTTGGCTGGGCCCCTTTCTCCCTTCTAAAAAAACTCAGTGTGCTGGGCACTTTCTGGGCCTATTCAGTGTGAAAAATCATATTTTTTAGTTCTAGGATATTTTAAAATATTGTTTTTTTCTGACAATTTTCTCTCCTTTTTTTTTGGTTTTTTTTTTTTTTTTTGGTTGTTGTTATTGTTTTCCATGGAATAACTTTTATTTTCTATTGTATCTCTCTTTTTTAAATTTTTTAAAAGATTTTATTTATTTATTTGACACAGAGAGAGAGATCACAAGTAGGCAGAGAGGCAGGCAGAGAAAGAGGGGAAAGCAAGCTCCCTGCTGAGCAGAGAGCCCGATGCTGCCGATGCGATGCCTTGCTTGATCCCAGGACCCTGAGATCATGACCTGAGCCTAAGGCAGAGGCTTTAACCCACTGAGCCACTCAGGCGCCCCTATTGTATCTCTTATTTTACCTAGTATTATACTTTCTGAGAGATGACCTTGGCCTTAGCCCCAACCTCTTTATTTCATTTTATTTGTTGTGGGTTTTTTTCCCCCATACTCCTATTGTCTGAATACTTTGTTTAAGTGACTCTCTCATCTGAACACTCTAGTCTTACCAAAGGTGACTTCTCTTCCAGGGTGGGGCATTATCTCCCTTTATTCCGTTCCTTCTCTTGTTTATTTTGGTATCTGCTTTCCTGTTGATGGTATTTCTTGTGATCTTTGCCTGTCCCTTTAGGACAGTGTCATCAAAGTTTGGCTGGAAACTCTTTAAGTGGGAATGGGCTTGCCACCTAGGGTTCCACTGAGGATGATCAGGTAACCCTGCTGTTTATTTAGAAGATTCTCCCAAATTCAGCATTTTTGTTTTTTCTCTGGTTTCTGGCTGGGGAATGTATGCTGGCAACCAGAAGTCTGGGAGCCTACTTGGGATAGAGGACCGAAGTGGGGGTGAGACTTCACAATTTCATGTCCTCTCATCTCTGTCTGGGCCTCACTTCCTCCCTAGCTGTGCCTGGCATCTCTGAACCAGGAGAGGCCCTGGGTCAGTTTCTCCAGAGGGAAAATTCCAAGCTTCTGCTGGCATGGGGAGGGCATGGGTTCAGGTTGTGTGGGGCAGGGACTTTACTGCCCTTCAGACAGACAAATTGATTCTCTTCTTCAGCCTTACCACTTTCCCTTACTTTCAGAGATACCTAGTCCTTCGATTCCTGAGTTTTTCTAGGTGTCTGTGGCATGAATGGGCACATTGCTTGTTGGCATCCCCCTGTGCGTGCTTTCAACAGCAGAGAAAGCTGAGCACTAATTAGGTTTTCCTTCTCTTAGTCATGCTGGAGGGATGTCCTATTTATTGCTTGACTATGAGTTCTGGTACCCAGTTTCTGTGCATTATCTCTCAGACCCATGCTCGCTATCCTGTGAGCTTGGTAGTATCATCAACATCACTTAGAGAGGTGAGTGAAGTCTTCGAGTGGGTAGGTGATCCATTAGGGTCAAAGCGGTGTGGGGACCCAGGCCATCTGACTCCAGAGCCCTTGCCCTGAGCCACCACATTAGGCAGGCTTGGAGAGGGATGCAGAAGCAGAAGACAGGGGACAAGGTGTGAGACAAGAGTGACTCTGTAGTGGGGTACCAGCTCCTTCTGGTTCCTGCGTGACAAGCCAATAAGTCAAGAGGTAAGATGCTGGGACAGGGAAAGTGACTTTATTTGGAAAACCAGCAAGCCCAGGAGATGGCAGACTGCTGTCCCAGTGGTCCATCTCCCCTAGCTTGAAGGTTTGAACTTCTTTTATGTTAGCAAGGGGAGGCAATTGGCAGGGGAGGAGGTGGGGAGTCAAAAGGTGACTGACATCTGTAGACATCCTGGGAAGGTCGCGCAATCTCTTTGTCCTCGGTCAATTGATCTTTGTTTATAGGAATCTGGTCATGCGGTTCCTGTAAATCTTAAACACAGTGTAGTCATTTCTTTACAGACTTCCTTATCTCCTCAGGTGAGGTAGGTTTCTGGTAAAAAGCAGTTTCTGCAAACGTTAGCTGTAACATGCCTACAAGCTGGGCTAAGAGGGAGTCTCTAATCTACAGGTCACCGCAGCAAGACAGATGGAAACAATATGGAGTCAGATGCACTAAGTTTCTCCCTGTTACAATCCCGGAAACTCCTCTGAAAATGTCTGCCATTGGCTAGTCTTCCATTGAGTCTTGTGGTGAAAATCTATTACACAGAAGTTTTAGACGCTGGAAGCAGTGTCTCTGGGGAAGAGCTGTGGTTGGTGAAGGCAGCAAACTTTGTGTCCAGCCCAAGTACTTCACGGGGTATCTGGGTTCAAGCACAATTTGAAAAAGGAAGCGTTCTATGATGGCTTTGTTCTGAGGGGTTTTCAAACATTCTTTTAATCAAACACCGTTATAATCATCTGAGAGGCTTTAAAAATGCAGAGGCTCAGGGTCCTCCATCCCCAGAGCAATTAAGTCAGAATTCCTAGGAGTGTGACTCAGGACTATAGCGTGGGAAGCTCTCCAGGGATTCCAACGTGCAGTGAGTTGAGAGCCAGTGCCATAGACCAGCGCTTTGCAAGCTGGAAAGTGCACCTGAGTCACCTGGGGATCTTGTTAAAAAGCCGAATCTGATTCACTAGGTTTATCCAGCTCCCATGGGCTGCTGCTGGTCCTGGGATCATACTGCACGTATTGAGGTCGTTTACAACGCTGAGCAGGTACAAAGGCAGGGAGGCAGCATCTAAGGTTGGCATTAAAGTATAAATTTCAACTTCATGATTAACTTCTTTTTCACAATTACTACAAAAATTTATGGGGGCACCCCATAAATATGGGGGGGTGGCTCAGTTGCTTAAATGTCCGACTCCTGATTTCAGCTCAGGTCACGATCTCAGGGTTGTGACATCCAGCCCTGCATCAGGCTCCGGGTTGGGTGTGGAACCTGCTTAAGATTCTCTCTCCCCTCTCCTTCTGCACCTCCTCCCCCTCTAAAACAATTTTATGCATTGCGGAAAGGGATATGAATTCTGTAACACAGGTCTAAACAATATAAGGAGGATATTAATTAGCAAAGGCTTTTATGCTTTTAGAAAGTACCGATGTAGCTAAAGTTGTCATAAAGGAGGGGGGTGGTTTACATATCACATGAGGCTTATAACCTAAACAACCAGTTGAGCACCCACGTCTCCCGATCTCAGAACACCCAGGGGCCACCACACCTCTCCGGGACTTCATGTTCACTCAATTCCTCCCGAGGTTTACCTGCTGACTCTCCTTCAAGATTAACACAAAAATCCCTCCCCTTGAATAAAAGAGAATAATCTACTCTCTGCCCAGGAAGCACCTACTTGAATGCTCCTAACATAGATGTTCCCAAAGACAGTACTGTTTCTTACAGCAATTCTGATATGTTAAATACTCTTACTTTATTAGACTATGAGGAGAAACTTGGGTTTACAAAATAATTATGTTTTTGTGCATTTCTATATGATGGTTAAATAATTCCAAGTGTTCCCCAAGGGCTCCAAGCATTCAGGGAATTTCTGAGGTGCTAAAATGGCATTTATTTACTTGTACCTCCTTCTTCCCATCCCTACCTGGCCTCTCATAGTCTCTCAGCTTTTCTCCACCAGCAGACATGGGTATCACATATCAAAGAAAAGGACTAGTTCAAGAGGAAATCTGTACTGTCGTTATTTTATAAATTGGGTTTAATAATTCATCTAAAAGAGAATTTTTAGCAACAAGGTTTGCATATAAAAAGGGAATATGCCTTCCCTAAATAGGCATCTGTTACTCTTGCTGCAAAGCTGAGTGGGGAGAAAAAAGACCAGTCGGGTCCAAGTGCCTCTCTCAAATTTGCTAAGGACACATGGTCTCCAGCCCGTTAGGGAAAAGTGATGTGAGAGCAAGCTTTGCAAGGAAAGGAATTTAAACCACACCCTAACAGCCTCCTCTTTGTCACTGCAGAAATCCACCTAGAGGTCATTGCAACAAACACATATATTACAAAAATGTCTGCATCTGTAAGTCTGTTCATTTTCTGGTCATAAAACACCACCTGCCCAGACCCCCTGCTACTGCCTCAAATACCAAACCCATCGCATCTTGTAAGTCAGATGGTGTCGGGTTTGAGGGTCTGCAGGTCTCCACACGCACACACAAAGCTGCTCAAAATGTCAAGAAAATCAGTCATTCACACAGCTGCGCTGCTCATGTGTGACAAGCTGACTTTAAATATTTGTCACTCCAACTCGCTGATACGGGGGGAGGGGGAGCTGGGAGAATGAAAGGGGAGGAAAATGAACAGAAACCTCTAATTGCCCAGGTTTGCAGCCTTGAATATTTCTGCAGTCGCTCTGCGGCAAGCAGCACCTTCGATGTTTTCAGACCCGACAATGGGTAAGTTGCCAGGGAGCGAAGGCCCAGCAAAAGAAGCAATTAATACTTCCTTTTTCAGTTTATAGACAGCATCTCTTTCCCTGCCTTAGAAAAAACTGAGAATTAACTTTCCTAGTTTCTTTTTCTAAAATGTCCTATTTTACCATATCCTTTGCAGAGACTCATTCAGTCAGGGAGCATCTGAATAATTTCCCAAATGTTTAAAAAATCTGCAATAATATAAAGTCTTTCTCTTGAAATCCAGCATATTCCAACAACATTATGTAAGTATTTTTTTCTTAAGGATGTCATTTGTCAATTAAAGTTCTCTTGAGCAACGACACCCAGAATGGGGGAAAATATGGACACATTCATTCTAGCTAGAAGTGCGTGGACTGAGTCCACCTTTCTGGCAAATATGTGACCCCTTTAAAAGGACACTGTTCTTTGATCTGGCAACTCCATCGCTAGCCATTTGTCCTAAGGGAATAGTCAAGGTGTATCAAAGATTACTGCATATTGATGTTCACTATTGATAACAGAAAAACTAAATGTCAAAAAAATAAGGCTAGCAAATTATGACAAAATCATACAATGAAATACTGTGCAGTCCTTACAAAGAATTGTAGAAGAATATTCGATGGGGAAATGTTCCCGATGAATTGTTAAATTTTAAAAAGTATAAAACAGAATGTACATTATGATACTGTTTAAAACTTTTAATATATCAATTTTAATTTATTATAACATATATGCATAGAAAAATGACTGGAAGGATTTTCAACAACATATGGTGTAAGGGGTGCTGAGATTATGGGGGACTTTTTGTTTCTTCTTTGTGTTTTCCTATATTTTCCCAATAGAGAGCATCACTAAGAGGAAAATAAGAAGTCAAGGACCGAGAATCAAACGTATTAAACTATATGTATTATTACAATTAGAATAAAAATGCTATCAGTCGGTTTAAAATAATGGTCACCTTTATTGACCAAGTGTTGAGAGATTCCACTTTGCCAAGCCAAAGTCAATTACTTCGATGCCTTCTGTGCCTTAGTGAGCAGACCCTGGGTTTTAGATGAACTGAAATGGTGTTTTAGATGGAGGGAAGCGAAAAGGGTCACTTACCCTATGACTTTCCAACAGAAATCTAAGGGTTCCTGCGATTAAGAAATAAGGAGTAGTAGTGGTTAAGGTGCAGATTCCGAAGCTACGCTGAGTTCAGAGCTAGTTGGCTTAACCTCTCTGTGCCTCCCTTCCTCTTCTGGAAACTGAAGGTGACAATAGCACCTACTTTCCCGGGTTGTCGCCGAGGATAACCTGAGTGCAACCGAGGGATGTGTGAGAGTGGCGCCCTGGCACAGAGGAAGCACTCAGTGAACGCTGGCTGAAAATCCCGCCTTGAATCTGGAAAAACCGCCCGGAAACCCAGCGCGCTTTGTGAGCCAAGGCATCCCAGACCCCAAGAACAGTACTCGCACCCAAACGCCCGCTGGGGACACCATTTGAAGCGGAAACAATGCGCGCGCGCACGCACCCGCTCCCCGAGCGCGCCGCCCGCACGAGCGGCCCCCCCACCCCCTGCGCGCGTGCGTGCATCGCTGGCCTGTCAGGTCCCCGCGACCTGCCCGGCCGACCTGCTCGGGCTTCTCCGCCTGGCTTAAGTATTTCTTGCTGTCACCAAACACTCGGCAGCGGACAGACTGAAAAGGAAAAATAAATTAACTGTAAAGAAATAACACAGACCTCTCCACATTCTGCCACCCAAAACGGCCTCTCGATTCCCAAAGCGCTCTCTCAGGGTCACCACCCGGCCTGGAAAAAAGCCGGAAAAGATGGTCGGATGAGAGCAAGGTGGGCAATGAGCCGGATAGGTTAACGAAGGGCAGCGTCCTCCTCGAATTACCTCCCAAACCCCCAGCCGGTGATCCCCGCCCCCGCGGTAGGTCCGCAGAACCGGCCTGGGCCCGGACCTGGCTGTCCCTGAGCGGCCAAGGTCAAGGCTTCAGGCTGGTGCTTGCAGCTTGGGGCGACACACCTGCCTGCGACCTGCCAGAGACATTGCCTCTAAGGACGATGCTCGGCTCCCCTTGGTGGTACCCGGGTGCTCCATCTCCTGCCTCGCGGGCAGGAGAGTCAGCTTGGGGGTCAAACCCTTGGTCGAGGTCCCTCCCACGTGACTCAAGAAAGCATTTTTGAAAAGAATATTGAATTCGCTTTTGAGAACACTTACATGGCGAACTGATAATCATTTTGTTTTTATGGGAACATCAGGCACAAAAATCACAAAAATTTTGTGTGGGTTCAAGATTGCTTTCTCTCAACAATCCAGAGCACTTCAAAGTGAAAAGAAACTAATGTCTAAAGTTTTCTCTTATCTATCCTATGGAATGTGTATTAAAATCCTGAATGCTGGGGCACCTGGGTGGCCCAGTGGGTTAAAGCCTCTGCCTTCAGCTCAGGTCATGATCTCATGGTCCTGGGATTGAGCCCCTATCGGGCTCTCCGCTCAACGGGGAGCCTGCTTCCTCCCCTCTCTCTGCCTACCTGTGATCTCTCTGTCAAACAAATTTTAAAAAATCTTAAAAAAAATAAAATAAAATCCTGAATGCAAGAAGTCCATTGGAATTTTAGTTGTCTGTCAGGTGAACTTGACCAACTGGGCTAACTTTGAAGGACATAAAGACAAAAGTAAAATGATCAAGTAAGAATGTTAAAAGCCTACTAAGTATTTTGTAACTGTTGGTCTTGTATTTGAAATCAATTTTTTACCCTTGTTTTTTCTTGATGTTTTTTAATCTGTACATTATTGTCTTACAGATAGTGCAATCTCCCTTTGGAGCTGATTTGACCCCACTCCCCTTTTGGCAAAGCTTTTATTTGCATTTCCCTTGTGCACCCATCAGGTCTGTATATTAACAACATGCTTCATTTTTGGCACAACAGCCTCATTAATTATGTCAGCAGAGAGCTGGCATCAGGACTCCTGATAATTCCTGTTTCCTCTCTGCTGGCATTGTTGCTTCTGAACTACCAAACCTACCATGAGCAGGCTTTGTTTTCCCTCTGCCTTTCCACCCCACTCCACACTCCTGCACTCCTGTCTGCCCCCCTCCCGATTCTGCAAAGAACGGAACATGAGGTCCTAGAAGAATGCACTGTATCTACTAATTTGGTTATTACTTGGCTTGAAAAAGATTTTCTGGGCCTACATCCCAGATCCTTCTGGACTCTTGGATAAACTTTTGATGATGATGATGATGGTGGTGGTGATAACAGTACTTATCACTTATTGAGTACCTACTACATATCCAGTGCTTTAAAAAAAAAAGGTAGATTATGTCTTTTAATTCCTAAAACAACCCTAGAGGCAGCTATCATTATTTTTAATACCCATTTAACAGATGAGAAAGCTGAGGCTCAGTGAGTTAAGGTCATAGGGCCAGGCCTGGCAGGGTTGACGGTGGACTTTGATATGTCGCTGTTGCCATGCCATGAGGCAGTCCCCTCTCTCACAACACACAACAATGTTGGCAAAAGGTAATGAGGTGTGAAAATTGGAAAACCACTTCAAAAAGTTAAATAGAAGGTAATGTGGCCTAACCAAAGGTCGAGAAAGCCATCTCTGAGAGCGTGGATTCAGCAGATACAGCCCAGCAAGTACCATTGTCAAAAACACAAAACTAAAAGCTGGTTATGTTTCTTTTTTTAGTTTCTGAAGTTTCCATAGAAGTCTGAGATTCTGGCCAATGATTTCCCCTTGAAGCCTTGCCCAGTGACTAGGTAAGTAGGGCATAAGTGGTTTTTTTTTTTTTTCACAGATATTACTTCTGGTTTTGGTATTATACCATCATTCAGGCCATGATGTCCCCTTTCCTGCCACATCTGGCATCTTGGTTGACATCCCAGGTAAAACCCATAGAGAACTGATGGTTTGTGTCCCCCACTCCCAGGCCCTGCAGTGGCTGTTTTATTAAAGCAACTCATTGGTTACGAGGAGTTCCTTGAATATGAGGGTGCAGCCAGTCCTCAAAAACATTTATAAAGGATCAACTTTGTATCAGGCACTAAGCTGAGGCACTGCAGATAAGTAAATGTGGTCTCAATTCTAATTTTACTTAAAATTAGGGTTTTAAATAAATCAGAACAGCTGACTCAAGGGGCAGATAGAAACCAAGGTTGGAGGGACAGTTCATATCATGTTAGAGAAAGCAGACGGCAGGAAGGATCCAAGTGCATTCCTGGGTAAGAGAAGGAGGCTCTAAGGATTGGCTTTGTCATCAGTTACCAAAGATGAAGAGACCCTTTCAAGAATAGATGGGACAGATGCCTGGTCCATACCACAGGGTAAGGTGAATGGCTTCTCATAAACTACATTATTTTTTCCAAGTTACCAAAATTTGATATGTTTGATTTGAAAACTTCAAACCCTATAGAAGTAAAATACCTTGGCATTGGCCTTTCACTGTCCTCTGGCCTACGAGCTCATTCTAGAGATAACTACTGTGAACAGTTCAGTTGAATCAAAGGAACCTAGTGCTTCTTTCCTGAACACAACAGAGAAAAGGATCCCAAAGAAGATGGCCCAAAGGAAAGTAGAGCACAGACCTTATGGAGTCCCAGCTTGATGCAGGTCTAGGGTTACTAGACCCTTCTGTGGGGTAACTCATTTATGCCTTATCCTTGACTTCTGCTATCTGCTTTGGAGGAAAAGCCTAAGATAGGTAATATTTGTCTGTCACATGGAATCTAGGACTCAGTGGCAGTCACCACTGAGGCAAATGACCATCCCATCCTCTGGATAAGGCATTAACAGGTTCTGGTTAAATGCCAAATGAGTCCATCTGGTTGCTGCCGCAGTGAAGCCTTAGCCAACGTTAACGTCTTTATGTTAAATGAACTTATTACATTATTAGTGTGCAGAGCCTTGGGGAATGGAACTGGTGTGTTTTAAGGCAAGGAGGAGAAACTTGGGCTGGTGAATCAGTACCTGGGGTGGGACATTGTCATAGGGACTCTGGGCAGCTGGAAATCTGGAGGAAATTTGAAAGGGAAAGAAGGGGCCATGGCTCCAGGGGTGGGCTACATCCAGAGGATAAGCTTTGTACACTTTACAATTTTTGCCTCGGAGCAGTCAGTAATCTATATAGTATAAAGTTAGATTTGCATTGATTTTATTCATTTATATCAGCACAGACTTGTCAAAGGACTCTCCCTAAACCCACGCTGTTCCAGAACCTTGACCTTGAAGGAGTTTGAACACACCTTGAAGGCTGAGTGAGGAGGAGTAGCCATACTGCCATCAGGCCCCCTAATATCAATTCTCCCTCACGTGGCCCGTCACAGAAGACCGCTTGGCCCAGCCTTTCTTGTTCAGGGAGGCCATGTGACTGGATTCTGCTCCAGGGTTATGAGTGGGCGCGGTGTGTCCAGTGTCTCTGCAATGCCCTCTGTTTTAGGCTGGCTTCCCCAGAAATACATGCTGACAACAAGATTTCCAGTGCAAGTTGTTTATTTGAGAAGGTGATTCTAGGAAGCATAAGTAGGGGATTGAGGGAAGTGTGTCAGTCTGGATTTTCTGAGGAAAAGGTGGGATTCGACATACAAGGATTTTATTAGCAGAGACACATATGTGAAGGACAGTGGGGACGGAGACAGATGAGGCAGGGAGAGCTGGCAGACCACCAGGCAAAGGTGAATCCGACCCTAAGTGAAGAAGAGAGGGAAAGCCTTCAACTGCCTGCCAGTCTAAGGAAGGGTGGCAAAGCCAGCATCAGGAGTCCCAGTTCTCCAGGGAACGACCTGCTTTGGAGTCCTTGTGACAGCCGTTGACTGGGGCAGCCCATGGGAAGCAGGCCTCGCACAAACACAGCTGCTGGCTTCAGAGCACAGCAGCCAGCCTTAGTAGCCATACCCTCTGGTTGAAGGGAGTCAGTTAGGTGTATTCTCCTGCCACCCTTCCCTTAATGAGGGAAGGGGCATTAAGAGTATACTGGTGAGCAACTGGGGGCAACTGAGGCACAGCCTGCTGGGGCCCCCCTGGGGAGTGTAGGTATCCCACCCCACCTGAGGGGGACGGAGTGGGACTACACCACCACCTTCTTGCAGCTGCAAATTGGTTGGCCCTCACTACGGGAGCGAAACTGGCATGGCAACCAGCGTGGGCTCAACACCAAGCATGAATGTGCTAGAGACACTTTTTAAACTTCATTTTGAGAAAGCATTTCCATTTGCTCCTGCATGGAATCTTTCCAACCAGAGCTGCTAACAAACTGAACATACATGAACATACATAACAAACATGGTTATGCTTCCTCTTTCTTCATACTCCTCGCCTCCCTCCCCACTCAGTTCTGCTGGAGAATTAGAAAAGCGTTAAATGCTCCCAGAGTGAGGAACACAGGGGATTCTGGGAAAAACCAGATAGAACAATCCACCCCTCCCCACTGTAAGGACACACTACCTACCAAGTCCCTGATTATAAACATTTCTCTTCTTAACAACTCTGTGTGGAAACTTATGGTCAAGAAAACAAAAAAAGACTGGAAAGAAATATACTGAACTAAGCTGGTGGAATTATGGATATTTTTCTTTTATTCCATAAGGAAATGTGATTTTTATCTCTTTAATTTAAATGCTTACAGTAGGCTATTTTTTTCCAACTTAGAAAAGTTGTTTAAACTTTTTTTTGTATGTTTAAATAATTCCGTAATAGAAATTATACCTTAAAATTCAACACAATTATTCCTCTTACCTTTCCCATTTTTGCTACCTTAATACCCTCTGCTTCATGGTTTTCCCTTCACTGTCCCATTCTCCCTGCCATCAAAAAACAAAAGATACCATTAGTTCCAGATCCTTGGTGATTCGTTAGGGCACATGTGACCTTGGCTAGGTGGCAAACTTTCGTTATTCGTGGCTAAGAAGGTCATTAAATCCAAGGGGTGACGGTGGTGGGGTCTCACCTGAGGGGAAGTTGGCAGATGAAATTCGATCCGAGTTTATAGTCTGTCTTCTGAACAAATGATATCTCCTGCAGTAAAACCAACTAGCTAGTCATCGAATCTGTGTCTTCTTCTCCCTGTGAAAAATAGCAGGACCATATTTCCCAGATTCCTTTGCAGTTCATAAATATCCATGTGAGAGCTGCAGCCCATGGACAGGAGCAGAAGTAATGACACCACTTCCAGAGCTCAAGATGTTAGGGGCTTGGGTCCCTCCCTCATCACCACATGGAGGGGAGCTTCCCACCTAGCAGGAACACCCATTCTGGACTTGACTTGGCAGAGAAAATAACTTTCGATTGTATTAAGCCATGGAAGTGTGTGTTTGTTACAGCAGTGAGCCTCCCAGAACTAATACACTGTTAATCTCTCATGTCTGCCAAGCTGGCTCTAATTGCACAGAGTCCAAGGTGAATTTGACTGCAGAGACCAGTGGAACTCCACTTTTCTAAAGACCTGCAACCTGGACTCTTTTGCAATCACAATACAATGGGGAGGTAGACCCTTTGTTGTCCCCAATCTCATGATGTCTTCTAGATTACAGTAACTTTCCCCTAGTAAATATCAGATTTGCACATAGACGATCTAATTCCAGGGCCAGGAATGAAATTCTCTGGATTCCAAAATGCTGAGATTTGCACCTGACTGAAATCATCTGTGACTGCAATGCTCTTGATGCTGGCCTTGCGCTTGCCTGTACTTGGTCATTCCTTCCTCCCCTAGCTATGCTCCTATCCTGCTCTTGACATCCGGACTCCTCCTATTATTGGCTGCTGCTCTGGAAATGTATAGCCTTGCAAAGGATGACACGATCTCCCTCTTCCTTGATCTACTTAATCTGATTAGACACAAATTGTAATATGCCTTGATTCAGGGAACTTCCCTTTGCCAAATTAAGTCCCCTGAGATCTCTCATACACAGACCTTGATTTATGAACACCAGACTCTTTTGGTCCTCTGTGATTTTCTTTATTGAAACCATGCAATGCCAGCTCTCAAGCAAAAGAAAGCTGGCGATAAAATCTTGGTTTCCTATGAATTCAGAGAATTCAGGGAACATTAGAGGTCATGTGTTTCAAATACAGAATAAATCACTTTGCCCCTACAAACAGGATAACAATTAGAATAATAACCAGACAAACCCTGGGCTTTGATAGGACACTTGGTTTAATATTGAAATACTAATAAAATGATCTGCTATGACTATTTTCAGTAATTCAGCATTTCTCTTAAAAAATGCCTCATCTACTCTGAATTTCTCCAGCTGCAGTACACGGTGCACCTTCCTGGACCATAAGGAGGATAAAAACATTTACCATTTATTAAGCACCCACCATGTTCCCCGCACTGTGCCAAACAAACACCATCTACTTAGCGTTTCATCCCCATTTTAGAGATAAGGAAACATATTCAGAGAAGTTACCTGGCTAAGGTGTGGCGCACAGAATAATGGGCCCCCAAAGATCATCATGTCCTAATCCCAGAACCTGTGAATGGTTACCCTGCAGGGCCAAAGGGTCCTGGTGGGTGTAATTAAGTTAAGGACTTGGAGATGGGGAGATTATCCTACATTGTTGCAAGAGTCCTTATAAGGAAAAAAGGCAGGAGAATCAGAAAAGGAGGTGTGACAAGTAAGGCAGCAGCCAGAGTGATGTAGGGCCACGAATCAAGGAGTATGCCGGCAGCCTTTGAAGTTAGAAAAGCAAGAAAATGGATTCTTCCCTGAAACCTTCATGAAGAACACCACCTTGTCAACTGATTTTAGACATATGATCTCCAGGACTGTAAGATAATAAATTTGTGTTGCTTTAAACTACTAAATTTGTGGTGATTTGTCAGGGCAGCAATGGGAAACTGCTAAACAATGTCACAGGGATGTGGGGTGGTAGCGGCAGGATTGGAACAATGTTCTGTATGACTACAGAGACTGTGCTCTTTATTTATAAGTTAAATGGCCTTAGTACTTAAATATACGGTCTTTAAAATATGATTTTTATCTTACAGAAAATACTATATTAAGAAACAGAATATGCAACTCCAAGGATTATTTAAAGATAAACTATGGGAGGTCAAAAGAATACAATAGACCGAAAGAACAAATAGAAGGCATAGAACTAGGGTCATCTTTTTTTATTTTATTTTATTATTTTATTTTATTTTATTTTATTTTTTATTTATTTATTTGAGAGAGAGAGAGAGACCATGAGCAGGAGGGAGGAGCAGAGACAGAGGGAGAAGCAGACTCTTTAATGAACAGGGAGCCAGACATGGGGCTCAATCTCAAGGCCCTGAGATCACGACCTGAGTCAAAGGCAGACGCTTAACCAACTGAGCCACTCAGGTGCCCCTGCAGTCATCTTTATATAGTAAATTGGTACAATGATGTAGGTGCTATCTCAAAGCCATGCTGTAAGGATAGATTTTTTAGTTGATTGTGATAAGAAACTGCAGTTTAAAAACCAGTAATAAAGTATGTACGATGCAGTTAGAGAGCAGCCTTTCCTCAATACCCCGAAAGGGAAGCCTCCTGATTAATTAGAGTTTTAAATGCAAAAGGAGGGATGATAAAACTAATAGAGGAAGATGTATGAGAAGATCATAATCAAGAGATGGGAACTGTAAGGGAAATAAAGAACAATAGATCTAAGTGTATTAAGTGAAAAGATTTCTGTTCAATAAACAAATTTAAACAGGTATCAATCTGGAAAAACAGAGTCACAATAACTTGAAAAGAGAAAGAATTAATTTTTATACTCTACAAAGAACTCTTGCAAATTAACAAGAAAAACACAGGAAACTTAACAGAGCGTGGGCAGAAGATATGTGTTGTCGATTCGCAGGTGAGATTCTCAAACTCATATTAATGCAATCAGATAACTGCAATTAAAACAGTGCACACAACCAATTACACCCATAAGAATGGAGGAGAAATAGGAAGGTAATTAACATGAGGCTTGATGATATTGTGAAGAAATGGGAAATTTTGCGCACTACTGGTGGAAAGGGAGACTGAGACAGTTACGCAGGAGAGCTATCTGGCACATGCCCTAGGGCCCATGGCCCCTCACCTAGATAACATCCCAAAGACCTGCTCATAGGGGATCATAAATGGGCATTTATAAGGATATTCCCATCTGTGTTATTGGCTAGCAAAGAGATAGAGGCAATCCAGGGGCCTGTCCTTGGACATAATGGATAACATGGTGCAGACACAGCACAGGGTGTGCTTGGCATCTGTGAGCAACACACTCGCTGTACAGCTGTGTGGACAGATCTTAAAACACAACATTGAGTGAAAAAAGAAAGAACCAGAGCAAGCTCCAATGCCATATACACAAATTAAAACACAAAATAACTCTATATTCTACAAAGAAACGTAACTTATCCAAGGGCTTTTATCAAACACATTGAAGTGGGTGCCTAGGGGAAGAAGGGAATAGAAGGAGAGATCAGGGTTAAAAAGGAAAAGATATCAATAGAACAAAAATGATGATTCCTACAGAGCAACGATGATAATATGCTGTAACTTCAGATCTTTCTACACCTAAAATATTAGAAATAATAGTTCAGGACAAGGGAGGGGCTCTTCTTGCTAAGCCATGCCAGACTTAAAGAACTAGTCCCCAGGGGAAGCCACTTTTCCTGTCATGTCGGTTAGAAAATGTGAAGTGTTGACAGGTACCTAATGTCCTCTGATTCTGTAAAATACTCTGAGAGTTAGAAAGAACAGAAGCAGGGTAACCTACATCTTGAAAAGGCCTCTTAAAGTAAATCCACTTAAAATGGGAACCAAAATGTCATTTCAAGTAGTGAAAAAAAAATTAGAACAGCCTCTTTCGATGCTTCAAAAGTGCAACAAAACATTTCAAAGATATGCTTTATCTCCTACTTTATAAAACTGTATTTTTAATGCAACACTGGTCTGCTATCCTGCCCAGAGCTGGCAACCGTGCCACAAATATTGATTGGATGAATGAATGAACAAATGATGACCAGCTCTTAGAAAGAACAAAGGATGGGTGAATCAAGTATTACTTTTTTCTCCAGAGCTTTCCATCATTCTTTCTTTCGATTTTTAACTGGTTTAATTAACTCTGCGAGATGTTTTGGTTTTGCTGAGCTTGCCTGGGACCCTGGCGATGCTCCAACTTCACATGTATGAATTTTGTGAAAACCTGCATATTCACACGTAGTGTGCTTTCTCTTTGCAGTTGATCTGCATTGTATTTGCCTTGCAGGCATGCATGGGGACATTTTGATGGGAACCATTTTCATAACTGATCATTGAAAAGTAACTTTTGAATCCTTATGTTCTCTTCTGCTCACCTTGCAACCCTGTTCCTCTGAGAACTCAATGAATGCTCAGGTTACGGAGCTGCTCGTCACTAACTCCACTTTGCAGGTAAGAAAACTGAGGCTCACAGAGGTGAAATGCTTGCCCCAGGTCTCATGGCATGAAAGTGGCAAACCACAGAAAGTGTGATGGGATGCAGCCTATTCACTTTTCTGACCCTCAAGCAACTTTATCGGGGAGTCTCTGTCATTGGTCCCACTTTATAGAAATGACATCGTGCCATTGAGGCTCAGAGAGACTAACTACCCATGAGGAGTCTTAATAAGTAGAATGCAATTTTAACCGAGGCCAATTTGGGATTTTCACTTTGTCTGCCTCCTCTGGTTTCTCAACTCCTGATTTTTTTCCTTTTTTTTATTGTGGTAAAATACACATAACATAAACTTTACCATCTTAATAATTTGAAAGTGTACAAGTTCAGTAGCATTAAATATTGTTGTGTAACCACTACCACATCCATCTGCATAACTTATTTCATTTTATAAAACTGAAACTCTGTACCCTTTAAACAGTAACTCCCCATTAGCCTCCCCACCCAGCCCCTTGTAACCACCATTCTTTCTGTCTCTATGATTTTGACTACTTTAAGCAGTAAAGTGGTGGAACCATATATATTTGTCTTCTTATGACTGGCTTATTTCACTTAGCATACTGTCCTTAAGGTTCATCCATATTGTAGCATATTTCAGAATGTCCTTTCTTTTTAAGGTTGAAAAATAATCCATTGTATGTATATACCACATTTTGCTTATTTGTTCTTCCATCAGTGGACATTTGGGTTGTTTCTACCTTTTGGCTATTGTGAACAATGCTGCTGTGAACATAGGTATATGAATATCTCTTTGACACCCTGCTCTCAATTTTTTTGGATACATGCCTACAAGTTGGATTGCTGGATCATAGGGTAGTTGTAGTTTTAATTTTTTGAGGAGCCTTTACATTGTTTTCCACAGCAGCTATGCCATTACCTTCCCCCCAGCAATGTTTAAGGATCCCCTTTTCTCCACATTCTCGCCAACACTTGTTCTCTAATATCTTGATTATAGCTATACTGATGGTATTAGGGGGTATCTCATTAGAGTTTTGATTTGCATTTCTCTAATGATCAGTGATGTTTAGCATCTTTTCATGTACTTGATGGTCATTCATACATCTTTTTTGGAGAAGTGTCTGAATAAGTTTTTTGCCCACCTTTACTTGGTTTCTTTGGTTTTGTTGTTGTCAAGTTTGAGGAATTCTCTATATATTCCGGATATTACTCCTTTATCAGATATATGATTGACAAGTATTTCTGCCCATTCTATGTGTTGCCTTTTTGCTTTATTGAACATGTCTTTCAGTGCACACCGTTTAAAAATATTCACAAAGTCCAATTTGTCTTCAACTTTTAATTTTTTTAAAAAAATTATTTGAGAGAGAGAAAGAGAATGAACAGGGAGAAGGGTCAGAGGGAGAGGAAGAAGCAGACTCCCTGCTGAGCAGGGAGCCCAATGAGGGCTCAATCCCATGACCCTGGGATCATGACCTGAGCTGAAGGCAGACAGTTAATTGACTGAACCACCCAAGTGCCCTTCAACTTTTAATTATTTTTCACGATCTCATTCCTGCCCTCTCGCATCACCATTTCCTTTCAGCTTTTGAGGAAGTTTGGGGAAACAGCATGGTTTGATAATCATCTCTCTGATGACAGATCCCAGCTTGGCATTTTCACAAAGTCATACAGTGTAAGTGCCATTATTATTAAGTCTTTATTAACATTGTCCTGCATATGCATTATAGCCTGGGTCCTCCACGCTCCAAAAGTAGACTCTGAAATGAGGACTTGGGTGCAGGTGATTTATCTAGGAGGTGATTCCAAAAAGTAGGAATGAGGGAGGGTGGGGCAGGGTAAAAGGAAAAGCCACTAGAAGATTGTCATGTTGAGGTCATCACTATGAGCAACTAGATTTAAAGACCGCAGTTGACACTCTGGGGGGTTATGATGCTTCTCAGAACTGTCCCCTGTGGGTCTCCACTTATCCTATAGCTCCTACCATCCATGGATCGACACTGTCCTGTATGTTTGGGCTGTGCATAGCGGGTGGTGAGTTGACCCTGGATTCCCCTGCAGAGAGGAAGACTTACTCCCTGGGTCCTGATAGTGCTGCCTAAAGATGGCCATCAGCTATCAGCCTTCCTGGGGATGACTCAGAGAAGAAAAACTGCCTCATCCAAGGACACACTTCCTTCCAGGGGAGCCCACAGTCTATCAATGATGGGCTATAAAGGCCTGACAATCCCCCTAAATAGGACAACTTTGCAAGGCTATCACAGCAGCCAGAGCATGCTGAAGGCTCAGCTCAAGTTCTCTTTGGGACCACATCATGGCTGACTTCTTCCTCTGCCCCCACCTACCTACATAATGTTCCTGCCTCAGGGGTTGATGCCCAGAGCACTCCCCAGCAAGCCAGAGCAGGCACAGCCTGTCTATACACCCCTTCTCCTTGAGGCAAGGGAGGCCCCAGAGAAGGAAGTGAACAACCCTTAGCTTATGGAGGGATTTTGCAGGCCAAAGGGGCAAAGAGACACACAGCTCACCAGGGTTATAATGGCACACAAGGCTTGTGAGGGGCAAGAACCAGGGCCCAAGGGGCATCTGCTACCACATGAGTCAGAGGTGATTCCTAAGCTGTCAAATGAATCTGAGTCTTGCCCTACTAAAGTTTAATGATAGTAATAATTCATTGCCATTATTTTTGAGCACCTCAATATGTCCAGATAAAATGATGTTAATGGGAAGGAGAAGTGGAAAGCTATGAAATCATGAATAGTCATGATGAGAACAGACAGAGGCTAAGGACACACTGGCTATTGAACCAAAAGCAAAAATCCTGTTCCTTTCATAAGCCCAGTAGCTGACTTCCCATTTAATGCCTTCAATCCTGCAGGCCAGCCCCCTGCTGTGATGCTGGTAGAAGCTGGAATCATCACCATTCCACTGCTACCCTCCAAGTGCTTCATGGAGAGTACTTCATCATAAAGGAGAGCCTATGTCCAGCTTTATTCCACCCAAGTTACTGAGATGAGCTGAGACCCATAATCAGAGGAAGGATAACTGCTTCTGTCTGTACTGCCGGGGAATCCAAAATGGTACCAGAAAGAAGGTTGTGAGGAGCTAAGACATGAGCAAGCAAGAAGGGCTGAGAACATTACTGATCTCAATTCTGTGCTTACCTGGGTTTTTGCCTATGCATGATGCTCTGTTTTGTTTTGTTTTAATCCCTGTTTCAGGGTATTCCACAGTTCATTTAAAGGAACTCTCCAGAAGGGAAACCAGAAGGAAAGAAAACAGCAGGGTTGAAACTCTAATAGGGGATATAGGAATTTTCTTTTATATACCTAAGAACAAAATACAAGAGAAGATAAGAATAGTGAAGAAAATAATTGCAGTAAAGATGATGGAAACACTGGCTGGTCTGAAAAGATGCTGAAGAATTTCAAAATAACTGAATTTTGTACTCAAGGTACTTAGTCCTCTGACTGGGGCTGGTGGCTCCTTCCTAATGAATATTTATGAAGTCTGGGGGTCTGAGAGTCCAGAGATGCTCCAAATTACATCTGGGGAAAAAGAGAGTCACTTAATAAGACAACAAAGTTGAATAATTGTGGAAAGCCATGCAAAATATCTAGAGGCACCTCCAGTCCTGGTCTTTTGGCATAGAGCCAAGCAAAGGCATGTTCTATCTTTTCTTCCCTCCCGAATGGAAATTAACATAACAGTATTCAGGAGAAGGGATTTTTGTAGACCCCTGAGTACCTGACTTGGCAAAAGTGAGACTCAGAATTTCCCACAGCAAAGTGAGTGGTGATGGACGCTTCTGGCAGACTAGGCATTGGGTTTAACAAAGTCAACAGCTAAAGGAAAGCATCACTGAGAATTCTCTGAATCGTCCAGAAGAAAAAGGCATAATATGTGGTTGTCATGTCACTGCCAATTACCTTTAACCTATTCTCCAATTTACCCAACTGGGAGAGGCTTTGATTGGATTAGTCAGGCAATATCATCACTACCAGATCCTTCTTCATTGAAGTCAATTAACTTGCCACGAATTCCTATGAGACTGAGTTTCTGAAGGATGAGGACCATGTCCTCTTCTTTTGTGGCTGTGCTTAGCATGTAGCATATGCTCAGGGTCTGTTGGCTAAATGGGTAAAAGGAGCTAGAGGTTGCTGATGTGAATACCCAACCTTCATAATTCTCCCTCTTGCCCATCTGTCCTTCCTCCTACTCCCTACCCACAAATGACTCAGGGGCTCATTTCTTAAGAACATATTAACTACCATTGGGATTTGCTTTTGGCCTGGATTTTCCAGATAGTCATATCCAAGAGATCTCCAAAATAAGAGGTTAGTGGGAAATAAAGAACAGAAATGAATGACACTTATATTCCAACAGAAGAATCCTAAGCAATTAGAATAAAAATGCAGGAGGCAAGGCAGAGGGAGTGTAGAGCAGAGGGGGATCCAGTTACACTGGTTTTGTAAAATTTAATAAAACGTATAATTGACCCTCATTAGATTTATTCACATTACAAAGAGAAAGCTGTTTGCTAATGAGAAAAGCTTTATTCCCCAAATTTCAGATCACGAATTCATTTCCCCTCTTCCTTGCTGGTTTGGCACATTTTTAAATGGCTTGGTTAAAACAATTATTAATCCTAAATTAAATATCCATGACAATTAATCCCCCAAGAGCCAAAGAAAGTTGCTATTGCTTTCTACCTCATTTTCTCTGTGACCAAGTTGTTACTAGCTCTCTCTAATGCTGCGTGTGAGCTTTATTAAAGCAGAAGAAATACACTCTAGGTTAAAGGGGAGAAAATAAATAAAGACAAAATAGGGACAGTGTAAAGGTTTGTTAATTAGGCCACAGGCGGGCATTTTTAGCTTTGTTTTACTGTGTACTTCTTATTAAAGATTACATTTAAAATCGAAAGGGCAAAATGTTTATTATTAGCTGTATACCTCATCTGTAAAATATGAATAAAAATTGTACCTCATAAACTGTTGCAAGGCTCAAATGAGTTAACCCATGTAAATTGCTTAGAACAGTGCAGAGTGCCCCACAAGGCCTGATCCATGCCAGCTGTTATCATTATTATGCCCTGTGTGTTCCTTCCAGGGACTTTGGGTATTATTTTGACATTATGTCAAATTATATTTTTAAAAATATCTGTTCAATGTTTAATTTGGACAGACTCTGAGAAACTAATTCTCTCTCTTTTTAAGATTTATTTATTTAATTGAGAGAGAGAGAGAGAATGAAAGAGAGAGAGTGAATGAACAGGAGGAAGGGCAGAGGGAGAGGAAGAGAGAGAATCCTTGAGTGGACTCCCCACTGAGCACAAAGCCCAAAGCAGGGCTCAATCCCAGGACCCTGAGATCACAACCTGAGTCAAAATCAAGAGTTGGCCACTCAACCAGCTGAGCCACCCAGGACCCAAAACTAATTTTCTTATAAAAAACACATATTTTCAGGGCACCTGGGTGGCTCAGTGGGTTAAAGCCTCTGCTTTCGGCTCGGGTCATGATCTCGGGGTCCTGGGATGGAGCCCCACATCCAGCTCTCTGATCGGTGGGGGCCTTGTTTCCCCCTCTCTATCTCGGGGGGCCTGCTTCCCCCTCTCTCTCTGCTTGCCTCTCTACCTACTTGTGATCTCAAGCTCTCTCTCCGTCAAATAAATAAATAAAAACTTAAAAAAAACCACATATTTTCTTCTGTTTGAAATAAAAGTAATTACAAACCTTCCTCTACTTATGATGGTGTTACATCTCAATAAACCAATCATAAGTTGAAAATATCATTAGGTCAAAAATTCATTTAATAACCTAAACCTACCAAACATCATGGCTTAGCCTGGATTACCTTAAATGAGCTCAGAATACTTACATTAGCCATGGTTGTGGAAAATCATCTAACACAAAGCCTGTTTTATAATGAAGTGTTGACTATTTCATGTAATTTACTGAAAACTGTACTGAAAGTGAAAAATGGAATGGCTGTAAGTGTAATATACTGAGAGCATTTCATCCTAAAGCAACAGATACACATTCTTCTCTAGTGCACATGGAAAAGAACAGATCACATACTGGGTCACAAATCAGATCTCAACTCGTACCAAAAGATTGGGATCATTCCTTGCATATTTTGGATCATAATGCTTTGAAGATTTTTTTTTATTTATTTACTTGACAGAGAGAGAGAGGGAGAGATCACAAGTAGGCAGAGAGGCAGGCAGAGAGAGAGGGAGAGGCAAGCTCTCTGCTGAGCAGAGACCCTGATGTGGGGCTCGATCCCAGGACCCCGAGATCATGACCTGAGCTGAAGTAGAGGCCTTAACCCACTGAGCCACTCAGGCACCCTGGATCACAATGCTTTGAATCTGAACTCAATCACAAGAGGAAATTTGGAAAGAACGTAAATACGTGGAGGCTAAAGAGCATCCTCCTAAAGAATGAATGGGTCAACCAGGAAATTAAAGAAGAATTAAATAAATTCATGAAAACAAATGAAAATGAAAACACAACTTCAAAACCTCTGGGATACAGAAAATCGGTCCTAAGAGGGAAGTATATAGCAATACCAGTCTTTCTCAAGAAATGAGAAAGGTCCCAAATAAGCAATCTAACATTACATCTAAAGAACCTGGAGAAAGAACAGCAAATAAAGCCTAAACCCAGCAGGAGTAGAGAATTAATAAAGATTAGAGCAGAAACCAATGAAATAGAAACCAAAAGAACAGTAGAACAGATCAACAAAACTAGAAGCTGGTTCTTTGGAAGAATTAATAAGATTGATGAACCCTTGGCCAGACTTATCTAAAAGAGAAAGGACCCAAATAAATAAAATCATGAATGAAAGAGGAGAGAGCACAACCCACACCAAAGAAATGCAAACAATAATAAGAACATATTATGAGAAACTATATGCCAACAAATTAAGCAATCTGGAAGAAATGGATGCATTGCTAGAGACATATGAACTACCAAAACTGAACCAGGAAGAAATAGAAAACCCTAACAGACTCATAACCAGCAAGGAAATTGAAGCACTAATCAAAAATCTCCCAACAAACAAGAGTCCAGGGCCAGATGGCTTCCTGGGGGAATTCTACCAAATATTTATAGAAGAATTAATATGTATTCTTCTGAAGCTATTTCAAAAAATAGAAATGGAAGGAAAACTTCCAAACTCATTCTATGAGGCCAGCATTACCTTGATACCAAAACCAGACAGAGACCCCATCAAAAAGAATTACAGACCAATATCCTTGATGAATGTGGATGCCAAAGTTTTCACAAAGATACTAGTTAATAGGATCCAAAAGGACTTTAAATCCCATGACCAAGTGGGATTTATTCCTGGGCTGCAAGTGTGGTTCAACATCTGCAAATCAATCAATGTGATACACTACATTAATAAAAGAAAGGACAAGAGCCATATGATTGTCTCAAAAGATACAGAAAAATCATTTGAAAAAATAAAACACTCTTTCTTGATTAAAAGTCTTCACAATGTAGGGTTAGAGGAAAATACCTCAATATCAAAAAAGCAAATGTCATTCTCAGCGGGGGAAAAACTGAGAACTTTTCCCGTAAGGTGAAGAACACACAAGGGATGTCCACTATCACCACTGTTGTTCAACATAGTACTAGAAGTCTTAGCCTCAGCAATCAGACAACAAAAGAAACAAAAGGCATCCAAATCAGCAAAGAAGTCAAACTCTTACTCTTTGTAGATGACATGATATTCTATGTGGAAAAGTCAAAAGACTCCACCCCAAAATTGCTAGAACTCATATAGGAGTTTAGTAAAGTGGCAGGATATAAAATCAATGCACACAAATCAGTTGCATTTCTATATGAGACAGAAGAAAGAGAAATCCATTGCATTTCTATTTAGTAACAACAAGACAGAAGAAAGAGAAATCTCATTTACAATTGTACCAAAAACCATATAATACCTAGAAATAAACCTAACCAAATAGGCAAAGGATCTGTACTCAGAAAACTATAGAGGCTGGTGGTGGGTGTTGAGAAGGGCACGTGTTGCATGAAGCACTGGGTGTGGTGCATGAATAATCAATCTTGTAACACTGAAAAATTAAAATAAACATATTTGGGGAGAAAAAAATAAAAATAAAACCAAAACACACACAAAAAAATAAAACAAAAATAAATAAATAAATACATATAAATTGTGTGTATATATACAATGGGTATGTATATCTATACACATACATATATATATACATATACATACATATTTTTATACACACAATTTATATATATACACAATTATACATATTACACATTATATATTGTGTACAATACAAACACAATTTATATGTATTTATATATACAATTCTAAACATATGGGATGGAAGTTTTGACAGGTTTTGGACTTTCTTAGGCTTGGGCTTGAATCAAAGCTCTGTTATGTGACCCTGAGCATTTGAAATATTTTAATTTGCCAAATGTGGTTGTTATAACTATGTTGATGTGTTAGTTGAGGAATAAATTGCTATAAGGTATATACTGAAAAAAAAAAGAAAGAAATTGAGGAAAACACAAAGAAATGAAAAAACGTTCCATGCTCATGGATTGGAAGAACAAATATTGTTAAAATTTCCATGCTACATCTGAAACTAATGATGTACTGTGCGTTGGCTAGTTGAATTTAAATTTAAAAATAAAATGCTACCTAGGGCAATCTACACATTCAATGCAATTCTTATCAAAATACCATCAACTTTTTTACAAAACTGGAACAAATAATCTAAAATTTGTATGGAACCAGAAAAGACCCTGACTAGTCAAAGGAATGTTGAATAAGAAAACCAAAGCTGGTGGCATCACAATCCCAGACTTCAAGCTCTATTACAAAGCTATAATCATAAAGACAGTATGGTATTGGCACAAAAACAGACACATAGATCAATGGAACAGAAAAGGGAACCCTGAAACGGACCTTCAATTCTATGGTCAACTAATCTTTGACAAAGCAGGAAAGAATAGCAAGTGGAAAGCGACAGTCTCTTCAACAAATGGTGTTGGGAAAATTGGACAGCCACATGCAGAATAATGAAACCGGACCATTTCCTTGACACCATACACAAAAATAGACCTAAATGTGAGACAGGAATCTATCAAAATCCTAGAGGAGAACACAGGCAACAACCTCTTCAACCTGGGCCACAGCAACTTCTTGCTAGACATGTCTCCAAAGGCAAGGGAAACAAAGGCAAAAATGAACTATTGGGACTTCATTAAGATGAAAAGCTTTTGCACAGCAAAGGAAACAGTCAACAAAACCAAAAGACAACCGACAGAATGGGACAAGATATTTGCAAATGACATATCAGATAAAAGGCTAGTATCCAAAACTGATGAAGAACTTATCAGTCAATACCCAGAGAACAAGTAATCCAATCAAGAAATGGGCAGAAGACATGAACAGACATTTCTGCAAAGACATCTAAATGGCCAACAGAATATGAAAAAAAGCTCAACATCATTTGGCGTCAGGAAAATGCAAATCAAAAACCACAGTGTGATATCACTTCACACCAGTCAGAATAGCTAAAATGAACAAGTCAAGAAATGACAGATGTTGGTGAGGATGTGGAGAAAGGGGAGCCCTCCTACACTGTTGGTGGGAATGCAAGCCAGTGTAGCCACTCTGATAAAGAGTATGGACATTCCTCAAAAAGTTGAAAAAAGAGCTACCTTATGACCCAGCAATTCAACTACTGGGTATTTACCCCAAAGATACAAATGTAGTGATCTGAAGGGGCATGAGCACCCCAATGTTTATAGCAGCCATGTCCACAAAAGCAAACTCAGATGTCCGTCAGCAAATGAATGGATAAAGAAGATGTGATTTATATACATACAATGGAGCATTACTCATCAAAAAAAATGAAATCTTGCCATTTGCAATGACATGGATGGAACTAGAGGGTATTACGCTGAGTGAGATAAGTGAATCAGAGAAAGGCAATTATCATATGATCTCACTGATATGTGGAATTTAGGAAACAAAACAGAGGATCATTGGGGAAGGGAGGAAAAAATAAGACAAAACCAGAGAGGGAGACAAACCATAAGAGACTCTTAATCATAGGAAACAAACTGAAGTTTGCTGGAGGGGATAAGGGTGGAGGGATGGGGTAACTGGGGGATGGACATTAGGAGGGTACATGATGTAATGAGCATTGGGTATTCTATAAGACTGATGAACACTGACCTGTACCTCTGAAACTAATAATACATTATATATTAATTAATTGAATTTAAATTAAAAAAAAAAAAGAATGGCTGTAAGTGTATAGGCTGTTGACCCTCCTGAAGGTGTGGATGACTCCAGATCTGTGGTCACTGCTGCTGTTCAGCATCACGTGAGAGGATCGTGCATATCACTAACCTAGGGAAAGATCCAAGTTCAAAATTCAGAGTACAGTTTCTTCGGAATGCATATCACTTTCACACCATCATAAAGTTGAAAAACTGTAAGTTGAACCATCATAAATCAGAGACAGTGTGTACACATATTTGTTCTATGCAATTTTCTGGACCAGAAAAACTGGGCAGCATTTTAAATGTTTTAACTATTTAAATCATAAACCATTCCTTCTGTTACTCATTTTTCTGTTTCAAAATTTTAGCAACATTAGCTGCTATATTCAGTGATGGCCAGCTGACTAGGCTTGCCCCTGGTGTGTCCACCTCTCATGAGTCAATGAAAGAGATGCACGACAGAGTACAGCCGGTGTTGGTCACCTATTTCTGTGCAGGTCCAACCCTCCTTGGTAGGAATGGGGTCAACTCCTCTTTGTGAATTGTAACAAACCTAGACAGAGTTAGACTGGCATTAGGGTATTTTATTTCCATTTGAGGATATCTATCTTTTTCCCTTAGAAGGCAGCCTAATTTACATTTTTCTAGTCACACACAAGATGCTGTGTCTAGAAGCCTGAGTCCATGGACAGCACACTCTCTAGGGTGCATTTAAGCACTCTTTCCTGGCTGGCATCTCTGATCAGGTGTCCTCATGGACCACACTTTAACCTCAGATGACCTCCAAACAATTCCTACCTCATTCACACTCTTTTCAAGTTTTCCTTCTAGTTGTCTTCTTATTTCCACAGAACACTCAAGTTATTTCAAGGTAGGGCCAGTGCAGCCTGTGGAAAAGCAAGGAGAGGAAATTAGAGGTTCAGAGGGCCAGCAAGTAGGAGATCAGGGTTTCCTCATTCAGATTTTACTCTGATCTGGAAATGAGTTGCCCTTTGGGTTCCAGTGCAATCTGTGCCATTTATCTGTCAGTCTCTCAAAGGTAAACTAGAATGTCTCCCTGCAGGTAGTCCCTCTGATAGTGAAATGGGCAATTTCTATCCTTGTCTAATTTTTGTCTTCATAGCCACTTCACGACATAGGTATCTGTACAGCTCAGAGACACCCAAGTAGAGTGGTTTTGTGAAATAAGAATTTTATTTCCCTCACGTGACACGAAGTCCAGACAAGTTGCAGCCCGAGGCTTGAAGAGCTGGTTGAGGAGTTAATTATCAGGAACCCAAGACCCTGCTCCATCACCATTCCTGAGCATATGTCTTCCATCCTCATTGTTACAAGATGGCTGCCCTTCCTTCAAAAACAGCATTTCTGTCCCAGACAAGAAGAAAGGGAAGGGCAGAGAGTAAAAGTCACATAGCAGCTGAGTCTGGCTCTTTTTATAACAAAAACAATAGCTCTCCTTGAAGCCACCCCAGCAGGCTTCTGACCACCTCTTACTGGCAAGGAGTAGCCGTTTGGTCACTCCTGGGTGAAGGGATCCTGGGCAGGGGAGCACTTTATCTGTGACACTGCTTCTCCAAATAAGACTGGGGTTCCATTGGCAAGAATGGAGAGGGAATGGAAGTAGAGGAGGAGCAGCGTCTGCTTTAGTACTATTATTCCTATCTTACTGATGAGGAAACAGCTTTGGAGAAGCTTGGGCCTGCTCAAAGCCATGCACCTGGTCAGTGAAAGAGCCAGACCGCCCTTCCAGATCCTCCATCTGTGCACAGGCCTGTGTGCGATGGTACCATGAGCAGGAGCATGGAAGAACCAGGTCAGTGTTCCTCCTGCACCATGATAGAGACACAGTTGGAATTCAAATGTAAGAAATGATTTATTTTTTGTGTTTCTGGGTAATATCTTTCATTTATTTGCCAGTGTTGTGGATATAATTTGTGTTTCACCTGTTTTACTGACAGAAAAAAGTTCAAGCGACTAATCCAACTATTTACTTAGTCAGTGGTGGAACTGGGAACAGTGCCAGATTCATGATGAGTTGAAGGAAGATGAGCATTCCACCTGGTTGGATACACTATCCTGCTCTATGAGAGAAAACCTAGAAAAACCAAAGAGATAGAATACCTATGGGATTGATAAACAACATCTCCATCATGCTTCTTTAATGAGGTTGACTCAAGAATTTAAAATTTTTTCGAGAGCTGTTGGATGTGGGTCTGGGACCGTTCAGAACTGAGAGATGCCCTGGCAGATGGGCAAGAGTATTATTTGATTCTTTCTTCAGGGGCGGTGTACAACATACTGTCAAGAAGGAGGTTGCTGCCAGCCTCGTGAGCCATCTATACTTACCAGTTCATGGCAGGGTCTCCTTCACTGTGTACTATCTACTTATCTATCTATCTATCTATCTATCTATCTATCTATCTATCTATCATCTATCTATCTATCTATCTATCTATCTATCTATCATCTATCTATCTATGAATAACCTTGGATGCTAGTTAGATCAGAAGAGTCATAAAATCCAAATGCAAACCTACATAGGTTATTGGTGTATAAAGGTCAACCCATGGCCAAAAATACTGTTCTACTCTTAGTCACTCCCACCACATGCCTCATTTTAGGCCTTTGCCTAGGTAGGCCTTCGGCTGGACCTGACCTTTCTCCTTACCTCAACCTCCCCCAGAGTAGCCCCTTTGCATCTTTCTAGCCTCTGGTTAGCCATCACTTGTCCTGTAGGACAGGATTAGGATTCCTGCCAAAGGGCTCCCATAGTCCAAAGTCAGAACCAGCCATGATGCATGGTTAGCATAACTAGTGTGATCATATTATTTACCGACTAAACTAGAACCCTTAGGAAGGAATGGCAACGCTATTAGTACTTACACAAGAACACCCAGCATAGACAAGGCCATGTGCGCAACCCCACTGAGTTTAGAGATGTTAAAATATAAACATAAAAAAGGATACATCTTTAAATCAGTGAAATATGGCATTTAACTTTTCAGATTGTCTAGACAAGTGAACACTGTCTTCCATGGCCTTTGTGCATATTCTATTGTTACGGGATGTTTATTTTGTTTTTTTCTTAAGTGATAGAACCCCACATGGGCGAGTTCTTGGGGAAGCAACCACTTTGGTGCACTGCTTGCAGGAGTGGAACTTGGTCAATGTATCTGGAAGATTCCTGACACCATGTGTCAAATGCCTTAAAATCACTCATACCCTTTGACTCAGCATTTTTTTTCTTTTCTTTCTTTTTTTTTCTTTTTTCTTTTTAAAAGATTTTATTTATTTATTTGACAGAGAGAGAGAGATCACAAGCAGGCAGAGAGGCAGGCAGGGGGGAGAATAGGAAGCAGACTCCCTGATGAGCAGATGTCCCTAAATGGGACTCAATCCCAGGACCCTGAGATCATGACCTGAGCCGAAGGCAAAAGCTTTAACCCACTGAACCACCCAGGTGCCCTAGACTCAGAATTTCTATCTCTGGGAATTTATCCTATAAAAATATTCAATGTTTGGCAAAAAAATTTTCATATTCATAATAGCATACATAAAAACCAGGAAATAATTTAAATATTTTACCTATAAATTAGGTTAGGTAAATTATGGTACAAATTGACAGAAGTTATAGATAGACTATGTGAGCCATTGAAAGATTGTTGTAGAAGTTGCTTTAATGACATTTTGTTAAACAAAAAGATTTACAAAATAAGTCAGATGATTAATTTTAATTTGTAAAATATTTGTAAAAAGAAACCAAAGATGTTTTTTCTATATGTCAGAAAAACATGAAGGATATATATACACCAGAAATTGTTTGTGGTAATTTTTTTCTCTGTACACTTTTTAATATTTCCCAAATTAAATATAGGTAAAATTATAAAAAATGGACTGAATGTGTACTCTTATATAAAAAAATTTTAGTTAGTGTTTCTGTGTTTCTGTACTTCATCTGAGTCTAGGAAAAGAGACATACTTTTGAAACACATTCTCCCCAAAACTGGAAGCTGGTTTGGGGTAACAAAGCCAAGCATCTTGTCTGACTAAACATATTTTCTTTTTGGCATACAAAGAGCCAGTTTTGTACATAGGATCATACTTTATACTGTTCTTCTAAAGAATGTTTTTAAAGAGAAAGAATAGGTTTTCCTATTCTTTTTCATGCAGCTGTCCTGAACTGGACTCAAAGTAAATATCTAGAAAACGGTGTGCATCTTTCAGCAGAAATGCTGACTCCCTCCAGGCTTTGGTTCCCAAGATCCCAGCCACCCTGCAGAATGATGACATCACACCATGGTCAATGGCAGCAAGGCGAGCAGCTTTTCTAGGGCTGGTCCCAATGCCTTAGCCTCAAACCTCTCGAACATCAGAGAATCTGTACTGAACAGCACAAAGCAAGATGTAGGATGGGTGTTTCTATGTTCAGGTAATTTCTGATTGCCTTTCATTTCTACCCTTCCATATGCAGTTCTGAAAGTTCAGGGGTGGAAGACCTCAAACTATATTCCCAGTCTCCCTGCTGCAGACATCATGTTAGACTTGGCCAACAGAGACATCGGCTCGAGATCAGATAGAAGGAAGAAGAGAGAAGCTATCTGCTCTGGTGTCTGTATGGGTAACATAATAGCAATTGGAAAGGATGATTCCAGATTCAGCAGTGAAGCCCCAACAGCCTTTTTCTGCAGTTCTAGCCCTGGTTTAGGAATGCTCAGCATCTTCCCAGCACAGCAGCAGGTGCAAGCTCATGGGTTCTAACCCAAAGGCACAAGTAGTTTCTGATCTCAAGATCTTACTCCTTCTTTCCCCATTGTTCTTCCAGCCCTTCCAATGTGACTGTAACCAATTTTCCTAAAACAAAACAAAACAAAACAAAACAAACTGTAGCTAACATTTGTCCCCAGACTTGGTTACAAAGAAAAGATTCACTCTCTTAGCAACTTTCAAATGTCCAATACAATATTCTTAACTATAGTCACCATGCTGTGCATTACATCCCCATGACTTATTTATTTTACAGCTGAAATTCTGTACCTTTCAATCCTCTTATCCCATTTCACCTACCCCTCCCCCCACAGCCTCCCTATCTCTGGCAACCACCAATCTGTTCTCTGGATCTATGAAATTGGTTTTTGTTTGTTTGTTTGTTTTAGATTCCACATATAAGTTAGATCATATGGTGTTTGTTTTTCTCTGCCTTATTTCACTTAGCATAATCCTCATCCATGTTATCTTCAATGGCAAAGTTTCATTCTTTTTTATGGCTGAATATTATTCCACTTCTACTTTCTTTATCCATTCATCCATTGATGTACACTTAGGTTGTTTCCATATCTTAGCTATTGTAAATTCTGCTAGGATAAACATGCAGATACAGATACCTTATCAAATTAGTTTCCATTTTCTTTGGATAAATACCTACAAGTAGAATTGCTGAATCACATGATATTTCTATTTTTAATTTTTTGAGGAACTTCCATGCTGTTTTCCATCATGGCTATATCAATTTACATTACTACTAACAGTATATAAGGGTTCCCTTTTCTCCACATCCTCACTAACACTTATTATTCCCTGTCTTTTTGAAAATAGCTATTCTAACAGGTATGAGATAATATTTCATTGTGGTTTTGCTCTGCATCTCCTTAGTGGTTAGTGATGCTGAGCACCTTTTCACGTACCTGTTGGCCATCTGTATGTCTTTTTTGGAAAAATGTCTACTCAGATCCTCTGCCCATTTTTTTAACTGAATTCTTTTTTCATTGTTGTATGAGGTTTTTATATATTTTGGTAATAAACTCCTCACCAGATATATGATTTGCAACCTCTCTTCTATGAGTAGGTTGCTTTTTTCATTTTGTTGATGATTTCCTTTGATGTGTGAATTTTCTATACTAAGTTCTCTTTTTGAAATACCTAGATGGTTTTCACATTGTTGATTGGACCATGAGTGATACACCATAATAGCTCAGATGACCAGATTTGGGGTGTTTATAATTTAAAATTCTAGAAACTCATACTTCGACACCCTCCAAGAAGTTGGAAAGCCTACTCGGAAAATCTCCCACCTCCCCCATGTTTTAAATGCTTTTTGCCTTTGGGATGGTAGCAAAACCTTGCTGTGACAACTGTTGGATGCATAAGAGTCCACAGGCCATAAATGGTCTGGATAGCTATGACCAGAATGCAACTATTCATAGTTACCCACTACCTTCTCCCTAAGACCCAGAAAAAGCCTGGACAGAAGAAAAAACCACCCATCATTGATATCCAAATGGAGTATGCTCAAGGATAGCTGGGAGCCACCACAGGAATTTTTTTATTGGTTGGGGAGGGGTGGCATGTCCTAGGAAAGAGGGAGAGGAAGGGCTTACAGAGGAAAATGTGGAAGCTGAGGAGGTTTGAACAGTGAAAATGGGAAATGAGGGAGCACCCTTTTAGGACACTCTGGAGGCCTAGTCCCCCTAACAAGGAGAATTAGCTAATAAATCCTCTGAGTTTACATGATTTGGGAGACTTAGGTTGGAATTCCTCCTAAAGGCATTGTTAAAACACCACCAGAGGTCACTTTACATTCAGGATACAGAAAACTAACAAAGCAGCATTTTCAAAAGGGTAGCCCTCCCTTGACCCCAACACACACATGCTCTGTTAAGTTCTGGCGGACTTTATCCCATTTCCCTCAGGCTGGCAGAAGAAACCCCAAGTTGGAGTCCCTTCCTTTTCCCCCCTGTCCAGAGGACAGTGTGGGGCACCCCCAGTCCTGTGGGACAGAAAGGAGAGGCCTAGAACAAGAGCTGTGTTCCAATATTGGGGTAACCGAGGGCCAGTTCCTAGGCTTAGTCATTTCTATATCCCAGCAGAGCAGCATATCGTCGGCACTCAATAAATATTTATTGACTCAAATTCGGTCTGCATTTCCACGTATGCCATCCCCTTTGCATCTTCTCTGCAAGTCTACCAACTGGAAAACACTTTGCAATTCTGTTTCTGAGCCAATACACACCATCATTTCTTTTGCAAACCTTCTGGGACTTGGATTAGTTTTGAGAAATCCACTAGCATTAGGGAGTCCTATGAAAGGGTGTGAGGATAAAGAAAGACAGCCACTGATCAATATATTTTTGCTGACTGGTGTGCAGCTTGGTTGTTAACTAGTACCAAGTGAGCAGGTCCCATCAGATGTGTAATGGCAATGAAGTGGCTCACTTCTTGGGTGAGACTAACTTGAAATTCTTTAGAAGAGAGAGAGTATGAGATGAGCTTTCCCTTCTGAGAAGTAAATTGGCAGGGTTTACTAATTAAAGTTAAAAGCAAATGTCTGAGTCACACTTTCTGGCTTTCTGGCTCCTTCCTTTTGGTCTCCCACTTATTTCTAAAACATGTGCTGCTCCGCTGGAAAACACTGCGGATAACACATTTGACACTAATGCAGACACTAATGATTTTAAGTTTTTCCAACCAAATCTGAGAGTTTGTCTGTGATACAAATAAATATGTGCTTTGGGCTGTGATTCTTCCAGTTAAGTTCTTTGGAATTCCGCACACTTGTTTTCCCCTTTTTCCTCTAAAGCATAAAGGTTTTCACAAGTGCAGGAAGTGTGCATTGGGGGAAAGGATGATATGGGAATTTATTTAACTCAAGGTTGATAAAATCCTGTGGGACTCTGAGAATGTGTGTTGCCACTTTTCTTGAAAGTATGTGAAGTGGAAACTTCCAATTCTTGGTTTAATAGCACACCCCTCAAAAGGAGCCTTCTTATGGTTTTGTAATTGATTTTCAATTTTTTAAAAAGTGAAATAATACTGCTAATATGGCAATAAAAAGCTATGGTTTCTTACTTCCTCATTTCTAATCCATAGGTCCATTCCCCAGAGCCAACCATTTAGTTCAGTTGTTTGTCCCAATACTCACCACTCCCATTTTTAAATAACATGCTATGCTGCATTTTTTTTTGATTTATCAAAGTTCAAAATGATTTATTGACTTCCTATTAGGTTAGATAAGGATTTAGCGCTCTTATAGATCACCACCTTCCCTTTCCATTTTACCCATTCTCCTAATATGCTATTTCAGGAATTAAAAACAGTTGCCAGTGTTTACATTATTACAAGTATGTAGATACAGGTTACTGTTAAAGCAGGATGGCCGTTTCATCTTCTCATCACTTGTACAAGGTTTTGTTTCACCTGGAGTTAACCATAGCCTCAATTTTTTCCCATTTACTTTATTTTCTATGTATCCATGTCAATTTTCCCCGTATCTTCCAATGGATCTATCAAATACGTACAAATAACATTTTCTAAATGACCAAGTATATCAGGTGCTTTATTTGTTCTCTGGATTTCGTAAAGACCTCTCTTCCACAACTCTCTGTCCTTCCCCTTTATTCTGAACTGGGTGTAGACTATATCCCAGGTTTCCCTTCATGATTCTTCTGTGTTGTTTCCCTGGTTCAATGAATCTAAAAATTTCCTCTTTTCTTTCCTTTCTGCTTTCTCCCTTCTTTGCTTAAGCATATCCTCCAGTAACTTTCCAATACTGAGTCCTTAAGAAGTAAATTTCCTTTTTTAAAAAAATTATTGCTTTTTTTTCAAGATTTTATTTATTTATTTGACAGAGAGAGAGATCTCAAGTAGGCAGAGAAGCAGGCAGAGAAAGGGAGGGAGGCAGGCTCCCCGCTGAGCAGAGGTCCCTAAGTGGGGCTCCATCCCAGGACCCTGAGATCATGACCTGAGCTGAAGGTAGAGGCTTTAACCCACTGAGCTACCCTGGTACCCCTTTAAAAAAATTTAAACTCAGTTCATTAACATATGATGTGTTATTGGTTTCAGAGGTAGAAGTTAGTGATTCATCAGTTTTATATAACACCCAGTGCTCATTCCATCAAGGATCTTCCTTCATGTCTGTCACCCAGTTATTCCTTCTTCCCACTCTCCTCCTCTCTAGCAACCCTTGGTTTGTTTCTTCTGATTAAGTGTCTCTTACAGTTTGTCTCCCTCTCTGGTTTTGTCTTGTTTTATTTTTTCCTCTCTTCCTCTATGATCCTCTGTTTTGTTTTTTCTTAAATTCCACCTATCAGTGAGATCATATGATAATTGTCCTTTTCCCATTGACTTATTTAAGAGATGCAAATTTCTTCAGATTGTATCTATTTAAAATTTTTTTTAAAGATTTTACTTATTACTAGATATTAGTCTATTCCGGTTGTCAATTTCTTCCTGTTTTAGTCTTGGAAGATTATGGGTTTCCAGGAATGCATCCATTTCTTCTAGGTTGTTTAACTTATTGGCATATAGATATTGATAGTAATTTTTGATGATTGTTTCTATTTCCTTTGGATTAGTTGTGATCTCTCCCCTTTTATTCATAATTTTGTTAATTAGGGTCCTCTCTCTTTTCTTTTGGATTAGTTTGGCCAGTAGCTTATCGAACGTATTGATTCTTTCAAAAAAGCAACTTCTGGATTCATTGATGCATCCTACTGTTTCTCTAGTTTCTAACTCATTGATATAAGATACCCGGAAATAAACTTAACCAAAGAGGTAAAGGATCTGTACTCGAGAAACTACAGAACACTCATGAAAGAAACTGAAGAAGACACAAAAAGGTGGAAAAGCATACCATGCTCATGGATCAGAAGAATAAACATTGTTAAAATGTCTATAGTGCCCAGAGCAATCTATACTTTCAATGCCATCCTGATCAAAGTTCCACCAGTTTTTTTTTTCAAAGAGCTGGAACAAACAATCCTAAAATTTGTATGGAACCAGAAAAGACTCCAAATTGATAAAGAAATGTTGAAAAAGAAAAAGAAAGCTGGGAGCATCACATTTCCTGATTTGAAGCTTTACTACAAAGCTGTGATCACCAAGACAGCATGGTACTGGCACAAAAACAGATGCATAGACCCGTGGAACAGAGTAGAGAGTCCAGATATGGACCTGCAACTCTGTGGTCAAATAATTTTTGACAAAACAGGAAAAAGTATCCAGTGGAAAAAGGCAGTCTCTTCAATAAATGGTGCTGGGAAAATTGGACAGCTATATGTAGAAGAATGAAACTTGAACATTCTCTTACACCATACATGAAGATAAACTCGAAATGGATAAAAGACCTAAACGTGACACAG
>CM052799.1:53385012-53428037 GCA_028533885.1 Nasua narica | reverse complement strand
GCTCAGAGTCCACAGTCTCTCCTGGTTCATCACCCCCTCCGATTTCCCGGCATTCACCCTTCCCTTCCTTCTCACAATGCCCTCCATGTTTTTCTTTATACTCCACACATAAGTGAGACCATAAGATAATTGACTCTCTCCGCTTGACTTATTTCACTCTGCATAATCTCTTCTAGTCCTGTCCATGTTGATACAAAAGTTGGATATTCATCCTTTCTGATGGAGGCATAATATTCCATTGTATAGATGTACCACATCTTCCTTATCCATTCATCTGTTGAAGGGCATTTTGGTTCTCTCCACAGTTTGGCGATTGTGGCCATTGCGGCTATGAACATTGGGGTACATGAACCACAGCAACTTCTTTCAGGACATGTCTCCAAAGGCAAAGGAAACAAAAGCAAAAATGAACTTTTGGGACTTCATCAAGATAAAAAGCTTCTGCACAGCTAAGAAAACAGTCAACAAAACAAACAGGCAACCCACAGAATGGGAGAAGATATTCGCAAATGACACTACAGACAAAGGTCTGATATCTAAAATCTATAAAGAAGTCCTCAAACTCAACACTCACAAAACATAATCCCATCAAAAAATGGCCAGAAGACATGAACAGACATTTCTCCAAAGAAGACATGCAAATGGCTAACAGACACATGAAAAAATGTTCATCATCTTTAGCCATCAGGGAGATTCAAATCAAAACCACACTGAGATACCACCTTACACTGGTTAGAAAGGCCAAAATCAACAAGACAGTAAACAACAAATGTTGGAGGGGTTGTGGAGAAAGGGGAACCCTCCTCCACTGTTGTTGGGAATACAAGTTGGTGCAGCCACTTTGGAAAACAGTGTGGAGATTCCTCAAGAAATTAAAAATAGAGCTACCCTATGACCCTGCAATTGCACTCCTGGGTATTTACCCCAAAGAAGCAGATGCAGTACAAAGAAGGGCCACATGTACCCCAATGTTCATAGCAGCAATAGCCACAATCACCAAACTGTGGAAAGAACTAAGATACCCTTCAACAGATGAATGGATAAAGAAGATATGGTCCTTATATACAACAGAATATTATGACTCCATCAGAAAGGATGAATATCCAACTTTTGTATCAACATGGACGAGACTGGAAGAGATTATGCTGAGTGAAATAGGTCAAGCGGAGAGAGTCAATTATCTTATGGTCTCACATGTGGAGCCTAAGAAAAAATATGGAGGACATTGGGAGAAGGGAATGAAGGGTGAATTGGGAGAAATTGGAGGGGGAGATGAAACATGAAAGACTGTGAACTCTGAGAAACAAACTGGGGGTTTTGGAGGGGAGGTGGGTGGGGAGGTTGGGTGAGCTTGGTGGTGGGTATTGAGGAGGGCATGTACTGCATGGAGCACTGGGTGTGATGCATGAACAATTAATCTTGCAACACTGAAAATATAAAATAAAAGTATTTGGGGAAAAAAAGATTTTATTTATTTGACAGACAGAGACAGTGAAAGAGGCAACACAAGCAGGGGGAGTTGGAGAGGAAGAAGCAGGCTCCCCAAGGAGCAGGGATCCTGATCCAGGGTTCAATCCCTAGACTCTGGACTCTGCGATCATGACCTAAGCCGAAGGCAGACACTTAACGACTCAGCCATCCACGTGCCCCCCCAATCTAAATTTTTTTGCTTTCAAATATGATTGATAGTTTGGAAATATAGATTCTTTGATTCAAAATGATTCCTTCTCATACTTTTAAATTCATTGCTTCCATTATGCTATTGGGAAGACCAGTGTCATTATACAGGCTAATGTTTTGTGTAGGATCTATTTCTTCTCCTCCTTGGAAGCTTTCAGAATTTTTCTTTATTCCTGATGTGCCTTGGTGTGGATCTTTTTTCCATTTCCCGAACTGGATGATTACTGTGCCATTTCAAGTTTTGGAAATTTTTTCTTGTAATGTTTCTTTAATAATTCCCTTTTTTCTTTTTCTGGAATTCTGGATCATTTATGTAATTTTCTTATCTTCTCTGCCCTTCCATATTTTTGAATTTTTGTTCTATTCTCTGGGAGAGTTGCTATGCTTTATCTTGTAGTTTTGCTATTTATTTTTTTATAATTTTAGTTACATTTTAAAGTTTCCCAGCTGCTTTCATATTCTCTGTTGCTCTTTTTCCATGGTATTCTGTCTTTTTTTTTTTCTAAACTGCTTTTTTCTCTTTTCTAAGAGGATTAATTTAGTGAGTAGGTTCATTCATGTGGTGGGAGAGACAGTGTCTAGGGGTGCCTTTATCTACTTTGAGAATAAACAGGGCTTGTAGATTGGTCAGCGTCCAAGGACTGTCAGGGTGCATTCAGGCCCAGCCTTGCCCCCAATGCCAGGATCTGGAGGCTTTCCTTTAAGGTCTGCAGATTCTCTACAGAAGAATCTTTCAGTCCTCTGTCTGGAGTAAAGGTGCCCACTTGCCCACATTTGGAGACAAGATAAGGCAACAACAAAGGGACCTGCTTAGGATGCAGACTTTCATTGTACCTGCCACTGTGCACCCCACACCTCTCTGGCACCTCACATGTGCTCATGTCGTTGAATCTGAAATATCAGAAAGGAATCTTCTTTTCTAGAAAAGAAACCTGTCATTTCCTGCAGGTGACAGTGGGTGAGACCTAGG
This sequence comes from Nasua narica, assembly GCA_028533885.1. Classification (NCBI taxonomy): domain Eukaryota; kingdom Metazoa; phylum Chordata; class Mammalia; order Carnivora; family Procyonidae; genus Nasua; species Nasua narica. The sequence goes on along the minus strand of CM052799.1, from coordinate 53,425,387 downwards.
GTCTATCCACTATGTGTGTAGACAAAGCTAGTGTTTTACCCATGCTTGCCCTCCAACTTTTGTAGTTTGGTGTTTTAGGGCCCTGGACTTCTTCAGAATTTTGCAGAGTGAGCTCATTCCTTCTCAGCACTTGGGCTATGACTGCTTCCATGTGCAAAGTCAGAGACCATGACTTTATATTGTTTGCTCCCAAAGATTTTTAGAAATCTCTTGTCTACATTTTTTTTGCTGCTTGTTCTCTCTATCTAAAAGGAATCTAACTTTATTTCTTTGCTGTCATTTTAGAGGAGTTTCAGCAGAGAGCAAAGATAAAGGTTTCTGTAAAATATTTGCAAAGTATCTGCTGAGGGTCCAGCCTGTTACAATCAACAATAAAATGATAAGCCAATTAAAAAAGTAAGCAAGGGATTTGAATGAACATTCCTGCAAAGAAGGTATACAAATGGCCAATAAGCCCATGAGAAGATCATTAGTCATCAGGGAAATGCAAATTAAAGTCACAGTGAAATATCACTTCACATCTACTAAGATGGAGATAAAGTAGCAAGTGTTGGCAGGATGTAGAGAAATTGGAACCCTCATATATTACAGGTGCTGATGGGCTGATGGGAATGTAAAATAGGGCAGAATTTTCTTTCAACAGAAAAAAGAGAAGGTTTTGACAATTGATCATTAGACCATTCATCTAGTCATCTCTTCAGTTTTCAAAAGGTGTTTATTGAGCACCTACTCTTTGCCACACAGTTTTTTAGGTACTACTAGTGTTCAGTTGGGAGCAAAAAAGGACCCAGCTCCTGTGCTCATAAGGTTTTCAGTGAAGATGATACTAATTAAAAGTACACAAATACTCAATTACAACTGTGATAAGTGCTGTAAAGGAAAAACACTGTTCTTCTATGGGAGAGTGTAATAAAAGTGTCCACCTGGGCTGTGTGAGGACAGGGAAAGCACCCTAAGAAAGTAACTTTGAACTGCAATGTGAAGTTCAAGTAAGAACTCATGAAGGTGAAGGAGAGTGCTCTAGACAGATGTGAAAATCGTGAGGAAAGAGTACACAGGGAGTGTCTGAAGAACTTCATGTGAACACAGGGTCTGTTTCTTGGAAAGCACAGCTCAGAAAGGAGTGAGTTGAAGTTGAAGCAATGATCCAGGGCTAGAAAGATCTTTTAGGCCGTAGCTACAATTTCGGTCATTATTTGGAAGGTAATAACAGGTCATAGAATGGTTTTAAGCAAAGGAGATATATGATTCAATTTTTATTTCTTTGTTTGGAAAACTACCTTGGGCTTCCAAATACAGAAAAAAATGGTGGGGAGCAAGCATCAGTGAGAAGTAAGTGTTAGTTAGGAAAACCAGTAAATGGGCAAGGGCTTGGGATGGAGATGGAAGAAGTGATATTTAGGTGGTGTTAATGGGTTTTGGGAATGGATAGAATATAAGATGTAAGGGCAAGGGATGTGTCCAGAGGAAGTGCTGGCGCCCTCTGGGGAAATGGAAGAAGGTTTGTGGGGGAGGGTGTGGAGACCACATGAGTTTTGTCCTTGATTTGTTGTATGTGAGGTATTTGAGCCATAGAAATAGGAGATGGGGACAGAGGGGCAGCTGGATATGGGGGCAGACATGGGGCAAAGTGGGCAGGAGGTGTATATTTGGATGTCATGGGTATGCCAACTATTGACATTTGCTTCTTGTGCAGCTGTCATGTGCCTTAACAAGGGCAAGGTGACAATAGTTCAAACAGCAGGCAAAGACTTCAACCACAATCTACTTTCCTCAAATAAAATCAGTAAACATGCTGACAGCTCATGGTGTGCAAAGCTCCATCCTGGAGGCTGAGAGGGAGTTAAGGAGTGTAGGATTGACACTCTAGCTGGAAAACAAGTAAGAGCTAACCCAAATAAGAAGACAGAAGCCAAAAAAGGAGACCACCACAAGATGCCCTAAACAGCATGCGGTGTCTGCTGAGCAAGGAGTAGAAACATAAGCGCCCTGGTTTTTCTGACCAGGAAACGATAATACCTCATTGTCTACCCTCCTGCCTCATTGGGAGCTCTGCTGCCATGTATATATATATATATATATATATACACACACACACACACACACACACACACACACATGTAAATATATACATATATACTGAGGTCAGGTAAGCTGAGATTTCCACTTTACATTTATTTATTAAGAAAAAAGGAAATTTCATCTTAAGAAAAAAACAAAAATATTATTTTTAAGAAAAAAATTTTTTCTTTTTAAATTGAGAATCTGTGTTCCAGTATTTTGTGGACAACTTTGAAGCCTTAAGAACTAGCAATGCGACGTTATTGTCCCCATTTCATAGCTGGGGACTAACAAAAAATTTATTTTTCTTTTTTTTACTGAGAGCCTGTGTGTTCCAGGATTTCGTGGACAATCTTGAATTCTTAAGACTAGCAATGGAGAGGGGCACCTGGGTGGCTCAGTGGGTTAAAGCCTCTGCCTTTGGCTCAGGTCATGATCTCGGGGTCCTGGGATCGAGCCCCGAATCGGGCTCTCTGCTCATCAGGGAGCCTGCTTCCCCTCCTCTCTCTCTGCCTGCCTCTCTGCCTACTTGTGATCTCTCTCTCTGTCTAATAAATAAATAAAATCTTTTAAAAAAAAAAGACTAGCAATGCAGACATTATTATACCAATTTCATAGCTAGGGACTGACAATATACTATTGCCTAGTTGGGTAGAGGTGGGTTTGGGTTTGGCCTTATACTTCTCCGATTTCAAAGCCAGAGGAACACAGAATCCAGGACAAGGAATCCCCAGGGGAAAATGCACAACCAACCCTAGGAAGAACATGTGAAACTACTGAGAACTGCTCCCTCCTGAGTGGAAGGAAATGCTGTGAAGTCAAATTGGACATTGGTGAATCGCAACCTATGGTGCCACTGAGTGGGGACCCAGAGCAAGAAGCTTCCTTCCTAGTGTCTCTGATGTGGCCTGTCTCTAGAGAATCATCTAAAGCCCTTAAATTTCTGAGTCCTGGAGCAGAGGATATTTCTCATCTCAGGTACGTTGGAAACTTTTCTCTGGTGGGAAATAACTGCTCTCCTGCCAGTCAGAACCAATGTGCAGAGAAGCCTGAATCCACACTAAATCCCACATAACTCAAGTACCAACCAAAAGACTCCAAACTTGCTGTCTCAGAGCCAGGTGTGATGCTGGATTGGATCCTACATTGTGGGGATTAAATGTTGCTATAAAAAATGGTATTGGGCCATCAGCAGTCTTAGCAATGTTACATTCTTCAAATTATTCTTGAACTGTGGTTATATAAGAAAATGTCCTTTTTCTTAAGAGATACATGTGAAGTATTTAAGGATCTAGGGTCTTGGTCTCTGCAATTTAATCTCAAATGTTTAGCAAAAATAAGAAAGGAATGAATAACATATGCATTTCATATGATTCAAGCTTATAAATGGAAAGAGAGAAAAAAGTGATAAACCAAAGTGGCAAAATGTGAACAGGTGAACAAAATGTAAATTCTATGTCAAAGGTATATCAGAGTCCACTGAAGTATTTGTAACTTTTCAGTAGGTCTGAGATTTTTTTCCTAAACAAAGGGTTAGTTTTTAAAGGCTCTAAGATGGAATAACATGCTATTATGTAGTGGGCATACTAGAATGTGCCATAGTAGGAGGGTAAAGTGATAGCAGTAATTTGCAGGTTCTGTATAGGTGTTGCCTCCCTTTCTCCACGAAGCATTCTCCAAGCAGGCACTTGAATCTTGCCCAGATCATTTCAAAATCTCCCACAAGGTTCTCAAAACCTGCATGTCTCAGAAGTGTTGCTAATGGGCTCATCTGTTACAAGTTACCTTGACATTTGACTTATGACTTTCCTTCTTTCTCAGTTTGCTGTGAAAGACTAAGTGGTTTTCCAAACTTGGCAGAGTTCAAATGGACCTTTCAAGGCAGAGTCTTTAGCTAGAGTTCCATGGCCGAGCACTTTGCATCTGAAAGTTCCATTATGTTTTCCCAAGCTTCCTTCCTAGGAGTTGCTCCACCTACTACTACCATTAATATTACATGTCTTGGCAAAGGACCTGTGAGTAAGTGCTTCTAGAAATTGGCCCATCAAGTGGATCTTGCCTGAGGCCTTCCTCAGAGTGCATCTTCTTGAGCCTCCTGAATTGGCAACACTGAGAAGGGGTTCACTCAGCTAAAGTGCTAAGACCCATCAGCCCACCTGGGGGAAAGCCACAATTCCCAGAAGTTATCATTACCCCTATTGCATGGAGAGGTTGGGGGTGGTGAGGTCTCCAGAACCCAGAAGGAGGGAATTGTAGAGAGCAAGCTGCTTAAAGAGGAGTTGTGACCTTTGGGAAGGGTCTAGGCCAGCCAGAAGAACCCTCACTGAGGGGAACCTTGATTTCCTGCACCCCGCCCTCTCACCTCCTGTAGGGACTCCTCTGATAAACCCAATCAGAAGCCAGAGGACGAAGACCCTATAGAAGCAAGTCCCCCAAGCAGACTGTGAATCTGTAGGGATAGTTGGAATATATCTAATATATTCCACTTTCTCACCTGGAGGTGAGAAGATAAAATGGAGATAATAAAAAAATAATAAATGAGACAATGTAAGTAGACAGTCAACCTGTTGCCTGTTGTTTTTATTATATTCCAGGAAGGAAGCCTTTATGGGATGGCTCTTCCAGGAGGGAAATCTGTGTTTTTTGCTTTGCTTTGCCAGGAAGGAGAGAAGTCAAGAAAATCTCACTAGTGTTGCTAATGTTGCTAGTTGAAATAATTTCTGATTTCAAAATTTACTACAAAGCTATAGTAACCAAAACAGTGTGATATTGGCAGAAGGACAAACAGTTCATTGGAGAGCTATGAGTCCAGAAATAAACCCTTACATTATTTAAATCAACTGATTTTTGACAAAGACGCCAAGACATTTCAACTGGGGCAAGTCTTTTTAACAACTTGATATCCACATGAAAAAGAATGAATTGGAAATCTTACCTCATACTAGATACAAAAATTAACCCAAAATGAATCTAAGAACTAAAACTGCAAAGTCTGAGAAGAAAACATAGTGTAAATATTTATCACCTTGGTTTAGGTAATGATTTCTTAGAATACTTAAGGCACGAGTTATCAAAGAAAAAGTAGATTAATTTGACTACATTAAAATTTAAAACTTTTATCCTTCAAAGAATACCATTAAGAAGCTGAAGACAACCCCAAAATGGTAAAGTATATATTGCAAATCATACATCCAAAAAGGGACTAATATCCAAAATATATAAAGAATTCTTACAACTCAACAGTCAAAAGGCAAATAAGCCATTTTAAAAGTGAACAAAAGATTTGAGTATACATTTCTACAAAAAAAAGATATGCAAATAGTCAATAAAAAACACATAAGATGTTCAACATCATTAGGGAAATGCAAATCAAAATCACAGTGACATTCCAATCTCATCTCCTAGGATAGCTATAGTAGAAAAGACATACAGTATCAAGTATTGGCAATGATGTGGATAAATTGGAATCCTTATAAATTGCTGGTGGAAATAGAAAGTGATACAGCCTCTGTGGAAAACCATTCAATAGTTCCTTACCAAGTTTAATATAGAGTTAGTGTATGACTCAGTAATTTCACTCCTGGATATATACCCAAGAAAATGGAAACATGTCCACACAAAAACTTACACACAAAGAGTCATGGCATCATTATTCATAAGAGCCAAAATGCGGAAACAACCGAAATGTCCATTGGCTGATAAACTGATTCACTAAATGTGGTTTATCCATAAATGGATTATCATTGAGTGCCCCCCAACAAAAATGAAGTATTAACACAAGCTACAACAGGGATGAGCCCTGAAAACATGCGAAGTGAAAGGAGCCAGACATAAGAAGCCATATGTTATATGATTCCATGTATATGAAATGTCAAAAATAGACAAATATATAGATGCAGAAAGTAAATTAGTGGTTTCCAGAGGATAAAGGGAGGAGTAAATGGGGAGTGACAGACTACTAATGGATACAGGGTTTTGTGGGTTTTTTAAAATATTTTGTTTATTTATTTGAGAGAGCCAGTCTCATGTGGAATATTTGTCTAGATTTGCCAACACTTAACCGATTCTTTGCTCCTTAATGGTTCTTCCATTCCACTATTCCAGGTTCGCTTTTCTTTTCCTGCTGAAGTGTAGGCTTTAGTTTTTCTTTCAGCATGCATCTATGGCTTTGTCGGCCTTCTTGAGTCATAGTTTAGCTGGCATAAAGCAACCAGAAGTCTGGTTGGAGAGTTCTGCTCCTTTGGCATTTAAAGGGTATCTGTCTTTGGGCAACCATAATTCTCCCAAGAAGCCTACAACCAAAGGGAGCAATCTTTCTTTTCTTTCTAGCTGCTAACAACCAGGGTGAGGGCAGAGGCAGAGAGAGAAGCAGACTCCCCACTGAGCAGGGAGCCTGGATGAGGGACTCAATCCCAGGACTCTGGGATCATGACCTTAGCCGAAGGCAGACGCTTAATGGAGGGAGCCACTCAGGCACCCTCAGAGTTTCGTTTTTGAGGTGATGAAAATGTCTGGAAGTAGATAGTGATGATAGTTTTGCAAGCTTGTAATTATACTAAAAACCTCCAATTGCACAATTTAAAATGGTGAATTTTATGATATGTGAATTATATCTCAATAAAGCCATTCTTAAAAGAAATAAATGGGCAAATTGATATAGGGGAAAAGAGAATTAATGGACAAAAAGAGTTGAGATAACCACCCAGAAATTACACAGAAAGAAAAAGTGATGGAAAATATGAAAAAAAAAAACCTTAGAGAGATGAAGAAAAGCATGATAGGACCAACATAACTTTAAGGAGAATATAGAGAGAATGGAGAAGAATCAGGTTCAAAGACATAAGGAATTAAAGTTCTTAGGTTGAACTTTATTTCTTAGATTAAAAATAAAGTTCCATCTTGTTATAATGTAAACTGCAGTGCATCAAATACAGATTGTCTTAAAAGCGGCTAGAAGGACAAGAAAGATTGCTGTCAATGTGTTGGCTGTCTCTTTGGACGTAGGCTTTTTAGGAGAATTATGGTTGCCCAAAGACAAAGTAATACCCTTTAAATGCCAAAGGAGCAGAACTCTCCAACCAGACTTCTGGTTGCTTTATGCCAGCTAAACTATGACTCGAGAAGGCCGACAAAGCCATGGATGGATGATGAAAGAAAAACTAAAGCCTATACTTCAGCAGGAAAAGAAAAGTGAACCTGGAATAGTGGAATGGAAGAACCATTAAGGAGCAAAGAATCGGTTAAGTGTTGGCAAATCTAGACAAATATTCCGCATGTGACTGTGTGTGATCCTTTTGGGGTGATGGGCCACTCTATCCACTCACACTGGCAGTAAGAATTTGAGTATGGTTTTCATTGGTTTTATTTGTGGCCCATATAGGATATGAGGCCTACACTTTTGCAAACAATATTAGTTCCTTTCTCCCTCAGTCTTGGGGAGAGTATCTCTCCAAAGACTCTAAGCTCCATGAAAATGGAAATTGCGTCCACCTTTCTCATCTGTGTCTCCCTTATTCCAGGATGGGAAACTTGGTATGTGCTCCATGAACTTTTGTTGAATGAATACATCAACTTGATCAACTCATACACTCTTGAGTTTGTTGTCTGCCTTTTGTCTCTCACTTTGCTTGCTCTGCCACTGTAGAGACACCCTCCTCACCTTATGTGAGGTGCCCCTCGAGGGGAATACCTTCTTCACTGAGCTCTGACTCACCAAACCTGGCTGTCCCTCTGTGGATATTCCATCACCCCACAGCAGGCCTCCTGATGGCTCCCCCAGGTAGCTGCCCTCACACTGGCCTGGGACCTGGTGCTCTTCTGGGCTTCCATGGCCGCCCACTTACTTTGCCCCATCTGATGGCTACAGGGTGAGTTCTGTTTTGAGAAAGGAAGGGAAAAACAGAAAGATAAAGGTAGAAAAGGAAGAAATGAATGGAGGAGGAGGACAAGCTATTTTTTGTTTTTTAATCAATCCTGTCTTCTTCACAAAAACTATTTTTTGGCTTGGGTCAATCTATTTTATTCCAGTAGTTCTCTCTACCCATGCAATCTCTCTGGAATTGCCCCTACTCTGGCCTTCTGAAATTCTAGTCATTCTTTAACACGGAGAACAAATGTTTATCTGGGGTATCCTCTGATCTCACACACACACACACACACACACGTGTACACACATGTACACACACACTTGCACACATGTGCACAAACACACAAACAGAATGGTTTCCTAGATCACCTGATTTCCTATAGCACTGTGCACAGCTTCTCGTAACACTTAAGAAGAAATTATAAGATGGCTGGTTGTTCATAATCGGTCAGCCCCCACTAAACTAGGAGTTCTTTCTTTTTTTTAATTTATTTATTTGAGGGAGAGAGAGTGAGAGAGAGAACATGAGAGGGGAGAGGGTTAGAGGGAAAAGCAGACTCCCTGCTGAGCAGGGATCCTGGTGCAGGACTTGATCCTCGGACTCTGAAATCATGACCTGAGCTGAAGGCAGTCGCTTAACCAACTGAGCCACCCAGGCACTTTTTTTTTTTTTTAATTTTAAATTGGGAGTTCTTTAAAGTCAGAAGTCCTTGGGGCATCTGGGTGGCTCAGTTAGTTAAGTGTTTGCCTTCGGCTCAGGACATGATCCCAGGATCCTGGGATGGAGCTTTGTGTCAGACTGTTCAGCAGGGAGTCTGCTTCTCCCTCTGCCCCTCCCCCACCATGCTTGTGCTTTCTGTCTCTATCTCTCTCTCTGAAATAAATAAATAAAATCTTAAAAAAAAAAGTCAGAAGTCCTCATTTCCTAGCACTTTGCACAGGCGAAGAGTCATATGAACTGTCCTGTAGCTTTGGCACATACAGGCCATCTTGGTGTTGGAGAGCAGGTAGAGTTTCAGGTACTCTTTGGGTAGTAACATTTTTTTTCTATTCAGCTTATTTAAACATTTCTGGGCAGCTTACAGCTACCAATCATTTTATTCTAGACTCAGGTATGTTTTATAAGATAGTGGGGGGCTGATTCAACCTAATCTTCTGCCAAGTACTAACAACTACCAGAAATTCACCCATAGCATTCTCAGGAGAACTCTGGCACTCAGCAGCAAATTAATTACTATGGCTCATCAGCAAAAATCTATGCATTTTAAGCCTCTGTTAGATTATAAATAAATTAACATGACAAGATTTTTCAATTCAGAAAACAATGCCAGAATATAAAGAAGCAACCCAAGTGCAATTAGAAAGGAAGAATCCAATACACCCTACAGGAATCTTTCTAACCCTGAATTCCTGCAGAGGGAAGATGCCCAAGTGTTCAGCACTTGAGCTAATTTAAACATCTATCCTGTAATTTTATATTCAGAAACTCAGGTTTCCCTGGTATTCCTTGCTTAGTGGGCTCAAAGAATTTGTCATCTTCCATCACTTGTATTTAGTTTCACAGTTAAATATACACAACAGAAGCAACCCTCCACCCTCTTTCATTTCCTTCTTTCCCTTTCTCTCTCCCTCCTCGGATAGCACTGGGTTGGGTGGGCCTGGCTCTATTCCAAGTTTCACTGAACATCTGGAACAATTTTTCTATTGTTCTTTATCTGAGTTTGAAAAACCACAAATGATTTTGCTAAGCACCATTTTCCCTTAATTTTGAAACCTACCCAGATTTCAGATGTATTTATTTCTCAAGCTTCTGATTCATGTATACCTTACTCCTCGAAGTGCATTTTGTTTTTTCCAGCTTTTTTATGAGCCATTTTCAACCCAAGATGGTTGGGCAATCTTTGCAGTCTTTGTCAGCATCTTGTAACCATTTTCGTCTTCCTAGAAAGCAGAATAAAGGAATAGACATCAGGAACCCACAGTACTCACACCCTCTCCCTGTAACACCACCCAAGAGAAGCTGAGAGTCAGCCCAGATCCTGAAACCACGTGGTAAATGAATGTGTCTGCTTGGCAAAGAGGTCTTGCTAGACACAAAACAGAGGGTTATTACTGCTTGGTCATAATGTACGTAGAGAAACTAGAAGGATTCAGTGAAAGGATTTGTGTACATGCAGTGCAAGTATACATCACAAACATGCTTATGAATGACTTTTTTTTTTTAAAACACATTTTTGTAATGGTAAAACATGCATAACATGAAACTTACTATTTTGACCATTTTCAAGTGTGTGAATCTGTAACATTAAGTGCCCATCACCGCTATCCATCTCCGGAAATTTTCATCATCTCCAACTGAAACTCTGAACCCACCAAATACTAAATCCTCAGTCCTCCCACCCCCCAACCCCTGGGAACCACCATTCCTTTTTCTGTCTCTAGAATTTGACTATTCTAGGTACTCCATATGACTGGAATCATATATCTGTTCTTTTGTGTCCAGATTATTTTACTTGGCATAACACATTCTGCTGTCCACCATGCTTTAGAACTTCAGTCCTTTTTAAGGCTGAATAATATTCCATTGTATTTTTGTTTATCAGTTCATTCATCAATGGGCATTTGGGTGCTTCCACCTTTTATTTAAGTATTTAAGTATCTGTTCAAGTCTCTGTTCTTAATTCTTTGGAGCATATACCTAAGAGTAGAATTGCTGGGTCATATGGTAATTCTATTTTTAGTGTTTTGAGGATCCACCATACTGTTTTCCGTAGTAGCTGCACCATTTTACATTCTTACTAGCAATGCTAAGTGATGTTTCTTTAACTACCTATGTTATAGATGCCAATGTAACCCAACCAACAAGAATATGAGGGACAGGGGCGCCTGGGTGGCTCAGTGGGTTAAAGCCTCTGCCTTTGGCTTAGGTCATGATCTCAGGGTCCTGGGATGGAGCCCTACATTGGGCTTTCTGCTCAGCGGGGAGCCCGCTTCCCCCTTCCTCTCTGCCTACTTGTGATGTCTCTCTGTCAAAAAAAAAAAAAAAAAGAATATGAGGGACAATCTGTTTCGTCAGGAGAAGGGAGAGGGACTGAGGTAGCTATTGCATCGCCCTTGCATTCAGTATGTCTGCCATTAAAGAAATAGTCCTATAAGTGAGAATAAAATTTGAGGTCTCAGAAAGCTTTAGTGAAACTAAGAAACCCATTAAATTTTCAGCAAGTATGAATTTATGGGCACCCAGAACCCTCTTCTAACATACTGTTATCAGATGTTCACAGCCAAGCACAAAGGTGTTCTGGCTAGATTGCCTTGCATTTTTATTGTATTTGTATATCCAGTAATCATATCCCAACTAAATTTCCCTGCTTGTTCACTCTGCTCTTGCCAACTAAGCCACCTGGTAAACTTTTTTTGTGTGTCCGATTAGGAAGCATCCTGTTCCTCAAACAGCAAGTAGCCCATGGCCTCAGACCCAGGCTCTGCTCCAGATTTCTTTGCTTCTCACCTTCAGAAAGGGGGCAGTGCTGATGTCCTGTCCTCTGGGAGCTCCCAGGCTGGCCCTCATACTCTGTTTCTGACAAGGCTCCTCCTCAGTGGGACCAGCCGACAAATGGGAGGAGCGAAATGAACTTCCCAGTCAAGCTTCAGATGGGTTTGCAGAGCAAGCTCATCTCTACATCTGGCTCTGAATGATGGCTCTCCCCATCATCACCGCTGATACTTTATCCTACCTTACCCTCAGCTAGATCCTCGGGACTCGGAACAGACTCCTGTATGACTAGGGGCCAGAGAGGGTATGGAAACTGCTCTATGACAGAGAGAGCACCTGGGAGGGACCCTACCCAGCCAAATAGTGTTTAAATCAAGGGCAGGCCCAGGTCCCCACATATGACATCCAAGTGTCCCCGATCCATACGCCATTGGCTGTACTGGTGACCCTCACAGCGCCCACTGAAACTATGATCAACTCCCCTTCTCAGGAATGTGGAGTTCTAGTTTTGATTAGTTTTTGTTGTGAGGGCTTGGGGGAAGGGGGTGTCATGTAACCGCAGACAGATGAGCCTTGCAGACTGTAAACTGGGCCAGGGTGGCCTATTTCAAAGGCATTGACGAGGGAGCCAAGAAAACAAAGAGGCAATTTCCTCTGGCCACATCTCAGAAATGCTGGGCAGGTTGCATTTAAATGATTGCAAAGAGCTTGGAAAACTCCAGGCCACAAGCAAACCACAGCCACGAATAATTACACCCCCACAGTATCAGGGTGAAGAGGGTTTCCCACGGTCTCAGAGTGAGAGCTCCCAGCTCAGCGTGTGGTCTCCAAGCAAGGCCAAAAAGTCAGGGTGAGAGTGACTGGAAACTAGATAGGACCCTGGGAGAAAGGGGACAGTCAGTCAGACACTGATAGCATCACAAGTATCAGGAGATGCTGGGAACCAGGCAACAGGCAGAAATGTTGGGTAGACTCAGTGAGGGCCACTCATGGAATAGGAAAGAACATCATTTTGGGGCCTGCCAGACATGAGTTCACATCCCAGCTCTGATACTGTCTTCTTTTGAGATCCTTCCCCACCACCCACAGTCACAGATCCTGAAAGGAGGAGTTGGATTCAGGTAGTTGATTTGGGAGATAAGTCCAAGAAACATCAGTTCCGGTGGGGAAGTGAGGGAGAGTGAAAGCTATGGAAGGAGTTATCCAGCAGTCAGCACTGTTGGAAAGGAGGTGCAGAGGTGTTCCCAGTGAGAGGGAGGGAGCTGGAGTATGTGTCCACAACACCCTTCCATCATCAGTTGAGGCCGCTAACTCTGGCACTTTAACTTATCCCCTGTGCCTCGGGAAATGGGGCACCTAGATAGAAGTTCAAGCAGTTGCCACAGGCAGTTCAGTGTGGAAAGGTCTTGAGTGGATACGAGTAGGGTTCCATCAGCATCTGCTGCAGCCATTTACTGCCCTCTGGGACTTTGGGCAACCCCTATGACATCTCTAAGCTCTGGTCTCAGCATACATAGTACACACAAATCCACCATGCTTCCAAGGAAAGTGGATCCTGTTCAATGAGAGACCCTTTGTTCTGCCAACAACCTCATAAACTTGGTTTGACTTCTTGGGTGTGGAGGCAACAGTGTCTGGCTATACTACCCTGCAGTGCAAAGGCAGGAGAGCTGAAAGCTCCTGGGTGATCAGGAGGGAGGGGGTATGGGAGGAGAGGTGATAGAATGAAAGAGGGGAGGCCAAAGAGAAGGCAAAGCCATGTGATTCCTGCAGCCCAGAGTCTGCAGTCAAGTCTGCAGAACTTGAGAAGAGTCTGGTGTGGATGGATCTGTTGGGCACCCATGAAAGCCTGGTTCCATCACTAGACTGGTGTGAGGACAGTAGGGACAGCAGATATGAATGGGTGATCCAGGAATAGAAGTCTGAGAGCTCCTCGGAACTGGTGGTGATTCTAGAGAGGGCTTTGGATCTCTAGACTGTGGAGTTGTTGGTGTCCATGTCCCCTCATCAGGGAGGTGACCCAGAGATGGAAGTGTGTTAATGGGTGGATCTCTGCTGTGGTCAACTGGGGGTCCAACCTGCCAGGAACTGTCTGCGGAACTGTGTACAACTATGTACAACAACCTCAGCATTCTCCCGGAAGGATAGAAAGCTGGCTTTATTTACAGACCCCCAGTTCAAGTGAGAGGTGCCCCTTGAGTGTGAACCCCCCACACTTGTAGGCTACCATGCCCAGGCTGAGGAAGTTTCTGTGCTTCCAGGGAGACCACAGTTAGAGAGCAGGAGACACTAGGAGTGGTGGCTGTTTCATGTGGGGACTCCTCTCAGCAGCATGTGAACCCTGAAGTGGGTGATGGAAACCTGCAGCTTCTGCTAGGTAGATACCTAGAGCTCTGAAGGTAACAGCATGTGGGGCACAAAGATCAGTGAGGGTGTCTGGAGGCCAGTGGTTGTCAGTGACAGATGAATCCAGAGCCACACAATGTTCAGGTATCCAGGCAGGCAGGGAGTCAGGGGGCTGCATGGAGGTCTGGCCATATGTGGGAAGAAGATTGCAACCCCCAAACAGGGCAGGGGAGACCAGCAAGGATTCCTGATCCTTTTCCCTGGTTATTTTTTCTTCTTTAATCCATTTAGAGTTTATTTTTGTGAGTGGTACAAGTTTTGTTCTTTTGTATGTGGACATCCAGTTTTCCCATTACCATATATTAGAGATCATTCTTTGCCTATTGTACATTCTTGGCATCCCTGTTGAAGATAAATTGTATATGCATAGATTTATCTCTGGGCTCTCTATTCTATTCCTAGGTATCTTGTTCTATGTATCTGTTTTTATGCCGTGCCACATGATTTTGATCATTATAGCTATCTAATGTTGTTGAAGTCAGAAAATATGACGCCTCCAGCTTTGTTCTTCTTGCTCAAGATAACTTTAGTTAATCAGGGCTTTCATGGTTCTGTAAAAATTTTAGGATAAAAAAATTCTACGAAAAATGGCATTGTAATTTTGATAGAGATTGCATTGAGTCTGTAGATCACTTTGGATAGTGTGGATATTTTAAGAATATTAATTCTTCCAATCCAAAAACATGAAATATCTTTTAAATTATTTCTGTCTTCTTCACTCACTTTCATCACTGTCTTATCAATGTACGGGTCTTTCACTTCCCCAGTTAAGTCTATTCCTAAGTATTTTATTGTTTGTGATACTATTATAAATGAGATTGATTTCCTAATTTTTCTTCAGATAGTTTATTGTTAGTGTATAAAAATACTAATTTTTGAATGTTAATTTTTTTATCCTTCAAATTTACTGTATTCATTTATTAGTTCTAACAACTCTTTAGTGTTATCTTTGGGGTTTTATATATATAAGATAAGGTCATTTGCAGACAAAGATAGTTTTATGTCTTCCTTTCCAATTTGGATGTTTTTTTTTCTTTTTCTTGCCTAATTACTGTGGCAGTACTTCCAGTATTATATTGAATAAGAGTGGAAAGAGTAAACATTTATGTCTTGTTTCTGATGTTCCTTGTTCCTCTTTTCACTGTTGAATACAATGGTAGTTATGGACTTGTCATATATGGCCATTATGTTCTACACACAATTTGTTGAGAGTTTTTATCATGAAAAATGTTAAACTTTGTCAAATGGTTTTTCTGCCTATATTGAGAAGATCATATGATTTTTATCCCTCATTCTGTTAAGACATCTTTCATTCTGTTGATTGGTTTGTGGGTATTGAATCATTCTTACATCCTAGGAATAAATCCCACTGAATTATAGTGCATGATCCTTTTAATGTGCTCTTAAATTTGGCTTGCTATTATTTTGTTGAGGATTCTTGTATCTGTATTCATCAAGGATATTGGCCTGGAGTTTTTCTTTTCTTGTAGGATCCTTACCTGGCTTTGGGTACCAGGGTAATACTGGCCTCATAAAATGAATTTGGAAGTGTTCCTTCCTTTTTTAATTTTAATTTTTTAGAAAAGTTTGAGAAGGATTGGTATTACCATAGGACCAGTGAAACCATCTAGTTCTGGGTTTTTATTTGTCAAGAGATTTTTGATTACTTATTCAATCTCCTTCCTTGCTATTGGTCTGTCCATCCTTACTCATTTTTAAAGAAAATAAGCATTGAATTCAGGTGAAAAATTAGAACTGTGAGCAACTATATCCATCAGGATTAAGTTAGTCTGTAACAGGAGACTCAAAGCAACATGGCTTAGACAAGATATGAAAGGTTATTTCTCTTTCAGGTAAGAGGCTGGAGCTTTTCAGTTGGGGACTTATGTGGTGAGCTCTCCTGCAAAGTCTGTAGGCTCCTTCCAGCTCCCTGCAGGGCAACTCCGGTGTGGTCCAATCAGGTGACCCTCACACCCCTTTCCAGGCACAAGATGGAAGAAGTGACTGAGAGAAAAGGGAGAAGGACAAAGGGCAGGCACAAGCAGTTTTGAAGGAAGGCTCCCAATAATTGCCATACCACCAGTTTAGTTATATCCTGTTAGTCCAGTCTGCATCTTCAGGAGAAGCTGGAAACATAGTCTGTTTTCTGTGTGACCATGTGCTCAGCTAGAAATCCTCTCACTGAGGAAGAAGGAGAAAATGGATGCAGCCCATCTGGGCTGCAGCATTTGCTCATCACCTTTCAATTGTGGATGCTTAGCCAAATGTGGTTAAGTGCACATGGAGCACACAAAATATATCTCATGTATGTTCTGTGCAACAATCTACTACCCACTCCTGTGTCCTCCCATCTCACATGACAAGCTCATCCTTGCAGCAGGTATGATGAGTGCCCCGCTCCTTCCCTTCTGCTCCACCACAAGCAGGCACAAGGGACATTTGGAGGCATTAATATGCTTGGAGCGACCCTCAAAAGAGGGACCTATGAGTCAATGGGTTTATGCTCCAGGCTCCCCAGTGCACAGTGAGGGAACTGCGAAGGTGTTTGGAGTGGTTTCTCAGACATGCCCCAGGATGGATGCCAGCCGAGTGGTCAGTGGTTACCACACCCATTACTGTTCTTTTCTCCCCCGTGCTTCATTCTCCCCACTATATTACTCAAATAAACTCCCTGCACCCAGGGCCTTGTCTCAGGGTCACCTTCTGGAAGAACCCAAACGAAGACACATGCCTTCTCATGCCTTCCCTGTGCTCATCTAGATAGTGGCTGAAGCAGAATTCAAACCCAGATCTCTAGACTTTGAGGCCAAGTGTTTTTTCCACAGTGGCAGAACAAGAACATGGGAACATATTTAAAAACTACTACTCTGACAACAAATTGCAATTCTGTAATTGTTGACCTGATTTCTGAATCAAATCCCAGACCCACAAAGAGTGAGTGGAGTAGATGAACATGCAATGAAGACTCAGCCTATGTATAAAAGATAATAACCAGGACTGGTTTCACTAATGAATGGAGCCTGTGCCTCCTCCTGCTGGTAATTCTGGGGACAGCTGTTTGATTTGATTTATTGTGTTTTTCTTTATTTGGATGCTGTGCACAGTGGCAGGAGCTGCTGTGCTGGGAGGGAGGAGCTCGGCCCTGGTGAACCCCAGAGACTGTGCACCCCAAGGCCGGGACAGAAAGGGACACTTTAGGGGAACTGGGAAGGGTCGTTCATGACCTCAACTGACCCTGGGGCACAGGAGGTGGGCACAGCCAGCCTCCCACAGCCGAATGCTGCCTGTCAAACATTTATGCAGGTGAACTGAGGCAAATGACTGAGAACTTGCCAGGATTCTGGGGTTGGAGTCCTGCAGAGCAAAGGAGCAGGTGAAGGGGGTGACAACCAGCTGGGGCCAGATGGAGAGCTTGGTGACCATGGCCCTGAGATCCTGTCCCCTGTCCTATCTTGAGCTGGCATCTCCTTTGCTCCTGCATCCCTGGCTCTGGAGTATTGCTCATGAGCTGCAGCGTATACATTTGCCCCAATCAGATTTGGGACCTCCAGCATTAATAATCAAAATACTAATTATTTCACTCTAGGCATAATAATTTTGACAGCATCAACTACTTCTGCCTTCTTTGGCTACGTGTTTATATGACAGTGAGTTTACTTTTAATACTCCCTTTAAACCTGGCAATAATCACGTTTTGCAGATAAGTAAACTGAGCCTAAGCAGGGCTAAGTGACTTGGCCAAGGCCACATAGTTGATAGTTCCAGCCTGTCTGCCCCCGAGGCCGTGTTTTTGACACCATGTCACATGGCCTTCTGGTAGGCTTTACTGTGTGGGCCATCATCTGTGACAATGCTAAGACTCCAACAGGAGTCTTACCAAGGAAGACCAGATAACCTGATTCCCTGCCTGCTCTGCCAAGTCAGGAGACTGAGGATACGAGGCTGAGGTGGGTGATGGGGAACCTGGCTCCCCTTTCCCTTCAGTCGGTGAAGTCTGCTCTTCCTTCCAAGGGCACCTTGGGCAAAACCTTGGGAAGCCTTGCTCTGAAGGGACAGAGACCATCGCACAGGCAGGGTGGGCTTCACACCTGGGCAGCTGCCACGGTCCCGGCCATGGCGTGGGTCCAGCAATTCCAACACCTGCCTCAGGCTTTCTTCAGAACATGTTCCCAAAATGAATCTCCCTGGAGAAATGAGGGTTATGAGGGGAGAGAAAGAAAGGACTGAAGTGGGGGCAGGAGTATTAACAAATGACCTGGGATTCCTTTTTTCAAGACAGCAGACTCCTTAAATTTTTGTACGTAGCAACTCAGTGATTAAATGCCATTGGTGCCAGAGGCTTCTGGGAATGAGTGGGGCGTTGCGGGGAGAAGGAGGGCCTTCCCGCTGAGCCTGTGAGCCGGCTCGCACAGGGTCTGAACTTCAAGGACATGTCCGTGCTCCTTGGGGCTCTCCCCTGCATTCCAAATCATCAGCCGACACATTAGGCCCTGCCTACTTTCTATTTAAGGGGTGAGACGGCTAGTGCACTGCGTCTTGGCTGTTTCTTAATAAAATGGAGAGGTTGGTGAGTGTTCATGAATACCAAGGACCAGCAAGATGACTGGAGCCAGGGTTTTCCCAACACTATTCAAAGGACAGGGTGCAGAGGGCTGCCTGCTGGCGGCCTCCAGAAAATGAACACAGCTGCTCAGGAGCCTGTGATAGAGACGGGGTGGTGTTTTTGTTTTTTTGTTTTTTGTATTTGAGGAGAAAACAGAGGAGGGTGGAAGTGTTACTCAAAAAGGATTTCTTTTCAACTCAGAAAGAAATCCAGTGTCATTTTGACTTCATGTTGTTCTTGTTAGCAACTGGAAACATCTACTCGCCTAAAGTCTTGTAGGGATATTGGGATTTTGCGTGGGAGTTCAGCAGAGCATGCTGGACCAGTGCGAACTTCCTCAGAAGGCAGTAGGCATCTGAGCTAAGAGGTCCTTGGGAGGAAGCAGAAGCTGCCGCAGGGCTTTTGCTTGGGAGTGCTGTCAGGGGAGCAGAGGGGGGGCAGGGGCAGGAGCAGGACCTGGGCAAGGATGTGGTTAGCCCAGCTGGTCCCCAAGGGAGCCCTAGAGCATGAATTGCACCGGAGTTGTCCCACCTTGAGGGAAAAGGGCTGACCTTTGCAATCTCATGTCATGCAGCCGTTGGTAAAATTTGGGGAGGTAGGGTTCAAGGGCCAAGGTGACTTGTAATCTTGAAGGATGTTGGGGTGGGGGTGACTCCTGTTCTAGGAGGGGACAGCTGTGTGCTATTAGCAGCCAACATTCAGAGCAGCTCAGAACAGGTGCACTTGCTCTGTAAAGGGCTCTGAGTGAGCCACCAACAGTGTCCACTGCTGAGGGAAACACTACATTTCATCCACATGAATGGCTGACACCAATAAACCCAGCCAAATCACTGTAAAGTAAGATTTATTGTGTGATCGTGGCATTAACACTACTGGTACCCAGCTTATCATAAAAGATGGGTTCCTTAACTGTTTTATCTCAGTTTCCTGTGGGTAAAATAAGATCCTCTACACTCTTCCCATCCATCTGATTCTGATATTTTAATTATTCTAATCAATAACTAGACCATTTGGCTCTACTGAGCTTTCCATTTTTGAAATGTGTGTTTCTGAGCTACTGCTTATATGCGCCCAGGTCTTAAACTTAACCCAACTGAGAGAACCAAACCTGGGGGGGTGGGGTGATGGGGAAGGTAGTTTGTTAAATCCAAATTCTTTTAACTGGAGCATGAATCAGAAACGTAAATGAGAAGCAGATTTATGTACTTTCCAAAACTCCCGAAATGAAGAAAAGCCTGCATATTGCAATAATCTCAAAATTTGGTGCAATTTCATTTGGTTTAAGTCACTTGTGGACATTTGTCTCCAATAAGCAACTGATTCAGTTCTCTCATGATGTTCTTATCTCCATTCTGTTTCTTCACTATTCACTCAAAATCTCATTTACCTCTTCAAGTTGCCCCTTGAAGGTGGAGGAGGAAGGGAAGGGAGTGGGCTAGTTTTAGAATCTGCTGAGTATGTGGCCAGGGAAAGAGTTGGTGGGAAGAAAGAACTCTTGTTTAGCTGCAAACTTTTATGGTGGTTTTCTAGCATATAAAAAAAATAAAATAAAATAAACGTGGGGGGGGGCGCTTGGGTGGCTCATTTGGCTCAGGTCATGATCCCAGGGTCCTGGGATGGAGCCCCACATCAGGCTCCCTGCTGGGCGGGAAGCCTGCTTCTCCCTCTCCTACTCCCCCTGCTTGTGTTCCCTCTCTCATTGTCTCTCTCTCTTTCAAATAAATAAATAAAATCTTTAAAAACAACAACAACGACAACAACAAAATTCACTCTTTCCTGCCTCTCTTGTCTTCATCCTCTGCTCCTGGAAGTAAAGCCCACTGAAATCATTTTGGCATTGTGGTCCACAAGCGACATCAGCAGCACAGAACACGGTCACCTCTGCAGCTCTGGCCACGGGCGGCTCCAGGCCCCGCATGCATTGTTCATTTCCAGGCAAGTGTCAAGGGCATCAAGACAGCTTCTTCCTTAGAACTTCCAGGCGGCACTGACTAAAACTGGCAATCTGCAGTGTCTTCCTGGGCTACAAAGGGACAACGGGCCTGCTGTTCATTCTGGCAGGATCTTATCAATTAGTTCATAATGCTGTCTCAAGATGACTTCCCCTTCTTTTCTTTGAAATATTTGCTTACATACATTTTCTCACTTTTCTTTCTGCCTTCCCACATACACACTCAGAAATAGCTCCCTTCTCCAGAGCAGCGGGCTGGGGCTCTACGCTCTCAGGGCAGGGCTGTGGAAGCCTATGGTCGCTCCTTGGAGCTGGCAAGTGGCCAGAGAGGGAGAGGGGACTCTGGCCTCAAACCAAGGATGTAATTACTGACATGCTTAGCATCCATCGATTCTTCTCCTGTGAGGGCGTTGCTAATGAGATAATCCACCACACAGGACCTTTGCTGGATTCATGTTGCAAAGAGAAAGAGAGAAAGAGAGAGAATTGGGACCCAAAGATTCAAAGCCCCGGGAATGAGATCACATAGTCCTTCGGAAACTTCATGAAAAGCCTAAGCAAAGACTAAGCCCCTTGACCTAGCAGGAGTCCAGACTTAAGTACCTATACTCATAGCACATGCTTACATCACAAAAATCCCTCTTGGCAAAAATATAAATAAATAAATAAAAACAAATTTTAAACATTTAAATATTTGACTCTAAAATTAGGCAAACTCATGCTCAGAGATGAGGGATAGGCCAAATGACATCTGAGGTCCCACAACTCTGTGGAAGATGTTTGGGGACCCCAGGTGTATTCATGGCGCATATTGTGCAAGTGTAAATGATCACGATCAAGTGAATGATGTGGGCTGGGTGGGGACCACAGTGAGTGAAGATCATGTGTCAGGTAGAGGAGGCACCTGCTGCATTGCTCCAGGTAAGTTTAGCTGCATGGAGGAAAATGACTAGCATTGCCAAAAGCTGACACTTTTTTCAAGGAGAGCCAGAAATTCAAAATTGTCTCTGAAAGCTCTGATTTTTAAATACTGTGGCTGAATATTTGTACAGGCCAAATAACATATCAGTTATGAGTTGGATCTGGCCTGAAGCCTATAAGATGATTCCCATCGGTAAATAAAACTTCGAAGCGAAGTTCTGACGTCCACAAACTTTGCAGACCTTCACAGATTGTCCACACCACTCCAGGGAGATACTGGAGAATGTATCCACATTACTTGCTATTAGGATTCTCCAGTGATGCTACTGGACTCACAGACACTAAAGGAAGCCACACCTGCAACGTGAGGCTGTGTTTCTCCATCAGGCCAGGATGACTCAGGAGGCCTGCCTTGACCGAGCCAAAAATACCACAGACTCGCTCGCTCAGGGAACTGTTTGAAGCCTGTGGAAGGGGCACAGGGGACGGTCCTCCACTCATAGCCACCCATGGCTCAGAGGTTGCTCAGAGAGTAGTGTGACCCCCTCGTCTGCAGATTCTGTATGGAACCCCAATATCCAACTGATACATGACAGGCCAGAGGAGCAGAGGCCCCCCACCCTCTGTGAGCCCTTCCCACTGTCCTGTAGACACAGTCCACAGCCCTAGAACCTCACCCAACGCACAGCCAGCAAACTTGCCTCAGCTCCCCTGTCCCTTTGGAAGGGCCCTTCCCTGTGATTTCTGTGAGTTCTGGAGCCCAGTGTCCCCAGTGCCCCTCAGAGCTGCCTCTGTTTTGCTCCACAACTGTGGTTGCTGGGTGTTTTAATAGATTCTCCTGAAGACACAAAAGAATGTGGTCAACACCCTCTTTTACCTTCCAGGCATCCTCCTTCTTCCCCTGCCATCAGGAGGGACGAAAATCCTGCCCCATGTGGCATGAATAGCAGCATGGCAAACATTGTGTTTTGGGGTGCTTACATCTGCCCTTGAGGCCTCCCCTGCTCCCCCCAGCTACTTATCTAAGGGCTATGTTCAGGGCTGGCTTTGTGGGCCTATGACCCATGCAGCTGCTTGGGACCCCACCCAAAAAGGTCCTGCACTTGGTTGAAGTCTCTGCTATCACCATCTAGAAATTCTTAATAATTTTTGGATAAAGGGCTCTACATGTTCTTTGTATTGGGCCTGCCCAATTATGCAGTCAGGCTTGGCTATACCTCTTTTGATTACACAGTGCCCTAAGAGGAAGGGTAGCACTTGACAACGTCCTCTACACTCATCTGTCTCACTGGGCCTCGGTCTCTTCACCTGTGAAATTGAGCAAGAATTCCTATTCCCTTCAAGGTCCTTCTAGCCAGACGAAGAAGCAAATTGACATGAGACAGATTAATGGGAGAAAATCAAATTTAATAGCATACACAGGGAATCCACACAGATGTGGGAATTCCAGAGACGGGCACAATGAGGTATATATGCCATCCTGAAAGAAAGAGAAGGGGGTAGGGGTCTGGGTCTTCAAAGGAAAGGAATACAATTCATCAGAAGATAAAAAAGAGTAAATATTTGGTAAACAAATGTTTGTCGGCCTACTCAGAAGCAATGGGACATACAGGACTGATCAAAAAGTCCTTAAAAAAACAAAGAACAGGCCTTGCCAAGGTCCTCCCTCTCCACCATATCTAGCTCGCATCATGACTCTGGTGATAACACTCTCTCAGAGCTGGTCTTTTGTCTGAATTCTTTTAGGCAGTTGTGGGGGAGGTAAAGGGTTTTTCCAGAATCCTCTGGGGTTTGATTGCTTTTTAGCTCAAAGTAATCTCCTTGCCAAAGTGGCTCATCCAGGGGCCACCAGCCTTTGGTCCCCAACATGGCAATACGAATCCCAAGGGACACTTGCAGGGATTAGCTGGGACCATGAGTAAGAGGGTTGGCATGGGGCCAGGCACAGAGCAGGAGCTGGTCATTACCAGTTCCTTGTGCCCTGCAGGCAAAGCATAAAGGAGCCATAATGGGGAAGCTGTGGGTCACCGGCCATGTGCACGTGGCCCACTCCACAGAGAGAGGGGCTCTGAACTACAGAACTCATGAGGAGGTTCCCTATTAATAATAAAAATACCATTTACTGGAAACACATTGCATGTCAGGCACTTTTCATTTATTATAGCTTATCCATATAGCTTTCTGAAGAACATGCGCTATGTGATGCTCCCATTTTACAGACGGGAAACTGAATCATGGAGGGCAATTGACTCAGATCCAGAGAACTGAGTGGCTGAGCCAGAATCCAGACCTCATTCTGTCTAAATGCAAACCCCCTGTTCTTTCTGCTCTGAGCCGGAGAAACTGTGCTGCCAACCTTGTTGAGGACTAGCTCAGAGTGTTGGCTCAGCAGGTCTACAGCAAGTATCTACCCAATGAATGATGAGAAGGATCAGAAGTGAGAGCAGTGGGGCGACGCATTATCCAAACCAGGACATCCAAAACCAGGACACTTCTGAGGTTGGATATAAGGACCAACAAGGACTGAGGCATGTACACCGGGGCATCTGGTTACCCTGGAGAGAACGGAGCTGACTGACAGTCTCATTATTCCCAGGAGATTTATTTTTTTCATCATTTAAATATTCTAAGAAGATATCCAACACACCTTATTTTGTTTCTTCTGTAAGCTGGCCTCTCCTCCAGTCAGTCCCTGCATTCTGTACAAGCCATTCGCTGTAGAGGGTTTTTTTTATTTTGGTTTGGTTTTTTTGCCTATTGGACTGGCTCTGCGTCTGGTTGGCCTTCACCCAGCCTCTGCACATAGCATCTCCGCTACACACAGGAGGAGCCATGCATGGGGCATGGTGGCTTGCCATTGGGATGTTTCAGAGTTGGATGATGCCCCTTGTGCCTCCTAGACTAAACTTCCAGGCTGTACAAGCTGATCTGTTGCACTAGGGAAAACCTCAGGCAGTCTTCCATAGAAGACAAAGAATTCACTTGCCTGTATTCGCTACTGGCCAGGAGACAATGGCAGCCTGTTTCTAGGCCCATTACAGGAGGTCAGAGACAGGGATTCTCAAAGAAGTTTCCAATTTCTTGATCGTTTTTCTTCCCAGAAATTTAACTTTTAAATATCTCGAATATAGAGAAAAGTTGCAAGACGAGGACAAGGAACACACATATACTCTTTATTTAGATTCACTGGCTGTAATTTTGTCCTCCACCACGTCCTTTGTGCAAGTGCCCAAGGGGCTTATTGAGAAGTAACCCCTATGAACAACAAAAGAAGAAGCAGGATTGAGCAGCAAGACCATCCGCTTGCTGTGCAAGTGGGCCAAGTTCTGGGCAGCCCAGAGGACAGTTCCAGAACAAAGAGTGGCCATTACGGAAGTCCTGTGCTGGACTAAATTGTTAGGTCCTAGGAGCTTTCCATGCTCAGTCAATAGCTGGGCTGTCATGTGTGCCAACTGAAGGTGGTAAGAGCCGGAGGGTCTGGGCTCACTGCATCCTCACAGCTTGGGGCAAGACCTTTCTTGAGGGAAGATCCAAGTGTGACCTCGTGGCTGCCAGAGGGCCCCACTGCAGGCTCAGCAGGCCCAGAACTACACACCACTGTACGAGAGTCTTGACAGCACCAGCAACATTTCCTATTTGCACACAGCCCCAGATGTCCTTGACATGGAGCAGATGTGATTGGACACAGCTCTCATCGACGTGAAAGCTACCCAGTGAACACTTACAACTCTGCCCGAAGGCATTTGAGGGCTTGGGAGCATGTTCTGTGCATAGGCGGTGGAAGCCAGAGATGCTGGAGAGTTGCTAGCCCTGGAAGCAACCCTCCACTGAAGACCGATGGGACCTGGTGGATTACTGTCCCAGCTTCCTTGCCAGTTCAGGTAGGACCTCTCCGAGGTGCGTTCTGCACACTCTCAGACTCTCCTACCACAGTAGGACCAGGTCTCAGTGGCCCTCCACGGAGACCTGCACAGAAAAGCATCCTACATGGACCTTCTTTCCCACCTGGAATCATTTCCCCACTCTCCTCAAGGACCTTCCTGGGGTATCCTCCCAAATTAACCACTTGTACTTGAATTTCTTGTCTCAGGGTCTCCCCCGGTGGGGGGGGGGGGCAGGCAACTCAAAGCAACACCCATGCATTTTCCATTTTGTTCTTGCACAAAAGTGAATCGTTGCAAAGGAGGCCAGGCAGAGGCTAATCTCGAAGCTGCTGCCTGGGGCGAGCAGACCACATGGCTCCTCATCTCACCCAGGCCTAGTCATCTCTGTGTGAAGTTTGAAGGAAGTGCTGATACTTGTCAGTTTTACTCTGTGACCTCTCATAGATGTCAGAGCATTAGCACCCAACAAGTGACTCTTAACCACTGAAGAAGCGGGTAGAACCCAACTCAGAATCACCGTACTGATGGGCTAGTTAGAAAGATAAACACTAGAGTATTTAGCCCCCATTCTCTCACAGATCCTCAGTGGGATATGCCTGGTGCCACTCGGGATCTGTTTTGGCCTTTTTCCCTGTTTATTCTCCTTACTCCTTCTTCTTAAGAACACCTCCCAAATGAACTACTTTGGCCTAAATATTTGTCTCTGGGTTCTGCTTCGGGGAAAACACCAAGACCTTCTCATTTTTCAGATAAGGAAGCTGACAGACCAAGGCATTGAGGAAACCTAGTCAAGTTTGAACAGCTATGATTCTAACCCCCAGGGAAGTCGGGTTCCAGAGCCTGACTTCTTAATCTCTAGCATAGGGGTTCTTGAGCTGGGTCATACACTAGAATCATGCTAAACCCAAATTGCTGGGCCCCACCCTCGATTCCCAGACTTTCCATTTCTAACCAGTCTGGAGGAGGCCCTAGACTTTCCATTTCTAACCAGTTTCCAGTACTGTTACTGCTGCTCGCACACCACTCAATGAGAACCACTGCTCTAGGACTCAGGCCTTGTCATCCTGCTGATGAAGATGTTTTTTAAAATGAATCCATCTTATCCAGATAGTGGAGCCCATCCCTGTGCAGGTCGTGTGCCCCAGGGGACCTGAGCCCTGGAGTGGCGACTATATTCCTCACACACATTCCTGCTACACTCAGTGCTGTGCTCACATACACTCTATTTGCACTCCTGCCTGTATTTCCTGAGTCCCCACCATGGCAGACGTTGTGCAAGACGCTGTGGGGATAGAGAAACCTGTAAGAACAATGTCTACTCTCAGAGAATGTGGGTCCAACCGAGGGTGGAGCATTCAGGACTCAGTCCAAACCATGGTACCAGGCAGTTGATTCTGAAAACCAGTAGTGGAGAATCTGATCCCTGCATTAGGATCTCAGAACTGAGAAGCCAAAGACCAGAAATTCACCAGATCAGTCATCAGGGGAAGTGGGAAGTCAGGCTCTGGCATGGTGGCCACTGGGCAGGGGTGAACTGTGGACACTCCTTTTGATTGTATAATTCCTGTTTTATCTGCAGTTAAGTAACCAAGCTTGTGGGGCTGCCTCGGAATGAGAATCCATCAGAAAGCCCAAGTCTCCGGCAGTTTTTATTCTGACATTGGAACTCATTACTCTACAGTCTTCATTGTGCTGGCAAAATTAATTCATGGGATGAAAAGAAACCATATTAATGGAAGGGACAATATAAATTTGTATTCAGTGAGGCAAATAAGCAGTGCTCTGCAACTACTAGAGCGGGAGGCAAAGAATGGCATGCTAAATTACTCCTGTCTTGGGCTGTCAATTTAAAACACCTTTTGTGCATTCTTTTCTTTGACCAAATACATATGCATTTCATGCGCAGTGTGAAGGCAATACCCGCTAACCTGCAGCATTTAGCCCCTCCCCCAAGTATAAAGGGTTCAATAGCAAAGGCTTGTAAGTTTAACTAGAGTTGCTTTTATTGGAAGCATTTTCCATGTATAAATATAAGGTAGCTATTAATGTGTGTTGTGTGCATGTGTGCGTGACTTAGTTGCAATTAAAAAAAAATAAAGACTGCAGTGGTTTGAATCATAATGATTTGCAACTAAAAATCCATTAGCCCTGTCTATGGATGATGCTAAATATACCAGATGTCAGGATGTGGTGGACTGGAAGGACAGCCTTAAAATAGTTCCTTTGAAAATAGCCCCTCCTGATGGTTTTTCTCCACAAATCTATCTCCTTGACATATATTCCTGGGGAAATAAGCCAATGATCAGGGAACAGGGCAAGTCTACAGAGGGAGAACAGACATGATTATTTCAGTGTGAAAGATCCTCAGGGATCCCAGGCCAGGGGTCCCCACACCCATGGTTGCCATCCAAGCCCTGGTGGCAGGACACCTGGATCACTACTCTTCTTAGCCTGGTGAGACAGCAGATCTCACCGTTGGGAGGAGATCGGTTGCAGTTCTGTCGTGCATGTGCAGCATCTAATGTGCACAGAGTGTCAAGGAAGGATAAACAGGCTTCGGGTGCTGGGTTGAAGGACCCTGCCCCTTAAGGGAGCCACTTGAAATGGTTGGAGGTTGTGGCCAGACTTCCAGCTCCTTGCACGCACCTTGCTTTTCCTGGGGGCTCTCTCTTGCTGCTTCGTGCCCACCCTGCTGGCTTCATTGCAAGCTCTGAGTGCCAGGGAATCTGCTTCTCTAGGAGCAACCCTCACCCAAGAAATTGTTGTGCAAATACCCCAGCAATTTTGCCCTGAAGCGAGACAGATCTGAGATGCACATTTTACATTTATTCTTAGAATTACTCAAAGGGATTAATTTTCAGGGTCATCCAGTGGTAACCTGGTTACTCCACATCCTTTATTAAAGGCCTTCACTCCCCTATCACCACTCACCAATGCCCTCCTGAAATTTCCCAGCATCACTGCCAGGATGTGTACCTGATTCTCATCTCAGGGGCTGCTTCCGGGGAACCCAAAGGAAGGCAAATGTACGACTTCTAGTATTGCTATCCTGAGTCCAGAATACAGATGAACGAGAAAGTGCCAGATATTTGAATTTTTATATGCTTTAATTATATATTATGCATATGATAATTATGCATATAATTAGGTACCATGACCTAATAGTAGAAGCTGGAAATTAGATTGATGGAGAGGAAAGATGTTTAACAGATGAAGAACAGTATCTGCCTCCAAACAACACCTGCATGTTTTCTTTAGGTTACAAGGGTTGCTTTGGGTCTTATTCTGCATCTAAGGAGCTCTAGTAGGTCAAACCAACCCACTAAGAAGGTTTCTGTATAAAGGTTTTTTTTGCCAGAGGTTTAGGAGCACGAAGACTTTGGGAAGGCTGGTCTGGATGAAGAGTCAGGCTTGGAAAGGACAGAGGCTGCCCATTTACCCTCCCTGTGGTGCCGACGCTGTCCCGAAGACAGGATTTGACTCATGTGTTAGCAGCATCAGTGTCATCTGGGAACTTGCCAGAAATGTGGATTTTCAGCCCCACCTGTTGACCTACTAATCAAGATTTGTATTTCAGTAAATGCTAGGACCTCCATTTTGCATCTGTCCCTGGGAAAGGGATAAAGGTGGACCTGGAAGGTGGGAGGGACTGGGCTATTGCTTTTAACTGAGTGGACATGTGATTTCAATAATAAAAACCACTATAAAAAAGGAAATAGATGTTAGAGAGTATTATTTAAAGGCATAAAGTAGAAAAACAAAAGAACTCGAAGTTTTAAGGGACACAATAGGTGTGAAGGCAGGGTGAGGGCAGAGGAGTAGAATACACTGGCCAAATGCTGGATCTTCCAGATAGAGGAGTCAAAATATACAAGTCAGGAAATAGATATAAACATGTTATTTAGAAGAAATGTGGATAACTCTTCAAGCTTCCACTTGCTTCAAAATTATCAACATCCCACTGATTCAAAGCAAATCACATGGCTAAAGTCAGAGTCAGGAAGAGATGGGGGAAATAAACATAGCAAAGGGTACAGACATGGGAAGGAGTGAAGAATCAGGGCCTTCACTATAATTGATCACACTACTAGATTAAGAGCTGGAAAGTTATGGACTACAGGTCAGATTCATCTGGCCCACCCCCTGATTTTGTAAATAAAGCTTTATCGGAAAACAGCCAAGCTCAATCATTTATGCATTGTCCATGGCTAGTTTGATACCATGATGGCAAAGTTAAGTAATTACAACAGAAGAACATTGACAAAAGCATTTACTACCAGGCTCTTTATAGAAAAATATGCTGTCTCTAGTTCTAGACCTTTCTAAACATTTCTATATACATACATATATATACATATATATACACACACAGGCACATATACATACATATTAACTGTTTTTATAGTAACTGTTTTTAATATATACATATTAACATATTAACTGGGTTTTTTTAAGATTTTATTTATTTACTTATTTATTTATTTGAGAGAGAGAGAGAGAGAGAGCGAGCTAGCGTAAGAGGGGAGAAGGTCAGAGGGAGAAGCAGACTCCCCGAGGAGCTGGGAGCCTGATGCGGGACTTGATCCCAGGTCTCTGGGAGCATGATCTGAGCCAAAGGCAGTTGCTCAACCAACTAAGCCACCCAGGCCCCAACATATTAACCTTTTTTTAAAATTTTACAGAAAGGGGAACACATCATTCATATCATTCTACAATTTCTTTTTCTGCTTCCTTGAAGATCTTTTTATGTCAGTACATATAAATCTATCCCATTCTTTTTTTTAAATTGTTGCATACTTTTCTGTTTGTGACTATACCATGGTATATTTAACCATGAACATTCACACACCTGCCCCTCACCTGCCTTTTATTTTTTATTTTCTGCTATTACAAACAATACTGCAATGACTAGCCTTACATATGCCTCTTGGCATACATGTGGAGTATATTTCTCTAGGATAAATAACTAGACATAAATGGAGTGGGTCAAGGGTATATCTATTTTTTTCCAATACTGAAGTATAAAACTTTCAAACAAACAGCAAAGATGAAAAGAATTTGAGTACCAATATATACCTAGGTGTACCTATCATTCTACCATTAACATTCCTGTATACTTGTTTTATCACACGTCTACCAATTCTTCTATCAATCCATTAATCCATCTAATTTTCTGATGCATTTCCAAGTAAACGAGAAATTACTACACTTCCCCCTAAAGGCTTCAACTTGCATAGAGGTGACTAGTGTGAAATATTTTTCAGAGTTTTAATTTCTTTTTATGTAAAATTCATGTACAATAAAATATTCAGATATTAAATGAAAATTTATGGAATTTTGATAAATGTTATGTCTGTGTCACACTGAAATCCATCAAAATATAGAACATTAACATTACCCAAGAAAGTTTCCTCATTCCACTTTCTGGCTACCTCCCATCCCCACACAAAGAAGCATCTACTTGTCTCATTGTTTTTCATCCTTTTGACTGTTGAACTTCATTGAAATGGAATAATACACCCTCACCAACATTTACTAGTGTGACTCTTTTTAATTTGAGCCCATTTGGGAGGTATGTAGTATCTTACGGCTTTAAATTGTATTTCTCTAATGACAATTGGCAGCAAATGTTTTCAAATACTTATTGGATAGTCATCATTTTCTTTCGTAAGGTATCTGTTCAAATCTTTTGGCCATTTTTCTCCAGTATTTGCCTTTTAGTTATTGTCAACTTTCACTTTTTTTTTTTTTTTACTATATTTTATCTCTATCCTAAGGGAGTTTGTTTTATTTGAGTATAGTTGACATATAATGTTACATTAGTTTCAAGTGTACAGTATAGTGATTCAACAAATTTATACATTATGCTATGCTCCACAAGAGTAGCTAATATCTGTCCTGATACATTGCTGTTACAGTATCACTCACTATATTCTTTATGCTCTGCTGTTATTCCCATGACTTATTTGTTCCATGACAAAGTCTGCACTTCTCACTCCTCTTCACCCATTTTGCCCATTCCTCTGCCCCTTTCTCCTCTGACAACTTTCAGTTTCTTCTCTGTATTTATAGGTCTGATTCTGCTTTTTGTTTGTGTTTTCATTTGTTTTTGTTTTATATTTTATTTTATTTTTTTAATATTGTATTTACTCCTTTGATATAGAGAGAGACAGTCTGAGAGAGGGAATACAAGCAGGGTGAGTGGGGGAGGGAGAAGCAGGCTACTTGCTTAGCAGGGAGCCTGATGGGGGGTTCGAAGGCAGTACCCCGGGATCATGACTCGGACCCAAAGGCAGATGCCCAGTGACTGAGCCACCCAGACATCCTGTTTTTGTTTTATTCACAGTTCTTTATATATGCTGAATCTCAGACCTTTGTCAAATACATGTTTTGCAAATATTTCTTCAGTCTGTGGCTTGCCTGTTGACTTCCTTAACAGTGTCTTTTGATGAGATGTTTTTAATTTTGGTAAAATTAAAATTTTCAATTTTTAAAGGTTATTGCTTTCTGTAACCTATTCCTACCCCAATTAATAAAGATATTCTTCCATTTTTTTTCCCAAAACAATTCATGGTTTTAGCTTTTATGTTTAGGTCCAGGAGACATTTTGAATTAATTTTGGAGTATGAAGTGAATTAGAACAAAATTTTATTTATTTATTTTTTCATATGAATGACCTGCTCCATTTGTTTAAAATAATTTCCTCTACATTGGTTTATTTCAGCATCTTTGTTAAATATCGACTGACCACATAAGCTTGAATGTATTTCTGGGCTCATTGTTCTGTCATTGACCTAACTGCTGACCTCTATCCCAATACAACACTGTCTTGATTATAAGTTTCTGACTTTGTTGTGTCTTTTCAGGATTGCTTTGGATATTCAAGGTTATTTGTATTTCCATATAAATTTTAAAATCTAATTGTTAATTTCTTTTTAGAAACATCTGCTGGGATTTAGATTGAAATGGAGAGAAATCTGAAGATCAAGTTAAGGCTCTTTAACATTTTAACAATATTGGATTTTCCACTTAATTGACAGGATATAGTTTTCCATTTATTTAGGTCTTTTAAAATTTATCTCAGCATATTTTGGAGTTTTCAGTATAAAGTTCATGTTTAGCTTTTGTTCAAATTTATCCTAAATATTTTACTTTTATATATTTTAAAACAATGGAATTCATTTTCTAAAAATTTATTTCCAATTATTTGCTGCTGGTACATAAAGATGTAATACATTTGGTATATTAACCTGTATCCCATGACCTTACTAAAGTAACTTCTGAGCTCAATAGTTATTTTAGAGACTCCATAGAATTTTCTATGATTTATATCATCTGCAAATAGAGACAGTTTTAATACTTTCTTTCCAAATATTACGTCATTTATTTATTTGTTCTTGCCTTACTGCAATGGCATCTCTAGTATAGTATTGAATAGAAGTGGTCAAGGTGGGCATCATTACCAGTCTCAGGGGGAAAATGTTCAAAATTTTACTATTAAGCTTGATGTTAGCTATAGGTTTTCTCTAGTAAATTTGTTTTATCAGGTTGAGAAATACCCTTCTATTTCTGGTTTTCTGTAATTGTTATTATGGATAGATACTGACTCTTGTCAAATACTTTATCTGTATCTATTCAGGTAATCACATGGGCTTTCTCTTTATTTTTTTAATATGATGAATTATATTGATTGATTTTCTTTAATGTTAAACCAACCTGGTGCTCCTCAGATAAACATTACTTGATCATGATACACTATTCTTTTAATATAATGTTGGACGCCATTTGCTAACATTTCATTAAGGAAGTATATATTTATATTCATGAGGGATACTGGTCTGTAAAATTTTTTGGTAATATCTTTGGGTGATTTTCGTATTAGGGTTATATTAGCCTCACAAAATTATTTGTGAAGTATTACCTTCTCCTCCATTTTTTGAAAGAGTTTGTATAAGATTGGTGTTATTTCTTATATGTTTGATACAATTCATGAATGAAACTATCTGGGCTAGAATTTCGTGTGCCAGAAAGTTTTTTTTTAATGATGAATTCAATTTCTTTATAATTATAAGATTATTCAAATTTTCTCTTTTATCTTATGTCCACTTTGGTAATTAGTCTTTGTCAAGAAATTTGAAGGAATTTATCCATTTTATTTGGTTCATTAACTACATTGGCATAAAATTGTTTCTATTCTTTTATTATCCTTTTAATGCCTGTAGGACCTATAGCAATATCCTTTCTTTCATTCCAGGTATTGGTATCTTGTAGTCTCTCTCTCTCTCTCTCTCTCTCTCTTTGGTCTTGATCTGTCTAGCTGTCTGCTTGATCTTTAAAAAAAAAAACCCACAAACTTTAGCTTTGTTAAATTATTCTATTCTTTGTCAGTTTCCTTCTCATTGATTTCTGCCCTTTTAAGTTTTAAAATACACTACTGAATAGATTTCCCAAAAAGCTATCAATAGTCACTCCTAACAACAATCTATAAGAGTATGCGATTCTCCCTTACTTGCTTCAATTTAGGATATTTATCAACATATAACATTTAAATAATTGGATTGGTTAAGACTGATAGTTCATTGCTTTAATTTTTTCCTCCAATTAGTATTGAGATTGAATCTTGTCACGTTTATTGGCTATTTATTTTTCCTTTTCTGTGAGCTGTTTATTCATATTATTCCCACTTTTTTGTATTTGTATTGATTTTTTTTCTTGGGTTGGTAATTTTGATATACCTCTACATTAATTCATTGTTGTGCATTGTTATTGCATTTTTTATGTTAATAGCATGCAATTTAATTTTCTTCATAGTGTCTTTTATCACACTACAGTTTTTTAATATGGACAATTTTTATTTTTATATGAGCTTGGATTTTGTTTTATTTTTTTAAGATTCCACATATAAGTGACATCATAAAGTATTTGTCTTTCTCTAACTCCCTTCACTTAGTAGAATGCTTTCAAGATCCATCCCTGTTATCACAAACAATAGGATTTCCTCATTTTTTATGGCTGAATAATATTCCACTGTGTATATACATATATGTGTGTTCATATATACACAATGGAATATATCACAACTTCTTTATCCATTCATCGATTGATGAGCATTTAGGTTGTTTCCATGTCTTGGCTATTGTAAATAATGCTGTTATAAACATGAAGATGAAGATATGCTTTTGACAACGTTTTTATTTCCTTTAATTATGTTCCCAGAAATGGAATTGCAAATTTAGAGGGAGCACATTCACACAACACCATCCTTGCTTCCTGACATCAGTTGCATTTGGGGATCCCCAAAGTCACCCTCAGTTATAATAATTCACCAGAAGGACTCACAGAATTTATGAAATGCTGTTATACTCATGGCTACAATTTACGACAGAGAAAAGAAACAGATTAAAATCAGCCAAGTAAGGGGCACCTGGGTGGCTCAGTTGATTAAGCAGCTTCCTTTGGTCATGATCCCAGGGTCCTGGGATGGAGTCCCACATCAGACTCCTTGCTTGGCAGGAAGCCTGCTTCTCCCTCTGCCTCTGCCTACTTCTCTGCCTGCTTGTGTTCTCTCTCTCTTTAACAAATAAATAACTAAAATCTTTAAAAAAAATAAAAATAAAAAAATAAAATCAGCCAAGTAAAGAGATGCATAGGGCAGAGTCCAGGTGGGGCTTCCAATTGTCCTTTCTCAGTGGAGTGATAGAAAGTGTTAACTTCTCTTAGCTAAAATATATGATGATACACATGAAATATTTCAACCATGGAGGCCTGCAGAGCCTGTGTCCAGAGTTTTTATTGAGACTAATCACATACTGCCCATATGCCTGATCTTTAGTCTTCAGACCTTCTGGAGGCCACCATGTGGCCTAAAGGCCCCACTGTAACTACTGTAACTTACACTGTTGCACTGTTTGATTGTCAAAGCTGCCAGGCAAAAAATGACACTTCTTCAGGCAGGATATTCCAGGAGCCTAGAGATCACCTCTCACTAACCAAGGGCAAAGGCCAGACCTCTCTTTGGTAACGTTAATTCTTCACTACACAGTATTCTACACTGGCTCTTTGAGTTCCCAGAGCAGCTAAGCTCCAAGTGCCCAGGGTAGTAACTTCTTGACTATATCCTCTTTATTGCCTTCCTTCATTTCTCAACACATGTGTATTATTCATGCCTATATTGGTGTTTCCTGGGATCATTCCCCAAATAAAATAAGCACATTTGAATCATTATCTCATGGTCTTCTTCTGGGAAACCACATGGGGCAAAATGTTATGAAAAGAATACAAAAAGATCAAGAATTGAATTTTTTTTCCAAGACAATGATCTGGCCTGGCTCTTGCCTGAGAGACTAATTTTCCCACCTGCTTTCGTTCTTATTTCTATTATGTCTCTCTTTGTCCTGAGGGTCAATGATCATAGGGTCCCCTGCTAGTACAGTTTACTTCTGTCAGCCACTAAGACTTAGATGAAATCATAAAGGGGGATACAATATCCCAACAGAAAAAGAAAGGAAAAAGTCTACCCATCTCAGGCTCCAGGAGTCTGTGGGAAGAAGAGGGTAAGAGAGGAACAGATGAGTGAGACAAGCAGATGCCCTCACACACAGAGCCACATACTATGTAAGGGAAGGTAGTACCAGAGGAGAGCTTCTACCCACTCCCTTTTTTATGGTTAGGCTTGTAAATCAGTGGTTCTGAAATCTGTGCATCAAAATCAGAACCTCCTGGGAAGAAAAACCAGACTAGTGAATCTGTT
Organism: Nasua narica; assembly: GCA_028533885.1. Lineage (NCBI taxonomy): Eukaryota > Metazoa > Chordata > Mammalia > Carnivora > Procyonidae > Nasua > Nasua narica. Next base: position 53,389,452 of record CM052799.1, on the reverse strand, counting down.
GCCTCTTAGAGTGGGGTCTCAGAATCTCTGTATCTCTCAGTAGCTGCTTGGTTGATTCTAGTGTAGCCTGTTACAGCTTGAAAAGCCATGGGTGGATGACCTGTGAACTTCCACACCACACCACCTCACCTCAGCTGACTAAAATTCTGAATATAAGTGGTATTTGTTGTTATTCTTCACAGTGTGTTTCCTGAAAAGAGCTCCCATTGTCACATCAGTGTTGATCCCATTGAAGGTTCTGGGTCCTATTGTCTTTCTTTGCTTAGGAAAGAACTTTTCATTCAAGTAGGAAATAGATTGTGAACATTTGTAAAGAATGCTGACATCCTCCCACCCTTCCCACCTCTTCCTTCTACCTGCATATCCTTAGGGCTGAAAAGAAGAAGAGGAGCCATTGTGTGTCTAAATGGGTTCTCATTTGTACAGTCACAAAACTGTGTGCTTAAGTCTGAGTTTTCACATCAAGCAAATTAGGGGTAATTTTTTGCTTTATAAAAATTATTCTTTGGTGTACAGAAGGATTCAATGCAGGTTTTCTTTTAATATCCAAGTTCTTTAATGCTTTTCAAATATAATTCAGTTTCCAACAATTCAGTTGACTTTTTTTTTTTAGGAATACATTGATTGTGTAAAACAGGTATGCCAGAAAGTTCCCTGTTACTGGTTTTTATGTTTTTGAAGTTCAAGAATGAAATTCTATAAATTCATAGTAGACATTGGAAGACCTGGTTATGGGTTTCTAGAAATGGAATCTCCCACTGAGTTGTTCAGATGAAAAAAACCTAAGGGAAAAAAATCACAAGCTACCCTGAGACTCTATAATCTACACTTATTCTCTCCATTTGATAATGTCAGTTTTTTTGCAAGACAGTAGCTATAACTGATATTTCAAACTGAATTTCTGGAATCATCATCTCAAACAGAAACTCACTTTTTTTCATTTGTTGCAGTTGCATCTAGACTTTATTTTTTAAACATTTTATTTATTTATTTGTCAGAGAGAGAGACAGCACAAGCCGAATGGCAGGCAGAGGCAGAGGAAGAAGCAGGCTCCCCCCTGAGCAAGGAGCCAGAAGTGGGACTCCATCCCAGGACACTGGGATCATAACTTGAGCCAAAGGCAACTCCTTAACCAACTGAGCCACCCAGGCATCTCACATCTAGATATTTTTTGAAAACTAAGTTGATTGAAGCATAATTGACATACAATGCTACATTGGTTTTTGGTGTACAACATATTCATTCAACAACTCTATGGACTATGCTATGCTCACCACAAGTGTAGCTACCACCTGTCACCATACAAGGCTATTACAATATCATTGACTATATTCCCTATGCTGTATCTTTCAACCCCATGATGTATTATTCATTCCATAAGTGACATATTCATTCACTCCCTTCATCTATTTTGCTCATTGCCCCAAGCCCCTTCCTTCTGGCAATAATCAGTTTATTCTCCATATTTATGGGTTTGTTTCTGCTTTATTGGTTTATTTGCTTTGTTTTTTAGATTCCACATGTAAGTGAAACATACAGTATTTGTCTTTCTTTGTCTGATTTATTTCACTTAGCAAAATATCCTCTAGGTCCATCCATGTTGTTGCAAATGGCAAGATTGCATCTTTTTTATGGCTGAGTAATAGTCCACTGTGTGTGGAATATAACATGGAATATTGTCATATCTTATTTTTTTAAAAAAAGATTTTATTTATTTGAGAGAGAGAGAGAGAGCATGAGCAGTAGAGGAACAAAGGGAGAGGGAGAAGCAGACTCCCTTCTGAGCAGGGAGTCTGATGTGGGGTTCCATCCCAGAACCTTGGAATTTTGACCTGAGCTGAAGGCAGATATTTAACCAACTGAGACACCCAGGCTCCCTTGTCATATGTTCTTTATCCATTCACTTACTGACAAACACTTAGGTTGCTTCCATATCTTGGCTATTATAAATAATGCTGCAATAAACATGGGGGTGCATATATCTTTTTGAAATAGTGTTTTTGGTTTTGTTTGGGTAAATACCCAGTAGTGGAATTACTGTATTGTTAGTACTTCTTTCTTTTTTTAAATTTTAAATAAATTTTTGTTACACAAAGATCATCACATACTTGGATATTTCTCTACTTCCCCCCGCCCCCTACTTTGTACACAATTACTTTTGCTCTCCACAGAATGGCTGCTTCTGAGCTTCTCATCTGGTGATGGCAAGCACTAAAATTCTGATTTTAACAGAATAGTGTAGTAAAAATGCCTCAATGATTTAAGTTGAAAGTCTTGTACCAAGTTGAAAATTGAAAGTTCTTATACTCAGTTACCAGGAATGTATAAGTATCTTTTTATTCAAAAGTACAAAATAAATTATCTGCAGGCATGGACAATGACAGCAATAAATCATAATGTGTTGTCAACTGTAACAGATGATTACAGTGATTTTCTTAAACATCAGCCAACCTTTTCTTCAGTCATTTCCTTCGACAGACTTCTCTGAAATTACTATTGAGAAGCTATGCCTTGAACTTCCTCTCACAGTTCATTAATAATCGTTTAGCATTATTCTAGGAATTAGAAAATGCCACCTCCAATACTACCTTCCATTTTACCCATTCTGCCCATTCTAGGGTCCTTCTCTTTGGGAATTCAAGACAACTTCTGCTATAGTTAATAGAGAGGCCACTCCAGCAGCATCCAAGAAAGCAGTTCTTACAACCTTAGTTGCATCAATGATTCTTTTTTCCATTATATTTATAATGATGCAAGCATAGCATCATAATCAACTTCTGAGGAAGTTCGCATAACTATGTGATCACATAACTATGTGATCCTCCAACAGTCTGCATTCTTAGCAATTGTCACTGCAGGAATTTTCAGTGTTCCTCTAATAATTTCTATACTAAGTTTTTGATCCTCACTAGCTGAAGTTATTGAGTCCAAGACTGGAATGCACACAACAATTCCAGAACAACCACTTCCCAGAACAATGCCTTACTTCAGTAGCAGCTCATGTGGCACTGAGGGCAACTGTAACTCTCTTTTCATTCACATTAACACCACTTGTCCCACCAACTTTCAGCTTAGCTACTCCATCTGAGAGTTTGTCAGATGTTCATTCAGTTTTTCCTTTTCATATTCACTAGTTGTGACATCTAACCACTCGATGATTTCTTGAATACATTTTTCAATTTGAGCCTTGTCATCTTTTCCTTTCAAGAGCATGGCATCATCTCTGGTTACAAAGACCTCTCCAAATTTTCCTAAGTCACAAAGCTGAACATCTGTAACATTTAGTCAATGCTTCTCCAAACACTGCACCACCAGTAGAAATAGCCATGTCTTTAAGCTGGTTCTTTCTATTATTGACAAAACCTGGAGCTTTGACTGCTATAATCTGAAGACCAATTTTTAGCCTATTCAAAGCCAGTGTTCTTAGAGCTTCTTCATCAACATCTTTAGCAGTTATGACTAAAGTCTTACACTGAGCATAGACAATTTCAAGAGCAGGTAAAATGGATAGGACACTAGAAATTTTCTTTTCACTCAGGAATACATAGGTATCTTGGAATTCACATTTCTCACCTTTTGATGTATTAATAAAGTATGGACAAATATAACTTCAATCAAACATTATGTCTTCAATAATTTCTAATCCATAATTTAGTGTTTTCTTATCCTTTACTGTGATGATGCCCTATCTTCCAACCATTTTCATTGCTTCAGAAATGATGTTGCTAATTTTTTTGTCTACATTTGCAGAAATTTTAGCAACCTGAGTAATTTTTTCAGGGGTTGTCACAATTTTAGACTACTTCTTAGGTTCAGCAATTGCAGCATCAACAGCTACCTTTTCCATAAGACTAGCACCTTTGCTAACCTTCTTGAAGCCTTCCTTGGCAACAGAGTATGCTAGTACAGCAGCAATAGTGGTGCCATCCACAGCCTCTTCATTTTTTTAAGTTTAATTTAATTTAATTTAATTTAATTTAATTTAATTTAATTTTTTCAGGGTTCCAAGATTAATTGTTCATGCACCACACCCAGGGCTCCATATAATATGTGCCCTCCTCAATATCCACCACCAGGCTCACCCAAACCCCCACCCCCCACCCCTCCAAAATCCTCAGTTTGTTTCTCAGAGTCCACAGTCTTTCATGTTTTGTCTCCCCCTCCAATTTCCCCCCATTCACCCTTCTTTTCCTTCTCCCAATGTCCTCCATGTTTTTCCTTATGCTCCACACGTAAGTGAAACCATATGATAATTGACTCTCTCTGCTTGCCTTATTTCATCCAGCAAAATCTCTTCCAGCCCCGTCCATGTTGATACAAAAGTTGGGTATTCATCCTTTCTGATGGCTGTGTAATATTCCATTGTATATATGGACCATATCTTCTTTATCCATTCGTCTGTTGAAGGGCATCTTGGCTCTTTCCACAGTTTGGTGATTG
>CM052799.1:53374327-53384912 GCA_028533885.1 Nasua narica | reverse complement strand
GTTAGCCATTTATATGTCTTCTTTAGAGAAGTGTCTGTTCATGTCTTCTGTCCATTTTTTGATGTGATTATCTGCTTTGTGAGTGTTGAGTTTGAGGAGTTCTTTATGGATCTTAGATATGAGACCTTTGTCTGTAGTGTCATTTGCGAATATCTTCTTCCATTCTGTGGGTTGCCTGTTTGTTTTGTTGACTGTTTCCTTCACTGTGCAGCTTTTTATCTTGCTGAAGTCCCAAAAGTTCATTTTTGCTTTTGTTTCCTTTGCCTTTGGAGACATGTCCTGAAAGAAGATGCTGTGGCTAATGTCATAGAGGTTACTGCCTATGTTCTCCTCTAAGGTTTTGATAGATTCTTGCCTCACGTTGAGGTCTTTGATCCATTTTGAGTTTATCTTTGTGTATGGTGTAAGAGAATGTACAAGTTTCATTCTTCTACATAGAGCTGTCCAATTTTTCCAGCACCATTTATTTTATTCATTTGACATTTTATTCATTTGTTTTATATATATATATATATATATATATATATATATATATACACCCAAGTGTCCCTAGTTTTTCCCTCTTCTGACTACTATGAATAATGTTGATATAAACACTGGCATACAAGTATCTGTTTGATTTCCTTCCTTCAATTCTTTGAGGTATAAACCAGAAGTGGAATTGCTGTATCATGTGGTAAATCTATGTTTAACATTTTGAGGAACCACCAAAATATTTTCCACAGAAGCTGTACCACTTTATATTCCCACCAGCAATGCACAGGGTCCAATTTTTTTATATCCTAAAAAAACATTTGTTATTTTCTTTTTGTTTGTTTATAGCAAGTGTATTCATTTATAATAGATGTGAAGTGATACCTCACTATGATTTTGATTTCTATTTCTTTAATCTCTAGGGATGTTGAACAACTTTTCATGTGCTTATTGGTAATTTGTAAGTCTTCTTTTTTTTTCCCAAAGATTTTATTTATTTATTTGAGAGAGGGGAGAGAGTGAGTGAGACAGAGGGAGAGAGCACAAGTGGGGAGAGGCAGAGGGAGAAACAGACTCCCCACTGAGCAGGGAGCCTGATGTGGGGCTCAATCCCAGGACCTTGAGACTATGATCTGAGCAGAAGGCAGATGCTTAGCGACCCAAGCTACCCAACGACCCCTGTATGTCTTCTTTAAAGAAATGTCTATTCAAGTCCTTTACCAATTTCTGGATTAGGTCATTTATTTTTACGTTGTTGAGTTGTAGGAGTTCTTTATATAATCCCTTATCACATATATGATTTTCAAATATATTCTTCTACTCCATGGGTTATATTTCCACTCTCTTGACAGTATCCTATAATGAGCAAAAGTTTTTAATTTTGGTGAATTTTCCTATCTTTCTCTTGTTACCTAGGCTTTTGGTGTTATAACCAAAACATCATTGTCAAATCCAATGTTATGAAACCATATGCTTTTTATTAGGAAAAAAAATGACTTTCAGAATCCTATCAATTACCAACAACAACAAAATTTAAATTATACATGCATGTTCTAATTTAAGGTTGAAATTTAAGAATGGAAAAAAGTTATATCATTCAAATATTAATTTTTTAAAAAGCAGGAGTAGCTATGTTAATAACAGACAAATGAACTTCAGAGCAAAGAAAATTACTAGAGACAAAAAGGGGCATTATGTGATGATAAAAAGATCAATCTACAGGAAGACATAACAATCTTAAATGTGTATGCACCAAACCACAATGCCTCAAAATATATGGAATAAAAGCTGATTGAATTTAAAGGAGAAATAGACAAATTTGCAGTTATAGTTGGAGACTTCAATTTCCCTTTCTCAGTAATGGATAGAATTACTAAACAGAAATTCATTAAGGACACAGAAGAATTTAACAACGTCATCAAACTATGGGATCTAATTGACATTTATAGAACACTTTACTCAACAATAGCAGAATATACATTTTTTTCAAGAGCCCATTGAACATTCACCAATATAGACCATATCTTGGTTCATAATCTAAACTTCAACAAACTTAAAAACAAAACGGAATCATACAGAGTTTATACTCTGGCCATGATGTAATCAAATGGAAATCAATAACAGAAAAATAACAGAAAAATCTCCAAACACTTGGCAATTAAACAACATGTTTGTAAATAAGTCATGGATTAGAGAAATTCTCAAAAAAATTTTAATGCCATAGAAGTAAATGAAAATGAAAATACAACATGTCAGACATTGTGAGACATAGTTAAAGCAGTACCAAGAGGGAAATTAATAGCAGGAAATGCTTGAGGAACCACTAAAATATTTTCCACAGAAACTGAACCAAATAGGAAAGGTTTCAAACCAATAATGTAATTTCCTATCTCAGAAAGCTAGAAAATTAAAGCAAAATAAATTCAAAGCAAGTAGAAGGAAAGGAAAAATTAAATTAGGAATAAAAATGAATAAAATTGAAAATAAGAACACAACTGAGAAAAATCAATGAAACAGAAAGCTGATTCTTCAATAAAATCAATAAAATTGATAACCTCATCAAAACTGACAAAAATAAAAATGGAGAAAATACAAATCATGTATATCATGAATGAAATTAGGTATATCATTACAAATACTGCAGCTATTAAAAAAAAAGAGAGAGAATACTATGAACAGCTTCATGCTCAATTTCCTAGAAGAAATTTGAAAGTTTAGAAGAAATGAATCAAGTTACTGAAAACCATAAACTGCCAAAACACAGCCAAGATCATCCAAATTGTCATTTAACCACTAAAGAAATTAAATTCATCAGTGAAAACTTACTCAAAAATTTCCAGGTCCAGGGGCGCCTGGGTGGCTCAGTGGGTTAAAGCCTCTGCCTTCGGCTCAGGTCATGATCTCAGGGTCCTGGGATCAAGCCCCACATCGGGCTCTCTGCTCAGCAGGAAGCCTGTTTCCTCATTTCTCTCTCTGCCTGCCTCTCTGCCTACTTGTGATCTCTCTCTCTCTGTCAAATAAATAAATAAAATCTTTAAAAAAAATTTCCAGGTCCAAATGGTTTCACTAAAGAATTCTACAAAATAGGGGCGCCTGTGTGGCTCAGTGGGTTAAGCCTCTGCCTTCGGCGCAGGTCATGATCTCAGGGTCCTGGGATCAAGTCTCACAACAGGCTCTCTGCTCAGCAGGGAGCCCACTTCCCTCCCTCTCTGTCTGCCTATCTCTCTACTTGTGATCTCTCTCTCTGTCAAATAAATAAATAAAATCTTAAAAAAAAGAATTCTACAAAATATTGAAAGAAGAATTAACACCAATTTTGTGCAATCTCTTCAAGAAAATAGAAGAGAGAGCAATTCTCGATTAATTTTATGAGACCAACACCAAAACCAAAGGCAGTACAAAAAAAAAGAAGTTATGCCACTATCTCTCATGAACTTAGATTCAAAAATGTTCAACAAAATGTTAGCAAACTGAATTTAAGTATGTATTGGAAGAATTATGCAGCATGATCAAATGGGATTTACTCTACATGTGCAAATCTGGTACAACATTCAAAAACTAATAGTGATATCAGCTTAGCATATCATATAATCATATCAATTGGTGAAGAAAAAGCATTTGACATAATCCAACACCTATTAATTATGAAAACCCTAAGCAAGTTAGAAATAGAGGAGAATTACCTCAACTTGAAAAAAAGCATCTGCAAAACCTTACAGCTAATAACACACCTAAAGGTGGAAGACTGAATGCTTTCCCCCTAACAGCAGGAAGAGAACAAGGATTCTGTTCTTACCATTCTTATTCAAGAGAGTGCTAGAAGTTCTAGCCACTGAAATTAGACAAGAAAAAAAAAAAGGCACACGGATTGGAAAGGAAGAAATAAAACTGACCCTCTGCAAATAACATGATGGTTTATATAGAAAATTCCTAGATCATCAAAAAAATTCCTGGAACTGATACAGGAATTCAGCAAAGTTGCAGGATATAAAATCAATGCACAGAAGTCAGTTTTATTTCTAAGCAGTAACAATGAAGCAAAAGAAAGTCAAAGCATCAATCCCATTTACAATTGTACTGAAAACCATGACACCTGGGAATAAACTTAACCAAAAAAGTGAAGGATCTGTACTCTGAAAACTATAGAACACTTATGAAAGAAATTGAGGAGCACGAAAAAATGGAAAAACATGCCATGCTCCTGGATTGGAAGAATAAATATTGTTAACATGTCTCTGCTACTCAAAGCAATCTCCACATTCAATGCAATCTATATCTAAATGCCATCAACATTTTTCACAGAACACAAATAGGATTGGTATGCTGAAAATTGCAATATCGTAATGAAAGAAATCAATGAAGACCTATATACAAGAATAGATATTCCATGTTAATGGATTAGAAGATTAAACATAGAAAAGATGTCAGCTTTTCTCCCAAATTGATCTATAGACTTAATGAAATTCCTATCAAAATCACACCAAGATGTTTTGTAAATATAGAAAGTCCAAAGTAAAATTTATATGGAAAAGCACAAGACCCAAAAGAGCTAAAATGATCATTTAAAAAGAAGAATAAGGTGAAAGGAATCACTCTACTTGATATTAGAGCTTACTACAGTTTGTTATAGCTACAGTAATTAAGACAGTTTGGTATTGGTAAAGGGATAGACACATAAATCAATGGGACTAAGAAAACACAGGAATAGGCATGCACTGATTCCAACTGATTTTTCATAAATGTGCAAAAGCGATTCAATAGAGGAAAGATAGATTTTCAACAAATTATTCTAGAACAATTTGGTATTCATAGGCAAAAGAAATTCACTTCACAGCTATATGCATCACACCATATAGAATAATTAACTCAAAATGGACACAGTGGACACAGGTTTAAATAAAAAAATGTAAAACTGTAAAATTCACTTTAAAAATTGGAGAAAAATCTTCAGAATTTAGGGCTAGGGAAAAGTCCTTAGACTTGATATCAAAAGCAAGATCCATGAAATGAAAGATTGGTTAATTGAATCTTAGAAAAAATGGAAATTTTTGCTCTGCAAAAGTTCATGTGAAGAGGATGAAAACACAAGTTGAAGACTGGGACAAAATATTTGCAAGTCATATATCTGGAAAAGGACTTTTTCTAGAACATATAAAAAACTCCTGGAAGAGTGATGATAGCATGTGGCAGAATAGGAGATCCCAGAACTTATCCTTTCATTCAAATACCAATTTAACAACCATCCATGCACAAAAAAAGCTTATATAGAGCTCCAAAATTCAGGTCAGTGGTTATAGCACACCAGTGGAGCACAGAAATGGAATGACTCTTTACCTTCATTAGCTTTTCCCCAACACAGTACAGTGCCAAGAAAGATCTCTTTAGTCAGTGAGTTCTCTTGTGGGGGAAAGAAAGAGAAAGCCCACTCACCGACCCCAGCACTGAGTCCACTCATGGTCCCCACCAACTGGCCTGCCCACAATCTGTGGCTGAGTTGACTGATGAAAGGCTTTTCCTGACAAAGGAAGATTATAAAGACTGAAGAGGCGGTTTCTTCTTCAAATACTCAGAAACCAATATAAGGTTACAATAATCATAAAGAGTTGGGGAAACATGACACCACCAAAGGTCTAGCAACCAGCTCTAAATAAATGAAGATCTATGAACTACCTGACAAAGAATTCAAAATAACCATCTAAAAGAAGCTCAGTGAACTACTAGATAACACCAATAAACAACTAAATGAAATAAGGGAAACAATATACGGACAAAATAAATAGTCCAACAAAGACATAGAAACCATAAAATAAAAGAACCAAACAAATATTGAAGCTGAAGAATACAATGACTAAATTGAAATAACTTTTAAAGCATTTCAACAAAAGACTTCACCAAGAAGAAGAAAGAATCAGTGAACTTAAGGACAAGTTCAGACAACTGAAATTATCCAGTACAAAGAAAAAATAAGAAAAAAGAGCATGAAAAGAGTGAGGAAAGCCTGTGAGACTTATGGAAAACATATGAGCACTTGGAGAAGAGAAAAAAAGGGAGGACAGAACACTTATTTAAAGCAATGATGACTAGAACCTTCCCAAATCTGTGGAGGGAAATAACCAGATTCATGGAGTCCAAATAACCCCAAAAATATTGACTTTAAAAGTGTCTACACCAAGACACATTGTACTTAAATTGTCAGAAGTCAAATTTAAAGACAGAATATTTAGAACAACAAAAGTGATTTGTCACATACAAGAGAACACCCATAAGACTATCGGTGAATTCCCCAGAACAAATCTGTAGACTAGAAAAAGGAGGATAACAAATGCAAAGTCCTGAAAGGTGGGGCGGGGAACAGTCAGCCAAGAATATTATACCCAGCAAAACTGTCCTTTAAAAAATGAAGGAGAAGGAGGATTTAAGATGGTGAAGTTGCAGGGGGACCCTATGCTTGTCTTGTCCCTTGAACACAGCTAGATAACTATCAAGTAATTCTGAATACCCAAGAAATTAGTCTGAAGACTGAGAGAACAAACTGCACAACTAGAGGGGAAAAAAGAGGCCACATCAAATGTAGGAGGTGTGGATGCATGATTTGGCAGAGAAAAGAATCATGGAAGGGGAGAGAGCCCTGATCACAGAAAGAGGAGAGAGAGAGGGACAGAGACAGAGACAGAGACAGGACAGAGACAGAGATAAAGAGAGTACAGTGCCCAGGGGATTGCACAAAAAAAAGTTTCCTCAAAACCATTGGCTAGGAAAATGAAAGAAGCTGATTATTGTGAGTTTTTACAACCAGGGGAGTTCCAAGACTGAAGTTTTAGAGACTGCGCAGTGGCTGGGTGGAGCCTGGCATGCATAGTGATGTTCCTGTGGAGGAGGAAAGAGGCCCAGAAGTGGACAGCATGCTCTGAGGATCCCCTCAGTCAAACACAGAAAGACAGTTCCCCTTCTGGGAGTGTATTTGGAAGAGGTAGCACTATCTCTTAGGGGACAAAAGAGCTGACATGTGCCATTATGCTGCCTTGTTCATTAGCATAGGGACAGAGACACCTGCTGAGGGCAGCTAACCTGGAAGCCAGAGTTTTTTTGTTTTTTGTTTGTTTTTACTAAAGAGGTAAAAGACCCGTATTCTGAAAACCATAGAATACTTATGAAAAGAATTGAGGAACACAAAGAAACGGGAAAACATGCCATGCTCATGGATTGGAAGAATAAATATTGTTAACATGTTTATGCTACCCAAAGCAATCTACACATTCAATGCAATCTTATCAAGATACCATCAACATTTTTTGCAGAGCTGGAACAAAAAACCCTAAAATTTGTATAGAATCAGATAATACCCTGAATACCCAAAAGAATGTTGAATAAGAAAACCAAACCTGGTGGCATCACAATTCCAGACTTAAAGCTATATTACAAAGCTGTAATCATCAAGACAATATGGTACTGGTACCAAAAAAACCACATAGATCAATGGAACAGAAGAGAGAACCCAGAAATGGATCCTCAACTCTATGGTCAACTAATCTTCAATAAAGCAAGAAAGAATATCCAATGGAAAAAAGACAGTCTCTTCAACAAATCTTGTTGGGAAAACTGGACAGCCACATGCAGAAGAGTGAGACAGGATCATTCTTTTACACCATACACAAAGATAAACTCAAAATGGATTAAAGACTTAAATGTAAGAAAGGAAACCATTAAAATCCTGGAGGAGAACATGGGCAGCAACCTCTTTGACCTCAGCTGCAGCAACTGCTTGCTAGACATATCTCCAAAGGAAAGAGAAAAAAAAGCAAAAATGAACTAATGGGACTTCATCAAGATGAGAAGCTTTTGCACAGCAAAGGAAACAGTCGACAAAACCAAAAGACAACTGACAGAAAGAGAGAAGATATTTGCAAATGACATATCTGATAAGGAGTTTCTCCAAAATCTATTATGAACTTATTAAATTCAACACCCAAAATACAAATAATCCAGTTAAAAAATGGGCTGAAGGCATGAATGGACAATTTTCCAAAGATATCCGATGGTTACCAGACACATGAAAAGATACTCAACATCACTCATCATCAGGGAAATATCTTGTTATATAAGATACATATATAAGATATAATACAAATTAAAACTATGATGAGATGGTACATCACACCTTGCAGAATAACACAGTAAACAACAGATGTTGGTGAGGATATAGAGAAAGGGGAACCCTTTTACACTGTTGTTGGGAATGCAAACTTGTGCAGCTACTCCAGAAAAGACTATGTAGGTTCTTCAAAAAGTTGAAAATAGAACTACCCTATGATCCAGCAATTGCAATACTAGGTATTTATCCAAAGGATTAAAAAATACTGATTCATAGGGGCATATGCACTCCAATGTTTATAGCAACATTATCAAAAATAGCCAAATTATGGAAAGAGTCCAAGTGTCCATCAACTGATGAATGGATAAAGAAGATGTGATTATATTTATATTTATATTTATTTATACATGTGATGGAATATTATTCAGCAATCAAAAAATGTAGTATAGCCATTTGCAAGGACATGGATGGAGCTAGATTGTATTACGCTAAGCAAAATAAGTCAGTCAAAGAAAGACAAATACCATATGATTTTACTCTTGTGGAATTTAAGAAAGAAAGCAGATGAATACAGAGGAAGAAAAAAAAAGAGAGTGAGACAAACTATAAAAGACCCTTAATGGTAAAGTAGAAACTGAAGGTTGATGGAGGGAATGTGAGCAGAGGATGGTCTAAATGGGTAGTGGATATTAAGGAGGGCACTCAGTGTGATGAGCACTGGGTATTATATATAAGTGATGACTCACTGAATTCTACTTCTAAAACCGATATTCCACTGTATGTTAAGTAGTCAGAAACTAAATGAAAACTCGAAACAAACAAATATAAATAAATAACAAAAAATTAAAATGGAGGAGAGATAAAGCCCATCCGAGATTAATAAAACTGAAAGAATTCATCACTAGGTAAGCTGAAATCAAAGAATGCTAAACAGCACATGAAAGCATATAAATTTCACTGGTAAATGTAAATATGTACAAAAATATAGAATAATATGATAATGATGGCACATAAGTCACTTTTAATCTTAGTATGAAAGCTAAAAGACAAAAATGTTAAGAATAACTATAAGCACAAAAATTTATAAATGGATATGCAAAGAAAAATAAGTAAATTCTGATATAAATAAAATAAAGAAGGGGCTAGTAAAAGTGTAGTTTTTAATGCAGTTGAATATAAGTTGTTATTAGCTTAAGTATACTGGTATAATAAGAAATCTTATTTCAGGGCATCTGGGTGGCTCAGTTACTTGAGCGACGGCCTTCGGCTGAGGTCGTGATCCGGGAGTCCTGGGATAGAGTCCCGCATCAAGTCCCTGCTTGGCAGGGGGTCTGCTTCTCCCTCTGAACTTCCCTCTCTCATGCTCGCTCTCTCTCATTCTCTCTCTCTAACAAATAAATAAATCTTAAAAAAAAAGAAATCTTATTCAATGTTCATGGCAATTACAATGGAAAAACCTAGGGGAATTAAAAAAAATAAAGAGAAAAGAATCAAAGTATGTTACTACAAGACATAAACACACACATGCACATACATGCAAAACAAAAACACACAAAAACTCAAACATATGTCAAATCACAAAGAAAGCAAGAAAGGAAGAAAGGAACAATGGACTACAAAACAAGGCCCCCAAAATGAACAAAATGATAGTAGTATTTACCCATAAACAATTATGCTAAATGTAAATGAATTAAACTCACCAATCAAAAGATATAGAGTGGCTGAATGGATAAAACACAGAACCCAACTAAATGCTGTTTATAAGACATTTGCCTTAGATTTGAGGACATATGTAGGCTGAAAGTCAAGCGATAGAAAACAATATTCTGTGCAAATGATAACAAAAAGCTCTCTCAAAAGAGAGCAAGAGTGTCTGTACTTATATCAGATAGAAAAAGACTTTATGTCATAAGCTGTCATAAGAGCCTGAATTGCAGACATGTACCCTGGGCAAATAATACATTATATGTTAATAAAAAAATAAATAAAAACTGTCATAAGAGACAAGGAAGTTCATTACATAATGATATAAGGATAAATTCTACAGGAATATATAACAACTATAAGTATAAATGCACCTAACATCAGAGCACTTTAAATATATAAATCATGGCAGCAGACCTATCCACAGAGACCTAGCAGGCCAAAAAGGACTGGAATGATATATTCAGAGCATTAAATGAGAAAAATATGCACTCAAGAAAACTATATCCAGCTAGGCTGTCACTGAAAATAGATGGAGAGATAAAAAGCTTCCAGGACAAACAAAAACTAAAGGAATTTGCAAACACCAAACCAGTCCTACAGGAAATATTGAAAGGGGTCCTCTAACCAAAGAGAGAGCCTAAAAGGAACATAGACCAGAAAAGAGCAGAGACAATATACAGTTAACAGTTACCTTACAGGCAATAATACAATGGCACTAAATTTATATCTGTCAATAGTTACCCTGAATGTAAATGGGCTAAATGCCCCAATCAAAAGACACAGAGTATCAGAATGGATAAAAAAAAAAAAAAA
>CM052799.1:53331009-53373827 GCA_028533885.1 Nasua narica | reverse complement strand
AAAGCTTTTTTTTTTGCAATGACGTGGATGGAACTAGAGGGCATTATGCTAAGCGAAATAAGTCAGTCAGAGAAAGACAATTATCACATGATCTCTCTGATATGAAGAATTTGAGAGGCAGGGCAAGGGGTTGTGGGGAGGCTGGAGGAGAGAAATGAAAGAAGATGGGATGGGGAAGGAGACAAACCATAAGAGACTCCTAAACTCATGAAACAAACTAAGGGTGGCTGAGAGGTAGGGATTGTAGGGTTATGGACACTGGGGAGGGTACGTGCTATGGTAAATGCTGTGAAATGTGTAAGCCTGATGATTCACAGACATGTACCCTGGGACAAATAATACATTATACATTAAATAAAAAAATAAATATCTAAATCAAATATTGGCAGATCTGAAGGAATAATTAGACAACAACCTAACAATATTAGGAAATTTCAGTTTCCCACTTTCAATAATGGATAGGTCTTCCAGACAGAAAATCAGTAAGGAAATAGCTGACATATACAAACTATAGACTAAATGAACCTATCATCCATCTACAAAACATTCTTTCCAGGTGCACACAGAACATTCTCCAGGATAGGTCACATGGTAGGTCATAAAACAAGTCTTAACAAATTTAAGAAAATTGAAATCACTCTAAGTACTGTTTCTGAGCACAATGGAATAAAACTAGAATTCAATAATAAACAGAAAACAGAAAAAGCCATATTTAAATGGAAATTAAACAATACATTATTGAGCAATCACTGGGTCAGAGAGGAAATCAAAAGGGAATTTTAAAAATATGTCAGAGAGGGTTATGGCAGAAGAGGAGAGGACCTCATTTTACCTTGTCCTTTGAATTTAGCTAGATATCTATCAAATCATTCTGAACACCTATGAATTCAAACTGAGATGTAAGAAAAGAATAGCTAGAATAGCAGAAAGAGAAAATCCACCACTTTTTGCAAGTAACTGGTACAGAGAAGTTAATCTGAGGCGATATATCAGAAGATAAGTGGTGGGGCAAAGGAGCTCCATAAGCTGATTACCAGAAAGTGATATAGCCCCGGAATGCAAAATCAGAACTTTTAGAAGTCTGTTCCAATAAGGGAGGGGAGGTCCCTGCCTGAAAGGTGCCCAGGTGGTGAAGTGAGGAGGAATCCTTGGTTGGACAGTGTGGTCTCAGGATCCCTGGGGTCACAGAAGGAATGGGGTTGCCTGAGCCAGTAGAGTTTTCAAGCACTGGAGCAGGAAATTCGCTATGTTCAGCAAGCCTGGGAGAGGGTTCTGAGCTCAGTTTGCTGTAGACTGCAAACTACAGCAGCATGGGGTGACCATTCTCTGCAGAAAGGGGGCTGCAAAAAGCAGAAATGGGACAACCATCCACCTTCCCCCAAGAAGGGTGATGTGGGTGCATACAGGACCAGGTGACTGCTCTCCCTGCAGGGGCCCTGCAAGCGACTGGCTCCTAGTGACCCTCCTCCTTCCCCTGGGAGAATTGGTGCAGGTTCACACTGCAGGAGTCTGCAGGATTTGGTGCAGACAAAAGTGAATACTCATTTTTCCATTTCTCCCTAAAGAGAGGCAGCTGCAATCTATCAGACCCTGGGCTGGAGATCCTGTTGGGGTGAGACGCAGGACCATTTTATTTTCATCCTCTAAAATGGAGCAGAAAGCCTTCGGGGAACAAAAGTCACATAGAACAACCAGAAGCAGCTTAAAATGAGCTGGACCTCCTGGCAAGGGGCGGTGCAACTCTCAGGCAAAGACACCTGAGAATCAGTGCAACAGGCCCTTCCCCCAGAAGACCACCTGAAACATCAGGTAAATACCAAGTTTATGGAGCACACAGAACTGCAAAACTCTAAGGCTAGGGGAAAACAGTATATAGAATTTGAGGTTTTTTTCTCATGATTCTTTCATTTTTCAGTTTATGTTTTCCTTTTTTCTTTTTGAATTGTTTCTTATTTTATCAACTCTGTTTATAAGTATTTTTTAATTTTTATTTTTACATTTACATTTTATAGATATATACTTCATTTTTTACTTCCTTTCTCTGTATGTAATTTTATTTTTGTGTATATATAAGTTTTGCTTTCTTTTAATTTTGGGATTTAGTGTCTTCTAACAAAAAGACCAAAATACACCCAGGACCAAGTGGCTCACTCTGTTTTGTCCACCTGGGAAATCATAGTTTCTCCTTTTTATTTCTTTTTTCTTTTTTTTTCTTTTTTGGTTTCTGACCTTTTTGGATTCATCTAGTGTGTATTCTGCTTGGGCTGTGGTGGATATTTTTTATTTTGTTCTCTCATTCATCCATTCTTCTCTGGGCAAAATGAATAGAAGGAGGAATTCACGACAAAAGAAAGAACCCAAGGTAATACTCTCTGCCACAGATCTAATTGATATGGATATAAGTAAAATGTCAGAGCTGAAATTCAGGATAATGATTATAAAGTTACTTGCTGGGCTTGAGAAAAGCATAAAATACACTACAGAATCTCTTAGTGCAGAAGTAAAATCTAATCAGGTCAAAATTAAAAATGCTTTACTGAGAGGCAGTCCAATATGGATGCTCTAATAGCTATGGTAAATGAGGCAGAAGAGAGAATCAGTGACATAGAAGACAAGGTTCTGGAAAGGAAGGAAGCTGAGGAAAAGAGAGATACAACTAATAGACCATGAAGAGGGGCTTCAAGAAATCAGCAGTACCATTAAGTGACAAAATATTGGAATTATTGGGGTCCCAGAGGAAGAAGAAAGAGAGGGACAGAAAGTATATTTGAACAAATCGTAGCTGAGAACTTCCCTAATCTGGGGAAGGAAACAGGCATTCAGTCCAAGAAATAGAGAGAACCCCCCTCAAAATCAATCAAAATAAATCAATACCCTGACATAAAATAGTGAAGCTTGCAGATCCCAGAGATAAAGAGAAAATCCTGAAAGCAGCTGAAGACAAGAACTACTTAACCTACAGGTGTAGGAACATTAGACTGGCAGCAGACCCACCCACTGAGATCTGGCAAGCCAGAAAGGAGTGGAATGATATACTCAGGGTACTAAATGAGAAAAACATGTAGCCAAGAATATTTTATCCTGTAAGGCTCTCATTCAGAACAGAAGGAGATATAAAGAGCTTCTAGGACAAACAGAAACTAAAATAATTTGTTATCACTAAACCAGCCCTGCAAGAAATATTTAAAGGGATCCTAAAAGCAAAGAGAGAGCCCAAAAGCAACACAGACCAAAAAGAAACAGAGATCATATCTTCTTTACCCATTCGTCTGTTGAAGGGCATCTTGGCTCTTTCCACAGTTTGGCTATTGAGGCCATTGCTGCTATGAACATTGGGGTACATGTGGCCCTTCTTTTCACTACATCTGTATCTTTGGGATAAATACCCAGTAGTGCAATGGCAGGATCATAGGTCCATCAGAAAGGATGAATACCCAACTTTTGTATCAACATGGACAGAACTGGAAGAGATTATGTTGAGTGAAATAAGTTAAGCAGAGGAAGTCAATTATCATATGGTTTCACTTACATATGGAGAATAAGGAAAAATATGGAGGACATTGGGAGAAGGAAATGAAGGGTGAATTGGGAGAAATTGGAGTGGGAGATGAAACATGAGAGACTGTGAACTCTGAGAAACAGAGGGTTTTGGAGGGGAGGTGGGTGGGGGGTTGGGCAAGCCTGGTGGTGGGTATTGAGGAGGGCATGTATTGCATGGAGCACTGGGTGTGGTGCATGAACAATGAATCTTGGAACACTGAAAAGATTAAATTAAATTAAAAAAAGAGAAAGAAACAAAGACAATCTAGAGAAACGGACTTTACAGGTAATACAAAAATACCTCAGAAAAATTAAAATGAGAACATAACAAACTCAAACATATAAGATACAACAAAAGCAGCACAAAGATGGAAATTTATAGCAATGAATGCCTACATTTAAAAAGAAGAAAGATCTCAAACAACCCAACTTTATGTCTCAATGAACTAGAAAAAGAACAAAAGAATAAATTAAGTCCAAAGTTAGGAGAAGGAAGAAAATAACTAAGGCTTAAACAAAAATAAATGTAATAGAGAATAGAAAGAAAAATCAACAAAGCTAAGAATTGGTTTTTGAAAAAACAAAATTGACAAATCCTTAGCTAGACTAAGGAAAAAGACTCACAAAACTAAAGTCAGAGATGAAACAGGAGATGTTTTAACTGAGCCACAAAAAATAGAAAAGATCATAAAAGGCCATTATGCGCAAGTATATGGCAATGAATTGGACAACATAAGAGAAATGTATAAATTCCTAGAAACATACAACCTATCAAGATAGAATCAAGAAGAAACTGAAAGCCTGAACAGATCAAATAACAAATTAAGAGATTGAATCACTAATCAAAAATTTCCCAACAAAGAAACAGCTAGGACCAAATAACTTCACAGGTCAACTCTACCAAACATTTAAGGCAGAATTACCAATCCTTTTAAAATTCTTCCAAAAATAGAAAAGGGAACACTTCCAAACTCATTTTATGAGGACAGCATCACCTTGGTATCAAGGTCAGGCAAAGACGCCACAAGAAAAGAAAACTACAGACCAATTATCTCTGATAAAAATAGATGCAAAAATCCTTAAGAAAACATTAGCAAACTAAATTAAACATCGCATTGAAAAGATCATACATGATAAAGAATATTTGTCCCTGGGATGCAAGAGTGATGCAACATATATGAATCGATCAATGTGATACACTGCATTAGCAGCATGAAGAATAAAAATCACATGATTATCTGTGGGAAAACATTTGACAAAATTCAACACCCTCTCATGATGAAAACTCTCAATAAATTAGATATGGAAGGACATACCTCAACATGATAAGGGCCATATATGAAAAGCTCACTGGTAACACCATATCTAGTGGTGAAAACTGAAAGTTTTCCCTCTAAGATCTGGAACAAGGCAAAGATGACCACTACTATCACTTCCACTTACCATAGTACTGGAAGTCCTAGCCAGAGATATTAGGCAAGAAAAACAAATAACAGACATCCAAATCAGAAAGGAAGAAGTAAAATTGTGTCTGTTTGTAGATGATATGATGTTATATATAGAAAACCCTAAAGATTTCCCCTCCCCCTAAAAAACTGTTAGGACTAATACGTTTCACAGTACAAAATCAACACACAAAAATAAGTTGTATTTCTATATACGAATAACCATTCAAAAAGAAAATTAAGAAAATTATCCCATTTAAATAGCATAAAATATGGGGCACCCGGATGGCTCAGTGAACTGGTTAAAGCCTCTGCCTTTGGCTCAGGTCATAATCTCGGGGTCCTGGGATCAAGGCCCTCATCAGGATCTCTGCTTGGCAGGGAGTCTGCTTCCCCCTCTCTCTCTGCCTACCTCTCTGCCTACTTGTGATCTCTCTCTCTGTCAAATAAATAAATAAAATCTTTTTAAAAATAGCATAAAATACTTAGAAATAAACTTAGTCAAGGAGGTTAAAGATTTTTACATAGTAAAGTATAAAATACTGATGTGAGTAATTGAAGTAGACACAAATAAATGGAAAGACATCACATGCTCAAGGATTGGAAGAATTTATATTGTTAAAATGTCTATACTACCTAAAGCAACTGCAGATTCAATGCAGCCCCTATCCAAATTCCAATGGTATTCTTTATAGAAAAGAAAAAACAGTCTTAAAATCCATAAAGAGGTACAAAAAATCCTGACTGGCCAAAGAAATTTGAGCAAGAAGAACAAACCTGGGGCACCCGGGTGGCTCAGTTGGTTAAGCGACTGCCTTTGGCTCAGGTCATGATTCCGGGGTCCTGGGATTGAGTCCCACATCAGGCTCCCTGCTCTGTGGGGAATCTGCTTCTCCCTCCCTCTCTACCTGCTACCTCCCCTGCTTGTGCTTTCTCTTTCTCTCTCTCTGTCTCTCTCTCTCTCTTTCTTCATCAAATAAATAAATAAAATCTTAAAAAAAAAAGAACAAAGTCAGAGACATCACATTTCCTGACTTCAAAATATATTACAAAGCTACAGTAATCAAAATAATATGGTACTGGCTTAAAAACAGATATACAGACCAACAGAACAGAACAGAGAGATAAGAAATAAGCCACACATATATGGTCAACCAATCTTTGACAAAGGTGCCAAGAATACAATGGGGGAAGAATAGTCTCTCAAATAAATTGTGTTGGGAAAACTGGATATTCAAATGCAAAGAATGAAACTGGACTCTTATCTTACACCATACACAAAATTTAAGTCGAAAGACTAAAAAATTTGTGGTACTTTGGTGACTAAGTTGGCTAAACATCTGACTCTTGATTTTGGTCAGGTCCTGGGATTAAACCCAGTGTTCAGCTTTACACTCAGCAGGGTGTGTGTGTGTGTGTGTGTGTGTGTGTTCACGTGCACTTGTCCCTCTCCCTCTGCCCCTCCCCCCACTTGTGTTCTCTGTCTCTCAAATAAATAAAAGCTTAAAAAAAAGATTAAAAATGTAAACATGAGGCCAAAACCCATTAAACACTAAAATAAAACATAGGGGATAAGCTTCTTGACACTGGTCTTGGCAATGATTTCTTGGATGTGGTAACAAAAGCAAAAACAGACAATAGGACTATATCAAACTAAAGATCTGCACAATAAAGGAAATAATCAACATAATGAAAAAACAACCTACAGAATGGGAGATATATTTGCAAAATATATTTTTGTAAAGGGCTAATAATCAAAATATAAGGAACTCCTACAAACTCAATAGCAAAACAGCAGCAACAACAAATAGCCCTATTAAATTTGGTCACAGGAACTGAATAGACTTTCTCAAAAGAAGGCATACAAATGGGGAACAGGCAAATAAAAAGGTGCTTAACATCATTAATCATCAAGGAAATGCAAATCAAGGTTGCAAAAAGGTACCATCTCATACTTGTTAGAATAGCTATTATTAAAAAGAAAAAAAAAGATAACAAGCATTGGCCAGGATGTGGAGAAAAGGGAACTCTTGTGTACTGTTGGTAATGTAAACTGGAGAAGCCACTATGGAAAACAGTGTCATGGGTCTTAAAAAACCTGAAAAATAGGGATGCCTGGGTGACTCAGTTGGTTAAGCAGCTGCCTTCAGCTCAGGTCATGATCCCGGCGTCCTGGGATCGAGTCCCGCATCGGGCTCCTTGCTCGGCAGGGAGTCTGCTTCTCTCTCTGCCTCTGCCTACCTCTCTGCCTGCTTGTGTTCTCTCTCTCTCTGACAAATAAATAAATAAAATCTTTAAAAAAAAAACCTGAAAAATAAAACTGCCACATTGAACCAACCATCTCACTTCTGGGTATATAGACAGAGGAACTAAAATCTTGGAAAGAGTTATCTGCACTCCCATATTGATTGCAGCATTTTTCTCAATAGCCAACACACTGAAGCAGCCTAAATGTCCACAGATGGATAATGGATAAAGATATGAGATATATATATATATACATGTATATATATGTATATAAATACAATGATTTTTATATACATACATGTATATGTATGTATGTAGGTTATATAAGTATATATTGACAGATTTATGTGTGTGTGTGTATACACACATAATGGAATATTATTCAGCCTTAAAGAAGGAAACCCTGACATTTGTGACAAATGGATGAGCCTGAAAAACATTATGCTGAATGAAATAAGCCAGACACAGAATAACAAATACACCTGACACCACTCACTGAGTCAAACTCATAGAAGTGGAGAGTGTAATGGTAGTTTTTAAGGTCTGGAGGGAGAGGGAAATGAGGAGGTATTAGTCAAAGGGTATAAAGTCTCACTTCCACAAGATGAATAAGTCCTAGAGACCTACTGTACAGCATATCACTTATAGTTAACAATACGGGCATTTTGTACTTAAAATTTTGCCAAGAGGGTAGATTTGATGTTAAGTGTTTCTATTGCGCATGATAGAAGTAATAAAGAGGGTAGGAGGAAACTTTTGGAGGCGATGGAAATATTTATAGCACAGGTTGTGATGAGAGTTTCCCAAATATATACTCATCTCCAAATTTATTAATTGTATACCTTAAAATGTACCATTTTTGTATGTCAATCAAACCTCAATAAAGTGCTTTAAAAAAAGAACTCTCGAAGCTTTAAAGTAAAAGTCAAAACAACAACCTCTATTTAGAAAATGGGCAAAATATGTGAAGAAACATTTCACAAAAAGGGTGAAAAGAAAAGATGGCAAATTAGCATATGGAAAGATATTCAATATCATTAGCCATCAAGGAAATGCAAATTAAAACCACAAGGAGATATTGCTGCACCTATGAAAATCACTGAAATAAAAAATAGTGAAAATACCAAATGCTGTGGAGGAGAGGAGAAACTGGATGTAAAATGGACTAGGCACTCTGGGAAAGAGAATGGCAGGAAACTAAAAATGTGCTTACTATATGGCCCAGCAATTGCCCTCTTAGGCATTTATTCCAGAGAAATGAAGTTACATTTACACAAAAACCTGTACACAAATGTTCATAGTAGCGTATTTGTAACAGCCCAAATTTGGAAACAACCTAGACATCCTTCAACCAATGAATGGTGAAACAAACTACTTACATTTGGGAATGAACTATTGATACACACAAGGACTTGGATGAATTTAAAGGAATTTTTGCTGAGTGAACAAAGCCAATCCAGGGGTGCCTGGATGGCACAGTTGGTCAAGTGACTGATTTCAGCTCAGGTCATGATCTCAGGTTCTTGGGACTGAGCCCCAGCTAGGACTCCTAGCTTAGCCAGGAGTTTGTTTCTCTCTCTCTCTCTTTCTCCCCTTCCCCTGCTCATGCTCTCTGTCTCTCTCTCAAATAAATCAACTTTTAAAAAATCAAAAAAATAAAGCCAGTCTAAAGAAACTACATTACTTTATAATTCCATTCATATAATATTCTTGAAATGACAAAATTATGGAAAAACAGGTTAATGGTTGTCAGCCCCGCCCCTCTCCCCAAGCATGTGGGGTTATAAAAGGCAACCAGAGGAATTTTGTGGTGAAGGAACAGTTCTGTGTCTTGAGGGTGGTGATGCATACCTACACATTTCATAAAATTCTATAGAACTAAATACACACACACACGAGTACAAGTGAAACTGGGGAAATCTAAGTAATATTGTTGGATCAATGTCAATACCAGGTTGCGATATTGTGCTATAGTTTGGGGAACTGTTACCATTAACGGAAAACTGGGTAAAGGGTGCACAAGGTCTCTCTGCATTGCTTCCGAACAGCTGAACCTACGATCATCTCAACATACTTTAATATTATTTTAAATGTCTCTTCTGCAGCATCCACTATTAGGGTTATTATTATTATTAATATTATTTAGATTTTATTTATTTATTTATTTGACACATAGAGAGAGATCATAAGTAGGCAGAGAGGCAGGCAGAGAGAGAGAGAGAGAAAAGCGGGTACCCCGCTGAGCAGAGAGCCCGATCCGGGGCTCGATGCAGGGCTCGATCCCTGGACCCTGAGATCATGACCCAAGCCAAAGGCAGAGGCTTTAACCCACTGAGCCACCCAGGCGCCCCTATTATTATTTTTTTAAGTACAATCTTCTTAAAATGCATTGTCCCAGGCCAGAAAGCTATTTCATAAATTTTAAGAAACCACCTAACTCCTAAGTGACACTCTCTCACATTGCTGTCAGCAGGTGATGTGCGCTGCATAGTGTTGGAATTAGGAGTTCCAGTGGGAGATTATTGGCCCTGGCCTCGCGGTGTTCAGGGGTGTGTGTGTGTGTGTGTGTGTGTGTGTGTGTGTGTAGGTGGGCACTGGTATGAACGTGAGAAATAAAGGAGACGGACCTATGCCTC
The DNA here is from genome assembly GCA_028533885.1 of Nasua narica. Lineage (NCBI taxonomy): Eukaryota > Metazoa > Chordata > Mammalia > Carnivora > Procyonidae > Nasua > Nasua narica. The sequence continues at coordinate 53,363,959 of CM052799.1, read as the reverse complement.
TGTCACTGTCACGGAGGGTGGCCGGCTGATGAAGGTAATGCTGAAAGCCAGGGAAGGGTTTAAGAAGGGTGCTGGCGCCTCAGGAACGCCCTCCTGCTGCATCCTCCGGGAGGCCCTGGGCGGTGGCTAAACAGTACGGGGGCGGTGACTGAACCCCGCTGTCCGCAAGAAAAGGTGAGCGCGGGTGGGGGGCGGGAGGTGCGGGCTCTGAGCAGCGGCCGGCAGGCTTGCTGAGCAGCCTGGCTCGCGGTGGCAGCGCCTGGTCTTGGATCCTGCAGCAGTGACACCAAGGAGACTCTGAATGCCAGGAGCGCAGCGCTGAGGCCGGGGAGGGTGGGGCCGCCCGGAAATCCCGGTGGCGCCAGCTAGGTAGCGTCTGCAGGCCGGGGGCGCGCACACGAGGGGCACGTGGGTGTGGATGAACCGGTGCCGCGGGGCCTCCATCCTGCAGCGCCACCGCGGCCGGGTGTCCGCGCTGGAGGAACGGCGGGTGGGGTGCCTGCAGCACACAGGCGACCCCCGCAGCCCCCTCCCGGCATCCTGAGGGCAGGCCAGAGGCGGAGACATCACCAAGGCCCCGCGCCTGTAGGCGCTCTCCGCCTGGGTCTCCTCCTGGGTGCCTGGGTCCCCTCTCCGCTCTGGTGCGGAAGCTTTGTCCGGAAACGGCCCAGGGTGCTGGCGGAGGACCAAGGGGCTTCCAAACCGAGACATGGGGGAAAGACTGGGATGGACAGAGATCAGTGGGAGTGTGTGGGGCTTCGAGGGATCTGCACCCAAAGCCGAGCTCGGGAGACTGGCGCCGGGGACTGGCGGGGCCGGAGGGTTCCACGTGGGTGGACCCCGAGCTGGGGCCATTGGAGTGGTCGCAGGTCGCCGTCGTCTGCGCTCCCTTATGCTGGCACAGGGACGAGGCGGGCACTTGGTCCGGGCTTCCACCTGCCCCTGGCGGGGTTGGTAACGGGAGCGCGTGGTGTAGGGAAGGCGGCCCTGCGGGGAGAGGAGGTGTACGCGACTGAGGTGTGGCTGCGGGGGAGGAGGCCTGAGGCACTGGAAGCCTGTGGCCCCGCTGCCGCAGCAGCCCCGCAGTGGGCGACCCGCGCACAGGAAGCAGCGGGGGGCGGCGAGGTGCCCGCCGGTCGCACTGCGGTCCATGCCCGCGTTAACGTGTCTTCAGGAGGAAAGAGAAAGGGAAAAGGTCCATTTAAAGGGACAGGGGCGGGCAGAGACTTCTGCTGGTTCCAACCCTCGCGGAGGGCTTTGGCCGCGGGGACGTGGGAGTTGCAGGGCAACGCCAGGTGTCATAATGCGGGAAGGTGACCGCGAGCGCAGCGGCGCCTCCACTTGGGTTGAGCTCCCAAAAGAGCGCAGCCGGAGAGCCGGCGATCTTTTGAATTGGGCATTTCCCGTATTAACTCTTTCCCAGGTCCTACCCCCAAACACCTCCATATTCCTAGCAGGCTTTTAAAAGGTCAGGTCAGTTCTAACAGCTGCATGTCACGTTTAAAAAAAAAAAAAAAGAATTTTCACTTTGTTCACCTCTCCGACCCCAAGTCCCCACGAGACAGCTTTTCACAGCCCTAGGACGTGGTTACTCCAAACCCGCAGCAAGTTGCTCGTGTGCTCGGCTTTTCAAACCCCGAACGGTGCCACCGGAGGACGCTGAAAGCAAAGCCTCGGCGGCCGCCAGGGCTTACAAAGCGACGGCTGCCCGGCGCCCTTGAGACTGCCGCGAGCGGAATATAGACAAGCCTCGCTTCCTCCTCCAAGGCAGGCGGGTCGGTGCTGCACCGACACTTGGCTGGTGCCCCTGTCTCCTTCTCGGGTAGCGCGCGTTTTCTCCACAGAGTGTGACTCGGTAGACCATGTACTCGAAATCCCGAGGACCCTCCGCCCGTGTGCAGTATCCTCCTGCCGACACTACAGCACTTCATTGCAGCCGGCGCTGTGTGTGCACCTGGACCACCTCGGGGCCTCCGTCCTCAGCTCCCCACTCCTGACTTTCAAGCAGCCGAAGGAGGGCTTTTACGAGTTACCTGTCTCAGGGCAGCAACTACAACGAGGCCATCCCCCTTGCTCTGCTTCTCAAGGGCAGAGCCCATGAAAATCCGAGGCATCTGGGCCCCACACTTCCCCCAACGCGGGTCGACGTGTGTGTGTGTGTGTGTGTGTGTGTGTGTGTGTGATGCATCTAACACACAGTAATTCCCGGAAGACAAAGCATTGGTCGGAGGATGGTCCAGAGTTCAGGTGAAAAAAAAAAATCTCGAGACACTGAGTCAGTGCTTGCCGCCTCCCTCGGCGTCTGGAGCATCTGCATCGCGGAGAAGGGATTTTAACTCTGCACCTCCTCCAGATCCGCTTGGCAATTACCTCCTCTGGCAGTGCCGCAACAAGTGGCCCTGCCGCCTACCCCAGACTACAGCCTCCCGATCCCCAGTCCCTGCCGGAGTAGCTGATTGGGGTGCGTGTGGGGGGGTGGGGAAGGAAGCTATTTTTAATTGTGAAAATTCTGAGTACTGTGTGCTGGTATTCTCTTGTCACAGTCAACCCCCATTTTTAACGGCGGTTAAAAACGGCGCCACCATCAAGATTAACACCTGGGAATGGAAAACTTACCCACTTTCTTATTAAAGAGGTGCTGTTTTTTTTTTTTAACTGAGCATTTTTCCTCCCGATGGATTTAACACTTTATTGATAAGACTTCCCCAACCTTTGTGGTCTGGAGAAGTTGGAGGCGGGGACTCTTTTTATATCTGATGTTTCTCCCCTTTCCCTCACCCAGTTTACATTGGTCAGATTCTCAGCTTCCTCGGAGTTTCTCTGTATAGCGTTTGTACCCGAAGCTTTTCGGTTAAACCCCCTTTTTGGGTAAACCTGCCTGATACTTGTTCCACGCCCTGGGAAACCCAGGTACCCATGAGTCAAGGTCCCCTGACTTCCATACTGAGAGTCATATTCTGGTTGGAAAGGCCCTGAGGGGCGACAGACATGTTGCCGGGCTGATTGAAGTAGGGAACAGGGGCTGGAGCATCCAGGGACCGGGGGCCAACGTCTTCCGCCCCGAGGTCCCCTTGGCTCAACTGAGTTCCGCGGCGACCTCGCCCGCGTCCCCGCCCAAACTGAGTACAAAACTACCTTGGACAAAAGTTTGAAAGAATCCAGTGTAAAAACAGACTTTTCCTTTAAATCTGGTTATAATAAATAGTCATATAAGTATACCCACATAACCACCCAAGTGGAGAGCAGATGCCCAGATTCGCGGTCCCCACGTGTTGCTAGAGCTGGCGCAGACGCGTCCGCGGGCACACTGGCGAACGTGACACCGCATTTTCTCCGAATTCCTGCCTTCTAGGGTGGTGCAGAGCCACGGGGAGGTGGGGGAAGAGGCTGCGGAATCCATCCGTTCTTCGGGACCACGATTCCGGGGGCGGGGAGGGGGAGTCTTATAGGGCCCCATTCTCGTACGTGAGACAAGCAATGCTCATTATGGATGATTAATAGCCGGGCTTTCCACGACCAGGAGGCGCGTCCCTCTCGGCACCACTAGCTTAGTAGTTTTAATTTAACCTTTATCATCAGCAACATGCTCCCGGAGGCTGGGAACAGAACTCGCACCCCGATGGCTGCCCTTTCCGTCCTCCACGCAGCGGCGTGCTTCCAGGAGAGGGTCGGAAACTTGCAGCTCCCGCGGCACCCCTTCCTTCCCCGGAGGAAGCAGGCTCTCTGCGACCTAATCCCGGAGCTGTCAGACATCCCCGGGCGTGGTCGGGGCTCTCCCGGGCCTCAGAGTTGGGCGGGGTCTGCAGTGCACCGTCTTGGGTTCTCTTTAGCACAATGTGCGGGTGTACAGAGAGAAAAACAAAACAAAACAAAAACCAAAACACACTCCTAAAGTACCACTGGCATCTGTGAAGTGGTGGTGGTCTACACAGAGTGCCTCTGCCTGGAGATGTGGGGGGAGGGTACTAAGGCCAAGGGCAGGGCAGGAGGACAGTGAAGGCCCGCTGGCCGCCAGGGAGCCCTTCCTCTCTGGGTTCAGTGGCCGGTAGCACCCCGAGCTATGGCTAAAGAGGCTGGTAGGCTCTCTTGCACCCCGCGAGCTTCCCCGCCTTCCCTGTGTCCCCCGGCTTTTCCAGGAGGAAGATGGGGTGCCCAGCGGGGGTGGGGCGCGCCGGGCCGTGGGGCCGGGCTGTCACGTGCCCCCCTCCCCCGCCACTGCGGCGGGAGTTCCAATCAGAGCGCGCCAGGGGGCTCCTCCTGGGCAGGAACCACCCGGCTCGGCGGCGGAGGGTGGGCCGCCGTCACCTGACCGCCCGCCCCCGCCCCCCGCGAGTAAGGGGCGGTGGTAGCGTCTGCTCGGTTACAAATGGCCCCTCCCGCCCCGCTCGCCCGCTCGCTCGGGCTCGGCGCGGACCCGCCCGGGCGCGCTCATCCCGCCGGCTCCCGGAGTCCCGCCGCCCAGCCTAGAACGGGCCAGCGGTCCCCGCCACCCTTGAGGGCGCTCCCGACACCCAGTGCGGAGGCTCGCGGGCGGAGGTCACTACGGGAGGCTAGACCGCGGTGGTGCGCGGCTCTCCTACCCGCAGGTGAGTGTGCAGTACGGGCGTGGGATGCTGCGGGGACAGTGTGGGCGGACTTGCGGGTCCTCGGATGCAGATGCGGATCCGTGCGATACACAGGTTAAGTTTGCCGAGGGAGTCCGACGTTTCTCTGCATCTCAGCCTCCTCTTGCTGCTCCAGCGGGTTGGGGTCTCCCGCGAAAGCCTGAATTTGGGGGAAGGGCTTTGGGAAATTCTTGTCTTGAGATACTTGACAAAGGTTGAAAAGACACATCAGGTAGAGCGTGTAGCTGCAGCTGACGGGGGTTAGACAGGTGCATTGGAGTGTGCCTGCCTGCATGTGTATGTATGTGTTTGTGTGTGTGTGTGTATGGCTTCTGGCTAGAAGGATGAGCCCGAGATAGGATGAAGTCTCTGCGGTGGGTCATTCCATCCCCGGAAGCCACTTAGATCCCAGACAGGGAAATTGCGCTGCTCCGAGGTGGTCATTGGGTAGATGACAGGGCAGCTAACCATCGACTCCCCCCAACCCACATCGGATTTTTGATATGCCCCTGTAATAGCAGGAGTGCAAGTGCTTATAAAGAGTGTGTGAGATTTTAAGGCACCCAGAAGATATTCCTTATACATTTTAACTTCTTGGCAGAAATTAGTATTAAAAGTGCTGAATCATGCAAAAAGATGTGAAAAATAATGTACTTCATTTTTTTTGGTAAAGTTTTTCCAACTAGTAACATTTGAATTTCTGGATGAATGCTTTAAATTTAAAGTGTAGGCTCTGGGTATTTAAAAATCACATTTTGAGACTGTGCCCTTGGCTTTATGAGTATCAGCTGCTTTTCTTTCTTTAGTGTGAGTTGTATCCATTCATTATCTCCTACCACTCTCCCCCCTCAAAAAAAAAAAAAAGACCTTTTTTTTTTTGGTGTGTCCATGATTGCGAAAGGAGTGGAGGAAACAGTCCTTGGAAATAGAAAACATCCTCCTTTGATGAATGCAATGATGGCCAATTTGATTTGTCATATGCCACTGAAGGGAATGTCAAGCTGATAACATGCAGACTAGAGAGAAAAAGAAACAGGAGTTGCCCGTGGAGGGAGAAATAAGCCCTAATCCAATTGTGCTCATCAGTAGAAGAGCTGAAGGAGAGTGCTTCCACATTGGAACCCGAGTCTTTGGTGGAGGTGGAAGGGTGCAGTTTTTGATGCAAGTTCTGAGGTCAGACACCAAGAAGCATAAAGATGATTTTTTAAAGATCATCAGGATTAGTAAATGGGTGTGTCCAAAGACAGCTCTTGCCCATTTACTCTGGGCTGCATGGTCTGAACTGATCAGTGGCCTGCTGACTCATAAGGGAACCAGAATGGCTTAGCAGGGTTGGATTTTACTTGTAGACTCTAAAAGAACTGTACCTGCAACCCTACCTCCCCCAAACAATAATAATAATTAAAAAAGGAAAGCTCTAACAGAGACATCCATAAACAGAGAAGCTCATCTCCTCTTCCCTTCTCTTCTTCAGGGAGGTTTTTCCCTTTTCCTTGACTTGTCACCTTCATTTCAATACCTGTCATCCATGCTTGTGCACAGAACATTTGCTTTGACACAAAGATTTTAATCTAAATCTTAATATGAGAAATCGTGGCCCTCCTAAACAGGATTATTCCGAAGGTATTTGTGAAGGATACTGAAAAACGGGAATATGAACGATTAATTGAGTTTTCTTTGCAGCACAGACTCCTTTAACATTGCATGCAAGACTAGGGAGCCCCACCCTGTTTCTGAGCATCTGCATGAAAGGCCAGGAAAGGAAATCGAGAATTGCAGTGGTGAAGAGAGAGGCAGTTTTTAGGCTTGGGTATTACGTTTACTAAACTGATTACTAAAATTGTGGAGGGTAGGTAGCCTTTAATCCATAGGTAGGTCTTGGAAAGCACAGTGTTCTTTCTGTTTCACCTGGCAGCTTGTTAAATACCCATTTAACTTTCAGAGGTCGATTTTGATAGAAAAACGATACGAAGTCAGAGCTGCTTCCAAATTTTAAGATACGGGGTCTAAAAGACATGATTGGAAGGAGAAATATCGAAGCATATAGTAAAGCCAAAAAGAGTTATTTTTGCTCTGGTATTTTTAATACAATTTGTAAAAGTAAGTTTTTTAGAAAGAGGGGGCTCATTTTCAGGCAATAAACCTGCTTGCAGAATAGACAAACACCTATACCTGGCATCTCAGAACAGACATGCATAATTGGAGCGAGAAACAGGTGAATGAACTTACCTTCTACTTCTTGGTCGTTCAGTCAGAACTCAGTCATGTCACATCAGATTGGGAGAAGGCAAGGCATTTCTGCAACAAGGCAAGGAAATTCAAAATCTTATTTCAAATCTATGGCAAGAAAACGTTTTGAGTTGCTCTGAAGAAAGAGGCAATCTTCATAAATTCACAAATCATTATGATCATACCCAGGCTTACCCTCATTGTCTACTGCAGACAGCGGGTCTACTGCAGAAGAGAGATACCAAGACTTTTTTCTTTCCTTTTTTTTTTTTTTTTTAATAAAACAAATCCAAAGGATGCCTACTTGATGTTGCCATTCATTTGTAAAGACAAATATATTATTTAAAGAAGAGAAAATGATCCTTTCCCTCTGATGGCTAGAGTGAATTAATGGGCTACTAAGTCTAGAAGCGGTGACCAGTTACCTATATCTTAATAGTTATTCGTGACAGAAGTGAGACTCCAGGTAAACATTCTATGTTCTGTTGAGAATCAATGTAGGTTCAAAGCTGCTAAAACCACCTTCTGCTTTTTTTTTCCTCCTTTCTTATGTTATCTTTCCTCTCTTTAAAACCCATAAACCACACCTATAAATCCTACCACCTAGAAGGCTTTGAGATTTCCCTAGGAACAATCAGATAAACTGCCTATGATTGTGAGTCATTCTGAAATCAAAGCAGATATCAGCTTCAGCCTCAAGAATCAAATTGGTAGGATGTCTCCAGAGGCTTTGCTCAGACACCAGTACCCTGGCAGCCTGGTTTCAAAGAGGGTCTTTTCTTAAGATTTGCAGTGATTATTTTGTGGAAGATAGCTCTGCCCACTTTCACAGTTAATTGTATCGTGAGAAGGTTCCAGAACAGTACTTCCTTGAGTTCTGACAGTAAATATGTACACAGCATTGTATGAGGAGCATTCCAGAACACCCACCTCCTGGTGAAGTGAATGTGCTGGCTGAATAAACACCTGGGCTGCATTAGCCTGCCGACAAGTCTCATTTTTAACCATAGGACATGTGTTTCATCTGAGCTTTTTTCAGGACCCTAGAGAGCCTTGCAGGATGGAGAGGAGCATCTGATGTCTGACTGCTTTTAGAGTTGGCCTCCAGGAACTTATCTTTTTCCATTTGAGGATGTCAGGTTACAAGTATTTTGCAAAAAGACTGAAGAAAACTCACGTCGCTAATCTTCTTATTCTAGTGAGCTGTAAGATTAGTAATATCAGTGCATTTATGTATTTAAAAGTTAATTATATATTTTTGGGTGTATGAGTATTGGGTTGGGTTAGGTGTTAGTAGGAAGATGCCTTTAAAAAAAAAACCATTTGGGGGGTGCCTGGATGGCTCAGTCGGTTAAGCGTCTGCCTTCTGTTCAGGTTATGATCTTGGGGTCCCGGAGTCTTTGCTCAGCGGGGAGTCTGCTTCTTCCTTTCCCTCTGTGATCTCTCTCACTCTCCTTCTCTCTCAAATAAATAAAAATCTTAAGAAAAATAAAAATAAAATTAAAAACCATTTAGAAATTGCTGCTGCTTAAAAATCATGTGACATTACATACTTGCACATATTTCTCTGCACAATCAAGAATACACTTTGGTGTGCACGTTTTGCCACCTGTGCCTACATCCTACACAAATTAGAATTCCTATTTAGGATTATTCAGTTAATTATTTTGAGTAGGTTTGGGGTAATCGAGAGGGTTTTTATTTATTTCTTTTCTGGCGGATATTGGCTTCTGATCCTTCTGTGCTTGGGTATCTTTGTGCTTACAGCCCTACAGAAGAGGCAGAGAACAAACACAATAGTTCATATTATAAGTAAAGTATATTTTTTGCAATGTGTTTTCTTTTAGGTTGCCAACTGTACTCATGCTGTAGGTTTTAGAATTAAGAATAGCATGAGGAATAACTTTTGCCCCAGTGTAGCTCAGGGTGCATCTCTTTTGGTCAAATTCCTGTAAATCATCTTCCTACTTATGGAATTTGGGAACTATTCAGACTACTATTGATCTAAATATTTTCATCTTACAGGTCTTCCTTTGATACAGTGGATGGTCACTCTGCTCTTCTGCCTGAGAGTGGTTCAAAATGTAAGTTTAACAAACCAAATAATGAAATGTCAATAATTCTGGAGCTCCATGCAGAACAGTTTGTCTTATTTTTGTTCCTGCTACCTGAGACTGCAGCTTCATAAGTAAGCAACCACCCCCTTGGGTTGAGGGAGGGGGTGCCTAACTTAGACCAATGTTTGTTCACCACACAGCAAGGTAACCTTATACAACTGCCTTCAAGGAGCGGCATTCTTCTCTAACCTCCCCATCTCATTGTTTTTCTGATAACAGAATATGAATCTTTGGTATCTGGGCAATGCTTGTTTTGGGACCCTTCCCCAGATGTCACATCTTCCTGGGTGGCCCTGCCTATTCTAATCCTCTCCTAGTTCAAGCAGACAGACTCCAATATGGAGACACATCTAGCCTCAGAACCAGAGTACTTTTGTGCCAGATGAAATCCTATGGCCACTATCGAGCTCCCTTTTCTACCGTGTACCTTAACCCGAATGGATCCTTAGCTGCCATGCTCATACTAGAGCGATCTGGTACACTTTGTTTATAAAACAGGAAGAGTCAAAATCTGTAAGAAGCTGTTGCTGTTTCCCACAAAGACGTAGATGGTGCAGAATTTTGCAGATTTCCCAGGGTCAGTCCATCTTCTCCACTTCCAAGTACCGCTCTTCATGAAGGAAACTGGTTTAGACCCCTCCCTGCTTCTTTAGAGACCTCAACATGAATTTAAGATATTTTTGCAAAATTCTTAGGCATTTTATGCCTTTCATCAGTGATCAGGCTCTAGAAAGCTGATTTTTATTAGGAAAACCATCTGTCCTACCTTCTCTTCCCCTTGTTTTCTGCCTTCCTGTCTCTGCCCCTTTGCCCAGAACATGGATTTCTGTGTAATTCCTTTCACTAAATATCTCTCCATTTTTGTTTCACTGCAGAGTTTATTGCTAGACTGCTAATAGACTTTCAGCACAAATAGTATATTGATCACTTGAAATCTTGTTTGAGCTTGACTGAATATACATAATGGGGTGTCAATCGGGGAAAAAAATCTCATAATAAATGGCAGGCGACTTATATTCATGAGAAAAAATGTCTTGGGCAGCGCACAAAATATCATGTTTACTGTAGCATGACAGACTGATTGCGCCGTTCTCTATCACATTCATCGGGTAGATTTTTAATAGCAGAGCAAGGTTAGAATACCAAGATCTTGGAAGCTTTCTTTCTTTGTTTATATGGAGTAGCATTTTTGCACACTCTATAGAGTATAAACATCTTCTAGAACTACAGCCAGCAAGAAAGATCTTTCTACCTGAGGAATTCAGAAATTGCAAACAAATCTGTTTAAGTTGGTGTATATTTAAAATCAGCAACTGATTTATGCAGTCCATATTTTTTAAGTTTTTACCATGTGTGTATCAGTGCATACACTCACTGTATGCAAATATCATTTTCAATGTGTATATGGGAGAGCACAGTATATTTAGAGAAAGCCTGCTTTACATAAATTATTTTTAAGAACAACCAAGCGGAGAAGTACCCATGCGTTAGGAAATCTTTTTTTTTTCTTTCAAAATTTCAAAATAAGTAAAGGAATCTCAATTTTAATAAGTTTTATATGCAATTCGTTAAAATCCATTTCCCTGATAGAACGGTGATGATGGTATGTATTTCTGGGAAAGTGATATTTTTGGTTACTTTCTGTAGTTGACATAGAGCTGACTCCCTGACGGCTGGTTGTCTGCTTAGAATCCGGCCGCAGAGGGAACAAGCAGTATTGTAGCTGTAATCCTGCTTTATCCCAGGACAGTGGGATACATTATACTCTTCCAGCCCACTGCGTGGGGTGCAACCTAGCTTCCATCAGGAATTCTTTGTCTCCTCTAAGTGAATGAAGCCAATGGGCTCTTTGCTAATCAGGTTTTAATTGTTGACTTTTTTCTTTCAAATGGCAAAAATCAAATTATACTCTAGACAAATGATTCTTCCAGTTCCTGGGCAGTATTCAAGAATTTTAAAAGTATGCTGCAGCAGAGTTTTCACTTGTTAAATCTCAGATCATATCTGATAACCAGAAGAACCTACGACTTACACAAAGGCTATCAAGGTATAAAGGACATGACATCAGGCCAATCATTTCTACTCTTCTTCCATAGGGCTTCAAGAACTTTTGCTTCGTCTCATCTACTTCATTAAAGCGCTTCTGATTGATTTTTTAAGGTTTCCAATTAGCAGTAAGAGAATGCAAATTTTGCTGAGAAAATGGGATTATATGAGACCTAGCCAGCTACAGAGGCTTAACAGTATATGATTATAGGAGAGCTACAAATTTTAGTCATATCTTTTGTAGGTAAAATCTTTTATCTATATATTCCCTTATGTATGTATACAACTTTGTGACAATTATTAACTATTTGTCATACATGTTTTTTTGCACAATGAGAGGCAATCAAATTTGAGAGTCTAAGGTTGCGGAATTACACATTGAGATTTTAGCAAAAGTGAGGTTATATGAGAACTTTAAACTCGGGAATTAGCTATTTGCATAAACTTCATTACTTTTAACCTACAGAGAAATTTATGTCTGCAAATGTCAAAACTGGGACTTACTGGATGTCACCAAGTTAAACCCTGGGGAAAAGATAATTGGAAAGAAGACATTTCCCAGAGAAATTTGAGTCTGAAAACTACATTTACAGGCCTTGCTGTTGTCTTAAGTTTTGGACAGTTTTCAATAATTTCTTTTAATTAAATGGAGGGAGAAAAATAAAGAGGACCTAAGGTAGAAGTTATATGAACTGTTTTATGATTGAAAGATGTTAAAGATTATGTGTTGCTAATATAATACCCAGTTTAGTGATTAAAAATACCCATCTTTAATGGATTGCTTTCTAACCAGTCCTTAACATCCTACAGTGAGAATATTTAAAGGCAGAACAAATGTAAGCACATATAGATCTCTTCAGTAGAACTAAAAATAACTTCAATACACTCACCGGGTCCTTGGTAAAGCTTTTGAATTGTTTTTAAAGAATCTTTATTCACTATACATTTCAAAAACAGGGTCACATTTGCAGCTCTTTTGCAGAAATGGGCACTATGATTTCTGAGCCTTGATTTTTATATGTGTTAGATGGATATTTGGAAGTAGCTGGCACGCCTGTATTTTTTTTCTTGTAACTGGTATATTTTCAGAAGCCAGAGTCCGAGCTCTTTTCCCTGAGATGCAGCATAAGGTTACATTTGGTTAATAGAAGAACAGCAGTGGGACTGCTTTTTCTTCCAGCAATGATTTCAATAATAGCTAGGTTGATGTGATGGATTGAGGGTAATGTGCTTTTTAAAAATTGGTGGTTTTTCCTCCACTTTAACAAAAACACATTCAGGCAAAATAAGGAAAAATTACAATGTACTAATTCAATTATCAGTGAAGTAGTGGCATATACTAAGTTAAATAGAACTAGCTTCACATTTGGGGTGCCTGAATGGCTCAGTGGTTTAAAGCCTCTGCCTTTGGCTCAGGTCATGATCTCAGGGTCCTGGGATCTAGCCCTGCGTTGGGCTCTCTGCTCAGTAGGAAGCCTCCTTCCTCTCTGTCTGCTTCACTGCCTACTTGTGATCTCTCTCTCTGTGTCAAATAAATAAGTAAAATATTTAAAAAAAAAGCTAGCTTCACATTTAATAAAAAGTTTATTTTCAGGTGTAATTGCTAAGCCAACAGAAAATCAACAGGCAGTTTGCTTAGGGCATGTACCCTCCAAGTTCTATATAAGTTAGTTTCACTAAGCAAAATCCTGTGACACAGAGGAAACCTATATTAAACACCTATGTGCCTGTTAAGAATCCATATTCCCCATGTAAGAGGGGATTAACTGGGGGCCACAGTCAGCCAGTGACTTCTTATACTTATTGCTTTATTAATAATATATGTACATTTTATGAATATATAACATACCTATAAGCATACTATTATATTTATTAATAGTTGAATGTTTATGCCCCACTTCAAGGGAGCCTAAACCATTCCAGTTGAATTCAAAACCTAATACCAAGAAATAGGCATAACTAAATGTCCTATAACATTAAAGAATATAGGCTCAACTTTTTCCCCAGCTTAGTTTTTGTTTGAGATAGATGCTGTGACAGAAGTTATTTTCTTATTGATAGGCAGACCCCACCATGGTTATGTAGAAATTTAGTGAAAAAATAACATGTGGTGGAATTTTTGGTTTGTTTTTGCTTTGGGATGTGTGTGTGTGTGTGTGTGTGTGTGCGCACGCGTGCACGTGCTATGGATGTGGATGTGCTGGGGATGGGGGCTTTAAGTTTCATTTTAAAAAAATCAGAAAATCAAGTGAAACCGGCTAGTCCTACTTTCAGATTAAATCTCTTCATCTTGCTGTGACCTTGGCCCCCTGATGACTGTGCTTTGGTGAACGTGCAAACCTATTATCTGATGGGCTTGATTTTGTCTCAGCCAAGCAGAGGGGGCACCCCATCTATGAATTCTGTGCCTAAATCAAGAATTTGAAAACCCAGTGTCCTAGCCAGTGTTATCAAGGTGGCCATACCCTCTTCAGAATCCTCATTTTGTTGCCGTGTTCTTTCATAGGACCCTGCAAACAAGGACCGTGAGTCCTTCAAGATGATTTTTCTCCCTTCTCATTCAAATAAAAGATCAGCATTCAAGACAAGACTTTAAGATATGAAACCTACTGTAGACCCACATTGTTAGGCTTCTTCCATCTCTGGAAGTAATTTGGGAGAGCATCAATTTTCAGCCCAGACAAAGTTCTAACTCAGGCCTTCATGAACACCCTTTGGAGATGTGGTCTTAGCTAGGTATTTATGGAGCTGGGAGTCTGCTGAGAGCAGGCAGACAAACAGACACTCTCTAGGCGAGGAGTTAAACTTACAGGTAAAAACTAGAATAGCACAAGGTGAACGTTTATAGAGATGAAAACTTCTGCTGTTTCTTTGGAGATGTTAGTAAATGTAGGAAAACTGGCCAAATTCCAGGTCTTCATCTTCTTCTCCTTCTCCTTTTTTTCTCTTGTGTAATAGTCTGGGGATGCTGCTGGTGATGGCCATGATGACTAAACGATCTGAATTTTTCTAGATCTAAATATGAGGCTGACCGGGGTCCTCACAGAGCCTATTTCTTGAGCACCATTGTCCAGCGGAACTTTCTGTGACGACAGAAATGCCCAGTATCAGCACTGCCCAGTAGAGAACCAATAGCCACATGCAGCAGCTGAGCACTCGAAATGTGGCTAGTGTGACCGAAAAGCAGAATTTCTGAAATCTTATTTCCTTTTAATTAAAATTAAAGTCTAAAAAGCCACACGGAAAACTAGTGACTACGTGCCAGGCGGCATTGCCTCAGAGAATCTGGGAAAGGGGTGAGGCTTGCCCTGAAGTCCCCTTCGTGGCTGACGTGAGCTAAAGGCTGCAGAAACTGGAGGCCAGTTGGCACCCACCATGGTGCTCTCTATGCAGGGTGGGGGGGAGCCCTGCACAGCAACCTTGCATATTATGGTGGCTTCCTTTGGATTCTTGTTCTTACATTTTTAAATAGAACCGAATGCTTTTAATCGAGATACAGTGCGTGATATTGTCACTGCTCTCTCTCTCTCTCTCTTTTTTTTTTTAAATTTTATCCTGGTAGGAATATTTAGAATGAGGTCTACTCTTTTAAACAGATTTTTAAGTATACAATACAGTATTGTTATCTATAGGCATAGTGTTGTACAGCACATCTCTAGCACATCATCTTGCATAACTGAAATTTTATACCCGTTGATTAGCAACTCTCCGTTCCCCCTCCTCCAGCCCCTGGCAACCACCATTCTATTCTTTGCTTCCATGAGTTTGACTATTCTTGCTGCTCTGAGACTCTGTCCCCAATGGGGCAGTTAGTCTCAGTTACCCCAGAACCTGCCCAGATCCTGGCTCATTTGTTTGGCTTTGAGTGTCCACATGAGGTGCTCTCAGACACCATTCTGGCTTTGGAAGAAGGGTGTTAGGGACAAAAGTCTGGATTTGGCCTTCCAGAAGGTCCTTCTACCACTTCTTCTTTGTGGTCACTCTACCCTGTTGCACATGGGTAGGGCTTCACCATCTAATTTCCATGTGGACTCCTGCATCTGAAGGAATTTACCTCAAGTGTGCTTAAAAAGAAAGCAAAGGCCCCTTCAGTCAAGGCAGGACCGATTGAGAAGTTAGGACAACTCATTCATCCCGCAGGCACAGGCCTGGACAACTCATTCATCCCACAGGCACAGGCCTCTTACTAAAGCTTCCCCTGTAAATGTAGAGAGTCTTCTGACTGCATTGACTTTCACATTCTTGGAATCTGTTCTGGGACACAAGAGTCACTGGGTCAGTGGACTTATTTGGGGTCTTTGGCTCCCACCATCCTAAGATTTTATAAATAGACACGTGGGGAGGAACGAGGGGTAAAGGATGCTTTACAGTTGTGACCATCCCCTTTGTGTCTGCCCAGAGTGACCCCATTCTCCCAGTACCCACAGGAAGCTTGTATGGGGGAAGGATGGACAGCCTGGTGGGCACAGGTGGGGAAGGCGGCACCGTTCTCGGGAAGCTCACAGCCTGGAACTCTCCACCTCCCCCTTGGCCCAAGATCCTCCACACTGGCCCTGCCTCACAATCACCTAAGAGATTCTTTATAAAAACATAGAATTAGAACATTTCTTTCATTCTCTCAATTCTGTCTTCACGGTTAGGGGGTTTTCAAAACCTGCTGATGCCAGGCCGTGGCCCAGTCTATATCAGAATCTCTGGGGCAGCAGTTCGACACAGATAACTTTTCAGGTCTCCCAGGGGCTTCTGCACAGTCTGCATCTGGCTACATCTGTGGGAGTTTCTTCTGGGGTACTCCCCCTCCCCCCAGCTTGTGTACATTTGTTGGGTACCTGTGGTGAGTCAGACTCTCCTAAGCTCGTGTCCTTGGCCTCATCCTCTTCACTGCCTCCTGGCAATCTCCTCACTTCTGCTCTGCCCACTGAGCAGATGAGCCCCAGGCCAGTGTCTAGCTGTGACTACTGCAGACACAGTTTTCTGGTTCCCGCTGGGCATGTCCTTGCGCATAGGTGAAGGTGTGTGCCCTTCCCACCCTGCTCTCCAGGAATTTGGAATCATGTACAGATCTCAGCAGCTCCTTCTCCCGTGGTCCAGTGTGGTCCCCAAGCCCCGCCACCTCTGCTGCTGCCATGGTCCCCTGCAATGCCCAGTCTCTCTAGCCGCTCTGATGCCACCCTCATTCAGGCCCATACCATCTCATGCCCAGCGGACTGTCAATGCTCCACCTGGTCTCTGGCTTCTTGGATTGACCCTCTCTCTGATCACCCTTCCTGGCTTGTAGAGCGGCTTCCTGGGAGGACGGGACCAGTCACCTCTCCATCACCTGCCCAACCCTGCCTTCACTGTCCCCTGCCCCCTGCATGCTCTCTGCACTTCTGTCTTCCCCTCTGTGTGTGCTGACCTAATCTCCCTCAAGGCCTGTTTCACAGGCTGCCCGTAAGCTTCTTCTCTTAATGCCTGTGGCTAAACCCCTCATTCCTAAGGCCCCCCATCTTCCCCCTCTAGTCCTTGACTCTCTTTCCTCATCTGCCTTGGCTCATATTTGAGGGTCCATAGGGCCCGCTTCCACCCACAACTCCATCCTGCAGGCAGGAGCCACGGTCCACCTTTCAAGCCCCAAGACAGGACCTTTGCAAGGGCTCCAATCTGTATCACACACCCCTACTGAGGTACCTGGGACATCATTATTTAGGACCTTTGACTAGATGCTCTTGGCAGTGACTGAGGCTCTTGTCTTTCCCCTAAGTGTGGATGTGCCAGGCATTCATCTTGGGGTTCCCAGCCTGCAGCTTATGCTCTTCTCACTGCTTCTGCCCATCACACATGCATACACACGCACACATGTATGTACACATGCACGTGAGTGCACACACGTACACACATGCACACGTGCACTATTTTCCCCTGGTGAACTCTGTTCCTTCCTGCTGCTACCTCATCCTTCCCTCCCTCCCCGGTCAAGCCACTCACCCATACCTGCCTTCTCCGAGCAGCCACCCAGCACTTGGGGGTACTTTTGGAAATTCCTCCACCTCCTTCTTTGAAGGAATGAGAATTTTCAAGGCATAGCTGGCGAGTATTTGTAGTGTGTGTGTGGGGCAGCTAGGGGAAGGATGGCATTAACGCCCAAGCTGTTGCCCTGTCGATGTGTCCCCCAGTCTCCAACTTAGCTGACCTGCCAGGACAAGTTGTGAAGGGCGATTCAGTGAGCACAGCCTCTCCCTTTTGTGCTGCTCCTGGCTGTACCCAGTAAGCAGCCCCAGAAGGGTCTGAGCCTTCCTCCCCTGGAGATCCCTCAGAATGTGGGGACAGCCAGGCCCTGCTGTTGAAGGATGCTGACTCTGCCCCCCATTAGGGTAGAGGGCTGGGAGCACACCAGGAGCGGGAGAAGCTGAGGGAGGGAGCTGATCCAGGGTGCAGAGGGTCTCACCCACGGGGCCCGGTGGGAGGGTGTGGGTGGAGAAGTTTCCAGAACTCGGTCTTAGTGGAGGAGGAAAAAGGTGTGAGAGTCCAAGGGACCCTCTGCGGACATGTGCAGAGGCGGGGAGGTGGGGGTGGGTGGCTGAGGGACAGGCTGACTGGAGGAACTGCAAGTGTGGGGGGCATTCTGGTGTGGGGTAGGAGGGGAGGTGGAAGAGGCAGAGGCAAGCCCCTGCCTTGCCTGCACAGTCTCTGGGTTCTGTTATCAGGGTGAGAGGAGTGGCTCATTGCTGGGGCACTGTGGATCCCCAAGAAGGCCATCACTGTCTTCTTTCCTCATTCCACCCCTGTCTGGGGATTTTCTTGTCTCGGTGCTGCCACACTGATGCTGGGCTGATTGAGCAGGGGCATGGTCCCCCTTGGCTGTGTCATTGCCCCATGCCCGAGCCATGCTGCCCAGCACATGGAGAGCCTTTCCTGCAGTGCCCATAGTCAGGTGGGAGGGCTGATGTGGGCACTTTCTACCCCCGCTGTAGATAGTGGCTGACATACCAACAGCCTCATGTAGGAAAGAACTAATCCCAAATGGGAAATGGCCGCAAAGTCCCGTGGACTGTGGCCCTGAAGACGCCTGTAACATTCCAAACTTGTCCCTCAGCTCAGAGACCATCTGACGACTTCTGGGGAAGAGCATGGTCAGCCTCCTTTGCCCTACTCAGGTGTCCCTGCCACAGCACCGCCCAGTGCCAGGAGCATGCCAGACTCTGGACTGGAGCACGCTGCCCTCCGATGCCCCGTCCCTCCACCACCCCTGCAGGCTGAGCGGCCTGAAGCCCGGCCCACCTGCATGGCCGGCACCTTCTGCACTCTGCTGTCAACCTTTGCCTGACAATTAAGCCACTGAGAAAGGACAATTCACAACAAGCCTACACAGAAAAATCCTTTTATGCACAAGAATGGCCCAATCCTCCAGATTAGCACCATTTATATCTCTATTTATAGGAATTACTGTACTTGAGAATGGTCCAACAGCATTGCTTTAAGAAGGTGGCTGGGTCATTCGATTGAAAGCACACTGAGAGGGTTCATTGTCCCTGGGCGGAACTGCAGGCCAACAGCTGAGGTTTGATCAGAGTTTGCTGAGTGGGTGGTAGAGCGCTTGCCGATACGGAGGCCGGGTTGCTGTGGCCAACCGAGCCTTTGTCATGGAGTCTGTGGGCTGGGGAAGGTGGGGAAGCTGCCTCAGGGATGCAGGTCCGTGACAGGCCTGGCCCAGCTGAGAGCCCCCTGCAGAGTGACACAGCAGCTCATGTGCACAGTGGGGAGCTCTTCTCTTGGGCTCCCACCCACTGAGAGAAGCTTGGGTTCATCCATGATTTCAAGTTACAGTATTGGAAACTAATCTTGTGTGGGAAGGACAATGGTTATTGCTAACTCTCTGGTTGTCCACATGAATGCCCCATTAACTAGTAAGGACATCCCACAGACACCTTCTGACCTTCTCTCACAGATAGGTTGGCTCAAAGGAGTTGTCTTGACAGAGGCTGAGTGCAGGTGTGGAGATAGTCCAATGTCAGGATCCAGAGTGCTTGGAGAAGACTTCCCTGGTCCCATCACCACACGTCCCTCCGGTCAGGCTGCCTCTTCTTAGTCTCCCAGTACCTGCTCTGCCCCGAGCACCAGGGGTGGTTGGGATCACACACCACAGTTGGCTCAAGCTCTGAGGGCATCATTTGGATTGGGAATATCCAGTTATGTATTCTCCCTCCCTCAGGGTTGGCCTTAAATTGGCCACCTGGGCCCTGAGCAGCATGACCTAGGGACCAGAGGAAATTGCCTCCTCACCCCCATGACTTATTATGGCTGCCATTGTTAATTATCACTTTGTAGCATTTCCTCAGCACTTGATGTGGATATCTTCATTTTATCTTCACAAGCACCTATGTAGTAGGTACTATGATCCTCGATTTGCAAATGAAGACAGTGCTTGGGGAGGGCAGGCCAATGGCTCAAGGTCACACTGCTAGAAGAGATGGAGGCCAGCCATGTTGTTGTCCTTCCTCTCCGAGGCCCAGAAACTGAGTTGCCTCAGGCCGGGCTTTTAGACCAGCTCACCACCTACCCCAGGTGTTTGAATTGTGAGCTGTGCAAGACGAAAAAGAAGGAACAAATCAGAAGCTCAGATGTGTTCCAGGGGCCTCATTTCCCAGCCTCCTCTTCCCAGCTGGGCCTCAAGGCCTCTGTAATCCATCCATGTGCCTCCCCAGGGTCCACTTTCCCTCACCTCTATGCATATCAGTGAGTCATTTCCTCAAGTTTTTTTCCTTAGACTTTTATTCCTATTGGAAGAAAAGGTTTTCTTCACAGTGATTTATGTCTGCCTCTGCAGATCATTGGTTGAAGTGTTCCAAAGACTTTCAAAACTATTTTTTTTTTGTTTGTTTGGATATTAGATTCTGTCTCTGCAAAGCATATGGCCATATGCTATCAACTCTGAATATCAGCTTCAGTGGAGTGCCACCCTGAAATTTTTTTTTTATCCCAGATACTAGGCAAATGTTCTGTCTCATGGCAACCTAAACCTTAGTTGGAGATAATGCTGAGAGAGGGAGGAAATGGGTTCATGCTCAGTGGTACCTGTCATCCCCGAGTCCCCTGTGTATTGACATTAGCAGGAAGAGAAACAAGGCAGATGTAACCAGCTTCAGGGCAGAGGGAGAAGGCGGCAGGATGAGGAACCATCAAGACAGGGCTGAGTGCCCGAGTTTATGAGAGTGACAGAGCACAGGCTTGGATTCAGACGGCCTGGGTTCACATCCCGGCTGTACCACTTGTTCACTGCTGTGTGCCTTTGAGCAAGTTCCTTAACCTCTCTGTACATCAGCTTCTAAATATAGTATAGTAATGGTACTCCCTCAAAGCATGGTTATCAGGACCGAGGAGTGTATGCGTATGAGCACCTGGGGAAAGTTCCTTGCATACAGTAGTGTTCCATTTGGACAATAGGAAGAGACACTGTGCAGAATGATGGCTGCCGATACTGCCATCCAACACACGCAGTACTGATTCCTGTTTTATATGGACAGAATGGTTGA
Source organism: Nasua narica (assembly GCA_028533885.1). Lineage (NCBI taxonomy): Eukaryota > Metazoa > Chordata > Mammalia > Carnivora > Procyonidae > Nasua > Nasua narica. The sequence goes on along the minus strand of CM052799.1, from coordinate 53,343,451 downwards.
CAGCTCTAGGGAGGCGCCCACTTAAAATCAGAAGAGGCCCTGTTGGCCACGTTACAGAATTCGGGGAGATTGTGTGATTTACTGTTTGTTTAATTTATTTAGGCCATGCTGAGTTCCATACAGGGTCTGTCTTCTGTCTGCTTTCTCTCCATGTGCTGTTGCTTCTTGGGGATTGGGATTGGGCCTAGAGTTGGCCCAAGTCCTGCCCAAGCCCAGGGCACCCTTGACCCCCTCATGCCCACATCTACCTCATCTCCAGAGTCCCCACCCAAGGAAAGCCCCCCCTCCCTCTCTGAGCCCACAGCCTGGCCTCCATCCGATTCAGCTGTATCTGCTCTGTCTCTGGCCTCTGCTTCCTGTTCCTAGCCATACAGCATACAGGGTGGTCCTAGAAACACTTCACATTATGCTTACCATTCCCCTCTCCTAGCCATGGGTTGCTGTGTGTTTCATAACACTCTGCAGTTTCACATTGTACTTGGGGGAGGGCAGGTTCTGGTTTTTCCCTTGGCCCCATTAGCTGGTAAGGATCCTGAGGGCAGGATTGTGTCTGCCTTGCTCCCCTCTGTGCCCCAGCACTGAGCCTGGCCTCACATTCATTGCTTGGGGGCAGACATTGTCCAAGTCTGAGAGCATCTTAAGACAGAAATGTCTGGGAGCCCACCTGCTGAGAAGCCAGGAGGACCCATTGGAGGTGGCTGGGCTGGTGCAGGCAGAGGGGAGAAGGAAGGACCCTACCCTTCCGCCATCTCTGCCTTTCAGAGCCAAGTGGGGCTTCCCGGGCTAGGTAGTGCTCATGGGGGTCTGGGAGGACAGGTTCTCTCACCAGGAGGAAGGTGGCAACCAGGGACTAGCTCCCGGGGGATGCAATACTGGGTGGGTGAGAGAGGATTGTGAAAGATTTGTTGAGTACTTTGGGTGCAATCTTTCTCACAAACCATCTCCATTCACCTCTACCAAAACTTTGTGGGGTTACTGATGAGGAAATGGAGGCTCAGAGAAGCTACATGCCACCCTCTCCTCTTCACTCCTGGTCCATGAGCCAAGCCTGAGCTAACAAAAGCTATACAAAGTGGCAAGGGCTCAAACCCTATCTGCCTTGATATGATCAAATCACTTGATCCCCAGGCCACAGCCAACATGAGATCTCACAGTCAGGAACGTTCAGATATGATGATGGTCTATAAAGCGAGGTGGACCGTTTTTACCTAAAGAATCTGGGACCTGTCTGGACCTGTCCAGGAAAGCATTGCTTAGCTTAGCAGCATGTAAGTGGAATGACTCCCCACCATCTGGAGCTCTGGAGGTCTGACAATAAGGTCAGGGGTTGTCAGTCTCCCAGTGGAGCACTGACGTGTCAGGAAGACAAATAGCAGTGGAGGTAGGTGGAAAAGCCAGATCAAGTCTCCCCCTCCAGGTGGAGGCCCTGCCATGTCTCTCTCAGCAGCTGAGGGGTTTGAGATGAGATCTTAACAGATGACAATGAACGGGTAAAGAAGGTTTTGGTAACCAAGCCATGATAGAAAGATCGGGTGATGGTGGTAGAAGACGAGTTACAGGCAAAGGAGAAAGTCCGAAGAACTCCGAGAATGACAATTAGTTGTGGTTCCTGACCTTTTCTTTGGCAGAGGACGCCAGTCACACCCTCCCATCTCAGCTCTTGCTCGTGAGCATGCCCCGCTTCTAGGTGCTGGTGTTGGCCAGACAGACTCGAGCTCCATGCTCTCCACACAGACGGGATCCTGAGGGTAGGTGGCATTGTGCAGAGTCCCCTTAATCTGCTCTCAGACCGCAGCACCCCTCATGTTCATGGTGCTGGCCCAAGCAAGGAATGGGAGTGGCTTTTCAGGTGAGGACAGGTAGGGATTAGGTTTCCAAGATGTTGGGGCATCACAAGAGGCCCTAAAGACCCAGCCTTGCCTTCCAAAAGGAACCACAAGACAATCCCATCCCCATATTAGCTAAACATTTGGAGATCCAGATTTCTGAGGAAGAACATCCTGAAATCAGTAGACCCAATCCTGGACTGGGACATTAGCTTGCCATGTCACCTCATTCCTGTCGCTTTGCCTCTTCTGCAAAAGGGGAGTGCTATTGCATCTGTAGGACAGCAAACATGAGGTTCGGATAAACGCAAATCACATTCAGCTCTACCATACTTTCCTTTCAGACTCTGATCCTTTAATGGCTTTGGCCACCTCTGAACCTGTAACTTTATAGGGTAGGGGTGGTTTTTATAATTACTATCTTGTGATTCCTCATGAGTAATTCTCAAAGCACTTGTGGTCCAACTGGACCACCTCCATGAAAAGAGGAGGATTGCACACAGTCAATAATGCTTAGGCCAGGAAAGGACACCAAGGGGAACCTAGATCAGGAGGAAAGCACAGGGCATTGGTAGTTAAGAGGAGCTGTCCTGAGTGGTCCACACTTCTTCAGGGTTGCCCCTGGTGATGTGTAGTCACAGGCCTCCCCCCATGCAGTCAACCACCCTGACTCTTAATCCTGACATAACTTAGCCATAAAGCAAGTCAACTGGCTCTTCTCTCGGTTAGGCTGATCCTGCCTTAGTCCATTTGTTTTAGGGATATAGACCAATGCTCTAAGAACTTGATACCTGGCATGGCTGGGTAAAAAAAAACGAAGAGGGAAACTCAGTCTCAGGGACCATCAAAAGGCCCCAAGAAGGAAAATGGAGCTTGTCTTGCAATCAGGTAAACAAAGCAGTGATCTTGGTCTGAGTAGAGCCCAATGCAGTTGAGACAAAAAGCTCAAAATGTTTAAACAGCTGTAAATACTATGCACAATGGAAATGTCCTCAATATCCTAAGAGGCTTTTCTTTTTTTTAAAGAACTCTAATCACTACAATAAACATTTTTCTATAGAAGATAAAAAATTCTAAATTGAACATTGTCTGAACTATAGTCTGTGATGGCTGTGAGAATAGTGAGTTTATTTCCCCTCAGAATTAGGGGGAAATTGCTTGACATTCCAGTCAATTTTTTTTTTCAATTCCAGAGAGGAAATTGTTTATAATCAATACATGTTCTACAAATGAAAAATAATTTAATGTAAATTACTCTTTTTTTCCTCTAAAACAATTTGTTAACATGAGGTGTGGTGAGGTATCTTTCTTTCCTCCTATTTTAAATGGCCTTGGATGACAGTTGGGCAGTGTAGTTTTTACTGGAAAGGGGTGACCCCATTGTTTCCCCTTGTTAAATTTATACCCTGTTCAAAACTCTATTAATTCTTCTATTAATATTTCATTCTGTTGAATACTTGAGGTGGTTCTGTGATATCTAAGAAGTAGCTCAAGATAGACTTTTAACAAACCCAAACTAGTTCCTTTCTAAATAATGAATTTATTGGGTTCCTTCTCTTAAGTGATCTACGTTTGCAGCCCATGCTGCAATACAGATGCAAATGTTTCAGTACAGAAATTTGATGAATGCATTACAAATCCTAAGTGAAAGGAAGTATAGTTGGCCCTTAAACAGCATGAACTTGAAGGGTGTGGGTCTGCTTAGACACAGATTCTTTTCAATATATGGGAAAAGTTTTCAGAGATTTACAATAATTTGAGAAAAACAGATGAACTACATAGCTTAGAAATATTGAAAAGTTAGAAAAAGATATTACTGTAAGAATACAGTATGTAATACACATAAAATAGAGAATATGTGTTAATCGACTGTCTATGTTATTGGTAAGACTTCCAGTTAATAGGGGACTGTTAGTAGTTAAATTTTGGGGAAGTAAAGAGTTATACAGCTCTTAACTCCCATGTTCAAGAGTCAACTGTAGTTTGTTTCAGTGTTGAATGCAGGAATAAAATTCCACTGCTTCTCAAGCTCATGTTAGAATGTCAATTGCCCCCCAAAAGAGTGATTTTTTTTAAAGATTTTATTTATTTATTTGAGAGACCGAGAAAGTGAGAGAGAGCATGAGAGGGGAGAAGATCAGAGGAAGAAGCAGACTCCCTGCAGAGCTGGGAGCCCGATGTGGGACTCGATCTGGAGCTCAAGGATCATGACCTGAGCCGAAGGCAGCCACTCAACCAACTGAGCCACCCAGGCGCCCCAAAAGAGTGATTTTTGTAAGGGGAGATCTGTTTTTAAAAATCAGCAAGCTAATCAACCACAGCAGATTTTGAATTCCAGTCCTGACTGGGAAGCAAGAGAAAGAATCCTCAAATGTACTCTTAAGGGATGGCTGTATATGTAGAGAATACAAATGGATTTTAATGTTTGAATAAACACAGCATAAATTTGAAATGCCAATCAAAATACATATATTGTCTCCCCTAAGCTATCATGTATTTGTTGGTTGAACGCTGTCATTGCACCTTCTGAAGGGTGTAGGTAAATGAGCAGTGGTGATGCGTGTGCCAGGCCCACATGTTCACGTTCACGTTCACGGCAGATCCTCGCTGGCAGCCATGTTCGTCTGTGAGTGGTGAAAAATAAAGGAATCTGAAGGTGATTCGTCCCATCATGGGCCTGATAAATTAAAAATTTGTGTGTGTGTGTGTGTGTGATAATCACTCTATCGTCCAAGGAAAGCAAAGAAGGAAGTGGAAAGCATTAAAATTAAATGTTGCTTCTAACAAAGCTTTTAGAAATAGACAAATATAAATGATATTGATTGATTTAAATTGATTTTTTTTTTTTACCTTTTATTCTGGGGAGTCAAGAGAGAGCAACCCAGAGCTTTGGAGGAGTGTGTGAGCCCACAGAGTGCTTGTGACTTTCTGTTTTTTTAAGAGTCTGAGCAAATTAGAACATAAATGTTGTCTGAACATTTTCTGTTTTCAGACCTGCAGGAGAAAGCAGCACCCGTAACTGGGAACAATGCAGCAATCTGCTTTGTCTGCATATAGGGACTTTGAATGGACGCTCCAGCTATAAAATACTAAACCATCTCAGCATGCCCCCTTTCCTCATTTCACAAAATTAATTTTAAGAACAGTGTCTTCGAGGGGCTCAATCTTTGTGTGTTTCGGCACCACTGATGTGCTCTTCTTACCTAATTTTCTTAAATTGACCAATACTTTCCTGGGAATGAATGAAGAAAATGGTGTGGTGCTGGGTATTTATTTTGTGACACTGCCCACAAGGGCTCACTGGCCTGTAGGCTGGATGCCAGCCACCAGCCCATCATTTCTCAGTGAAAAGAACCTTTCAGCTCGGTTACCTCCTGGAGAGAGCTGATTTTCCAGCAGTCAGGCTTGATCTGGGTAAATAATTAGAGAGCTGGAGAGCGAAGACATCACCCTAGTGCTGTCTGTGATTCTGCTAATATAGCCAGACCCTGTGATTCCATCACTGCAACAATCTTAGGGCTGCCTTTCTCTAAAGCTGCAGAGAGAGATGAGGGAGGGAGGGAGGGAGGGTGGGAGGAAAGGCGGAAAGGCAACAAAGCCAGTTGCTTGCATTTGTCTTGAAAGAATTAATGACATTTTTCATTCTTTTGGTGGAACCAAGAAAACAGCTGCAGCTCTTTATCTGCCTATAAGAAGGTAACTCTCTGTGCACTTTCCCTTCCCTAACACCCTCACCTATCAGGACATGCACGTCTGGTGCAACTACTTAGGTATATCGATTTATTTTTTAAAACGGTATTGCCCCTGGTTTACGGGAATTGGCAGGGTTGTGCAGGCAGATCACATTTCTCATAAAGCAGACCGAGAAGTGGTTAATAGCTTGTTTTGAACTTTTGCAGCTGCTCATTAAAAGCCAACTTAACAGAAGAATACCGGTTATGGTAAAGCACATGTGTCTCTCAACAAATATCCAGTACTCTGAAACTTTGTCACACTTCACCCTGTCCTTCTGGGTGGTGCCTGTGGATGGAGGAGAACAAAAGTTAGGAATTGGAAAGATGATTCTAAGGTTCTGGCGAAATTCCCAATTTCTCCATCACTTGTGACATCAGTTGCGATAATTATGGATGATAATCCATAATTATTGTACTGTTAGTTCTCGTTCATTGAGAATCATGGTAAGAAGGCCAATCTGATTTATTGAAAAATAGTAATTGTACTAATGGAGTTTTGGGACTTTGGGGAAGATAGTTATGAATGAATACTAAGAAATAGAAAAAGGTGACTTAATTAAAATAGTTAAAATTCACAGCAGGCATGTATAACATGATATATATTTTTAATATTTTATTTATTTGTTTGACAGAGAGAGAGACTACAAGTAGGCAGAGAGGCAGGCAGGGAGAGAGGGAAGCAGGCTCCCTGCTGAGCAGAGAGCCCAATCAGTGCGGGACTGGATCCCAGGACCCCCAGATCATGACCCTAGCCGAAGGCAGAGGCTTTAACCCACTGAGCCACCCAGGTGCCCCATAACATATGTTAGCCACAGAGTTCAGTTAACAACTTCTGGACCAAGAACTAGAAGACACATTGAAAAAACAAAGGCTGTTAGTTTAGGTGCCCCCCCACTCTGCCAAATTGGAAGATCCTGAGTATCAAGAAAGTTGGGAGTCAACTCTTACCCCACTCAGGGCCTACCTCCACAGATTTATTTATTGCAGATTTCAAAATTATTGTGTTCTTAATAGAGTTGAACTGCCTACTTTTCCAGCAAACACTAGCTAAATTGTAATTTGCGTAGCTTTGGTCACCAACATGGCAGGCCTTGCTGGTGTGTGACAAACCAAGATAGTCTGGCCCATCTAAGGGCTCAAGTAAGCCAGCCAGAGGGTACTATACAGCAGCACTTTGCTTTTCTTCTGCCAAAGTACATTCAGACCGAATCTCCGGACAGGACTTTCTTTTCTTCCTCTCCTCTCCTCTCCTCTCCTCTCCTCTCCATTTTCCGCCCATTTAGTGAAACAGTTTGTCTTGGAATTCAGAGAATCTGTAGTTGATTGATACTAACCATGGTATCTCTTAATGGATTAAATGTAATCCCTCCTTCCCTCCCCTCCTTCCCTTCCCTCCCTTCCTCCCACCCCAGACCAAAGAGGCTTTTGAAGGCTTCTTCAGTGGCAAGACTGAGGAAAGTCTTTGGGAGTGGACCCCAATCGGGTGGGTGTGTCAGGTGTTTTCTGGTCTTGCACAAAGGGGATCGGGAATGTCTTTTGAAGAATCTGGGGACATGATTGTCCCGCCATCGTAGGACAAGGTCTGGACTTCAGTATTTTAGGGTGTCATAAGAAAGAATCCTCTGGAGAAAAACGTGTCGGACCCCTTTCTGTAATGCCACTTGCAGGTTACCGCTTTCAAAGCAAAGCCAGACTCCAGCCCTGCCCCGGTGAAGTCTTTGTCTGCCTGCGTGCAGGATCGCTCCCAGCTCCGGATTGATTTTTGGCCCCTGCTGCAGCAAGTTGGGGGCTGGCGCGGAGTGTGGAGGCGGCTGGGGGCGGAGTGTGAACTCACATCCACTGCACCAGGGAGCCCACTGCTGCTTCAGGATTTTTTTTAACTTGGAATTTCCATATGACAAAAAAGAAAGAGGCTTCTCCTCGATCTAACGGAGCCATTAGCATCTATTAATAACGCTGCGAGGGTAAGTAGCGGAACGGTGCCGCGCGGGCGGGCTGCGTGGTCCCCGGGCTCGGGCAGCGGCGCCCCTGTGTTCCGGACCGTGCGCACCGGGGCAGGCGCGGACCATGCCTGCCTGCTCCTCCCCTTCTTCAGGGTGAGGGGTCGTCCTCACTCTTACCAGAGCTCCGGCGGGCCGAGCTCGCCCCCTCCCCGACTTCTTTGCGGGGCATTTTCTCTTGCCCAGTAAATTGCGTGCCATTTCTCAAGGGGCATGCCTTCCTGGAACCATCCTTTCAGATTTTGTGATCTTGCCCGGGCACAGAAGCTCTCCTAGGAGGTGGTGCTTATGTATATTCATTTCGTCTAGTAACCGGCTGCCCATCTTGCCATTGCAGGCTGATTTATTGATTTATGTATAAAGTGTGTTTTATTTTAGTAATTAAGCAATCCTGAATTCATGGAGCCGTCTGCACTTCCCAGGCATGTTCATTGCTATGGTTGAAAGACAAAGGTTGTTGTGGCACCGCCCCCTGTCCCCCTTACATTTTCTACCTAGTGACCACAGACTTTGTTTTATGGAAAGCTAGGTAGGAATGGCTTTTTTCCCCCTGAGGAATCACTGAATTAAATAGTAGTATTTCCAAATAAAGGACACAGTTATTTTGTAAAGCCCAGCATCTGACAAGTAGCTACTTCTCGTGGGGGTGGGGGGTGAGTGTTGTAAAGATTGGACAGGGTGGTGTGTTGCTTCAGTTCGGGATGATTCTAGGATGATGTTACTTCTGAGAAACAATCACTGTCATGTTCCTATCAAGATAAGTGAAAATAAGTGTTGCCTTTCATTACAATGATGGTGCAGTGAAAAGGGAGACATCACTTCAACTGTATTTTCTGTATCCTTATTTTATTCTCAAGTTTGGTTTTCATCTTTTCATGCTCCTACCCTCTACTCATTCATCCATCCACATCCCCATTGTTAAAAAAAATTATCTCCATAGGCACGCTTTTATTTTTCAGGGACTCTATTATGCCTGTAAACTTGACCTGGATTGTGTTACTAATTTGGTAGGTTATTCTGTGGTACAGGAAATCACAGCCTATGGGTCGATATGTTCATATGAACCCCTCAGCCAAATTAGCTAAACTGTTTTTAAAAGATATTTTTAGGCCAGCGAACATTAGCAAAAATGTCTTTACAGATCTTGATAGACCTATTTTTAGATTGAGTACTTTAAAAGCCTGTTCGACCCAACCAGTTCTCAGTTCTAATCAGTGTAAAATGTGCTTCTAACAAAAGATGTTTATATTGTTAATAATTAAATCATTATAAATTTCCTTTATGGAAATAGCTGATCTAATAACAATAGAAATTTCAACACTTAAAGTATTACTCTGATTTTAAACTCAAGAAAAAGTATGCATTTCTTCTATAGGAGGAGGAAGGAGCCATGTAAGAATGAATAAAGTACAGTAACATTTGTTTTGGGTTTATTTTGTTTTGTTTTTTTGTTTAGGTTTATGTTTTCTGAAAACTTGTATATTCTATCTGATATGCCTCTTTTACTTTTTAAAAAATGATCTAAATTTTTAATATACTGCCAATTTATATTATATGTAAAATAGATGAACATGCTACATGTATGTACATATATGATTTAATCCACAACAGCCACTAGGCTGGGAATAAAGAAGCATCTGCCTCTATGAGAACAAGAGAGAAAACCATCCTAGATCAATAACTCATAAGTAACTAGCACGAAAAGGGGCCTAGGAGCTTTTTTTTTTTTGGCTTCAGTTCTTAAATAAGGTTTTTTCTGGTGGCATCATATTCCTATTGGAGTGGTTAAGCAAAAAGAAGAAAACAGGACGCTTACCAGACAATATGTTGTTTTTATTTTATATATTTACTACAAAAATTTTTGAAATGCCTTTATTGTCTACTAAAAAGTAATCATAGAATTGATATTCTGAAGGTGACACGAGGACAGATTTTTCAGAGTAACAGCAGAGAGGAGTTGTGTTATTAAGCTTATGGGCTGGAATCTGGCATGTAGATGGGCGGCGCGTTTGGTGTGTCTTTGTGCCTGTTTCACGGGAGGCACATTAGCATTGTCTGTGAACCACGCACCATGGACCCCACACAGAATGAACGGAAGGACTTAACATCGCAATAATACATTTAGCGTGGTAAGCAGTACATCGATCTTTCTCAGGTCTTGGGGATAGCAGAAACTTACCACAGAGGACCTAAGGAAGGAGAGAATTAAAGGGAGTGGGGCTGATTCCCCCTGAGCAAAGAGATACGATGCTCTGAAATGTAGGTATTTGAGGAAGCAGACAGTAGAACTCCCCCCACCCTCTTTAGAGGCACTGTCTCGGTGTGGCCTTTTGTTTATTGTAGGTGGAGTTGGCACTAAATCCCCGAGAGGCTTATGGTGTATATAATCTTTTACCGATGGTCTGAATGCTATTGTGCTTCTACAAACACACAGTTATTAGATAGTAACCCATGCGAACATGTGTTTATGAAGTCTTTAAATCCATTTAAAAGACTGTAAGGGAATTTTTAAAAACTCCACTCCAGACCATTTCCCTGAAGATTACTACTTGTGCATTTTTTTTTTAACCTAGAAAGCAACCTTGTCTCTACCGGAAACTCTTGATCATTAGAAGAAAAAGCGGGGGCGGGGGGGTGTGCCGTGAATTGCTTGTTGGATTGTTTAGGCTTCTGTTCTAAGAAAGAGTAGCAACTAGAAAACTGGAATATTCTTCGGTTTCAGAAACATTGGAGACAAATATCCTATTTGATTGTTTCAAGGATTCACTAAAAAATATGTATTTTCAAAAAAACCAAAAAACAAAACTATATATATAATTATATATGTGTATATATATATATAATTTTCTTCATTTTGATAAATAGTTGAAAGGGAACCGGTTAATATAAAAGCCTGTACCAAGGCGACGTGACACTGTATCGTGGACTGTTGTGGCTGAATCCAGGAGCAAGGGGAAAGTCATTTTCACTTTGTAGATGTTATTGATCACCCCTTATTTATCAAGGCTGATGTTGGGAATGAAATTAATGGAGAGTATTAGAGGTTATTTGTGTAGATATTTACTGATGCAAAAATGTATTTGAATTTTTAAGCACAACTCAGAGTAGGATGGAATTCTTTGAGAGGCTGTGGGTGTAGAGCCGCAGCGCACTGGGGACTGGGGGCGTTCCAGCTACCCGACTAGGGTGTCTTGAATTCCCCTGAGAAATAAGGTGGAATGCAGAACCCCACTCATACCAGCCTCCCTCAGTAGCAGTACTTGACTTCTGGCCACCTTTTAGGCAAAACTGTCTCTAGGCTCACTTTAACACTGTCATTTGGGGATCAGGATGATTTCTCCATCCAGAAAACGACATCGTCTGTGTACTTGAAAAAGACTTGATGTTGGGATAGTTTTGCAGAACACAGTTCCAGGGAGATGGTAAAATACCTTAGTGGCTTCATCTTTATGTAATTTACATATTTTAAGCTCTTTATTTCAGGTCAGTGGCCTATTTTTCTGCTTTAGATGATTGACCAGCATTAACAAACCCAACATATCCTAGAAAGAATAAATTAGGAATGGCTGAGCAGCCCCAAAGGCCCTCAGTAACTAGTCTGTAATAGATTCAAAGAGAAAAGCTCTTGCCCTTTCTTCAAACTTTGTCCCAAATACAGTGTTTCACTGTCTGGTAATCAATAATGATTCATGTGGGGTTTGATTTCCAATGAAATGTAGTTGTCTTTGCCCCATTGGATTTCTCTGTAACAGTCTCCAGGTGGGGCCGAGGGGTTAAACAAACGCTTCCCCTCCGTGCTTCAAGGATTAACAGCATGAAAATCAAAGTGTACGATAGCATCAAGATATTGTTTAATTGTTAGACAGCCTATGGTTTTTGAAATTAAGAGTGGTCATAGTAGGCTCATGAAATATCTGAAAATGCATGGCAAATACTGGATACTGGATATGGCCACACAGCCCAAAGATAAATTTTTATGCCATATTCTCACATTTTTAAAAGCATAACCTTCACACCATTGTGGAACTGGGTGTCATATGCGCCTTAGTAAAAATGTGTATGGGTAGGAAAATAGGAACGTGTGCTAATCTGGTCCGAGTGCTAATTTGGGCTTGGCAGTTCACCAGCCAGCCTTGCACTTAACCACAGAATCCTTAAGACGGGGACCTGTCAAGGGGCAGATGGAAGCTTGTCACCGTATGGAGCGAGTGATCTGATGAAATATTGTGGCCACCTCTTGCACAGACCACTCTCTCCCCTTTGGAGAATTTCCCTTCTACCCAGGCAGTGAGTGGCCTTGGAGAAACTCGAGCAGGGGAGCAAAACTGTCATGGGGGTCCTTTCCCTGCCTGTGTCTGTGAGAAAGCAGACGAAGTGTGTGTAGTCGGGGGCACTGGTGGGGAGTTGGCTCTGTGCTGGCAGAGCGTGAATAACCCAACACCCAGGAGAATGGTGGAAGGGCAGTGCTCCCTGGAAAGTCCTTTCCTGTGTGCTATGCAGGGTCGTGGAGACACGGTGAGACCCCCCAGCTACGCTTCCACCACCACCCCCCTCCCCGGCCACCTGAGAGGCTCCTCCTAGGCGGGCAGCTCTCTCCGGGAACACGCCCTGGCGGCTGCGGGCACCACAGCCTTGTTAAAGCATTGCTCTTGTTCCCAATGACCATCTCACAGGGCAGAAATCAGGTTGAACCATACACCACTGCCAAGATTCGGCCATTTCTGACCTATAAAAACAGCAGTTCCTCATTCCCTATTTCTGATCTTGCTCTACTTCTCACAGCAACCAGATCACGTAATTCCCCTGACTAAAAGCGTTCCCCTGGCATCTCAGTGCACTCAGAATAAATCCAGGCTCTTCCCCTAGGCCTCCCCCGAGGTCC
>CM052799.1:53211008-53330909 GCA_028533885.1 Nasua narica | reverse complement strand
CTTCCTGCTGACCCCATCAGCTCATTTTATTCTCTTCCAAGTACTTTATCCCTATCTGAAATTAACGTTTCCTTCTTAATTGTCCTGTCCTTCATAACAGTGGAAGAGGGAGCAAGCGCCTTGCCTGCCCCGTTCTCTGCAGTGTCCTCACTGCCTGCCACACACAGCAGGGGCTGGGCACGGATTTGCTGAGTGACTATATTGGCCGCCTCGTGCACTGCCAGGAGTCCTCTCAGCTGGCGGCCACTGCAGAGCCCGATCACAAGCAGCATCTCGGGGCAGCTTCCTCTAGGTGCAGCCGGAGTGCCCTGCCCCGAGCAGTCTCTGCCTCTGCTCCTACCCCCTGCTGGCCATGTCCCTCTAAGCACCTACTCCTGTGAGGGAGCACCTGTGTTAGTACCACCTCCAGTCAACCCAGTGGGCAGCCCCTCCTTCCTTGATGACCTCTTCCAGCTCACCTTCCTGTCCCGACTCCCACTAAACCATCCGCCTGCACTCAGCCGAATGAAGGTGCAGTATGTTTTGTGATCTTGTTCTAAAACAAAACAAAACTCACCCACTAAGTTGCTGTACTACCCAGCTGATCTGGTAATAGCTAATAGTTAATAAGGATGTACAGTTTTAAGGCTAAATGTTTAATCCTCACAGGAGCCCTAGGGGGTATTTTCCCCCATGAACAGATGAGGAAATTGAGGTATAGTGACATTGAATAACTGGTTCAAGGTCACAGGCTGTCTGCTGCAGGGCTAAGTGTAGCCAAATCACATCAGTCTCCCCTTATGACCACTCTCTCCTGGCTCTTGACTCAGGCCTTGCCAATAGCCTCAGTCCCTCCTTCTGAGTCCCTCTGTCCCTGCATTATTTCTCTGTGAATTCTTCTCCCAAGGGTGCTAGGAGACCACAATCAGGTGTTAGCAGTTCACCTGCCTGGCTGAATCACAGGGGTTAACCTGTGCAGCAGTGAACAGAGCTCACCCAAAACTGGCCCTAGCATTTACATGTGCCTTGTGGGCTTGCTTCCATCCTTGGGATTCCACCTCTGTGGTTTGGTGCGTGGCGGTTCGGCAACACGCACTGCCCCCGCCCCTGTTCAGCCTTCAGGGCTGGACAAGCGCCACCCCCCCCCCCCCAGCCCTGTTGCTTCTTGTTACCACAGTGCCCACCTCCCAGGTTATTCTAAGGATTAACCAGATAGCTATTACAAGATAACGTAGTATCTGTAAGGTGCTGAGAATACCTGGCTCCCAGGAACCACTATAAAAACCACTATAGAGCATCTTGGGAGATAAGGACAGGAGGTGAGGCAAATCCAAGGGAGGAGCCCACCTTCTCTGTTGAACATCAGAAGAGAGGAAAGCACCATTTTGTCTTCTTTCTACCTCTATCAAGTCAGAGAAGATAGGTGCACAGGAAGGAGTAAGACCAGGAGTGAGACCCGTTGCCCAGCCTCGGCCTGCTATGGACACGTGTCCTTTTGTTCTGGGCATCTCAAACCCTAGGCATGAGCCCATTGCACATCTGCAGAACAGGCAGCCTTGGGGGTGGGGAGAAGCATGTATGCCATCTGTCGTGAGGCCTGTTGGTGTGGCCAGTGCATCATTCCACATCCCTGAAGGCAGAGTCTCAGAAGTACTTCCAGGACATTCCCAGCCACCTGGAGGAAGGGTGGAGGTAGGCCGGGGTCAGATTCCCCATCTCCAAGCCCCCACCCACCGTGGGCAACGTCAGTCTCAACTCCCCCATCTGTGAAGGTATGGAAATCCGTGCACTCACCTATCCCCCTCCCAGTGCATATTGGTGCTGGACATGTTTCCTGCACACTTCCTGATTGAAAGCGATACAGTATTAGAGTTTTTCCTTGCTTTTTAGCTGAGGATATTGCCCATACAGGGACATATTAGGAACCAGAGGATACATGTTAGCTTTGAGAAGTATTGAAGTACTCTTGCCCTAGGCATTCTAAGCAGTGGGGAGCAACCTAAAGCCAGTGGTTATGACAGATTGGCACACCTCAAACTTCCTATTCCTGTGTTCATGTGTGGGGTCTGGCAGAGTCCCTCAGTGCATAGGACTTGTAACTTGATAGAGGATGCTTTTTCTGTCCACACATAGGGCCCAGACGCATCTGAGTAAAGAACATTTCAGGTGTAGCTTTAAATTATATGTTGTTGATGGTACTTACAAAACCAAGGAATGAAACATTGGGTAAGACAAAGGACACTGCAAAGAAAGTATCTTTTCTTCGTGGGCAGGCCCTTCCTATGGAAAAAGTAGAACCTTTGAATTGGCAAGGGATCAAGTCATTTTGGTATCTCTTTACTTGGTATTCCTACTGCAAAACAGAATATCTACACTTTGAGAAGCTAATCTTCCAGTATTTATTCTTGCCTCTGATGGAAGGTGCCGGGTCTTTATTGACCGTAAGTGACAAGAACACCCATTTTCCTCCTTTGAGGTAGACCCCCATGCCCAGGAAAGAGTATTGTAAAGTACCATTCCATTTTGCCATTTTAAATGGCCTCTTTAAATCCGATAGATCTAAACAACCCGTTGCTCAGTATCATAGAGGAATTTGTTGACTCTTTTCTGAGGGTTTTTTTTTTTTTTAATATATAATACTATCTTTAAGTTCTTCCTCACGACTGTGTTATTCTCTTATTAGCACGTCTAGTCACATTTTTCAAAAATAAGGTTTCTTTTAATTGAAATAGAGTTGACACATAATGTCAAAAGCAAGTCTTCATCTTCTTCCTTCTGCTAAGGTATATACAACATTTACGTGTGCTGTAGGTGTTTCGGCCAACAACGCAGGGCAAAGTGATCAACATCCCAGTAAAAATCTGCATGTAGGCTAAAGGCCTTTGTAGATCAGACCAAGTCCTTATCTTTTCTAGACTTCCTAGTTCCAGTTTGTGATTCCATCTTCTGTCTTCTCTGAGGAAATGTCCCTTTGTTTTCAAGTCCCACAAGAGAACTCTGTTAAATTTTTTAATCTTTTGTTTTTTTTTAAATCATATTTTCATATTTTAAAAAATGTGTGAGTGAGGAGGAGGAGCAGGAGCATGGAAAGGTGAAACCGTTAATCGGTCATCAGATTAGAAACGCAAAATCACCAATAACAACACATAAGTGCAAGTATATAGAACTATCAGCACCATACATAATTTATTCAAATGCTTTCTTCATTATTCCCTGTTCACTTTCAACAGAAGGAGGTGGATTGGCCCTGTGCACTGTTGAGAGGCACTTTGCATGTCAAATGCATGATTTTCTTACCCCTCTTCTGTTTGATTCTTTGTCCACGCATAGTACAATTCTAAAAATCCATCAGTTGCTCTTGGGTATGATTTTAAAATTCATACTGATATCAGTATAATGCAAATTGAATACCTTACACATTTGCATTGCAATGGGAAGGTATGAAGTAGGCTGGCTTAGGTTGCCCCTTATAGCCTCCATGAATACACCTGCTGGCTTGGTTCCCAGGATGGTGGCTTAAATCTTCCCCAGGCAAATTACCAGATGAGAGTAGTTCATGGCCAATCAAGGGGCAGAGCACTGTGAGGCAAATGGAGAGACACAAGAGGAGAATACCAGGTGGAGCTCCCAGTATTGTGATCACCCACGGATCTAGTGGCTCCTAAATGGAGATGATTATTGAAAACAGTCACTTGGGGGTAATTAATAAAAGAATCCCCAGGCCACCCCCTCCCCAAACCCGAGTTCTGATCCAGTAGGTCTGAAGCTTGGGGTTTGGGATTCTGCTTTTTTAGCAAGCCTCTAGTGTCTGTGATGAGCAGCCTAGTTTGGGTACTTCTCCTAGCTTCAGTTTCCACATCCCTAAAAGAGGATAATATCTGTTTCACAGAGTTGTTGGCAGGAACTGAAAGAATGTGTGGGAAAGGGCCCTGGGAACCGTGAAATGAGACAGACGAGGACCTGCTGAATTAGTGGGTTTAACTCTCAGCCTCCATCTGAAGGAGTTTCTGCTCTCTACTCCAGATTGAGGTTGGCCCTGGGTACTGGAAAATACTCTGTTCCAGGTAGAATCCCATCTTGGGTCTTCATCTTCCCACATCAGAATGCCCAGAAAAGCCTTCTAGCCCCCTAAATCCTTCTCCCTTCAACAAATATATACTGAGCACCCACTGTTCTATATGCTTGGGACACATCTGAGGCTGGGTTTCTCGTCTTTCTTGACCTGGATGGGTAAGGACACACTGTAGTTAGCTCCACTGTGAGAATAACGTCTGTGTAATTCCTGCCACTTTTCAGATAACCCTTAAGATGGTATTGGTCGGAAATGTCTACAGTTGGTCTTGCAAACACTTCCTAAGGGATAACTGGTGGCTCTGAACCCATCTAATCCAGCAGGTAGCAAGGGGAGGTTTTTCGTGGTCATGTTATATAGCTTTGGCTTGCGCTGGTTCTCGTATGGCCCCGAGAGATACTCCTGCCATGTGCTATCCACAGCTGAGCCCAGAGGTGGAGATTTCCCTGTCCCTTCCATGTCCACAGTGCCCAGAAAACTTTAAGATCACTACCAGTGCCTGGGAAAAAAATCCCAAATTATTTCCACTTCCTGGAGTTAACTAGGATAGGATAACTGTTCTATTTTGTTCAATTTGTGGACTAGAGTAGAATAACAAGGACTATGAACTGAAGATATGTTTTAATGAAGTAGCTTCTCACTCATTGTGGAAGACAAGACTCTGGTTCCAGCTCACATGACATTATTATTATTATATATAATTATATAGTAGTAGATGTCCAGTCAGTAGAAGAAAATGTATGAGATTGAGCTCATGTCAGGCTGCTGGCTCAGCGGGGAGTCTGCTTCTCCCACTCCCTCTCTCTCTGCTCTTCCCCTGCTTGTGTGCTCTCTCGGTCTCTCTGTCTCTCTCGCAAATGAATAAATAAAATCTTAAAAAAAAAAAGAAAAAAAGATTAAGTAACTTGCCTAAGGTAGTGTAGCTTGAGGATGATGAGAGTTAGGATTTCGACCCAAGTGTATGTGACCATTGTGCTGTTCTGCTGCCCCCCCCCCCACCAAGATGGATGGTCGAACTTCATATAAAGCAGATTCGGCCTGAGATCCCCTGAATGTGGGATATAGTTACTGAAATAACAATAGGAGTTTGTTGAAATACAGTCAGTAGTTCTTAGTCCCTTGACAGTATTAACCCCTAAGGCATCCACATGTAAAGAATTAACTGTTCTGCAGTGCATCTAGGAGGATACCAGTTAGGAACCATCCTTGGGAGAATTGGGAAGACAGGTCTCTTTAAAGCTTTCCATTACCTTTAAAAGGGAAACCAAAGTCTGTTACACTGTCCTCAGGGCCTTGCACCACTGGGCCTCTGCCCATTTTCTTTCATTTCCTTTAAAGGCACCATGCTTTCTCCTGACATGGAGGTGAAATCCCCCTTTCTCCATTCTTATTCATCAGATCTCACCTTAAAAGACATTCTTCTTGGGGCGCCTGGGTGGCTCAGTTGGTTGAGCAACTGCCTTCGGCTCAGGTCATGATCCCGGAGTCCCGGGATCGAGTCCCATATCGGACTCCCGTCTCTGCGGGAAGTCTGCTTCTCCCTCTGACCTTCTCCCCTCTCATTCTCAGTCTCTCTCTCTCTAATAAATAAATAAATAAATCTTTAAAAAAAATAAAAAATAAAAATAAATATCCACTTTCAAGTATGATTCAACAATCATACTCTATGACATTTATAAAAAAAAAAGACATTCTTCTTGTTTCATTCTTCCAGCTTTATTGAGATATTATTGACATGACATATGTAAGTTTATGATGTACAATGTGATGATTTCGTACACATATATATGGTGAAAAAATGTTCACTATAATAAGTTAACACCTCTATCACTTCACATGATTACCATTTTTTATGTGATAATATTTAAGAACTATTGTTTTAACTTTCAAGTCCATAACACAGTATTGTTAATTATAGTCACCATGCTATACATTAGATCCCCAGAACTTATTCATCTTCTAACTGGGTGTTTGTACCCTTTGACCAAAATTTCCCCATTTGCCCATCCCCCCTATCTTTAGCAACAAGAATCTTATTCTCTTATTTCTAAGAGTTCATATTTTTTATATTCCACATGTAAGTGAGAACATACACCATTTGTCTTTTTTTGTCTGACTTATTTCACTTATCATTATCTCCTCAGAGTTTCTCCATGTTGTCACAAATGGCAAGATTTCCTTCTTTTTTATGGCTGGATAGTGTTCCACTGTGCATATACACCACATCTTCATTATCCATTCATCCATCAGTGGATGTTGCGATTGCTTCCATATATTGGCAATTGTGTAGAATACCACAGTGAACGTGAAGGTACAGATACCTCTTTGAGATAGCGATTTCATTACTAGTGGGATTGCTGGCTCTGTTTTTTATTTTTTGAAGAACCTCCATTCTGTTTTCCATACTGGTTATACCAGTTTACATTCTCATCAACAGTGTTATAAGTATTCTCTTTCCTTTGCATCCTTGTGAATACTTACTATCTCATTTTTTTGATAATAGAAAAAGGTACTTCCTCAAGGGAGCCTTCTTTGTGTCATTATTTTAAAAAGTCCAGTGAGAGAATCAAAATTCCATGAGGGTCAAGATGTTGTCTCTTCACTCTTGGATCCCCCTCACCCTGACAGTGCTTGGCATACACTAATATGCATTACATGCTCAATATGTGATGGATGGTCGGATGGACGGACAGATAGGAGGAAGGATAAGAAGGATGGATGGAAGTGTGGAAGGAAGGGTAAACACAGCTGGGAGCCCTAACAAGATTCAGATGACCCTTATGTGACTTATCCCATACCCTCCCCAGTGTCCAAATAATCCCGAAATAAGGGGCCTGGGAGGCTCAACCCTATATTTCATCTGTGTCTCCCATTAAAGTTTTAGCCATTCTAGTGCTGAACTCATTACTTTCTTGTCAGGTCCAGTTCTCCTGCCTTCCTTATCTCTAGCACAAATTGTTATCAGGCTATCCAAGTCATAACTCTTGGCATCTTTGTCCTTGACTTTTCCTTCTGCCTCACTGCCCAAGGCCCATCGATTCTGTTTCTGTCCCTTTTCCAGCATCCCCTGCTGAGGCCATGCCCACAGCCCTGCCCGGGGTCAGCCTGTCATCCTCTTCCTTTTCCCCACTTGCCTGGTCTCCTTGCCTGCAGCCTCAGATCTGATGATCTTCACCCACCCTTCACTCTTCACCCTACATCTTTCCAGTACAATTCTTAGAGGTCAGGGAGGGGGGAGGTGGAAACCTGGTTTTCAAGAATTGTAGATGACCCAGGGAGGTTTGGTTTGAAGTACAATTTTTAATATTGCCATTTATATGTGGAAATGGGAAAAGAGCACAGGAGGGGGCAAGACAAATCTTGGCTGGCAGGCTTGTGCAACATATGCCCAAGGACACTTCCCCAGCTCCCGGTGGCGTATGGAGGAAGAAGGGACATATCAGATTCTCTCAGCATTAAAAAGCATTAAAAAGTCCAGAAAGAGAATTTCCTCTTTGAAATGAAGTATGAAGATTTCTTGGTTACTCAAAAGGGCATGAATTAAAAATGGCCGAATAGTTCCACATTAATGACTCTGTGTTGCCCCAGCAAAGGTTTGCCACTCCCAGGGGAGAGAGAACGTGTGTGGCACAGCCCTCATACCTCAAGCCCGGCCCACCTTGGCTGCACCCCAGGAGCCAGCTACTGTCTTTGGGCATGCAGCTGGGAGGCCCAATCTCCAGTTGTCAGCAAAGCCAAAATACTGCCCCCCAGTATTCTAGGACATAGTGGCCCAGCTCTGCAGCATGGTGCTCCTAGCTGAAGTCAGCAGGCCCCCCACCTATCTTTGTTGTCAAATTCCCCTCCACTCACAGACCTTTAGCCACTTCAGACATCTTACCCCTCTTAAAGAAGGTTTCATTGAAGATGGGGTTTGTCAGGGGTCGGAAGGAGGTCACTGAGGCAAGAAATCTGCTGGCCTTCCCAGCCCTCACCTTCTGGCCAAGATCTTCAGATCTTCCTCATTATTTGTGACTTCTTCCCCTCGATGTCACCGAGCCTTGGAATTCTTCATCGTAGGATGTCTTGTATTGCGGGTCATTTCTGTTACACATCCCTGTCTTCCCCAACTCAAATCTCCTATCCTAATACACAGAAATCCTGGCCAATCCAGCTTTGTGTCTTTATTTATTTATTTATTTATTTAACATAGAATGTATTATTTGTTTCAGGGGTACGGGTCTACGATTCATCAGTCTTACACAATTCATAGTGCTCACCATAGCACATACCCTCCCCAGTGTCCATCGCCCGGCCACCCTAGCCCTCCCCTGCTCCCACCATCTTTGTGTCTGTAGCACCCAGCACAATGAATAGTACACTAAATAACGACTGGGTGGATGGACAGACGGACAGATGGATAGAAGGTGGATGGATGAGTAGACACATGAACAGATGGATCTGGATGGATGAAAGCATTCTTGACTGTCATAAGGTGAACAAATGAAAGCATTTGCATTTTTCTTGAAAGACAGGGGCCAGGTGTAGTCCCATCCTAAAATACTCCTTATGAATATAAACGTAACTTCCATGGTCCAGATTGCCAATGATAAAAAGATCAGAAGTCTTTGGCTGAAACTCACATTCTGTTATCCGCACAGTTACTCTCTGGGAAATCAGCTCACACAGCTGACCCTTTTTACCTGGTGCCCTTTTCTTGCCCTGCCTGTGGACTTGCAAGTTGCCCCTCTTACCTTTTGTCTAATTTCTCTCGCTTTCCTACCCTTGCCTTGAGATCCCTGCCCTTGTTCCTGGGAGTGTATGAAGTCCATCCCAGAGCCCATGGCAGCTCCTGGCTAGGCCTCAGTCTGAGCTGAGGCCTGAGTGGAGGCAGGGCCCTCTGAGGGGAGCTGATGGTAAGCCTTGTTCCCCAGGGTTGGGAGGTTTGGGGGCTCTAGGGTGCTTTCCTGGCAGTAGCTGAGGTTCTAATCTCAACCCACTCTCTCCCTAAACTTCTCTGCCCTCAGTAATTAAATAGGGCCACTCCCTGCCAGTATCCAATGGCATAGTCGCTGGGATAAGAGGAAACTCTCTTTCTGGACTTTTTAATGCTATCCCTTCAGGAACATTAGACATTTTGAGATAAAGACCAAAAATCAAAGATGACATTCTACTTCAGATCTTTTTTTAAAAAAAAAGAAGGATGTGAGTGTAAAATCCCACACAGTCAAAGTACTCATCGCTGCAGTGATTTAATATTCTCTTTCTTTGGAGATAAACTCCAATTTCATATTTAAATTCAGAAATCCATGGCCATCCTCACATCTTATACAACTCACTGTCTTACAAAGTGATGTTATGATAACAGTGATAATGACAATAAAATGACAATCACACGATCCCTGAACTAGTCTCTAGCTGTATGTCACAGAATAATCATGGTTTAGCAACAAGGTTTTTCTCGCTGAGAAACTTCTCTTATCTCTATAGGATTGAAATTCTAAAGTAATTCTGAAAGCTTTTTTCTCTTTCCCTGTTGGTCCTCATTTCCCAGAATGCTCAAGTAATCCCTTAGATTTTTAGTCCATGATTTCCATAGTCTTAAAACCCAGTTTCCAGATTTTCTGTCTTGGGGTTGGACAAAGGCTCTATTTTCTCTGGTGATGAGAGGCAGGATGTTTTTCTCTTCTACAACAACCTACATGCCCATTTGGGGGTGCAGTACCTTAGCGTATGCCTTATTTCCATAATATCACCACTTATAGGTACTATATGGCTTGCATTTATTTCTTACCATGTTTTTTCTTTGATTCTAGAAGTAATATATGTTCATTTGAGACAATTTAGAAAATACAGAAAAGTATAAAGGAAAATAAATGCCACCCACAGTCATACCTCCAGGGATGACAACTGATTAGACCATCTTCTGATTCCTTTAGCCTTTGCGCAGATATCAGCCATAAATTGGAACTCTGCTCTACACACGGTTTCATATCCTTTTTCTCCAGTTTTCATTTTTTTCTGAGCATGTTCTCATGGCATTAAACATTCTCTGAAAACAATTTTAATAAATAAACAATAGTCTACCTTGTGGAAATACCTGAAATTATTCCATTGTTCACCTACTGCTGAGTGTTTACATTGTTTCTCTTTTTTGCTAGAATGAGTAGTGTTTCTCTAAATGTCACTGTTAAACCTTCAGGGGTGTTTCTGGCCCTGCACTTCTTTAACTTCTTAAATTGAGGTATATTGTACATAAAACACACAGACCTTTAGCATGCATTTTTTTCATATATATACACCTGTGTGTTAGGCCACCTTTAAAGGCTCCTTTTTCTATTTCTCTTGAATTTGCTTTAGGTTGTTTGTTTCAAGTATTCAAACACCAACAGTTACCAGGGACTTTTCCTGTAGAATTTTACTAAATGCTCTTGGGCACCCAGTTGAGGAAAGGGAGACTCCACACACTAAGTAGATTGCCCTAGCCATACAGTGAGGAAATGTGGAGGCAGAACCAGATCCCAGTCTTAACTGCACCCAGAGCTTTAGCTCTGCGTGATATTCTCTCTGAGGATAATTAAAAGTAAAAGTAAAAAGTAAAACAGGAAGCTGCTAGGTTTTGTTTTGTTTGTTTTTTCCTCTTACACTAAGGGCAGGGGTCTGTATTTGACTACACTGACTTGCCTGATTAGAGCTTGCATTTAAGATCAGTAAAGAACGGTCATCGCTACTTTCTGGTTTGGGTAGTATTTTGCTCACGTGTGTTGCTTGGGACTAGAAAGCGGTATCGGCTGTCATTGACTTACAAGTCATAACTCACCCACTCATGCCCCTCCCACAGACTCAGGCTTTCCCCATTTGTGTTCCCAAGGAAAGGAGCAAATTTGAGGACAGCAGCTTATGAAAACCAGTTAACAAGTTGTCTCAGCTTGGTTGGCAAAGCATGTAGAGAGGAGGCCTCAGTTAAGGTGTCAATTTAGACTTGGGACATGAGAGAAACTTCCAGGCTGTCTGGTCTGACCTGCTCAGTTTATGAAGCTGACACTGAGCCCAGAATCATCTGCCTGGGGAGACAGCCTGTTGAGGTGGAGGGGAGGCCTGAGAGTGGAACCAAGGACATCTGTCTCCCGCCCAGGGTACATCTCATCAGGTCCCTGACAGAGTGCAGAGTGAGTGGCCTGGGGCTCAGGTGGGGCCAAGTTACTGTTTGCACTTGAGGACGCAGCCAGATTAAAGGCCAGGTTGGACACAGCCCAAGTGCATTCCCGCCACAGAGAAATCTAACACCATGGGGAAAATTGTCTTTCCCAGACTTCCTCGGTGTATGTGGTTAAAAGGAATTCCAGAGTAAGCCATTTGGGGACCCCTGAGCTCCCTCGAAGAACAAGCTAATAGATAATGAGCTGCCATCCAAAGTGTGGGAGCCTAGTTAATTCCAGGGCTCTGGTTTGCTGTGTGCAAGTTTGGGGTCAGAACTGCATGGTGATGGGACCATCTACCATGGTGGAGTAGCTGGGTTTCAGTCGTGGTTGTCAGTCTGGGTGAGTTGCATTTACCTTGTAGGCCTCATCAGCAGAATGGGAACAGTAATAGGACTTGCACCTGAGGTCGATGAGCAGGCAAATGTGAAATGCTTAGAGCAGCCCTTCACATAGCAGGAAGCCCTGCCAGTCCAAGGCTTCTTGCCACTCCTGCTGGCACTGATGATCAAGTTGAAGATGATTCTCTGCTCCCTGGCACCCTGGAGGACACAGTGAGTTCAGTCACTGCTACCCTCTGCACAGTTCCTCTTGCCTTGAAGAAATGCTACAGACTTGTTCACATCTCCCCCCCACCCCATACCTTAGAATACAACTGGATGTTTCTCTCTCTAGACCAGGCCCCTCAGCCCAGCCCAGAGCCCCATGTGTCTCTGGGACGATGTCATTTCCCTAAGGTTCTTTCAGGGAAAGTAGACCTGGGGGTTAAGAGGCCGGTCACTGAATCCCTTGTGCCTCTCATCTAATTCCTATCTTTTGGGGCTCATGGGAATGATTGTACTACCACTTCAGAGAGATAAGAACTACAGAAGTGAATGGCCGCAAAGCATTTACACTGATGCCCACCCCAGGGGGTGTTAACTATTGGTATTTTATTTTCCTCTTCCTGTTTCAAACCCTTAATTCTTCTATATTCTGTTCATTTCTTTTTTCTCGCTCCCCGACATCTTCCGCAGTGTTGGACTTCTCTGCCAGTGTTCTTCACAGAAGACTTTAGCTGTGCTGCTTTGTGAACGTTGTACTGATTTATTTAGAGATGAGCTCTTTCGTGTGTGTGTGTGTGTGTGTGTGTGTGTGTGTGTGTGTTGTGTGTGGTTTTCTATAACACTGTCCATTTTTTCTGGTATAGGAGTTAGACTTGGTTTAAATATTGGAGTCTCTCAGCAGACTATCCGCTCCTGGAGGGCAGGGATGATCAGACCCCCACTGCTTCGCCAAGTTTGTGCTAGCAAATGTTTGCTGAGTCAGTGATTTTCCTTACAGAGAATCCCTAGCAGAGGTCACTGGTGGCTGACGGGTGGCCTCAGGTAATCCGCAGAGAGGCTTGTTGGCAGCATCCTGTTCTTAGTCAAAGCAGCCACCTCTGCCTTCTTTTCCCTGTCCTGCCTTACTTCTCAAGTCCCTGTCTTAGAACAAGTGGCTTTCTGTTGGGGCAGATGAAAAAAAAAATAACATTCTTTTATGTTGTTCTTCTTCCATCCCCTCCATTCCTTTGCTGTAAAAGCAGGGAGAGAAGTTGCCAGGAGCAAACACTCCATTGAGGGCGTGTGTTTTCTGTTTCCTGCCTGGGGTTTGGAGGTGGTGAGCAACCAGCTCCAAGGTTTTTCCTTTTTGGTTGGTGGCATCTCTGAGAAATGGACAGAATGCCAACATTTTTTATTTGTTGAACTGGCTGTGTTCTCAAATAAAGGGTCTGGGGGCTGTAGGGTCAGCATGGAGTGGGCCCACCTAAGCCCCTCATGGGTCAGACCGTCTCTTCTTCAGGTGTGAGCAGTGTGGCTGCAGACGCTGTTAGCGCAGAGGGGCTAAGTCGCGCTTCAGAGTTCAGGGAGGGTAGGTCCTGACGTGCAAGTGACATTTTCAAACAAAATCAAGTAAAGGCATCTTTCTGGGGTCTCTTTTGTAAAAATGTACCATGAAAGTAATTTTTAAATGTTTTCTCTTCGTATAAGTAATATTTTACCATAAAAATCCCTGGCTCTGTGGAAGAGTATAAGGTAATTTACATGACAAGTGATTATATGTGTGCTGGGTTATTTTGGGGGGGACATATTTTTTTCTTAATCAGCCCTTCTCCTCTCCTGCATTTCCATCATTCCCACCAAGGCAGCCAATATTCAGAGTGTGCGAGTTTCCTTCCATACTGTTACCCATGGACATAGATTCACATATGTATAACATAAGTAAAATGTGATTTGGTCCTTGTTTTACACAAGCGAGATCATATTCTATGTGCTTCTCTGCATTTTACTGTTGTCACTTAATAAATGGGGCCCATTCCTACAGTCAGCTGTTGGAGCTAGCCCTAATTCATCCATGTTGGTGGCAGCAGAGCCTGACAGGACGAATGTCACACAGTGTGACACGTGTTTCACCAAGGGTCTTCCGTGAGCTTCTGAAGCAGGCTCTGCCATAGTGGACACGCATGTGCGTATCAGCAATGCCCACCTTCATTTGTCGCAGTGGGTCTGTGCCAGATAGAACTCTTTTTGCCGTAAGAGAAGACCAGACTCACATGGGCTGAACCAGGTGCTTAATAAACACAATAAAAGTGATACACAAATCCCCAGTAAATTATGACTAATATGAATCCAGCAACTTATTAGTAAAGAATACATCAATATGAGGAAATGAAAGGATGGCTTTACATCTGAAACTCTATTAGCAGAATTGATCACAATCACAGGTTAAAGGAGAGAAAGTGTTCAGTCATCACAATAAATGCATGAGTAGCTTTTGATGAAAATTTTATTTTCATTCCTGATTTTTCTTTTTTTAAAAAGATTTTATTTATTTATTTGACACAGAGAGAGAGAGAGATCACAAGTATGTAGAGAGGCAGGCAGAGGGAGAGGGGGAAGCAGGCTCCCCGCTGAGCAGAGAGCCCGATGCGGGGCTCTATCCCAGGACCTGAGATCATGACCTGAGCCGAAGGCAGAAGCTTAACCCACTGAGCCACCCAGGCGCCCCATCTAAAAAATAATTCTTATAACAGCAGTATGAGGTGTATATCAATGTAATTTTAAAACCTATTGAAGGGCAAGAAAATACATGGAGACGTAAACTAGTAGTTTCCCCAAGTTAATATATTAGTTCAGGACAATTTCAATAAAAGCCTTAAAAAATTTCCACAAAATTTAATAAGCTGATCCTAAAATTCGTATAGAAGAGTAAAAGTCCAAGAAAACCCGAGACAAAGAAGAAAGGATGTAGCCTTCACTGTGAGAGAGGTTTTTCATAAAGACATAGTTATTAAAATAATGCGGTATTTGAAGAGATGTAATATTTGCGTTCTCTAGTCCGTCCCTTTGGTCTAAGTGTTTATCAGAGTTATACTTCACAGGTGGCATTATTAATCAGTGGAAAAAGGGAGCCAAGTCAATATACTGTGTTAATATGACTGATTTTTTCATACAGGGAAATATAAACTTAGATAGCTTTCTCACATCTCACACAAAAATAAATTCCAGATGGTTTTAAGACCTAAATGTGAAAGATAAAGTTTTTAAATGTTTAGAAGAAATACAGGCAAATATCTTTATGACCTCAGGAAGGGAACAATTTCTTTTTTTTTTTTTTTCTATTTCCTCAATAGCAACTGAGAACCAACTGTAGTAAAATGTAACAAAGTATTATCCTTAAAGGATGAACCCATGGGCCTTGAAACTTGGATGAATCTTGGAGCCAACCTCTTTTCACATTCTTTTTTTTTAATTGAGATGTAATTGACATACATTATATCAGTTTCAGGTGTACACGGTAATGATTCAATATGTGTATATATTATGAAATGATTGCCACGGTAAGTCTAATTAACATCAGTTGTCATACATAGTTACAAAATTTCTTTTTCTTGTGATGAGGACCTTTAAGATCTACTCTCTCATCAACTTTCAAATATGTAGTACAGCATTATTAATTGTAGTAGCCATGCTGTACATTATATCCACATGATTTATTTATTTTACAATTGGAAATTTGTACTTTTTGGCCCCCTTCACCCATTTCTCCCAACCTCCACCCCTGCTTTCGGCAACAACCAGTCTGTTCTCTGTATCTATGAATACAATTTTTTTTTAAGACTTTATTTATTTGACAGAGAGAGAGACAGCCAGAGAGAGAACACAAGCAGAGGGAAAGGGAGAAGCAGGCTCCCCACAAAGCAGGAAGCCCCATGTGGGGCTTGATCCCAGGACCCTGGGATTGTGACCTAAGCCAAAGGCAGACTTTCAATGACTGAGCTACCCAAGCGCCCTTATGAATGCAATTTTTTTTGCTTTGGTTTTGTTTAGATTCTACATACAAAAGAAATCATACAATATTTATCTCTTTCTTTCTGACTTATTTCACTTCACTAATGCTCTTAATATCCATACATGTTGTATATGTAAATATATAGACCTTTTTTTTTTTAATCCACTCATCTGTCATGGACATTTAAGTTGTTTCCCTGTCTTGGCTAATGTAAATAATGCTGCAGTGAGCATGGGAGTGCAGATATTTTTTCAGGTTAGTGTTTTCATTCTCTTAATGTAAACACCCAGAAGTGGAATCACTAGATTGATCATACAGTAGTAATATTTTTAATTTTTTGAGGAACTGCCATATTATTTTCCATAGTGGGTACACCAACAGTGCACCAGGGTTCTCTTTTTTCCAAAATATCACCAACGCTTATTACTGTGTTTTTGATAATAAGCCATTTTAATGGCTGTGAGAGGATATCTAATTGTGGTTTTGATTTGCATTTTGCTCATGATTAGTGCTATGGAATACCTTTTCATGTACCTGTTGGACATCTGTACGTCTTCTTTGGAAAAATATCTATTTAGATCCTCCATCCCCCCCTTTTTATTTTTTTAAGATTTTATATATTTGACAGAGAGAGACACAGTGAGAGAGGGAACACAAGCAGGGGGAGTGGGAAAGGGGGAAGCAGTCTTCCCACCAAGTGGGGAGCCTGATTTGGGCTTGATCCTAGGACCCTGAGATCATGACCTGGGTTCAAGGCAGACCCTTAATGACTGAGCCACCAGAGCCTCTCTTCCACCATTTTTAATTGAAACTTTTTGTTTGTCTTTTTTTTTTCTATTGAGTAGTATGATTTCGTTATATATATATATATATATATATATATATATACATATATATGTATGTATGTATGAATCCTTTATCAGATATATGATTAGCAGTTATTTTTTTCTTATTTTGGTAGATTTTTTCATTTTGTTGATGGTTTCCTTTGTTTTGCATAGCTTTTGAGTTTGATGTAATCTCACTTATTTATCTTTGCTTTTGTTGCCTTTGCTTTTTGTGATCCAAGAAAATCATTGCCAGACCAATATCAATGAGTGTACTGCCTCTTTTCTTCTAAGAGTTTTATGACTTCAGGCCCTACATTCAAATCTTTAACCTGTTTTGAGTTAATTTTTGTGTATGGTGTAAGATAGTGGTCCAGTTTCAATCTATTGCATAGGGCTGTCTCATTTTTCTCAACACCATTAAGTGAAGACACTGTCTTTTCTCCATTATATATTCTTGGGCTCCTTTGTTGTAAATTAATTGACCTGATATACATAGGTTTATTTCTAGATTCTTTGTTTCATTGATCTACATTTCCGTTGTATGCTAATACTGCACCATTTTATTTACGATAGTTTTGTAGTATAGTTTGAAATCAGGGAGCACAGTATGTCCATCTTTGTTGTTGTTTCTCAAGATTACTTCATGGTTCTTTTTTAGTTACATAAAAATTTTGGGATTGTTTGCCCCATTTCTATGAAAAATGTCATTGGAATTTTTTTTTCATCATGATAAATGTACTCTTTAATCTACATCATCTATTTCACCAGTCCTCCTTCCTGCCTCCTCTCTGGTAACCACCAATTTATTCCCTATAGTTAAGTTTGTTCTTGGGAAGCCTGGGTGGCTCAATCAGATAAGCACCTATCTGCTTTTGGCTCAGGTCATGATCCAAGGGTCCTGGGATTGAGTCCCACATTGGCCTCCTTGCTCAGCAGGGAGCCTGCCTCTCCCTCTGCATGCCACCCCCACCCTCCACTTGTGCTCTCTCTCTCTCTGACAAATAAATAAAATCTTTTAAAAACATATTTAAAAAAAGAGTTTGTTCTTCTTGATTTTTCTTTTTTTCTTTCCTTTGCTCATTTGTTTCTTTTTAAAAAATTTTTTTAAAATAATTTTTGTTATATTAGTCACCATACAGTACATCATTAGTTTTTGATGTGGTGTTCCATGATTCATTGTTTGCATATAACACCCAGTGCTCCATGCAGTATGTGCCCTCCTTAATACCCTTCACTGGGCTCACCCATCCCCCCACCCTAGAGTCCATAGTCTTTCATGGTTCATCTCCCCTTCTGATTTCTCCTCCTTAATTTTTGCCTTCCTTCTCCTAATTTCCTCCATACTATTCCTTATGTTCCACAAATAAGTGAAATCATATGATAATTGTCTTTCTCTGACTTATTTCACTTAGCACAATCTCCTCTAGTTCCATCCATGTTGATGCAAATATTGGGTATTCATCCTTTCTGATGACTGAGTAATATTCCATTGTATATTTGGATCACATCTTCTTTATCCATTCATCTGTTGAAAGGCATCTTGGCTCCTTGCATAGTTTGGTTATTGTGGACATTGCTGCTATGAACATTGGGGTGCATACGGCCCTCCTTTTCATTGCATCTGTATCTTTGGGGTAAATACACAGTAGTACAATTGCTGGGTCATAGGGCAGCTCTATTTTTAACTTTTTGAGGAACCTCCACACTGTTTTCCAAAGTGGCTACACCAACTTGCATTCCCACCAACAGTGTAAGAGGATTCCCCTTTCTCCACAGCCTCTCCAACATTTGTTGTTTCTTGCCTTGTTGATTTTTGCCATTCTAACTGGTGTTAAGGTGGTATCTCAATGTGGTTTTAATTTGAATTTCCCTGTTGGCTAATGATGTTGAACATCTTTTCATTTGTCTTTTAGCCATTTGTATGTCTTCTTTGGAGAAGTGCTCATATGTTTCTTAAATTCCACATATGAGCAAGATCATACGGTATTTGTCTTTCTCTGAATGACTTTCTTTTTTTTTTTTTTGTAAATATATAATGTATTATTTGTTTCAGGGGTACAGGTTTGTGATTTATCAGTCTTACACAATTCACAGCACTCACCATAGCACATTCTGACTGCCTTATTTCACTTAGCTTTATACTCTCTAGCTTCATCCATGTTGTTGCAAATGGCAAGATTTCTTTCCTTTTTATGGCCAAATAATATTCTATTCTATTCTATTCTATTCTATTCTATTCTATTCTATTCTATTCTATTCTATTCTATTCTATATATACACACACACACCCATCTTCTTTATCCATTTATCAATTGGTGGACACTTGTACCGCTTCTATATCTTTGCTATTGTAAATAATGCTGCTATAAACATAGGGGTGCATATATCCCTTTGAAATAGTGTTTTTGTATTTTGGGAATAAATACCCAGTAGAGAGATTGCTAGATGGTGGGGTGGTTCTATTTTTAATTATTTGAGGACCCTCCATACTGTTTTTCAGTGGTTGCACCAGTTTGTGTTCCCACCAGTAGTACAAGAGGGTTCCTTTTTCTCCACATCCTTGCCAACCCTTATTGTTTCTTGTGTTTTTGATTTTATTTAGACTTCCCACAAGTGCGAGGTGATATCTCATTATAGTTTTGATTTGCCTTTCCCTGATGATGAGTGATGTGGAGCATTTTTTCATGTGTTTGTTTGCCATCTGCATGTCTTCTTTGGAGAAATGTCTTCATGTCTTCTCATTTTTTAATTGGATTATTTGGTTTTTTGGGTGTTGAATTGTATAAATTGGTTGTATATTTGAGATACTAACTCTTTATTGGATATGTCATTTGCTAGTATTTTCTCCTATTCACTAGGTTGCCTTTTAGTTTTGTTGATTGTTTCCTTCACTGTGCAGAAGATATATTTTGATGTAGTCCCAATAGCTTATTTGACATGACATAGCATGTTGATTGTTTTGTGAGTATTGAACAACCCTTGCATCCTGGAATAAGTCATGGTATATGATTTTTTTAATGTATTCTTGTATTTGGTTGCTAAGGATTTATGCATCTATATTCATGAGAGCTATTGACCTGTAGTTCTCTCGCACGCGTGCTCTTTTTTTGTGTGTGTGTGGTGTCTTTATCTGGTTTTAGAATTTGGAAGTTTTCCTTCCTCTTCAATTTTTTGGAAAGAACAGGTGACAGTGAAGCTGTCTGGTCTGAGACTTTTGTTTTTTTGGAGCCATTGGAATTTTGATAAGACTTGATTGAATCTTTAGATTGCTTTAGGTAGTACAGACATTTTCACAATATTAATTCTTCCAATCCATAAGCACAGAATATCTTTCCATTTATTTGTTTTCTTCTATTTCTTTCATTAATGTCTTATAGTTCTCAGTGCAGGTTTTACACCTCCTTGGTTAAACTTATTCCTAGGTATTTCATTCTTTTAGATGCATTTGTAGATGAGATTGTTTTCTTAATTTGTCTTTCTGATAGTTCATTATTAATATATAGGAATGTAACAGGTTTTTTTTTATGTTGAGTTTGTAAGCTGCAACTTGAATGAATTTGTTTATTCTAACAAATTGGTGGAATTCTAGGGTTTTCTGTATATAATGTCCTGTCGTCTCCAAAAAATGACAGCTTTACTTCTTCTTTCCCAATTTAGATGCTTTTTATTTTTTCTTGCCTAATTGCTCAGGCTAGGAATTCCAATAAAAGTGATGAGAGTGGGAATCCTTGTTTCACTTCTGATCTTAGGGGAAAAGCTTTCAGCTTTTCACCATCAAGTATGATGTTTAGCTGTGGGTTTGTCATATATGACCTTTATTATGTTGAAGGGAAGGATTTCATAAAGAAAACACAAAAAAAGCCCAAACAATAAAAGGAAAAGACTGATAAATTTTGCAACATAAAAATTCAAGCTTATGAGGGCGCCTAGGTGACATAGTAGGTTGAACAGCTGCCTTTAGCTCAGGTTGTGACGCCAGGGGATCCAGAGATTGAATTCCTCATCGGGCTCTCTGTTCAGTGGGGAGCCTGCTTCTCCCTTTGCCTGCTGCTTCCCCACTTGTACTCTCTCTGTCAAATAAATGAATAAAATATTAAAAACATTCAAGCTTATGAAGGACAATAGAAACCATTTTTAGAATGTGGACAAATAAGACCCTCACTAGGAGATATTTGAAACATGTAACAAAGAACTAATTCAGACTACCTAGAGAATTCTCAGCATTCAGTGAGAAAACCCCTAACAAGCCACTAGGGAGATAGTCAAAGT
This sequence comes from Nasua narica, assembly GCA_028533885.1. Taxonomy (NCBI): domain Eukaryota; kingdom Metazoa; phylum Chordata; class Mammalia; order Carnivora; family Procyonidae; genus Nasua; species Nasua narica. The sequence continues at coordinate 53,310,267 of CM052799.1, read as the reverse complement.
ATAGGGGAGAAGCCCTTTGCACAAGGGGAAAACTGATAGTTCATAAACATATGAAAAGATGCTCAATTAATAATGTGGGAAATGCACATTAAAACCTCAAAAGGCAACCATTCCACAGCCAACAGATTAGCTAAAATGTTGAAGTCTGACAAAAATGAGCCAGGTGGGAGAGGAAGCACTGAAGTAGAACTCGCCATACTGGATTGTGGGATTATAAATGGACATAGCAAAAAAATTAAAAAATTAAAAAATTAAAAAATTAAAAAAATAAATAGAGACAGCACCTAGTAAATCTCAAGATCCAGCCTTTCCCCAGCAACTGCACTTTGGAGTTCCACTCTAGAGACATTTCCACGAACTGTAGGAGATGCAGGACCTGTGAAAGAATGGAAAAAAAGTTAAACACCCATCTGTAGGAGATGAAAAAACACTTTTTGGCACACCTAATCAATGCAGTTCTGAGTGGCAGCTAAAATGACAGGGATCGATGTGGATAAGCCTCAAAAGTGTATTGGTGACTAGAGTCATTAAGTTGTATATACAGTGATCCATTTATGAAAAAACGGGAGTGTATGTATATTGGGTTGGACTCTACAAAATAGATATCTATAAAGGTAAAATATAGGTAATATTAAATTACCTATATTTAAATATTAAAAAATAGGTAACAATGGTTAATATTGACCAGTTCACATAGTCCATTCTAATGTATATATAATATAAATATTAAAAGGTGAAGGGAAAGATACTTGCCAATTCTGGGGTAGTGATTGTTTTCGGAGAAGGTGAGAGAATTACTGAGTTTTTCCTAATCTACAAGGGAGCTTCAGATGTGTCTGTAAAGTTTGGCTTAACATGTAGAACTAAAGGATATGGCATAATGTGAACATTTGTGAAGTCTGAATGTTGGACATTTAGATATTTTCTACCTTATTCTCTGTACCTTTCTGTGCCTTTAAAATACTTCATAAATTACAATGAAGTGGCAAATGTGGTTCAAACAGGCCCCTGCCCTCCTGCGTGTTTGTGTTTTATTCTCAGACTGAAAGCAAGATGGCTGCTGTCATCTGTGGCCTGGCCACTGCATTCAGCAACAACCAAAGGAAGAGTGAAGCTTCTGGGGTCTCTCCTCAGAGTGAGGAACCATCTTTCTCAGAAGCTCCCAGGAGACTTCTGCTTCAGTCTTGTTGGTCCAGAACAGGTTACATGTGTAGTCCTGAACCAAACCATGGAGCCAGGACAATGCCAGGAGTTAACTGGCTTAGGCCTGTGTCCCTGAGCCAGTCACGGGCAAAGGAGATGAGATTACTCTTAGACCTGCTAGGTCCTTGAGAGGAGCTATGGGTGAAGGTCAGGTGAGTTGTATAGGGACAGAGGTGGATACCTGAGGAAACCTAGCATTCTGTTACACAGAGGAAGGGAGGAATGAATGCTAAGTAGGAAACCAACCCAACAGTGTCTACCACAGAAAAGATTGCCAGGAGTAAGATTCAAGTATGAGGGAATGTGCCCTTTAAGTTGGAATCTATGTTGTCAGATTGCTTTCCAAAAAGATTGAATTAATTTACATTTCCACCAGTGATGTTGAGCCATACCCCGCCTGACCCTCCAGCAATGGGATTTCTCACCTTTCTGATTGGTAAAAATGAAGGAGTGATAAGTGATAGCTGATTGTTGGGGTGATTTGCGGTTCCCTGACATCTCCTCAGGTTGGGCAGCTTTCCTTTGTTTATTGGCCATTTGAATGTGCTCTTCTATGAACCGTCTATTCATATTGCTTGCCAAAATAAGAGTTCTTGTCATCAAGCTTTTAGACTGCATAAGATTTGAATATGTTTTAAAAACATTCTCTGGGCTCAGAGGAGAAAAAGAAGTGATTATGCATTTCTGGAAGCAGCTTGGTGGGTTGGTAATAGGAATTACTTAATAAGCAGGTTACCCAAAACTCTTGTCCCCATGACTCGACCCCGGTTGTATGTTCGTGGTACCATATTAGGGACCTTGAGGCCCAGAGAAGGAGACAACTTAACCTGTACATAAAATGCAAAGGTTGCATGGTTGTGTGTGAGGTGCTTTCCTGTTGTGGTACTTTGTGCTGCTCTTATGGAGAGAGTTGGGAAAACTTGGTTTGCCCTCAACTCTCCAGGAGCCCGAGTATCCACCTCCTACCTCTTGCTGATCCCTCACTGGATAAGATGCTTTCTGGGGCTAGAGTCCACCTTTCTGAGCAGATCAGGATCCTCAATTCAGACATAGCATTTGATTTGGTTTCATCTCTTCCTGGATTCCTCAGCCAGGAGACAATGCCTTTGCCTATTTCAACCTTCCCTCTCTTCCCTGAGTTGCTCCGTATAGGAGACAGGAGTGAGCTTCTGGTTCTGGAGATTGATCAGAACTTTCTTTTCAAAGCAGCCCTATAAAAGCAAAGGCCCACATCAGTGCCAGTATTTTCTGGTAAAACAGAGAGGCACCAGTTACATGTATCCCAGGCGGGCGAGGATGAAGAAGGTCAGAAGATGTCAACCAAGAAGAATTCAGAGGTTGTTCTCAGTCATGTGTCTCTCTGCTCATTCAGACCAAAATTGTTTATCCACAGATCACCCTTTACCAGCAAACACAGTCAAAGACAGTGTTAGTGATCCAAGCCATATGGAGAAAGTTCTTCTGCAGTTATGAGTCTGCTTCAGAACCTTTGGTGTGGGAGAGGGTGGTCCCAAGACACATGCAATGAAGAGTGGCTAGGGAGCGCTGGGCTACGTGTCCTCCCTGCCTGTCTCTGGCAGTGCCAGGGTGCCCCTCTAGTGAGCAAAGAATATGGTGCGATCCTCTGGCCTTGCCGAGGTGGCTTCTCAGCCATGCATGGAGAGGCACCACGCTGCACTTCACAAATGTTGCCACCATTTCTCACTCCTTGGTGTCAGCGTGAGCTTTATTCTCATGGCTGAGGGAGCTGGACAACCACTTAAAATGGCGCTAGCTTTGTATAAAAGAAAAGTGGGTCAACAAATCATCAGAGCCTACATGTCTGTACCTATACCTCAGCGATGCACTTTGGGATATCAAGCGATTGTCCATCGATTCATTCATTCATTCATTCTTGAGCACGGGTCTTGCTTCCCTGCTTTCTGCTAATTCTTGGGTGTTACGCCAGGTGCTGGAAATGCTGGACTCTGCAGGCTCTCTGCCTGGCAAAGATGGGATTCTAGTTAACAAATACTTTACAAGACTTTGTTTGGGGTTCACATAGTTCAGGGCTTATTTTTTTTTTTAACCTTTAATCTCTACCACTCCCTAGATTTGAATTTGAGAGAGTTCTCCCGTGGCACTCAGAACTTGTTTAAAACAAATAGAAAACTGTGTAGATTCTCAGCATTTCCTATGGACTATTTTAGGGACAGATCTGGATGCAGTGTTGTACCAAGGTGTCGTAACTTTTCTTAATGTTCTAATTGACATCAGATTTTTATAAAAATTTCAGAAGCCTCTGATATTACTATTCTGACAGCTGTCTGTATTTATAGATTTCCAAGCAGAAAAAGAATCACTAAAGCTTTTCTATTTAATCACCTTTTAGAAAGCCATCTAAAAAAAAAAAAAATAGGGAAGTGTGCTTCATTCTTGGAGGTTCCTTGGACCTTAGCCAGCTGCGCCAAGGCACCTAGTCTTAGCTGCTACAAGCCTTACTGTGGGAAGGGACTTTTAGCCCAGGGAAGAATGAGTTTCCTGCTGGTGCCCTGCCAGGCGCAGTTGGTTGAGGCCACTCTGCTTATCTGGTTGGGGGTTTCCAGGGTGTGGCTGGCAGATCCCCACTGCATGTGATAGGGGTGAATGGTGGCAGTGTCCAGGGCCCCTGTGCTGGGGGTAGGAAATTAACATCGGCCATGACCACTTTCTTCTTTCAGTTGTCCAAACTTGAGATCTCCAGAACTTGAGTTTTCCTAAGTGGGGGGATCCCACTTTGAGAACCCACTATATTCAGAGAAAACGCAGATTAGGCTAGAAAAGTTCTATTCTCTTGCATTGGAAAATGGACCTAATATGTTAGCATAGTCGTGTATGCACCTACTTTATAAATAAATATGCATATAGCAGCTGGCACGACCACAGTTTTTCTTCTACTAATGGGGTCACGTGCTTAGAAAAGTTTGGAGGCTACTGTGTTAGCTGATTGCCATTAATCTAGAACAGAGAGGGTCAATTTTCAGTTGAATGGTTGAAAATGCTAAAAGACTTCAAACTAAGCCTCAATTGTGTAGATCAAGTGTGGCAATTTTCCTCACAGCGTCATATGGTATGTTGGTGTGCACTTAATAGCCCTTGGGTTATTTCCTGCAGAAATCTAAAAGTGTGAGATGTCATATTTTACATATATTGCTAGCTTCCATATGTGCATAATAGAATGAAGAGCTTTCTTGAGGGGGTACAGCACAGTCAAGACTGACATCGTGTATGACAGAAGAACTGCAGAGGTAGATGGCAGAGGGGACTGCTACTACTATTTTGCTGTATTTTTTAGCATTTTTTTCTGTAAATATATGCATACATTTTTGGTTAACTGAATTATGATTATGTTGAACAGTGTTTTATAACCCCAGTTTTTTCATGTAATATGTACTTTTTTTTTCTTGTCAAAGGTGAGAACAGATCATAGGGACAGGGTAACGATCGTGAAGGTCATTCGTAACGATTTGGCTTCTTGGTTCTAAGATTCAGACCTTGGAAAATCTGTCCTTGTTGCTAACACTTTCTTTGTAAATCTGAAAACTCAGTGAGGGCTTTGCAGTGAGAAATAGTCTCCATACACACCATGATTTAGGTAGACCAGGGAGTGCCCTCATCTCAGCACTGAAAATACCTTGGAGAGAAGCCTTTAGAAGATGCACAGACTTGACCTGAACCTGGAATTCCTCCCAGCAAGGGACACTGACACTCCCCTATCTGCACTCTAACTAGCTGCTCCTTTGTGTGGTTCCCAGTTCTCCATCACAAGATTTCTGGCTGCTTCTGAGAACATTCTTGTCCTTCCCCCCACCCTAAACGCTGGCATTAGGTAATAGTGACTCATGAAATAAACTTCCAGGGGTGTCCTCAGATTCCAACAGAGCTCACAGCAATGCCATCTCGGGCAGGGCAGTAAAGCCCAAAGTGCTTGGTAATTGTCATCACTTGAGGCAGGATGAGAGTTATGGATCCTCAGAGAGGCCAATGGCACAGGTGAAGCAGGCTGACAGCTATGAGCATTTCCCTAATGGTTGCCGAAAGCCACTTCCCTCTCCCACTCTGTCTGAATGCAAGGGACGTGATTGTATGGATAGACTAGACAATGCTATTTTTAAAAGTAGATCATATTCTTAAATTTTTAACACTTTATTAACTCTTGGTTTTGAGTTAGTGCGTAGTACAGTACCAGGCCTCAGACATTTGCCTGTGGCCAGTCCCTTCCAGGTCACCAGGCTTGGCTTCTGACTAGGAGCTCCCCCTCCATGGGGGTGGGCATGGGCGCTGCAGGAACCTCCTGGGATTTTTGTTACCCGGTCTTTAACATCCACGTTTTTTATACACCACTAAGCTAATATTAAGCTAATAGCACCAGCACGTTTGTAGAAGGCCCTCAATTCCTGTCCCTCTGTTAGACATCAGGTTCCCAGGAGTAAGGGGCAGGAGGGTTTTCTGCAATTTTCCCAGTGGTCTCTGGGCTTCTCCTTCATGAACCAGCAGAGGCTAGTGATGGACGTTGAGCAGGTGATCCAAACGACCCAGAAGCAGTTTTATTGCCTGTGTGACTTCCTTTGTTCTCTTTGGAATGAAGTTTGACAGGAAGGTTCTGGCTTGCAGATAATTTCTGTCCTCTCTAGGGGCCTGCCCTCCATTGCTAATCAGTTCAGAGCAACCCTGAGAGGTCTTTGGTGAATGGTCATTTCAGCTCTCTGTAAAAACTTCTGAATTGGGACATTTCTCTATGAACAGCCCAGATAAACAAAGGGCCCAGTGTGTTGGGTTGAGTTGGTATTTTGACCAAGCTGGTTGAGCCAGCCTTCTTCATACCAGTCCATTCTTGGAATTCTAAACATGACTGTGGTAGACATCTGAATGCTATCTTGAAGCACAAAGCTTTTGTAATCCATTTCCTCAGTAGCATCCCTAGGCTTCTGGTCCAAAAACTATAGATGAGGAAATGCTCTCTGCATTTGGAAGAGGGGATTTCCTGGTTACGGTGGGGGGGGGGGGGTGGAGGTCAGTGTGAGGAGGTATGAAGTGGCATGTGGTTAATTAGCAATGTCTTTCATGGGCAGCAGCCCAGAGTGACAACCCACTGTCCCACTGTCAGCCTGTCAGGCCAGAGCTAACCAACAGCAGGAGCTCCTTCCCCGCCAACACTTGAAGCCAGCCGCTGGGGTAGTTTCACTACACCTGGATGAGGGGTCCTCTTTGTGGAGGACTCCCATAGGGTCACCAGGAGTCAGCTCCAACCTCTGACCAGGGTGTTTCTTCTGCCCTCCACGAATGGGGCCTCTTCCACTGTGGAGTCTGTTCATCTGTGCCAGGGTCTTTCCAACCGTGCAGAGACTCTGGTTCTGCAGAGTATCTCCAGATACAGATGTGGGTTGATTGCTGTTCAGTGGGAAGGACTGTCTAGTTGGATCTGGGCTCCCCCAACAAGTCTGTCTGTCAGATATAACGCCTTCTAATACAGGTGAAGCCTCCCAGCACCAAACTCCAGGAGACTGTCTGGGTTTGGTGCTCACGCCAGAATATGACGGCCTCAAATATTGAGTGGGGCTTAGCAGTGTTAGAGATCTTCTGGTAATCATTTTTAGAAGAAGATTTGATTTGGGGGTAAAATTGCATTTATGATTTTGGCCCACTCCTGCCTTTGCATTAAAATTCTGAAAAAAAAAAACTAAATAAGTAGGTATTTTTATTTTCTTTGCTGTGGGTATTTTTATAAGTCATCGTATAAAAGCCCCTTTGACTCGTGGCAGAAAGATTTTTCCCACTTTTCCCAGAATTTTATCTACAGACATTAGATACCATTTTGCGGTCTTCACATTTCAAGGGCGATTTAACTCTCAAGTGTTGGAATGCTTAATCCAATTTCAAAAATCAACTTTTGTTCCGCTGAAATAAACATTAAAGGACCGAGATTCACGTGTGACAGTCGGTGGGCAGATGGAAAGGTGCCGCCCGGCGGCGCGTTCTGTGACCCTTGCTAGGTGGAGATCCAGGAGCGCAGAGAAGGAAGCACTTGGTGGAGCACACTCTGGGTGTCTTTGTGTTTCTGTGACATCCACACTGCCCCCTGCAGAAGGGCACTTAGTTACCTTACAATGCTGCAGAACAGACCATCCCAAGGAGACAGCAGAAGTGTGTCCTCTTGTTTCTTGGTGACTCTCAGCGTCCACAGCTCCCCTGACTCAGAGTGAGTTGTGCAAGGACAATGGGAGCAAAGTTCCCCACTGTTCAGTTGGTGCAGCGTGATGCCAGGGGCTCGGCTGACTGAGACACTGGCGAGCTGCAGCCCTGACACCACTGTCTGTCTTCTGTCCCTCTCTGCTGGCCTCGCCCAAGCTGAGCACAGTGCCTTGCACCTGGTGGGACCTCAATACATCCTTGTTGAATTGAAATGGGTCCTTCATGGCTGGTCCTTATATCCTTCCCCCTGGGGGTGGGCCCATCACAAAGGGCTTTCCATGGAGCCATTGACGGCCCTGAATCGGTCCTTAGCACGTCCTCAGACATCTCCAGCCTTGACGAGGCTGCTCACCCCACCCCTTGCCAGTCAGCACATCTGCACTGTCACTGGCACAAAGGACAGAGCCGGGCGGGGTGCGGAGGGTGGTGCGGGGGCCTGGTTGAGTCTGATAGAACAAACCGTCCCCAACAAACCCCCACTGTCTCCACAGTGCTGCTGGTGCGACAAGCGCTGTGCATCCGCTGACAAGTGTTTAGCCCTGAGCTTTAGGTCGCTTTAATATATATATACTTTCATAAACCTCTGTAGTGTATGGTGTATGAAATCAGTTTTAGAACTGCAGGGTATCTTATAGACTTGCTTGGATCTTACTTCACAGGGAAGCATACAGAAGCATGATCCTAAATGAAATTAGGGGTTTTTTTTAAAGGGCAAAGACTGATTTCTGAGTTTCAAAGGAACCACACAAATGCAACCTGGTGTCCTCGATAACACACTCACTTTAAAACTGCTTCCTTGCACTGGAGATGAAGAGGAGGAGGAGAAGCCTTCCGGTTTTGAGGGGATGCCAGACCTCGTGGAGGAAGCCAAGCGTGTTGGGTCTCCCGTACAGGTCCCAGAAGAGTCCTGGTGGCGTGGAGGCAGCAGGAGAGGCAGAAGCCAGAGAGAAGCCTGCCAGGAAAATGGCACGGCCTCCCCTTCCCCCAGACTTAGCACTGTTCCCCTGGTGGGAACCCTGGGGGTTCATTTGTCAGTGAGTTCCTAATCCCCACCTCCCCACCCCCCCACCCCTGGAGAGCAGAGGAAATGGTGACCACAGAACACCCACAGAGGGAGAAATTGGAGACCTCTGTTTATCCAAAAGAGTTTTGTCTGTGATGAAATGTTCACAGGCCAAAATGTTTGTATTTGCGGTTCAGGGGCCTTGGGGCCTGGGGAGCGCTCCCTGTATAGGGTGGGCTCCAAACAGTTGTCCTCCTGCCCCGCCCTTGCCCCTTGAGCCATCATTCCCATGTCCAGAGCAGCATCTGCTGGGCCAGAAAGCACATTCTCCACGGGCAGAGGTTCGCAGGCCAACAGCGTAACTGCTCGGCCCTGCCCGCCAGCCTGGGGGAAACCGAGACCCGTTTCCTCTACTACCACCCCCTGGCCCACTTGACCAGCCTCCCCAGTGCTGAGTCTCTGTGACACTAGGGGTATGTTAGATGTTTTGCCGACTAGTCCTGGGCCTAGTACTGATTCTCTGCCCTGACTCCTGCCTGCCAAGGGTTCCTGCCTGTTCCCAGCTCATCTCCCTGCACACTCGGGACAGCCAGCCTCCTTAAGCCCTGGGGCTGCTGCCTCTGAATGGGCCAGGGGAGCAGGGCTCTGCCTCGCCTTCCACTCAGACCCCCATCCCTGAGCACCGTGGAGGTCCGCCTGCCATGTTTAGACCCTGGCCAGCAGTACAGCGACTTGTAACAGAGCAAAGGACAGGTGCCTGCCAGAGAGGCCTGTCCTTCCACAGGCACCACCCATGGAGCACCTCTCCCAGCTCCCATGCTCCCAAGAGGTGGAGGATGTGTGTCTGCCTTTCTCCTCCCCACCCTCCATCTGCAGAGAGGAGCAGCCTCTGGAGACACTAGCCTCCCTGAGCCCAGGGCCCACTCTTCCTGTCCTTCACTTTTTGCATCCCATTCGGGCAGTGAGAAGTTGCACTCCCCTCCATGGGACACCCCATTCCTGACACTGGGCTGGCCTTGTCCTCTTTCCCTCTGCAGGACTGTGTTGCCAACACACAGCCTATTGTTGTACAAAGGACCTTCTAGCACAAGAATGCTCCCACCAGCCTCATGGACTGTCCCTTTCCAGTCCTCCCGTTGTCGGGATGACTTAGCTTTCAGGCGGTCAGTGAAGTCCTGCAGTGCAGGTCATTTGATCGAGGAGAAGAGCAGATGTGCTGCAGGGGTCCAGGTCTCCTGGGGGGAACCTCAGCCAGCACAGGCCTTGGTTCAGTTTCCTTCCTAGGGCCCTTAGGGTGTCCACGGTTCAGCACAACTGCCTGAACAAGGGGACACACCTTTAGGAAACAAAACAGAAACTCAGGTCCACTTACAACACAGATCTTAAGTTGTAACTAAAGACAGCAGTGGTGATATGCTGTTATTTTAATGACATAGATACAAACACTCCTGATGTTGGTAGCTTGTTCATTGAACTTTTTCTTTTATGATCTCGTTCTAGAGCTGGGCCTGGGGCTCTTCCTCATCACATCTGTTCTAGAAGGGAGTTTTCTTCTTCTGATTTACTGCTGTGAGAGGCATTCTCATCATGAGAGGCTTCTTATCAACATGACTAGGAGGCAAGGTCAAGAATGAATCTACGGTGCTGATCCCAGACCCTGCTGTGACGCACAGACTCCTTCCATAGCTGGGCAGATGTTTTCCGAAATAAGAAAACTTTCCTGAGGATCCTTCCACTAACACCCAACTTCAGGACCCTGTAGAAGTTAAGAGGGGGCTGGTGAGGTAGAAGGAGAAGCCTGTGGTCTAACCCAGCTAGGTGTGTGGCCTGGGGGACTGTGGGCCTGTGGGTGGGTTTTTCACTCTTCTGAGCCCTCTTTCTTATCTGTTCCTTATCTCTAAGTGTGGGACAATAATGCCTCCATGCGGGGTCAGGACAATTAGAGAAAACAGAGGGAAGACCCCTGACAGCACATGGTAGCTCTCTCTCCCCACCCCAGACTTTAGTATTTGGACTTGTAAGAATATTTTAATTCAACTGAATCAATATTTTTATGTGGACAAATCCACAGAAAGCTGATAGTCATGGTCAAGAGATTCTGCATGGCAGCCATGGGGGCACAGCTCCCAGAATTCCGCCTCCAGCTCCCAGGCTCCTCCGTCAGTGTCAGGAAGCAGGCCCCACATCCCCTCTGACTGCAAAGCCCTGCCCTCGGGCTCTGCTGGGCCAGTTTTAGTCTTTGAGAGACCTACTGCTCTCCACCATCTAGCTTTTCCCCTTTTGATTTCACAAAACTAGTCATCAAAAACCTCTTCACATGCCAAGGAAGCCTCCAACCTTCTGCTTTCCGGCTTTCTCCCAGGGGAGGGGGGAAAAGGAACTCCTCTTGTGCTTTTGCAATCTCTCAGCTGGCAAGACGAAGGGGCCTTGTTCATGTCTTAGCCTGGTCTCATCCACCCCATAAGATCATAAGCCTCCCAAGGGTAGGGACAGGATATTTTCTTTCCTTCATATCGACTGACTACAGCTCCTAACAGATCTCACAGCATCATTGACTGAAAGCTCCCAGGTCTGTATCCCCTCGTGCCCAGGAACCTCCAGGGGTATCCCTGTAAGAAACACTCCCCATGAGCCTTTCTCATCCCTTGGAGAAAGGTAGAGAGTTGGCAGTGGGCAGGGGTGACTTCAGAAATGGTCATGGCGAGGGCCCAGTGGGAACCAGCCGGCTTCCCCAAACCTAGTCATGAAGCAGGTCCCCTGTGCTGAGGACCAAGCCTGGGTGTACCATGAGAATTCTCAAGGCAAACTGGAGTCTCCATCGGTTGAGGAGACTGACCCAGTGTTTCTCACTCTAACATCTGACTCCGTACTGTCACGGGTGCAGGCAGGTGTGTGATGACATGGTGAGATCCTCGAGAAGGAGGGTTCCAGGCACCAGCCAGGAGCAGAGACAACCATAAAGAAAGTCAACTGAAAAAAAAAAAAAGTCAACTGGACTATCAGGGTTCTGTTCAAATAGGAGGAGGCAGATCACACACATGCAGATCAGCATGTGGAAGGAGGAAGGGGTTTAAAAATAAAAAGCTTGACGTTAAAACTAGAGAAGTAACCCTGTAATCTGTGTTTTTTATTTTTAGTAAATGCTTTATTTATTTATTTATTTATTTATTTATTTATTTATTTATTTATTTATTTATTTATTTATTTGACAGAGACACAGCGAGAGAGGGAACACAAGCAGGGAAAGTGGAAGAAGGAGAAGCAGGCTTCCTGCCAATCAGGGAGCCCGATGTGGGGCTTTATCCCAGGACCCTGGGATCATGACCTGCGCCAAAGGCAGATGCCCAACAATTGAGCCACCCAGGCACCCCCTTAGTAAATGTTTCTTTAAAAAATCTGGACCTAAGACAGAGAAGGCAAATAGATCCTTCTCTATAGAGCATGTAGGGTGGCTGCTGCCAATTGATTGGGCTTGGTATCTGAGATGAAATCTGAGACCTAATCAACACTCCGCAAGAGTCCTGGAATTGATTATTAATGTCTGCAAAGGGCACACGAAGGAGGACTGGTTCAGGTGTTGTGAATTTGCCCAGGCCTTTCCAAATGCTCCTTTCAATTGCCTCCAACCCCAACTGGAGAAGATTTTCATTAACTAAAACAGGGAAACGCAGCTGATCCTGCTAACGCTACAGTAAAGTAAGGGCCATTCATCTGTTGTTCATTCAACAAGATATTGCATATACACAGGCACCAGGCAGATATGTTGGAGAATACTAGAAGGACTCGCTTGCTGCTTCAAATACCTTGCCATCTAATTCCCAAGACAGACTCTGAGATATAACTGATGAGAATGCAAGTCATCACTAATTATAATACCAGACAAAATAAAACAAGCAGGGCATGAGATTCTCGGTGTTGGAGATGACTTGTTTCGTGCCCGATGAGCACTCTATAAGTGTTTGCTTTTGCATTTTGTTTTGTAAGCAGCCAGACTTCTCTCAAAAAGCCCCCAAGTAACGTTTTTTTAAAGGAAGAATGTAGACAAAAGTCCCTGATGGGTCACCAAATTAAAGTAAATCTATAGACATTTGATGAAGGTTTCCAGTGGACTCAGAGAATATGTGGGCTGTTTTTTCTGAAACCGCAGGATTGTTCTGAGACATCAGTATTCTGTAAACTGTAACTTTGGGAATAGAATCTCAGCACTCTTTGCTATTTATTTCCTTTCTTAAAACAAGTGGTATTTACCTAATTGCAGTAACCTAAGACAGAACACCCTGCAGTTGTGGAGTTGATGAGATGTGCTAAAGTTTCCACTGAAAAGTTCATGTTTATGTGAGAAAACCAAGTCTCTTTATGAAATGAAATTATGGTCTTTCTTCACTTTTCCTCCCCTTCCCTCTGTGGAAAAGAAGACAAGTAGAGTGAGTCAACCTGGAGCTCAGCCGGTGCCTGGAAGAGCATGTTCGGAATATTTCTTGTATTTTCCCCCTTTTGAAGTGCAGTTTGTAATGGGGAAGTAAAAGAACTGGTCATTGTATTTTGTGTAATGACCTAATGCCATGGCCCTGGGGTTCCTTGGAGAAGGTTGTGTGCAGTCAGGGCATATGGCAGTGGGGGTTCCTGGGACTCCTGGGGGGCAGGGTGGGGGTGGCCCTCCAGGACCCCTGCAGCATGCCTCCTGGAGCTGTGGCTTTAAAATGGAGGAGGCAGTTGGCCATCTGAATGTCTTGTTTGGAAAAATGTCTATTCAGGTCCTCTGCCCTGAGTTGGATTATTCTCTGTGTGTCAAGTTGTATAAGTTCTTTATATATTTTGGATCCTACCCTTTATTGGCTATGTCATTTGCAGATATCTTCCCCCATTCAGTAAGCTGCCTTTTTGTTTCGCGATGATACCGTTTGCCGTGCAGAAGCATTTTCTTTTGGTGTAGGACCAATAGTTTAATTTTGTTTTTGTTTCCTTTCCCTTAGGACACGTATCTAGAAAAATGTTTCTATGGCCCGAAACTAATGTAACACTGTATGTTCATTATACTTGAATTAAAAAAAAAACTGAAATATAAATTTCGAAAAAAAAATTTTTTAAATAAAATGGAGGAGTGAGGACCATCTGTGAGAGGTAGCAAGGGTGAAAGTTTTGTGGCTGAAGTGACAGAACAGACGGCGAACATGCCTGCTTCTGCAGCCCCTTCCTGCTGGGAATCCAGTGCTAGTAATAGCATCGCACATTAATCTAAAAATAAGGCCTGGAAAGCTCTTGATACTTCCTGCAGACAGACCCTATTTCCTTCATCCTCCCTGGTCTTTCTGGAAGCAGCTCAGTAGCTCTTTCTGCTGAAGTTGGCCAGGGGACCCATCCTGCTAGACCCCTAAGCTGTCCTTTCACCTGTGGTGGCAAGACGCCAGCCTTTGGAGCCTGGAGACAGATGGGTTCCTTTGTTTTCTTTGGCTTTTACAGCTGTTTCTTGTGCCTCCGTTTCCTTTTCGACCCCACATGGGTTCTTGTTTCCAGCTCACTTTTGACCTGTATTTTTCTGCCCACAGCGCTGCATGATGCTGTGTTTGTCAGGGCTGGATGTCAGCTTCTCCCTTTCCCCTCCTCAGCCCTCCCCTCAGTGCCGAGGTGTGGGCGGCACTGGGAAGAGGTCACTGCCTGCCTCTGGGGCCCCAGAAACAGGAAGACACCGTTCTGCAGCAAGGTGCTTCACTTTCTTCCGTGTAGCTCCTGCCCTGTTCCACCCCTGCCCCTCCCCCACAGCATGAGGTACCCTGGATTCCAGACACCTACCCTTGACCTCTAGCTGGCAGACACATCTTTGTGCCTCCTTCGTCTGAGCCCGTCTCATGAACTCTGCCTTCAAAATGTTTCTCTGCTCTGGTCATTCCCTTCCACCCACGGCTCTTACCCTAGTCGTGCCCTGACCACCCCTCAGCCAGCCCCCCACACCAGAGCCAGTCATCTCCTCCAAAGGAGGTCCTTAGGGAAGCATGCCAGCCCCTCCGCACTGTGGCCACTGGCGCCCTTCCCAGCCCCACGTGTCTGCCCAGGCCTGCCCAAGAGCCTCCATCAGCAGCCCCACATGTCTGGGTGCCCTCCACCACAGTCCACCCTCTTCCTGTGGCCCCCTCCCCATCACCAGCTCCTCTTCTGTGTTCTGCAGCATTTGCTGGGCCCCATTCGCTCGCCGGCTTCTGCACATCTTACACTTTAATCTGCCTGCTGCTTCCCAGAGCAGCGAGCTTCCCCAGAGCAGTGCCCTTCCTTTCTTCCCTGGGTGTTTGTAGAGGGGAGCTGAATCTGTTTGCAGGGGTTGGATCCCCACCTCTCTGTGAGAAGGTGAATGACTTCTCAGCATCTACTAAATGGGGCTTGAAGATGTGGGAAGGGACCTTACATTAGCAATTGTTGAGGGAAAGGAGTGCTAATGATACTTTAGGACATTTTGCTAGCATTCTGTCCCTCTGGCTTTGCCATTTCTGAAGAGAGTGCCGGTTGCCAGCCCTCCCACCTGCCACCCATGGCCTTGCATCAGGCGCATCCCTGATGCCTGGCTGTGGGGTGGCTGGCCCTGGGAACCCCAACACACCTGCTGCCCCGGCCTGATCCTGCCCATGCTGCCTCAGCGGGACGCGGGCCCCAGGCCGAAGGGTTGCTTTCCCTTCCAGCAGAAGCTCCTCATCCATTTAGAGCTAGTGAACTGGGAGCCGGGAAGTCAGAGGCAGGCCATTCATTCCCAGAGAAGTACTTGAAGGCAGGCAGGTATGTTTGTTTGTTTTTAAGCGAGACAAATGTGCTTTTCAAAAGACAGTGTGTGTGTGCTCACACCCCTGAGTCTGCTTGAACATCTAACACCTACCAGCTCCCTGACAGGAACATTTGTGGCAGATAAAAGGCATTAAGAAGTCCTGAGAGGGAAACTGGATGAGTCACGGAGAGAGCGAGCTTGCCAGCCTTTGAGAGCAGCGGGTTGCAGAGCTCCCCTCCCGGTTCCTCATTTGCTCACACCTCCCGCTAAGCAGGGGCTCGTGGGTGGGTGCTATCAGCCCTTCCCCCAGCCCCGCCACCTCCCGTGTGCCTCCCAGCAGAGGCAGGACACCCCCGGCCCACGGCATGCCCCTCTGGTCTTCTCTCACCCCTTGATGGTCTGCTTGCCAGCCAGGGGCTGTTTTGGCCCCAGATGGAGATGAGATTCGAGTGCCAGTTTGTCACTCTGCATCAGCACAGCCCGGGGAAGCAGCAGGAAGGGGTGGCCCTGCCTGGCAAGGCTGCAGATTTTCAGAAAGTATCTGCAGAATGGCCAAGAAGATTTGCAACTGAGGATGACAGGGGAAGGTGGGCTCCTGGTGCCAGCCACTTAGGGTCCTTGGCACCGGGCAGCACCCCATCCTGCCACTCCCCCCTTGTTTGCAGTGTTGGATCTCTCCCTGCCCCTGGCGGAGTGATGAGAGGACTCATGTGCAGTCCTCTGTGGAACTGGGGCTTTTGGCTGGCCGAGCGGGGGTGGGGGGGGTAGGGGGGTCATCACTGTGGCAACAGACAAGGTGTTTTGAAGGGCCTGCCACTTTTTGAGGTCTTTCAGTAATGCTTCAGAGCCTACTTAGGAAATGTGGGGTTTGGCAGTGAGATGGGAATGAGAAAGGGGGCTGTCACTGTGGGAGGGGAGAATGCCTAGACTTTGGGTGGGAGGTGTGTCTTGGGGGATAATGGAAACGAGTGACTTGATGGGGCACCGGGGGCTGGAGCGGCTAGAGGGAGTTCTTGGACCCCGCCCTGGAGGTGCCTGGGAGCGTCTGGCCAGAGATGTTGTCTATGTGTCCATGTCTCTTTAGAACCCACTGCCAGTTCTTCAGGGGCCTTTCCTGAAAGAGGGTTCTGAGCCACAGGCTCGCCTTTCCCCAGAGGCTGATGAGAGCCCGTGGTCACAGCCACACGGACACACCTGTGACCCTCCAGCGGTCTGGGAAGATGGCGCTAGCAGGCGCGGGACAGAGGCGTCACGGACCTTCTGCTCAGCATGCCCCACTTCTATTACTGAGCCGTAGCTGTCAAGTGAAGGTGAGAGGACCCGCCAGTGCCTTACTATGGAATGTTTTTGAGTTGCCAGATGCCGCCGTGCTCTGCATGCAGTTTTGCATTCTGAGGTCCGGCTCATCTAGAGAACCAACTGATGCCTTTGGCCAGGTTTTAGGAAATTCAGTTGCGGGGAGATGGTGGTGACCTCCTATGGTTATGGGAACTCCTGGGCTCTCAGCCACCCTGGCAGGAATCAGTCTGTGGTTTGGGGAGTCAGTCAGATACGGTTAAGTGGGTCCCTTTACCCCTCTGAGTCACAACGTGACTCTTGTCAAGAACTGTGCAAGGAAAAACGTGTTTTCATTTTCACTTATGCAGAAGCAGCAGCCAGCAAATTTTCAAGCACAGTTTTAATCAGACCTGGAAGAAGACTGTTAAGACTTGAACAACTAGTTGGAACCTTGCCTCCGTCTTTTTGTTTCTGTGTCGGTCTGTTCCCCTGTAATTACCGGACTCAGTAACAGAACACGGTGCATTTAGCCAGAGCCTACAGCGCCCATTGTGTGCTAGGCCGTAATGGCCCTACTGGAAATTCAGAAATGGAGCTTGTTTTATCAGAAAACTTGAAAGAAGGTATCAAAAAGGGAGGAAAGAAAGAAAAGCAAAGGAACTAGCCACAAATCGGCCTCATCAAACAGCCAATCAGCGTAGCCAGCAGCATGAAAACAGCACATTCCCGTACACGTAGCCAGCTGGCAACAGAGGGGGAGAGCAGACACTCCTCTACCTTGCTCATTTGACAGGAGCCTCGGGAGCCGCATTCATCATTTTGGTCTTAAATAAGGGAACAGGTTTTCTTTTTTAACCACTTTCTTCTGTGTGGTGTTTTGAGCTGTCGTACTGCAGTTTACCCAGGAAGTTAATTGCCGCCTTCTTTTACATTGACCATGAGACTGTTTCATATCTGGGAAAGGCGACATTTAGGTTTAGGTTTTCTAATTTAGAGACACAAAGGAGGTTGAGACAGAGTGCGTGCGAACCGGGTTCACACACTGGGGGAAAGCGCTCGGGTTAAGTGCTGCACTCCCAGAACTGGGAGCGAAGAGAATGCTGTTAGACACATGCCTCAAGTATACTGAATGGGAGAGCAGGGAGAACGGTGAAGTCCCCGCATGAATAGAGCGACGGCTTGCACGTCATCCCTGAAAATGCGTGCGGATTGAAGGGGGTGAGTGCACAGCCGCCGAAGGGCTCGCTTAAATTCTGACTTCCCTGGCAGTAACAAAGGCACCAGCAACCCTTTGCTACAGTTTCACAGGATGCTGGTTCAGGAAAGGGGGACAGCTTCCGCAAGAGACACTAGTGGAAAAGCCAGCCCTTTGGTGGAAGGTCACTGTGAAATGAATTACTAGAAAGAAAAGAGAAGAATACCAAAAACTGGGGGTCTGGGGGCTGGGGAGCTGAAACTCACCTGAGCTCATCATCCCCATACTTGACCTGTTACCTTATTGAAGAGTGGCCAGTTTTGTGACGTGAAGGGGCTGGTTCCTACTGGATCCCACTCACCCCAGGCTGGGGTAGGGTGTGCTAACTCGTGAGCCAGAGCAGGCTTCTGGAAGACATTTTGGTGGCACTTTGGGTAGCCTTCTCTCCCAGGGGGAAGAATCCAAGTTCTTAGGTGACAAGGAAAGCCTTGCTCAAAATGCAGTCATTTTGGACTGATGATGATGGAGGGGCTAGGACAAAATGTGGCTGTCACCTTGTCCTCCTCTGGGGGATATGTGGTGTCTCAGTCTCCTCAAAGGACAGAAGGAAAGGCCAGGGCAGGACTTTTCCCAGCTGTCCGCTTGGGGGCAGATGGCACCCTTATACCCTACCCTTGAGGGGGGCCAGTGTAGCAACCTGAGAAGCCCACCAGACTCAGAAATCACTGGTCTTCTGCACATCAGGATCTGGGTTTTGTGCACTTGAAAGAAAAATTAGAGTAGTTAGGCATTAATCCTATTTTGGGGAATTTTAATCCTATTAAAAAAAAAAGAAAGAAAGAAAGCTTTCTTTACCGTCTTCTCTGGAAAGCACCACAAATGGCTCTGCACTTTCAGAGTCTCTCCTGGATTCTAGTTTATCTTCTAACCATTAAAACAGGAATATAGTTAGAGTCCTCTGACTCTTGAAAGTTAAATTCACTGGTTTCACCTTTTTTCTTTTGTATCACGATCGTCCTCATTGCCAGCATCATTGCTTGTTGATTGGGGTATAGGAAGCAAAATTGATGAAAATTAGTATTTCGCTTCATACCCAGTACCCACCCTCTCTATTCGCCAGTTCCTTTGACTTAAGCAGTCTGGGTAGCTCTTATGTGTTTTTGTTTCAGTCCTTTCAGACTGCTGGTTTCTGCCCAGTAACTCCCAACCTGGCTCTCAGATTGCTTGTTTGCCCAAGTATGCCAAGTGCATCCCTGAAAATTGATGGTGTGTTAAGAACTGCCCAGGGGCTCTGCTGTATCCGGGCCCAGGTCATCACAGTCCGCATCTCCACAGGCCACCGCCGGGACAGGCAGCCCTGCACTGCTCACAGAGTCCTGTCTGTTTGGATAAGATGAGCACAGAGGTCTGATGCAGGCCAAGTGTGCAGAGGAAGCAGAGGAGGGACCCCAGGGGAAGTGTGAGCAGTGGGGACGGGGTCCCTGACACAGAGGACATGAATGGAATTATAGAAACCAGGAAGCAACCAACCAGAAAAATGGTTGATAGGATGCTTACCAGCAGGAATGCTTTTAAAAGTCTATTTCCCAAACGTGCACATAGAGGAAGGAGAAGTAGGACTACCAGGCATGGTCTGCCTGCAGAGGCCTGGGAAGTTTGGCAGACACGCATGAGGCAGTCACAGTCATCGGAGAGAGGAGGGCAGTTCTGGGAGGCAGAGGAGCTCAGAGGGAAGGGACAAGCAGAGTGGGTCTGGGGTGACGGCTCAGAGAGGGCTTAGCCAGATCTCCCTTCCCAGCTGACCCGTCGGGCCCTACAGCCCAACTTCTGAGGGCTCATGCTGCTGCTCCCTCTCCCCCTCGGCAGGGGTCTTGGCGTGCAGCGTCAGCCCTCAGGCCAGACAAGCCTGGGCTCTCCATGCTTGTCGAGAACTGGAAGAGGGTGCATCGGAGAGGCTGCAGAATCTCAGAATGTAGAAAATTCAGAGGTGGGTAAAGAGCCCATTGTTCCCGAATGCCTGGTTTAAAGAAACAAACATCAACTGATTTTGGTATATACTGGGCATATCGTACCTTCCCTCACCCCGAAGAAATCCAGAGGAATCATGGAACCAGTTTTGTTCTAGCAGCTCTTGGGCTGTGACTGTTTGGCCCCCGACCTCTGCCTCGGACTGGAGTTGCTCACTGAGGTCTGAGCCTCACCTAGGCTCCAGTGGGCACCGGCAGTGGCCCCTCAGGCAAACCACCCATTTCTCTCACCTTCACTTTCTTTAGCTCTAAAATAGGAGTTGTCCAATCCAGGTCACGGTAGGGTAAAATGAAAACACCATGAAACGTGGAAAGCCCTGTCAGTGTGTGGGAACTCCAGGGATTGGTGCGGCCTTGAGACAGGCTTAGAGGAACCCAGCCAATGGGAGCCGTCATCGTCCATTCTGCCACACCTCTGCAGTGACTGGAGGGGCCAGGTGCCCCCGTGCCAGGCACTGCCTCAGGCTTCCCAGTAGTTAACCTACCCCAGCTTCACAGTGCTCTCAGAAATCTGAAGGCATATTTTCATGGCTGCCACCAAGAGGAAGAATGGAGGGTGGGGTGGAAGGATGCACAGGAGGAAAGATGGATGGATGGATGGATGGATGGATGGATGGATGGATGCAAGGGAGGAAAATGCATCCACAGTCCAACTTCTAGTTGAGCCTTTGTTCCTCCTCCCAAAGCAATATAGAGAATTGGGAAGACATTGTTATTTTTTTTTTAATTCAACAAAAACTTGTTGAGCACTTACTACATCCCTGGTCCATACTCTTACCCTCCCAGAGCTTGCTGCTAAAAGGGGACAGTGAGAATAGTCTATTAATTATTTGAATGTACAGCAAGAGTGGTAAGGGCCCCACACAGGGGGCAGATAAAGGACACTGGAACTCCTGAGGAAGATTCCATGACTGCCCTTGAAGGATGGGGAAGAATTGATGGTACAGATACCCCTTCGTTGAAATGCCACCCTCCTGTGGGAAACTGCAAATGATTCCTCTGGTTTGATTAGTTTTCTTGGAGGTGGAGCGGGGGAACCCGTGGAAAATAAAGTACAGAATATAGGTAGAGATCTTACTGTGAACAGCCCTAAATATCAACCTAAGAAACATAGACCTTTTTTCAAAATGTTGAAGGTGGAGTAATTGTATCAATATTTTGGAATATTATGCCATGGTTAGCAAATGTACCAATGTATATTAAATTCCAAGACCTGTCATTTAATGAAAAATGTGAGGTGTGGAAAAATATGCCCAGTGCGATGTCACCAGTGGAAGAATACTACATAAAACTATTCTGTTTGTTTGTGTTCTCTGCAGATCATAGAGAGCCCACCCCAGACTTTGAGGCAAAAAAAGAAAAAAAGAAAAAGAAATTAGGATTTGGGTGTGTGCAAAGTATTGAAGGCAGATAGTCAGCATTTTTGATAATCTTTCAGTTTTGTTTTAACAAGGAAATGTTATCTTGCCTTTAAAATATAATTTTAAAATTCAAAAGATAATAGAGTCATTGGCTTATTTCCTACCTCTTAAATATTCAATTAGAGCTTGCATATTCTAAGAATTGGGAAGCTGTTTTCTGAAATCAAACAAAATCTGGGGGCTAAAAGAAAAAAAAAAAAGCTCCTATCCCCTCCAAGCCTGCAGAGACCAGGGACTCTTCAGGCCACCCTCATCACAGGCTTGATGGGTCCTCGATGATTGGTTTCAGGGTTTCAGGTGGGAAAGGATGCGCTTGACCCACATTGACCTAGCAGACGCATTCCCTTTCCTGCCCGTGACTGGATCCCACCCCGCGGCAGCAGCTGGCTCCGGGCAGCAGTGGTGAGTATGTTTTTCTCTTTCCTGGCACCGGGATCATTTTCTTGGAGAGTCTCTGTGGACGTTGGCAAATAGTTTTGGACTTCTTCCAAGAGATTGGGTTTATACCAGTCTAAATGAGGCAGGCATTTAATCAGTCACCCAGGGAACATGCTCGAGGCCCTCTGGTGTCTTCTTTATAATTAATTTTTAACATTTGTTTTCGGTATAAAATTTGGGCCTTTATCCTCTTTGAAATAAAAACGTAGTGTGTATATTAGACTGTATTGGCACTAAACTTCACACACCATTCTTTTATTTCCTTCCAACTATTAACTCCTATTAAGCAAGACAGAGAGATAATAAGATCCCCCTGCACTCCCCCGACTCGCTGGCTTGCGCAGTGTCTCATCCTCTGTAATTGCCTTCGGTGGCCAAGCTCTTTCCTATCATTAGTGTGCATCAGAGGCCACTTGTCAGAGACCCGGCCACCTCCCAAGCTGCCCCCTCTGCCATGTGCCCCTTCTGTGCCCCAGCTTCTCCCTGCCCCAGCCGCACTGGGCGGCCCTGCTGACTGAAGCTGTTGTTAACAAGACACAGAGGGTATTTCTGGATTTTCAACCCTGGGATTTAAACTTGAACTGCTGTGGATTATTTCCTGTCTGTTTGCTCGACCTACTCTTGTCTCTCAGGGTCTCAAGTCTGAGCCAAGGAGACCAGAAACATCCCTGTGGTTCTTAAACCTTGGTACGGACAAACATCCAGGACGTTGATTCAAAGTACAGATTCCAAGACCTCTCCCCAGATGTACTGAATCAAAAAAAAAAAAAAGACTGAGCAATTATTTGCAAGTTACTCAGTTAAGTGATAGGTTTTCACTTTCTTTCAGAGAAATTTCAACACAAACATATTTTTAACTGTGCTGGGCCATCAGGCCCGCCATATACCCCGTGTGCGGATTAGAAACAAGGACCCTTCTTTCTCAACAGCTACAAGCCACAGAGGAGACAAGGATTAGACTTCAGCTCCATTTGCCTCCTTGGCTGGGAGTCTTTGTGCAGTTAACAACATATACATTCACACACAGCCCTCCTTCCTCTGTGCTCTGATAAAGAAAATAGCTACCCTTGAGTACCTATATGTGTAAGCATAAGGCTGGGAGTTTTTTCTCACATAGTTATTACCTAGAACTCTAACAGCAACTCTTCGGGTTTTATGTTGAGGAAGCTGAGGTATGATTTCCCTAGAAGACTTGATTTCCCTAAGATAACAACAGTCAGCAAGAAGCTGAACCAGATTAAGACCCAAGTCAGGCACTGATGTGGTGAGCAGTTGCAGTGATAGGAAATTATTTACAGTCAGTGCCTAGCTTCTCCAGCAAGGCCACGGGTAATTCCTTGTCCTCCTTCCCTCTGAGAATCCTATTAACTTAGGAGCCTGGGAAGAGTCCCTCAGGCCAGGAGTTAGCTGCTTTTCTTCACTATGGGAGTGAACAGAAGCCTCAGGCCTCCAAATGATGAATGAGGAAGTGTGTATGAAGTTCCAGGAGACCCGGGCAAAAGGCATGTGATGTGGGAAAGTGTTCACGATCGCATGTTTATTATTAGCAAAAGTGTCACTTTCTGCAGCCAACCACTGTGATTAAAAGTCTGGTTTCTCTTTTTCATTACGTGTAGGAATGAGAGCAAAGGTCTGAAATTCAGAAGGGATCATGAAATTGGAGTCCGTCCTGACTGGTTACCAAAGTTGTCCTATCCTCTCAATTAGCGGCTCAGCAGTTTGTCTTCTGTAGTGACCAGTGGCCCTGAGCAGAGCACTGGCTTGGCACCGTGAGCACACTCGTGCTCGTGGCCTGTCTCCTTGGCTCCTGTGCCATTCAGCCATGGCTGTGTCAGGAAGCACCCCAGAACTCAGGGACTTCAGCAGTGTGTTACCCCCCTTCGCCGGCCAAATTGAGTTACAGAGCCAACCCAAAGTTGAGGGGCAGAGAAGCACGCCCCCTTACCCCCTTCCCCTCCTCTCCCCTCTCCTTCCCTGCCCTCCCCTCCTCCTCCCTCTTTAGTGGGAGGAATTGCAAATCCATGTGGCAAACGAAGGGGAAGGAAGGTCAGAATCTGGGCCAGGAGTGCCTCCACCACAGCCCCACATTCCCTGGAGGCTCATTTAGTGGAACCTTCCTTCTTTTGCTCCCTTCCTTACAGGTAGTAGGAAAGCCTCGATTCTGATCCCTCAAATATGCCATCCTCATACCCATGCTCTCACACAGCACAAAAGCCACCCAGCTGGCCACTCACATTTTCAGAGGATAACTGTCCCCCGTCAGATGTTTTTCATTTAATTCTTAAAAGCCCTTCAAAAGGATGTTTCTTCTAGAAATGCCTCCCTCCAGGCTGAGATCACAGACCAGTTTTGCTTACTTTCTCTCTGATAGATTCTGAGACATCCAGATCTCCCTCCTCACCATGATGGGAGCTCATCCGTGGCCCTTCCTCATCTTCAGTGCCTTTGGTTCTCTTCAAAGACAGATGGAGGGTGGGGTCCCTGGCCACTCTTGCAACCCCTTTGTGAATTCTGGGAAGTGGCCCCGATTTCATCTGCCTGCAGTGCACCCTTGTCCCCCTTTTCTCCAGGCGGCACATCAAGCAACCTGGTCTCTGTCTTGTCTGAAGTGGCTGCACCATCCTGATGGCTGAAGTGGCTGCACCAAGGCAGTTGGAGGGACATCTCATCCATTGGTCTCTAAAACTGGCTGAGCATTAGAATCAGCTGAGTGACTGAATCTCCAATTTCCAATTCCTGGCAGGCCTGAATGAGGAAGGGCAGAACTGGTGGGAAAGCTCCTTCAAGAACCACTGACCAGGAAGCACAGACCTAGATTTTAGACTCCTTTCTTGCTCTGACCTTCCTTCCCTGAGTTACTCCCTCACTCTGGGCCTCAGTGTCTTTACCTTAAAATGAGATGGTTGAATTAGGTTATCTGGAATCTTGCCACGCAAAGCATGCTCCGTGGAGACGTGTTATAAACAGAATTTGAGACTCCACCCCAGACCTGCTGAATCAGAATCTGCACGTAATTCATATACATGTTAAATTTTGAGAAGGTACCTTCTAGGGCAGAGCTGAAGCAGGACCTTCACTTACTCCAAAAAGCTGGAGACGCTAGTTGCTCCCTCTGCTCTTCTTTTCCTAGAGAGGACAGTTCTTTCCGGCTTGGAAGTTCCCTCTTGGTGCTAACCAATGCTGGCTGGAGGAATGGGATGATGCAGTCAAAATAAAATTCTTCCCAGGTGCCTGGGTGGCTCAGTGGGTTAAAGCCTCTGTCTTTGGCTCCCGTTGTGATCTCGGGGTCCTGGGGTCGAGCCCCACATCGGGCTCTCTGTTCAGCTGGGAGCCTGCTTCCCCTTCTCTCTCTGCCTGCCTCTCTGCCTACTTGTGATCTCTCTCCCTCTGTCAAATAAATAAATAAAATCTTAAAAAAAAAAAAGAAAGAAACTCTTCCTTCTCTTCTTGTGCAGGTTTTCTCAGGTTTTTTTCCACTGTGTTGCTAGAATTTCTTAAGTGGGCTCTAGCTCTCCCAGAGCTGTCTTGTTCGTGGATAGCAGTCTAACTGGTTTTTTGTGGGACAGAGAGGCTGGTGTCTCTCATCGCCATTTTTTGTAGATTTTATTAAAGTAGCTTCTGGAAGCCTTGAATTCAGTCCCTTTGAAACCATTCTCATTCCACTGTACCTTCCCTGTTATTCTCTCCCCCACACACTAGTTCCTTTTGTGAAAGCCTGTCTCAAAGATGGTTCTGGTCCCTGGTCCTGCCATAGTCAATGTGGCAGCTCACTAGTAGTGCCACGTCCTAGGTTCTCTCTTGCCAAGGACCAAGGGCCAGGAAAACTGAAGAAACCGAAGAGCCATCAGGAGTCAAGAAGAGAACTTTAGTTAAAATTCTAAGCAAGCTTCATATAAATCTGGGTCACTAGACTTGTCAGGATCGCAAAATAAATTTCATGTTACCAGAACAGAGAGGAGCAGAAAGCAAGTTAGAGAATCAACGGCAAAGAGAGCAGAAGCATGCAGGAAACCTGCTTTCTGTCACTGCTTGTCAAAAACATAGGCTGGTATATGCCCAGGACAAGAGATTATAAATTGCCCTTGCTCCTTTCCTTTGCTGTTTTGAAGGGGAATTTGCAGTGGACTTGAGCTGTGGTGATTGGCAATTTATTTGTGGATTGTTTTCTGAAACGGGGGCTTCTCTTCTTGGTTCTGTGCAGTTCACTACAACTAACTGTCAGTTTGGAGGGAAATTCTCTTTTCTCAAGCCAAACTCCCACACCCCATTCCACCCCACTGTAGCTCCTACAAAGGATATGACCATTTAAATAACAGGCCCTAAAGGTAACTAACAGAATATACTTTCCTATGCCCTCCGGGAGCCTGCTGAATTTCCCCTGCCTCTTTGGGGGTAGCATATTGGCTATTATATATTCTCCTACATGATTCTGCGAGGAAGCATGGGCAGTTTGTGCATGAAAACTGAAGGATCATCTTTTATTCATGCTTTAAGGCGTAATCCGGGAGCCAAGGACCCTGCAAAGCTCTGAGACATTGGATTGGGGGCACTTCCCAATCTTCTTGAGACCAAAGGGACATAGTCATGGTAGAAAACAAGCCAAGAGTCGACTCTGTCTGTGAACCATTTTAATAGGCTGTTGTTTGAACAGGTGCTGAGTGGGCTAAGTTCTCAGTAGTGAGGATCACATGAGATAGTGTGTGCAGTCCCCGTTGGACAGTTAAGGAGACTTATAAAGTAGTGAACAGCTCAAGGTCCCAGGCCCAGCAAGAAGGGGGAAGGGTCCAAATCTAGGCTTCCCGGCTCTACAGCTCGCACCCCCGAGCCCATCTCCACATTTCTGACCAGGAAATACCTCTTCCTCACACCATTGCCTTGCTCACTTTTTTCAGAACTATATAGGATTCTTACTTGGTGCTCAAGACTCAACTCTCAGTCTCCTCTTCTGGGAAGCCTTCCCTGACTCCCTGTCACCCCGCACACACACTCCTGGCAGGGTCTATGTAACCAGTGCTGTTGTCATAATGTCTTAAAGCAAACTCTTCATGGTCTGTCTTTCTCATTAGACTGTGAGAGCCTTGAGTTGAAGCCCATTGCATCCTTCCAAGTTCCAAGCACAGGGCCAGGCACGAGCATCCCAGTCATTACCACCATAAGGGATGTGTGGACTCTGTGTGTTAAAACAATCCAGATGAAAAGCGTGTGTGTCTGCGTGCCCGCACGCATGGGCGTTTCTCTACGCTTGTGCTGTATTCTGTTGCCATCGTCGCACCTTGGAGCATCTGTAAGGCGGCAGAGCAGACAGGCTGGGGCAGTTTCGGTGACTCATGAAAGCAGGATGGCAAGGCCTCATCAGGGGCTGCCCTCGGCAGCAGGGGAAACCTCTGTCACAACTCAGAACCCTCGCCACCCACCCTGATTAACATTTCATAAGATGTTGTGGTTTGTTTCTCTCCATCAAAACCCTGACTTTAGCTATTATTCATGCAAAACTGCTCTGCACAAGGGTCAGCAGAGCTTAGCGTGTTCAGAAAGGTGAGTAGACATTCATTCTTCCTTGTGGATTCCCTGTCAGTGAGCCAACCCTGCTCTGAGACTTAGAAAGGGAGACAGCTGACCTAGTGACTATGGGAAATGCGAAGATCACTCTCATTTGGGCTTCTGGTGCATTTGTGTGGCACAGTGGTTAAGAGCGTGGGTGCTGGGGCACCTGGGTGGCTCAGTCATTAAGTGTCTGCCTTCGGCTCACATCGTGATCCTGGGGGGTCCTGGGATCGAGCCCCACGTGGGGTTCCCTACTCAGCAGGGAGCCTGCTTCTCCCTCTCCCACTCCTCCTATTCATGTGCATGCACTCTCTCTCTCTCTCAAACAAATAAAATCTTAAAAAAAAAAAAGAGCGTGGGTGCTGGGGCCTGCTATCTGGGTGGGATCTTGGCTTGCTGCTTGGTAGCCAGGTAACTTTGGGCAAATTGAGGCGGTGGAGTTCTGTTATTTCCTCACTCTGTGACGTGCAGGTGGTAATAATACCTTCCTCAAAGGGCTGCTGAAAGATCAAAAAGTTAATGGCCAAGAGGCCCTTGGAACAGCTGCAGACAGTGCTCATTGCTGGGGTGTGGCTAGTCCCCGCACCCACAGACTGGAGACTCCCAGAGGGCAGGCAGGCCCCTCCCTGTGGTCAAAGACCCCAGCTCAGCAGGTCAGAGAGAGGGAAGCAGTCAGACAATATTTTGAATAAGCAGATATTACTCCTGACCTTGGCGGGGAGGTCAGAATACATTATGAGCAGAGGAATAAGTAGAAGCTGGCCTTGTGGAATTTAGTGAGCTCCCTTTTATAATCAATGGCTCTTTAAGATTTTATTATTTGAGAGAGAGGAGAGAGGGCAAGAGAGCACAAGTGGAGGAGGGGAAGAGAGAGAGGGAGAAGCAGACTCCCCACTGAGCAAGGAACCCAATTTGAGTCTTGATCCTAGGATCCTGAGATCATAGCCTGAGCCACAGGCCAAAACTGAGCCCACTGAGCCTCCCAGGCGCCCCTCAGTGGCTCGCTCTTAAACAACAGTTCAGAACCCTGCAACCACAGCAGGTCAGATGCAGCTGAAAAGCAGTCATCCTCTGGTCACCAGGCTCTGAATCCAGGTGGAGGGTAACACGGCCTACGACCTCATTAACAACATGAAGTCCGCTTAGATGACACAGTGACAGCAGATGGTGTGGAGGACGTCTGCTCCTGTAAACGTCCCACACTCTGGCTCTCGCCTCACTGATGTTACCAGAGCCGTGTGGCTAAGTCGTGGAATTTTGTGCAATTTGCAGGAAAGGGTCAGCTTGGCAGAACAAGCCTTGAGACAGAAAAGAGATGGGATGGCAGGCAGGAGGCTTCGGTGACTCCAAGAGACACTTGGTCCTCTGCTCCCATGGTGGGGGAGGCAGGAGCCCATGTGGCCTGGCCGACTGGGTGTTTGGTCCGGACACCCACCTCCTCTAGGTTTGCCTCTACCCTGGCTGTCTAAACATCATGAGAGATGATGTACCCTTGCATTTGCACTGAGGGGCTGACAGAGCCCCGCAAAGCAGGTGAGCACGTGTCTGCAGGAGTGAGATTTGCACAGGACCTAACTGTGCCTGAGGTCTCTGGCTGAGGCCCTGAGGTAGTTGGAGTAGTTACGGCATCACCATGTATGGGGAGATACTGCTTGGTACAATGGGTGGGGGAGGCCAGCTTCGATCCAGAAGGGTGTCTTGGCCTGTCTTAGCAGGAGCCTACAGCTGCCATTGCAAGCCTGGAGTAGTCAGAAAAGATCCTCCTCGTTCATTTTCCAAGAGTCTTTTGAGGCCAATATAGGGCAGGATACCCCTACTGGGGTAGCTGCCCCACATCCCACTGAACTGCAAGGTGGGGATCACTGCCATCGTGAGTGAATAACGGGATTCTCAGTCAGCAAAGTACTCGTTATGTGTCTGTCTCCCCCTCCATCATTGCATCTGTGCATGAATCGGCTTGGTGCAGACCTTAGTTTGCATTCCCCTGGAAGCCCACACCGAGAGAGGATTCAGGTGCAAAGAGTGTATCTGGTTGGTGAGTGCAGGCAGCAGTAGTTAGGGGAGAGGGAAAGGGAGCCCAGAGAGCAGGCAGTCATTTGAGAGTTGGTGACTATAGCCACCGAGGGGTGGCATGAGACATTCAGCCACCAGCTCTTCTGGTCGTTGGTTGAGGACTGCTCCTGGGGCTGTTGATGTTCCAGCCTGCCCTCTGCAGCTTCAGACAGAGAATCCAAGCTTGGGGCAAGAAACCGTGGGTGGCCCCCGCAGGTACCCAGAGAACGTGGGTGGGGCATCAGCAGCACCTACATATGCTACAGTTGTCTGGGGAAGGGTTGTTCGGTTTTGCTTTTCAGACAGACAAAAACTTACTGTACTTTTCCAAGAAGGAACACCAAAAGGTAGAAGCAACCCAGGTGTCCATGGGCAGATAAGCAAAATGTGGTCCATCGGTACAATGGAGTATTAGTCAGTCTTAAAAAGGGAAGGACATTCTGACATATGCTCTAATATGAATGAGCTTTGAGGATACAATGCTAAGTGAAATAAGCCAGTCGCACAAAGACAAACACTGTATGATTCCTCTTCTGTTAAATTCCTAGAGTAGCCAAAATCATAGAAACCATTTGGTGGTTGCCAGGGGTCCTAGAAGGGGGAGTTAAGGGTTTAATGGGTATAGAGTTTTATACTTTGGGAAGATGGGAATGTTCTGGGGGTGGATGGTGGTGCTGGTCACACAACAGTGTGAATGTACTTAATGCCACAGAACTGTGCACTTAAAAATGGTCAGTAAATGTTATGTATATTTTACTACAAATAAAAATAAAGGAGGAAAACCAAGGGCCAAGATCTGAGTAACTTCTTCAAGACTGCTCAGTGGTTAGCTGTCTCTGATGAGGCCAGTGGAGAGCCTGAGATGCTTCTGCTGCCACCACAGGCACAGGGGACCCTCACTCAGCCTGTCACCTCCTCACCAACCAAGGATTCTATAGCAGGGACAGAGCACATTGCTCTGGGTATTATAGCCCAGACTAATTTGAGACGTGAATGACACTTTTGGGGGTGTCAGGGAGTAACTCCTTGGGATGACTGGCATCTCGGAATCCCACGCTCTTACAGTTTCACTTGCAGAAAGTGAAACTGACATTTTGAGGACCTACTATGTGCAGGATCTACCAGACACAGAGGGCATTACCCAACTTGCTGCCTCTTAATTTATGTCTTATGGGCAAGAGGGAGAGTGAACAGGTATTAAGTGACATTTAGGCACAAAGCCAAAGGATGGGTTAATGAGGCTGCCAGGTGGCGGAGGACTGAGCAGGAGTTGGGGGAGGGGGTAAGCCATCCCGCTGGGCAGCAGGGACAGCAGTCAGGGGTGGCCTTGGGGAACTGGAAGGTCAGGGTGGTAGAGAATGACATGATCAGCTTTGCTAGTTTTTTCATTCTCTTGCTGCTGCAGGGAGAGTGGATTAGACAGGACGAAGGTGAGGAGCCGGTGCTTATACCTGGGCAGGGGTGGGTGGTAAGGAGCAGTGTCTTGTACCTGAGCAGGGGTGGGGTTAGCAGGGGCGAGGGTCTCACATGAAGGTCAGAATGTAGAAACATTTCAGCATCTTTGGAGAAAAACATCTATAAATTGTAACATATTAAAATATATTCAGTTGTAATGAGACCAGACCTACATAGAAGCTGGAAATCAGAAATTGGAAATCTCATTTTAGGCAGCTTGGAGCACACCAGTGATTGGAGTGACCGTCGCTGCACCTTCTCTGGTTCACAGGGCACTCGGAGAACCCCAAACAGCCTCTACCATCTTTTATTCATACATCCCTTGTCATAAAAGGCATGGGTTATACTCTGTCTTTACAGCACCTTCTGTTGGCATTGCACTTTGCTAGGTGCTAAGAAAGATGTCGAGATGTGCAGAGTAAATAGTCCCATCTGTGTAGTGCTTCAGGTCTGGTCAGGGCAGTTAGGCAGGTGCAGCTGAAGAGTTAAATGTGTCTTTTGTAGCAGATCAAGGCAGCCAGAAGTAGGACGTGATTAATTGTTTAATGATAAATGGGACAGAAAATAAGGGACTGAAGGAAATGAGAGAAAAGGAGAGAGCCCCTTAGGGTTTCCTGAGCCAGATCTGAACTCTAGAAGGATGCCTGGGATTGGGACAGGTCCTCAACATGAGAACAGCATGAACAAGAGCAAGCGGTAGAAAGGGTGTGCTGACTGGGAGGCTGTGTGCATTGCACCAGAGCCAAGGTGGAGGACGGATTTCCGCAGGTGAGAGAAGCTGCAGGCTGTCCTCTGGGTGGAAAGGTGGTGAGTCACCTGATTGTATGCTGGGGGAGGGAGGTGCCAGCAGGGTGGAAGCCTGAGGGGCGGGGGAGGGAGTGGTGATGCCCCTGGAAGAGGGTGGGCGGCGTGCAAATTTGGAGAGTGAAAGGAGTTATTTCAGACATTCTGAATGGGATGTGTTTGGGGAACTGTCTATCAGATGCAGTGGAAAGAGGCTGAAGGTGAAAGGAACCGCCCCTGGGTTTATCTTTCACAAGGCTGTGGGGATGTTCCGGAATGCGAGGTGAGTGGCGGAGCGGAGCTGTGCGTCGGTGGTCAGGGGCCAGGAGGAGACAGATGGCACACTTGGGCTGGGTCATTTGAGGAGAGTTTAACTAAGGGGCCATGTGCAGAAAGGTGGGTAGGGGGTGGGGGAGCCAGGGACTGGTAGCAGTGGCAGCCAGCATGCAGGGGACTAGAGGCAGGGCTGTAACCTGAGATAGAGGCCCTGTGGAGAGGGAGCCGGCAGAAGGTGAGCCCAGGACAGCAGTATCCCAACCTCACTTGTCTCCCCGCACCCCCAGGAGAGATGGGCACCATTGATGAAGTCCCTACTGTGTGTCTTCCCCCCACACACACCATTGCAGAGCTGGGCAACAAAGGAGAGGGGATCTGGAGGGGCAAGAAAAAAACACAGTATATCCACATCTAAATGCAGGGTGCGGGAGACAAGAAATAATGCAGACACAGTGGCGGGTTGATGGAGCTGGTGGGCACTGGGCAGCTTGAGCAGGTGATGGGTGCCTGGGAGCCCAGCTGGGCATGCCCACATCAGAGAAGGACATGGAAGGTTACCAGGGGGAACCAAGGTGGGAAGGGGTGGGTTTGAATCCAATAACCAGGCACAGGTGTACATTTTTGGTCAGTCCTCCCTCCAGAAAAAGTGTAATAATAAAAAAGAAGAAATGTCTTAGTAACACATGAAAACTGAGTAAGGATGATGATGGATACGGAGTGAAGTCCTAGCAATTGATGAGCCTTTTTAGCTTATAATTTGCTTCTCCAAAATTAGGAGAAACCAGAATTTCCAAACTCCACATCCCCTTAATTTTTGTCCCTGGAAAATCTGACCTAACTGGTGGTTGAGAATAATATTCTTGAGCAGGCAGCCTGGTAGGAGTCAGTCCTTTTCAATTCACCAGAATATGCATGTTCGCAAAGTTTGCCTGAGAGCAGGGCCCCTTCATATTGTTCGGTAAGGGATTCCATCCAGCAGGTTCAGGGTGGGCCTGAGGGTCTGCATATCTGCCCGCTCCCCAGCCAGGTGCTGGTGGTCTCTGGAGCCACTGTGGACAGCGAGGCCCTGGGAGACTCTTTCTAATGATTGGGGAAGGGGGGAGAAGCAGCAGCTTGAAGATCACAGGTATAAGAACTGGGTGATAAACATTTATATAAACAAAACAAACAAAAAAGAAAGAACAGAAAATGTAGCTCAAAGCACTGAGCTCACTTTTACCTCTGTACATCGCCCTCCCCTAGGCTTCTGAATACGTTCTCTGCTGGTACACACCTTGTGCTGCTTAAAAACAGCTTCTGCACACAAAACCTCTCATGCACATTGTAAATTAACTGTTAATATCAACGCACCATAAATAGATTAGCCCGGGGGCTTGCTGATCTTCTTCCTGAAATGGTTCTCTAGTTCCTATGCTAGATGTTTCCCTTCCACTCACCTCTCCCTGCACCCCTGCACCCCTGCACCCCTGCACACACTAAAAGTGGTTTCCTTCAACTTCTTTGGGGTGATTTGAGTCATGGCTGGAAGCAGATGGTTCATGAACCCTTTTATTTTTATTTTTTTAAGATTTTATTTATTTATTTGAGATAGAGACAGTGAGAGAGAGCATGAGAGGGGAGGAGGTCAGAGGGAAAAGCAGACTCCCTGTGGAGCTGGGAGCCCAATGTGGGACTCGATCCCAGGACTCTGGGATCATGACCTGAGCCAAAGGCAGTTGCTTAACCAACTGAGCCACCCAGGTGCCCCATGAACCCTTTTAAATGCCCCCTTAATCCCGCTGCCTGGAAGGCTGGTTTCCCTGCCCCTCTGACTATACCAGTACATTTCAGGTCCCCAGTGTCCCTTTCATTCATTACCTCAAGAGGGCTGTTAGAGTTCTTCTGGATTTGAAAAGCACAGGGTATTTGAAGATGGTGATCTCTTGGACCCCCGCTTAAGGCCCTTTTTGGCTAAGAGTAAGCCGAGACAAGGACAAGCAGTGTCCTGGCTTCTCCACTCCCAAGCGTTCTCAGCTGCGACTGGTCTTTCCCTTGTTACCTGTTATCATGTAGTTCTAATTTCTGGGTGGCGGGCTGAGAGCTAGGGATGTAGTTATTGTCGTTAGACAGCTTATTTTGGAAATTAAGGTTGATGAGGTGGAAAAACCCATTCAGCTTTCTCCAGCCCCACCTACAACCCATTCCACTGCCTCTTCTTGAACTTGTTTTTTAAGAAGTAGAGTGTAGCACTTGCCAGCATATGTGGTCTAGATATCACCGAGCAATACAGTTTCTCCCATGATCCCTGGCTCACTGTGGGTATTTGATTTACTCCATGTGGAATCACAGCCTGGCCTCAGACAGGTCTCAGTGTATCTGCAGCAGCATTCCAGTGATAGCATTGTTGAGCGCTTACTGTATGTATGCCAAGACCTGCCATGCAATAGCTCATTGCCATGCCGGTGCCCCTGAGGTGGGGGTACAGTCATGTTCCCACTCCAGAGAGGAGACTGGGACTTACACGGATCAATTACTTTTGATGAGGGGTCTCCGGTGGGAATGGTGAGTCGGGCCTGTCCAGCTGCAACACCCAATTCCTAACTGGGCCATCTAGGGTGAGAGCCAGCTTGAGCTGTTTCTGCCCTAACCCGGTGAGCTCAGGTCTCTAAATTAGAACACTGCAGACTGACTACGTCAACGTGACAGTGTAGGACTAGGTATTGTGCATCCTCCCCTGTGTGCTTCACAACATCTAGATCAGGGCAGTGGGGGGGTTGTCGAGACACATTCCTTCAATAACAAGTGCCACCATGGGCTTTTTCAGGCCCGCTGAGGGTGCCTGGGTTAGGTTCTTCCCCAGTGTTCTCAGCAGCGGGGCTGTCTCAGATTCCGGGATTACCTGCATCTGGTACCCTCATTTATGTCTCATTGAGTTGGGAACCTAATACATAAGATTTCGTTTATTTATTTGTCAGACAGTGCACAAGCAGAGGGAGCAGCAGGCAGAGGGAGAAGCAGGCTCCCCACAGAGCAGAGAGCCCGATGCAGGACTCAATTCCAGGACCTTGGGATCATGACCTGAGCCAAAGGCAGACAATGGAATGAGCCACCCAGGCGCTCCAGGAACCTAATACACAAAACTGCCGGATCCTGACTCGCTGAAAGCTGGGTCATTTAATTCAGTTCAGCCAAAGCATGTTGTGTACCTACTAAGTGCCAGCCATGGACAGGGTGGAGAAGCCAGGGAGAGATAAGCAAGCCACAGCCACTGGGTCTAGGGCCTGACACAGGCAGTGTCGGGCAGTGGCACATGTGGCTTTATCATGTGCCATGGAAGGCCCAGGAAGTGGGAGAGAGCTGGCCAGCAGAGAGTTGCAGAGGCCTTATGGAAGGGGAGGCCTTGAGACAAGATGGAATGAGGTAGTAGGACTTAGAGCAAAGGCTTCAGGAGAGGGCGTTGTAGGGGAGAAGCACAGAGACCCCGTAGGACTTTGAAGAGGATCAGTCAGGCTGGGGTAGCTTTTGGGGGCCTAGAGCCAAACCATGTGAGCTTGCCAGACCCTTACTGCTCTAATAACAGAACCAACATTTCCTAAACCACCTGGTGCTTTATTCATCTGATTTAATCCTGCCTCTCAACTGTGGAAGTAGGTTTTAGCATCTCTATTTTGCAGATGGAGAAACTGAGGCCCAGAGAGGCTAGGGGACTTGCTCAGGCAAAGTGAGGCACGAAACCACAGTTAAGTCCTCGTGGTAGTTGACCCCCATCACGGGGAATCAAAACTGGCCTCAAAACTGGAGGTTGGAAGCCCCAGGAGCTGCCCCCAGCATGTGTGACTGAGGTGTCTTCAGGCCAGATCAGGCTCCGAGCCGGCACCCTGCACGGCACTGGGGATGGAGGTGCCTCTGGGCTGGGTGGCACAAACCTCCAAGGTAGAGGAGCCCCTTCTCTCCCTGCTGACCGCCTCTGTGAATGTGCAGAGCCCCCTGAGGCAGAAGGAGACAAGGCACAGCAAATTAAAACAATTGAAGTCACATCACTTGTGCCTCTTTGAGGCAAGCCATAAATACATAAATACTTGAACCTGCTATTCTGACTCTAGCTAATATGTTTTAACCGCAGTCTGTGGGCTCTGGAAAGCAACTGCAAGGAGCAGGGCAATAAATTGGATTGTAAAAGCACGGGATAGAAAAATGATTGCAGCATTTTTACAATTACCTGGTTTGCCTCGGCCTACAGAGGAAAGAGTGCTTTCTCTTTGTGCTGCTGTGGTAAAAATGTATCTAGCCCAAGTCCGTTTCATTATTGTATCATCATAATCCAGTGTGTACTGATTGCTCGCCACTCACCAGGACTCACACCTGCACTGCCCACACATTCTCTCGGCACTTGTGCTTTGCAGAGGAGTCGCCTGGGGCACTGAGGCCAGGCGATGCTGCAAGCCGAGAGGCGAGGACCACCACCCAAGGTGTCCAACTCCAGAGCCTGCTCCTCTCAAACTTGCAAGTTTTACTTAGTCGCTACCTTACAGCAAGGGCCAAGGAAATAGGTTGGTTTTCTCTTTTCGGACTGCATGTTCTTTTCACTCCTAAGGCATTAGAACAGTCTCTGGGCCTCCAAAAGTGTGACCCGAGTGGCCAGGTCCCCTCAGTGTCCAAGCATTTTGCTGTTTTTCTGTCTCCCCGCACATTCTCAAGAATCTCACAAAAGTGAACTTAGATCCATTGTACCAAGTACAAGCTGCTTTCTATTTTTTGCTCTCCTACTTAAATTTTCAAAGAATCTAAAATAGCAGTTGCCATTTTTTACCATGTTCTCTTCTGAAATATTTAATTCTTCCTCAGGCGGTTTAACATTGCGTTGCCCAAGGATTAACTTCCATTTTTGAAGAGAGTCTATTAGCCGAGAGAGAGGCAGAAAATGCATTTCAGTGAGTGGCAGGGTTGGGGGCTGGGAGGGCACACAAAGAGGAGCAGGGAGGCCCTCGGCTTTGCCTTCATGAAGCTGCTTGCTCATCACCAAAGCCCAGACCAACTCCCTTTGTTAAACACATTCTGATTTTTAAAAAGCAAGGTTTCCTGCAAAGACCAATTTTAAGGGGATTAATGAACAATGAATAATGTATCACGGAAAGAACTACAACAGAAATACTTAACTGAAAGAGGTAAAACCAACAGAGGTGGACAGCAACAGGTCACCTTCTTGATGCAAAGAAAGTTCAGGAGGGCTCTGTGCATCCCAGCCTGATCCAGCGTGAGGGCTGCTATCACATCACCAGCCAGGGCAGGGATGGCCAGGACCTCTGCCTGCCACGGTTTCTCTCATTCTGTTTTTTTGTAACTACTGCCAGAGAAGACAGGAGGGAGAGAGACAGGAGAGAGGTTTCTGCCTTTGGATCCAAGGTCCTCATCAACAGCTTCCTGTCTCCTTCTTAGATAACGAAGCCGGGTGGAGCAGATCTCGGGTGACTCCCGGGCTTGTGCCTGCATCACTCCCTGACTTTCACCGGCTCCCCTTGGACCAGGCCTAAAAAGTTTGAAGGTGATCCACCCCAGAAGCCGCCTTTTCCAGCAGCCACAGAGGATAGCTGTGATGGTTTTACCACTGTCCTCCACGTGTCTTCCTTTGCTTTCTGCGCTCTTCAGCAAACTGTACCTCATTTAGTTTTCGGGGTGTGTAGTTTTTTTGCATCTTTGACTAAAAGTGTCTGCATTCACTCACCCTGTGGTAACAGCAGAAAGGGATGGTTTCCTCCCTTAATCCAAATTCACGTGGTTTTTTAAAAAAGGTATCTAAGACCTGATATTGGAGATGCTCTTTCCAGGTCAACATGGGAAAATGTAACTCTTTGCCAATTAATGTAAGGCTGATTTCCCCAAATCCAGATTGGGTATTGATAAGTTGCTAACACTCGTCACCTATCATTTTCTTGCTTTTTTTTTTCTTGATAAAGAAAATGAAAGGGGCCATCAAGAAATTAAAAAGAGACCATAAGGATCCCATTATTAGCACAGTTGATCCCCTGGTGACATAGAGGATGCCTCCTGTTTCCCCCTTTGCCTCAGGCCTGCTGAGTTAGAACCCAAAGGCACAAGAGGTACACGGAACCCCTGGGGCATGGCAGATGTGCAGGGCACCCCACAATGCTGCATGCCTCATCTCCCTAGGCCTGGGAAGGCTGGCCCACTGGCTCCCATGGCCTCCCCTCTCCACAGTCACCCAGGCCAGGATAGAAGGGGTGTGAATGACCCCTGATCCATAGGCTCTCAAGCTTAGGGAGAGCTCAGACTTCACGGTCAGTTGGAATGATCTGGGTGGGAGAGCTTTTAGAGACCCTCTTCTCAGATGAGCCCCATGTCAATGACACTGAGTCTCTGGGGAAGAGACCCTGACATTGGTGCTTTTCTCTAAACAGTGCACAGGAATCTGTGGTGCCATCAAGCTTGAGAACTACAGATCCCAGAGCACTTCCCAAGACAGCTTTGGGGAAGGTTTAATTCAGAATAATACCTGCCCGCATCCTTGTCCCCGCTTACTTAGTAGATGTGTCAGGTTTTCCATACTTTTCCCATTGATTTTTTTTTTCTGACACATTTCATTTCGCAGCTCCATTTCCCCTCCACAGCTGACACAACTTTTGATCATCTTGTTTCTCACCAAGAAAACGGCTTAAAGCTTTAAGCAGTATGTGACCTTACACCCTTCCGACTTGGTAAATCTGCTGGCTTTTAACAGTAACAAAGACCTCACAATGCCATTGTAGTTATTTTGTCGTACTTCAGATTTTTTTTTTTTATGAAAGCAAGGATGTGTTTTGGCTTTGTTTTGTAAAAGATTATAATTATTGTTCTTTTAATTAAAGATGTCTTTGGGACCAGAAGATTCCTTTATTCTAGAATTTTCCCAGCAGAATTTCTTTTCTTTAGAAAGTTAGTTCAGCTCTTCCACAACCAGAATGTTGGGTCTCTAACATTATAGTGGGTCTTAATAAATATCTGCCAATGTTTCAAATTTACGTTTAAGGAAAACGTATAGAGTCGAGGTATCATGTGAAACAGGAAGAACAAAGTGAAACAGCCATCACTGCAAGTAGGCATTCTTTTTATAAGCGTGTAACAAATAATGTGTTTATTTCCCCACCAGTTTGCCTTCCAGAACACATAAAAGCATGGTGTAATAGGAGGCAGAAATCTCTGGTCCAATATGTGACTCATCTACTGTCTAAACATGAAAGGTGAGATATAATAGTTCATTTCTTGAGATTGTTTTTATACTGCTACCTCACAGGGCTATGATGTGCTATTAAGGAGGTTAGGTGCAGACGTCCTGAAGAGCCTAAAGCAGTGTCTGATATAATGTAAAACTAAAATGTTATTAAATAAGGTGTCACAGTACACTTTTTGTACGTGGGTATGATGAGGGCACTGAACTAGGCACATTTGAGCCGTGATCTAGCAGAAGATCAGGACTTAGAAGAGAAATTCATAATAAGAAGGATAACTTGGCAGTGCTTCTTCCCTGTGATGGCAAGGGGAATTCACATCACCACCTGCAGAGGCCAGTTAGTTGATTGAAACACTGTTGTTCAAGACAATGTGGTTTTGTTGTTGTTTTTGTTTTTGCTTTTTTATCTTGGATGAAATCCAATTTATCAGGTTTTGGGGGGGTTGTTTGTTTTATTTAAATTCAATTAGCCAACCTATAGTACATCATTAGTCTCTTATATAATGTTTAATGATTCATTAGTTGCATATAACACCCAGTGCTTATCACAACATGCTTTGCACTGTGCTTCGTGACAGAAAGGCAACAGAAGTTAGGAAAAGAAAGATTCTCAAATAGGTAAGTATTGCTTCCATAATATAATTTTTACATTTCTTTTAAGAATTTAAGGATTTTGGAAGCTACCTGGACTTCCTTCATATGTAATGTGCATTTTCCACCCTGCGGCTGATCAGCAGGTCTGTTCAGAGATGCCCACTCTAACTTTCTCACTGCAGTGTGTTTATGCTGCAAGCCTCCTCCTCTTGTTGTCTTCCACTTAAGCAGAATCAAGACACAGAGAAGGAGGCACCTAGGTGGCTCAGTGGGTTAAGCCTCTGCCTTTGGCTGAGGTCATGATCTCAGGGTCCTGGGATCGAGCCCCCACATCGAGCCCCACATCGGGCTCTCTGCTCAGCAGGGAGCCTGCTTCCTCCTCTCCCTCTGCCTGCCTCGCTGCCTACTTGTGATCTCTTTCTCTCTGTCAAATAAATAAATAAAAATCTTAAAAAAAAAAGACATGGAGGGGTTCCCTTATCTATTGTATATTTGCTTTTTTCTTAAGATTAAGCATGTGTTATAGTTTTTAAAAATCATTAAGTTGAAGAGGATCCTCTTTTGGAACAATGGAGGAGGAAATGAACAAAAAACTTAGCCCTTTATTCTGTGCATTTCTGCATTGTTCATAAGATCTCCTTTTTCTCACCTCCT
This sequence comes from Nasua narica, assembly GCA_028533885.1. Taxonomy (NCBI): domain Eukaryota; kingdom Metazoa; phylum Chordata; class Mammalia; order Carnivora; family Procyonidae; genus Nasua; species Nasua narica. The sequence goes on along the minus strand of CM052799.1, from coordinate 53,270,182 downwards.
CCCAACTTTATGTCTTCCCATCTCTGTCCCATCTCTGGAAATAACCACTTGTGGCTCACCATGTGGTGTTTGTTTCCAGACGTCCACCAGTTATAATCACGGTCCTTGGAGAACAGAAACAGGACTCTATTACAGAAGTATTCATCCCATTCCCAAATGGTAATTGAGTACCTACTAAGGATCAGTCTCTGTTTAGAGGCTAAGGATAAAACAGCCAGCTATCAATAAGGTTCCTGATCTCAGGTAGTTTGTATTCTAACCTTTTGTAACTTAAAAAAAAAACAACACTTTTTATTTAGGAATAATTATAAATTCACTGAAAGTTGTGAATACAGAGAGGTCCTGTGCATCATTTCCTCAGTTTCCCCCCATGGTTGCATCTTATATACCCATAATACATTTTCAAGACCAGCCATAAAAAATCACATATGTAGATTTGCGTAACTATCACCACAGTCAAGATCAAGAGTTGTGTGGCACCCCAAGGATCTCCTTCGTACTACCCTTTTTAGTCACATATATCCCAAGCCCCCTTAACCGTCTTTAATCTCTGGCAACCACTAACCTGTTCTCCACCTCTGTATTTTGTCCCTCTGAGAATGTTATATAAATGGTATCATTCATTATGTGAACTTTCTAATTGCTTTTTTACTCAGTATAATGCCCTTGAGGTCCATCTAAATTGTTGTATCGATAGCTTGTTCCTTTTCATTGTTGATAGTATTCCATGGTACAGATGTGCCACAGTTTGTTTCACCATTTTGGAGGGACAACTTGGTTGTTTCCAGTTGAGGCTATCACAAGGAAGACTGCTAAAACAATTATGGACAGGTTTTTGGAACATAAATCTTAATTTTTCTGGGACAAATGCCCAGGCGTACAACTGCTGGGTCATATAGCAAATATGTGGGGTTTTTTTTTTAAGAAACTACTAGACTGTTTTCCAGAGTGGCCATACCATTGGTGTGTTCTCATAGGCAATGCATGAAAGATTTCTCTACATCCTCTCCAGCATTTTGTGCTGTCACTATTCCTATTTTATCTTCACTAAGAGGTGTATGGTGATATCTCATCATGGTCTCGATCTAAATTTCCCTAATGAATAATTGTATTGAACATTTTTTCATGTGCTTATCTGCTCTCCAGATATCCTCTTCAGTGAAATGTCTGTTCATTCCTTAGCCAATTTTTTACTTGGATTACTTGTCATTTTAATATTGAGCTTAGAGAGTTCCTTGTGTAGTCTAGATAAAAATCCTTTGCAGGATGCATGGCTTCCAAATATTTTCTCCCAGCCTGTATAACAGAAGGATTTTATTTTGTTAAAGTCCAATTATCAGCTTGTTTTCTCTTATGGTGTCATGCCACAACTGAGGATTCCTTGCCTAGCCCCAGATCCCAAAGGTTTTCTCTTAGGTTTTTTTTTCTAAGTTTTATGGTTTTACATTTTATAATTAGGTCCATCCACTTTGAGTTATCTTTTGTATAAGGTATGAGGTTTAAGTTGAGCTTCATTTTGTTTTTGTCTATCAATATCCAGTTACTCCAGCACCACTTGCTGAAAAGGCCATCCTTCCTCCACTGATTTACTGTTGCATCTTTAAAGATCAAAAATCAGCCAGGCAATAATATGTAGTTAGTTGAGGTCTCTATTCCTTCCCTCCACCAATACCACACAGTGTTGGGTTACTGTGGCTCTTGAAACCTGCAGATTTCAAGAGGCTCTTGAAACCAAGTCTTGAAACAGGCAGATTGATTTTTCTCATTTGATTCTTTTTAAGAACTGTTTTAGCCACTTTAAAACCTTTGCCTTTACAGAAGAATTTTAGAATAACTTTGTCTATATCTGCAAAATTCAGGGATTTTTTTTTTTTTTTTTTAGGAACTGCATTAAACTTGTAGCTTGGGCAGAATTGACATCTTCACTCTGTTGAGTTTTCAAATCCATGAGCATAGTATATCTCTTATTTATTTAGATCTTTGATTTCTTTTATTAGAATTTTAAAGTTTTTGGCATCTAAGTTCTATACAAGCTTTATTAGATTTACATGTAAAACTCTTTTTTTAGTAATATTAAATGGTATTGTATTTTAAATTTAGCACTCACTATGCTTCATTGGTAGCATACCAAAAAATACAGTTGATTTTGAATGTTCATTGTATTTATCTAGTATTCAGTGACCTTGCTGGTCTTCCTTCCAAGTTCTAGTTGGAATTTTCATTTTTGAAAATTTTCATTTTTGTTTCTATGCCATCTCATGTTATCTAGAAATACAGTTTTAGTTCTTCCTTTTTGTCCTTTATATATTTCTTTTTTCTTGCCTTATTGCACTGGTGAGAACTTCTAGTACTATCTTGAACAGGAGTGGTGAAAGCAGCCATCCTTGCCTTTTGCCATTTTATGGGGAAAGCATTCAGTCTTTCACCGTGAAGTATAATATTACCTGTACAGTAGTTTGTAGATACTTTTAATCAAGTTAAGGAAGTTCCCCTCAATTCCTATTTTTCTGAGTGTTTATATCATGAATGAGTGTTGAATGTTGTCAGATGCTTTTAACACATTGATATGGTCATGTAATTACTTTAAACAGTTAATATGGTGAACTACATTGACTGGTATTTTAATACTGACCAGCTTTACTCCTAGAATAAACCCCATTTGGTCAGAGTGTATGATTCATTTTATATATATTGCTGAATTTTATTTGCTAATGTTTGTTAAGGAGTTTTACATCTATTTTTGTGAAGGATATTATTTTCTAGTGATCTTCTTTTTACTGTCCCTGTCTGGTTTTATTAGGATAATGTTGGCTTTATAAATTAAGAAGCATTTCCTCCTCTTCTGCTCACTAGAAGAGAAAGTATACAATTGGTGTTAATTCTTCTTTGGTAGATTTCTCCTAAGAAATCATGTAGGCCAGGAAATTCCTTTTTTGGGAGATATAAAATTACAAATTCAATTTCCCTAATATTTATGGGGCTATCCAGGTTGTCTGTTTCATATTAGGTGAGTTTGTGGTAGTAGGTGTTTTTGGAGGAATTGCTCCATTGTGTCTGAGTTGTCAAATTTATGTTTATAAAGTTATTCATCATAATCCTTTATTACCCTTTTGATGTTTTCAGGTTATATAGTAATATCCTTCATTTTAATTCATGATATTGGTAATTTGTGGAGGTTTTTTCTTTTTTGCTTTGTCAGTCTTGCTAAGAGATTTTTCCATTTTCCTGATCTTTTTGAAGAATCAGATTTTTTTGTTTCTTATTTCTTATATTTTATTATTTAAAATTTCACTGGTTTCCGTTCTTTATTATATCCTTTCTTCTACTTGCTTTGGGTTTATTTTGTTCTTCTTTTCTTCAATTCTTGAGGTAGGAGCCTAGATTATTATTATTTAAGACTTTTCCTCTTTTCTAAAACAAGAATTTTAGTGCTATAAATTTCCCTCCTTGTGCTGCATTAGCTGTGATTTTTGATATGTTGTTTTTTCATTTTAATTCAGCTCAGCATATTTTGTTTTATTTCCCTTGAGACTTCCTCTTTCAACCATGTATCATTCGGGAGCCTTTTGTTTAGTTACAAGTGTTTAGAATTATCTTTCTACTATATATTTCTGGTTTCCTGTGTGTGTGTGTGTGTGTGTGTGTGTGAGAGAGAGAGAGAGAGAGAGAGAGAGAGAGAGTTTTGGCTCTAGGTGTCATTTTTCCTTGAATATGTTCTGCAGGCATTTGAAAAGAGTGTGTATTCTTCTATTGTCAGATAGAGTATACTGTAAATGTTGATTCAATCCTGTTGGGGATGATGTTGTTCAGGTCCCTCTCTCCTTGCTGCTTTTCTGCCCATTTTTTATATCAACTTTGGAAACAGGGATGTTTAAGTCTCCAACTATAATTGTGGTTTCTCTGTTTCTCCTTTGGGTTCTGTCAGGTTTTGGTTCTCATATTTGCAGGTCTATTGTTTGGTACATACACATTCAGGATATGCTATATTTGCTTGAAAGATTGACCCTTCTACCATTATGTAATATTCATCTCTTTGCTATGGTATGGTAATTTTGGTATGGTAATATAACATATAATTTTCTTCGCTATGAAGCCTACTTCATCTGATATCAGTATAGCCACTCCTGCTAGCTTTTGATTGATTGTGTGATAGTTCTTTTTTTATGCTTGTACTTTTAATCTATCTTTATTATTCTATTTGAAATGAATTTCCTGTAGATAGTATATAGTTGGTCATGCTTTTTTTTCCAGATATTTATTTATTATTTATTTATTTGACAGAGAGATACAAAGAGAGCACAAGTAGATTGAGCAGTAGGCAGAGGGAAAGGAGAAGCAGGCTCTCTGCTGAGCTGGGAGCCCGATGAGGGGCTCCATCCCAGGACCCTGGGATCATGACCTGAGCCAAAGGCAGCCACCTAACCAACTGAGCCACCCAGATGCCCCTGGGTCATGCTTCTTTATTCACTTCACCAATTTATTTTAATTGGTATATATTTAACTTAAGTATTGATTTGTTAGGTCTTAACTTGGAGGGATTTTATTTTATTTTTCTATTCTGTTTGTATTCTTTTTTTATTTACCTGTTGTTTTTTTTGCCTGTCTTTCACTGGGTTACTTAAATATTTTTTAGAATTTCATTTTGATTTTTGATTTATCTATAGTGTTTTTGAAATGGTTTGTCTAAATATTACATTATAAGTATGTACATATGTGTGCACATATGTATGTGTACATATATGTAATTTATCATGGTCTGTTGGTATCAATATTTCACCAGTTTGAGTGAAGTATAAAAACCTTACTTCTCTTTGCATCCTGTTACCCTCCCCTGTTTATAACTGTCTTAAATATTTCCTCTACCTACACTTAGAACCACATAAGACAATGTTAGAATTTCTTTCAATCATTAAACATAATTTAGAAAATTCAAGAACTCCAGAGGGGTTATATATTGTATTTACTTGGTCATCTTTCTTCTCTCCACTTTGTGTATTTATATCTCCGTGATGTGGAGGTACAGAACAGATAAAAAGATATATCTAGGCACCTTACTGACCAGTTTGGGTAGCATTAGCCATTTTAATGTTGATGGTTTTGGATGACAACAGCCACATACTTTGAACAGAACTGTTTTCTCTTTATTTCCAATGTTTATACCTCACTTTATTTTCCAGTCACTGCCTTGCCCAAGGTGTTATCTGGAATAGCAGTGATGATGATGGGCAAGCATCCCTCTCTTGCTTCTAATCATTCAATGTTGATAGATGGTTTTGTAGGTTTCTGTCTATATCCTTTATCAATATTTTCTCTGAACTTAGCTTATTAAGAATTTTTTTTAAAGATTTTATTTACTTATTTGACAGAGAGAGAGATCACAAGTAGGCAAAGAGGCAGGCAGAGAGAGAGGGGGAAGCAGGCTTCCCGCCGAGCAGAGAGCCTGATGTGGGGCTCGATCCCAGGACCCTGGGATCATGACCTGGGCTGAAGGCAGAGGCTCAACCCACTGAGCCACCCAGGCGCCCCGCTTATTAAGAATTTTTATTAGGAATTGGTGTGCAGGTCTATTAAATGCTTATATTGAGTTTATCAAGACAATGTGTTTTTTCTCCTCTGATATATTAACGAGTTGAATTATAGTAATAAAGATTTCTAGCATTGAGTCTTCCTTGCATTAGTAGGATAAACCTTCCTCTTAGAACATTATGTGTTATTCTTTTAAGAAATTACTAATTTTGGTTTTTTATTATATTTAGAATTTTTGCTTATGTATGGATTAATGAGATTATGCTTCTAATCCCTGCTGTACACCAAACCAAACTTAGATGGGATATATGTTTTCCACACTCCCTTGGACCACACCCTGTGGTCACTATATCAAATTAATAGAAAATTTCCTATTAAATATTAAATTTCTTACCATTAAATGTCTTGGCTTTAATAGGCATTTTGAGTTACTGAACTCTCATCTTCACTTTGCTATTTTAGTGTCATCTTATCCATTTTTCAATATCTAGCTTATACTAGCTTTATAGAATAACTTGAGAATCTTTACCTATTTTTCCACATTCTATAGAAATCTAACATAGGAATTAATATGTACTTTAAATTTTAAAGGTTGTTAAAAGTCAAAAAAAAAAGTAAGTAGTAAATACATCTGGACCTAGGACCTGGTTAGAGGTGGGTGCGGGAACTTTCACTACATTTCCAATTTTCTTTTCCAATACTTATTGATCTTTTCAGGTTTTTTTGGCCTATTGTTGAGTCATTTTAATAGTTTACATGTTCCTAAAAAATTATTTCTACTTTCAATTTTGTTTCAAATTTTTTCAAATTTATTGGAATTCTTATGTATATATATTCTCTAATAATTTTGAAATAAAATCTATGCCTATAGTTACATTTTCTATTATTCCTAATTTTGTTCTGTTTACCTTTTTTTATCAGACTGGTCTCTTTTTTGGGTCTTTAAACATCTTTTGGTTTTAATAATAAGACTGACTTATTTGTTTTTTGTTTCTTTCAGTTCCTGTTTTTATCTTCATTGATTCTCTTTATTCTACTATATTTAGTTCTTTTTTTAATTTCCTGAGATGATTGTGTACTGCATTTTCAATCTTTTATTTCCAAATGCATTTTAAACTTGGAGTCCCTCTTTGATGCATCCCATAGGTTTTGAGCTGAGTGCTCTCATGATGATTCATTGCTACACACTAATTTCAGCTTTGATTTTCTTTTATAAATTACTCTTGTGTTAGAGTTCCAAGAGACCTGTAGTGTTTATCTTTTGAAGGTTTTACTGAGATTTTATTTCTGGACAAATACTTGGTCACATTTTTTAAGTGTTCCATGGAAATTTAAACATGTTTTCTGTTAGTTGAGAATTGAGTTTAAATATGAAATTCATTTAGTTTGATGATTGTGTATATCTATACTCTTACCCATATTTTTGTCTATTCAACCTGTCAATTTTTGAGGAAGATGTGTGAAAGTTTCCCACTGTGATCATGAATTTAATAGTTTCTTCTTGCATTTCTAACACTTGTTACGTAGATCCATGCTGTGTTGTTCAGTAAAAAAAGGTTTCTGACTATTACTATCTTCTGGTTTGTATCTTTAATGCATTTAAATATATTCCTTGCTTTTGGCCTTGTGTTCTATTTCTGTCTGACATTAATAGTGAATTTTTTGTTTTTTTGTTATTATTGAAGGATAATTGACACAATGATATATTAGTTGGTAATGTACAACATAGTGATTCAACAGTGCATAAAGGTTCCTTTTTCTCCACATCCGCACCAACACTTGTTTCTTGTCTTTTTGGCACTGACCATTCTGACAGGTGTGAAGTAATACCTCATTGTGGTTTGGGTTTGCATTTCTTTTTGGTAACCCTTACTACGTTTATCTCCAGTCATTCTATTTTGTGTAAATTTTTTTTTAACTAACACACAGCTCAGTTCTACATATTTCTCATCTGAAAGTGTATCTTTTAAAATTCTAAATTGCTCATATTTGTTATAAATATCTATATATTTAGGCTCATCCCTGTCATTTATTTTCATTGCCTACTTTACATGCTTCTCATTGTTTCTCTCCCTATCTCCCTTTTCTTTATTGTTAATAACATTTTCTTTTTTTCCTTTGGTGCTTTGGAAGTTCTAAATCCTATTCTTCTTTAGTTTTTAAAGCGGAACATTTAATTCTCATCATTGACAGGGAAATAGGATCTTAATCTGAATTTGTAACCTCCCCTCTTCTCCACAGGACAAAATCTGTAGCCCATTTTTACCTGTTTTTAATTTCCAAGGACTGTCTCTTGCTGTCTGATTGCTCCATTCTCACGGTAGTCTGTGCCTGTGTCATCAGTACATCGTCTCTGGTGTCAGCCACAGTGCACGCACATGTGCGTCCACACAGTACGCATGTGTCTGTCACTGTACCTTCCATTCTCTGTGTTGGAGTCCAGCTCAGGTTATTTTCATCTTTCTCTGTTGTGCAAATGGTTTCCTCAAAGGTCTCATAATTCTTGCTTGTCTGTTCACATTTTAAATGCAGAAATATGTGGATGGGTGTTTCCTCAGCAATCATATGCCTTGGTTTCTACTGTAGATCTCTCCTCCGAAGGAAATGATGGCTGAGAAGCACATGTCCATTAGCGAATGGGATGACAGGAGATTTGCCTTCAGGGTGCCTGGGAAGAAGGCAGCCAGGCTAGCTGGAGCCCCACATGGGGTCCCATAGGGAAGCTTTACCCTGAGGTGGAATCATTTCCCATAACCTACATCTGGGAAGAGTTGTGTTTCTCTTTTCCTCTCCTTCCCTCCAACTCTTGCCTGTTGAGGTACCTGTGCTGTCCTCTGGCTAATGTTCTAGACTCAGTATCTGAGAGAACAGCCCCTCACACCATCCTAGACCAATTTCCAGCATTCCTTAGGAGTCACTCCCCTCGCAAACCACATGCAACCTTCTATTTTCTGGGGGTAAGATTGGTCTGAATGTGTAGACACTATTTTGTAACTAATTTCCTTCCTAAATGTCCCAACAGTTTGCCCTCCTTCAAATTCGGATTTTTTCCATCTAACCATTGGGAAGACTCTCTTATCTCTGCCAAGCCTACTGCTATGCTTGTTTTGGGTAGCAGCTTTCACTATTTTCATTTTTTTCTATCAATCTACTCCCCTCCCCCATCTGGGGCACTGATGGTGCCCTTTCCGTGCTATTAAGGATTAATTTTCCTTCTTGGTGGTGGGAAGAAGACCTATGTGCTTGGTCTGCCGTTGTGAACCACAAGTTTAAAGAGGGTTTAGGATGCCAGAAACAGGTAGCAAATATTTTTAATATAAATAATTCCAAAAGAGACATTCCCTTTTCCAGTATGTGAAAGTCAAATAAACAAAACCTAAGAGTATGAATAGTGTTTTTCTGCAACAAGGTCAAAGTAGTAAGCCCTACTGGCCAACAGAGGTTGGGTGTTGGGCTGTGTTTGTATTGGCAGCATTGGTCATGTACACTATCTGCCTCTATTAAAATGTAACTATTAGCAAATGAAATTAAACACTTCAGTTGCCTAGTAACTAATCCAATCTGAGTAGGAAGCAAAAATAGCATAGATAAATTTAGAACTTTTAGGCCACGTGCCAAGCAAAACATTCTTGCTTGTATCCTTTTGATCATCTGCCATTTGAATGGAAGGAAGAATATTTTAGTGTCAAATAGGCAATATTTGTGTTGACCTTGCTTGCTAAAAGTGAATACCCCTTGATGACTAACATTTATGAGAGATAGACAGGCTTCCCAAGGACCTCTAGCCACACCAGCCTCTAAAATTGCCAAGGAGGGGCAGGAGCCGAAAGAAGCTCTGATTAACTACCAGGAATTTATTTTTTCTGACTTTGTTAAAAAGCCAAAGGGCATTATGTGATTTAAGCTGCATTATTCTATTAGAAGAAAAGTATAAACCATCTGTTTTACCCATTTCCATATAAAACAAAAATATCCATTTTTCCTCCTAAAGCAGCTTTTGAGCAAGACATAGCAAATTAAGAAACAGTTTAAGATTATGTTGTACATGAAGTAATTACCAGGATCATATAATAGTGGAGTTTAAAGAAATACCATGACAAATAAATTGACACTAAATGTGATGTCAGTTACTTTAAATTTGACTTTTTCTGCCTCTTCAAAAAAAAAAAAAAGACAAAAAACCCATTAACAATTGCCTGTGTTTACAGATGACATATCTCAGCATAGAAAGTAAAAAAAAGAAAATGAAAAGTTATTCCTTCCAAAATAAAATAATTTAAAGTTTAAAACAGAGTTGTAAGAATAGTTCAACAAAATCCTCTTGGACTCTGGACCCAGACTGATTGCTTTGCCACTTCTGTCTCCCTTCTTCTCTCTCTCTCTCTCTCACACACACACCCACATATATATATATGCATGCACATTTTTCTCCAAACCATTTGAGAGTTAGTTTATCTTTAAATATTTTAGCTTATGTTTCCTGAAAATATAACCAAATACAGTTATTCAGTTCAGGAGATTTAACATTGATACAGCAGCATTGTATTAATACAACTGTAATCATATTGCATTGATATGGAGTCATAATCCATATTCAAACTGTGCCCTTTGCCTCTGTAATATCCTTTCAAGCCTCATCTTTTCCCTCCATCCAGGATCCCATCCAGTAGTGCTCACTGTGTCTGGATGTTAGATCTCTTTGATCGTCTGTAATCTGAAACAATTCCTCAGCTGAGTTTGTGTTTCCTGGCATCGGTATTTTTAAGAGAACAGAGAAGATCCCTCATTTGGGGTGTTTCTGATGTTTTGTCATGATTAGAATGAAGACATATCTTGCGATCAATAACTGCAATCTTCTTTTGGATACTCTAAGTCCTTAAGAGGATCATTCAGTAGCTGATGGCACACCTTGCAGCCCGGGCCGCCCAGGCAGTGCGTGCCAAGGCCTCTGTCTAGTGTCACCACTCAGCACACAGTAGGCATCTTCTAACACGGTACCCAGGGGCTCGTTCCAAAATAGGCGAGCAGCCATTTCAGCTTGAAACCTATTTTTTCCCTCTCCATTATAAGTGTTTCAGATGTAAAAGCTCGTGAAACAAAAGGCCACATACATTAGCAAAAACACTGAGGCTATCTAAATGTTCTTCCGCCGCTGATAGTTAACAAGTTACATTTTTAAACTGAAAGGTTGACTGAAAAAGTAAAGGTCTGAGAATTCAGAGCGAACATCACTGGCAGTGCAGAGACATTTGTCAACAAGACTTAGGAGAGACGGTTGCCTCCAGGCCAGTGAATCAGCACGTAGGCTGCCCATCTTCAGGTCGAGGCTTGCCACACACTCAGGTTGTTAGTGATGGGTTCCGTCTGGAGAAGCTCCTGTGGGCAGTGTGACACATTGTGTCAAGGTTTATGTTTACACGTGGAGGAAGCAAGGACGGCTTCTTTTTCTTGTCCTTGGCACCAAAGAGGTTTGTGTCTATCTTCTAGGGCTGTACCACGTCCGGGCCCACAGACAGACTCTGAACAGGATCCCACAGCTCTTCTCAGCCTCTCTCTCTGCACTTTTAGCTTAGTGCCCAGCTTCCTTCCTTTCTACCTCTCTTTTCTTCCCTTCCCCCCCTTCCTGTCCTTGTGCAGTTATTTCTGGTCTTCAAAAACGCAGCCCCGGCACATTATCACAGAGCAGTTATCTCTACACTATGATGCCCGGGTCTCAGGGCTTCTAACCATGATATTTAGTGCATCCCTCTGTTTTATAACTCGTATCTTAGCCCTACTTCTGAACTTAGGTTCTCACCTGCTCTTTTTCGGCTTTAATGAGAATCTCCTAAACTGCTTCCTCACGCCTACTCTGTGCAAAGCCAGGGATTGCTGCAGAGATCAAGGAGAGAGTGGGCAGCTCTGTGGATTGTTGCTTCCCATTCATTCATTCATTCATTCAGCAAGCGTGTCTTGAGTCTCTGTTATGTGCCAGGCACTCTTCTTAGAACTAGAGGCACAGAGGTAAACAGCTCAGACCTGAGTCCCTACTCATAGAGCTTAGGTCCGGTGGAAGGTCATGTATCATACTAGTAAGTAAAGCCAGGGGAACATGGTTGCAGCTGGTGACAAGTGCTGTAATGAGAATCAAACAGGCTAATGGGAAAGAGAGTGGGAAATGGTTAGGGCACTCACCCAGCTCCTCACGAGGGATGTCCTCTCTGATTGTGGGCTGTGGGCCCTGCTATTCTGTCTAGCCTGCCTGCCTGTTCCATCTTCTCCCACCTTCATCCCCAAGATGAATATGTAGGGAGATGCCAGCAGGGCCCCAAGAGCTCCTGGCTGATGATGAATAGGAGATGCTAAGTCACTTGGAGTTTCTAGGAGACAGGACAGGGTTGTGTACATCTTACAGGCAGAACTGGGTCAAGGAACTGAGAAGGAGTTCATTTGAGAATCTGACCAATTACTTCCTGAAGAAAAAGACTTTGAATTTGTTCAAGAGGAAGGTAAGAGGGGATTATTATTTGTTTAACCTGATTTTTATATGAAAGAGAACCAGGATAGGTATTTGTCTTGCTTATGCTTTCTAGCCATGATGTGACTATACCGTGGAGTTAATTCAAATGATTTTCTGTACCTCTTAGCAAGTAATTACCATTCCATTCACATCTGCCCCTATAATTGGGCCATACGCGAGTCTCTCTTATGGTGTTTATCTTTCAAATCAAAGGCAACAGACTGAAATTATGGCTGGAAACCAGGTAGGTGTTATTTTGGTCACATCTCGTGAAAAAGGTCATGCCTTTGGGCTACTAAGGTGTGAGTTTTTTTAAGCATCGGGGTAGTCTGGACTGGGAATGAGAGGCAGGAAATGCTGCATCTGTTCAAGGGCTTGATTGGTAACAAGCCTCCAGGCCAGCATGAAGGATTCTTCTCCTCTGGTGTCAGCCTGAGCTCGTTGTGTCACAGATGCAGCTGCGAGTAATGTTCGAGCCTGTATTATGGGAAAACATATGGACCCTTCCTCATGCCTTTTCTGTGCAAAGCCAGGGGTACCGCAGAGATCAAGGGGGGGTGGGCAGTTCTGTGGACCAGAGATGTTGCTTCCCATTCATTCATTCACCCTTTCATTCCACAAGCATGTCTTGGGTATCTGTGCTTTCTGGGGGTGGGGGAGGGGTGGGGGTCAAGAGGGGTGAGAAAGCAAGGCCAGTCCTATGCCTGGGCTGGGACAGAACAACCACAGCCAGCCGGGCCAGGCCACCAGCCCGCATGCTTTCATCAAAGGTGGAGGTTTCCCTGTTCCCTGCTGCGGGAACCTCAGGATTTCTGTGGCCTTGCCATGTCATGAGAGCTGCGGGCTGCTGCAGCTCAGGCTGGAACCCCCAGGATGTTCAGTTTCCCTCGGGGAAATGCCAGCTGGGGACACGAAGGGAGGACGTGAGGTGCTTCTCTCCTTTCCTTTCCTCTGCTCTCAACCCCTAATTCCAACGTCCTGGAAATGGCAGAGGCCAATGGAAGGGCTGAGATAAACCCCAGCCAAGGTGGGGGACAACAGAGGCCTCTCCAGAGTTGCTATGGTCCACCTAACCCTCACCAGGGTCTGCTCAGCAAAACCAGATGGTCAGACTTGGAAAGAGAAAGTTCCTCAAGAAGCAGAACCCTGGAATGGCCCGGTGCACAGGTTTAATCCTAGGAACAACGCAACCATTTTGACAGGACTCCTCCACCCTGCCTATACCGGACAGCCCCACTTCGCAGCCTCAGGTTTCTGAACAAAGCTAAGTGTCCCCGTGATTCCCTGCTGACCTGGATCTCTCCCCCAGCCCCAGCCTCCATCCCATAGGTCTGCCACCATTTGTCTCTCTTTCTCCTGGATCCCAGCGCCTAACTGGGCCAGCCATGGCATGGACAGTGTGGACCACTCACACTATGCCTCACCCCGGAGCAGCTGCCTAACTAATCCAGAGAGAGACTACCCACCCCCTCCAAAAAAGAAGAAAAAATAAACAATCTTCCATCTCCAAGAGCCTTATTTTGATTTTTCTGATACAATGTGGAAGTCTTCCAAAAGATTCAAGTGTAACCCCGAGGATCCAAAGAGAAGGAAGCATGGTGGTGGTGAGCAATGGCCCATCTGAATCCAAGGGGGAAGCACTGTCCCTTGGTAATTATGTGCAGTCATTAGCATGGCATCCATTCTTTGTCAGAAGCCTTTGGTGACGGTGTCTCTGCCAAGAGACAGCTCGTGCGGTCTGCAGTTGGTTAGATGGCTGCAGTGCACCTCCCGAGGGAGATGCTGCCCGTGGCACTGTGTGGAAGGGCAGAACTGCTCCGGTTGTGGTGGCGTTCCTCTCAGAGGCTGGCACAGAGGCACAGAGTGTTTATTATAATTTTATAGACACGGCTAACAAAAGGTTCACTCATGAAGGGAAATTAAATGTTAAAGTTTCACTGATGGTGGTGGCAGGGTGGGGGCTGGGAAGCTGCAGAAGGTTGGAAAGGACAGGGGAAGTGTCATTTCCTTTCTTTTAGGAAGGAAAAATAAGGGGTAAGCCGTAAACATAGCTTCATTCCCAAGCTGGCAATTTTTGCACGTAATCTGTTTTGTCAGGCAGGTCTTCAGTACAGATTAAAATGAAATGCCAAGTAATTTCCACCTCTCGGCCGCTCATGTCTGTGAACAATGAACAGTGTTTTGATGAATGTCAGTTAATGGCACTTGTATGCTTATAGATTTAGTCACAGCAGCAAGGACTAAGGAGTGGGGGGACGGGGTTGGGGCTGTCGTGTGTGTGTGTGTGTGTGTGTGTGTGTGTGTAGGAGGGAATCAGACGGTTGTTCCATAATCCCTTTCTGACTGCTTTGGTTCATGACAATCCAAATTGAAAGTGAACCAAAAACAAAATCAGGCCGAGATAAGGTGACCCTTTGTTGTTAATGAGGCTCAAAGCATCAAAGATGATTTCCAAGAGCTGAGTCTGCTCGGAGGAGAGGGTCTGTGCATTTAGGATCCTTTGTCAGGCAAATTCTATTTCCATGGAAAAAAAGAGGGCAGCTTCGTTGCTGGGGCCAAGCCTCTGGTTCCACTGGCATCTTCCGTATAGATCTCAACAGTTGCACCTGAGTCTGTCCCCATCCTCCTCAGTTCCATCCTGACAGAAACCAGACACTGCAAAACCCACAGGCTGAGTCACATCATCTCCTTCCCCCTCACACATCACTGCCCTTGCAGCTTTGCATCCCGAATCCCTGTGTGGGGTGAATATGAAGAGCAGGAGAGAAACAAGCACTCGCAGAATTCTGTCTCCCAAAGATTTAAATAAAACCTCACCTTCCTCAGAACTGGCATGTTCAGCGTCTTATATCTCTTATCCTATTTTTCAGTTGGACCGGGAGGACGGGGTTTTCGCTTACCCCTTTATTGTTTGGAATAGGAGCTTTAACTGGAGGTTGCGGACTGATTTTACGGTTGTGTAGGTAACAGTTAACACTTCTGTCCGGCGGTCATGGTAAAGGAAGTCTCTGTGCTCCATGTCTAGTAAGGTAAATTGGCTTTCCCTTCAAGGGAAAGGCTGGCAAAGGCCAGCCCATTAACTTGACCTGGGTGCTTACATGTTCTGTGCTTGTTTTTTGAATCACTGGTTACCAAATCTGGTAGCGTCTGACCCAGTTTTCTCAGAATCAGCAAGGAACTCTTGGAGGAATGCTTGAAACATGCAGAAACATTCTCTTCCTGTGACCCGTAGGAGTCCCAAGGGCCAGGAGAATAAAAACAAATGTGTCAGGCTCAACTGTTCTAACCATGAACCACAGCCTTTACACCCTGTGCTCATCTGGATCGGTCCCCACAGCGAACCTCTGAGGGGGCCACCATACCGTTTTACCCTGAGGACACTGAGCCCACGTGGCTTTCCCCAGATGGCACCGAGAGAGGAATCAAGCCCTGGGTCTGTCTGACCCCAGGTCCCAGTTCTCTGCCAAGCCTTATTTTTAAGAAAGTTTTCTACTATAACTCAGAATTGAGCTTACTTGCTAAAAAAAAAAAAAGAAAAGAAAAAAGAAAAAAGGTTGGAAAAAGAAGTAGCTCTATAATATACTGATGTTGAATTGTTCCGAAAGTTTTAACCTTGTTTCCTTTGGGTCAATGTCAAGCATGGTGTCTGCAGCCTGACTCTGTTAGACAGAGGATTGTTTTGCCTGTAGGAAACCTGTACTTTCTCAAGTGCATTTCGGAATCAGCGTCAGTGGTTGCATTCTCAGATAATCCAAAAGGTTCATTTTACTGCCAGTTCTGGGCTTTTCAAAACTCAGGTTTAAGGAGGCGCACTTAAAGCAGGAATAAATGGAATGGCATGATTTGGTCTCCCTTCTGCAACCAGGGAATTGGGGAAAGCAGTGGAGAGTAGGCAAACTGCTAACCTTTGAGAACAGGAAGGGCGACGTCTCCTGACAACACTAGGGGCCTGGAGGACTGTGGCCAGAGCCCAGGTTCTCCCCCATGACTGATCCAGAGCCCCTTCTTCCTTCTCCCCTCACTCCTCTCTGAGATCCAGAGGCATGCATTGTTTTCTCATCATCTAGGGAGTGAAAACAGACCTTTCTGTCATTAGAGGCACACATGGATGTGGGGGGAGTACAGGGGTGAGGCCTCGTCTCCGTTTCCTCACACATAAACCATGGGCAATGATACCGCCCTCCCTGGGAGTCTTGGAGAGGTATGGAGGGCACCTGGACAACCCAGCACAGTCCGGCTTGGGAAAGGTAGCATTCCAAAAACTGCCAGCTCGTCTAGACATCGCTATCCCTTCTCAGCAAGCCTGAAGTCAGTCTGTCTTTGATAATCATTCAAGATCTTTTGATGTTTGGAGAGAATAGAGAGGTGGGAGTATATGGTGCTGGCAGGTGAATATCAGGGCCCAGCCTGCAAAGACAGTTTGAGAGGCAATTCTGAAATCAGTGCTTTCGGGTCAGAGAACTCCAGGGCATCTCCTCAGGGTCTTTCCTCTGGGACCCTTTCAAGATCAGAAGCACTATTTAATTCCAAGAGCAAAATCTCTGGCAAAATATCAAAATAGAACTGAGCACCTCAGTCAGCAAATTGCTTCTTAAGGAACTGTCTCCATGGGTGGAAACACTGATAGTAACTAAGGGAGCTGAAGGAGTTGGGGCCCAGGAGCCCTGCCTCCACCAAGGCTCCACCCCCCATGGGGTGGGCAGAGAGATGTCTGGTGCCCAGGACTTCTGGTCTCCTGGTCTCCTAGAGCCCAAGAGAGACATTCCTCCAAAAGGATTGCAAGATCTTGCTAAATTATATTGGTGAAAGTCTGAGAAATGTCCAGGAATGGATTCTAAGGGTGTTAGACTAGGGAGGATGGAAGAGAGAGATTCTGAATCTATCTGTTAGCTCAAGCAGTTGGAAGTGGCTCTAAAAGATTGCTTTGCTGATTGGCCATAAGTTGGACTCAAGGGTTCTACGTTCAGTAAGGTTCTAGAACTTCCCTGGCATAATGCAGAAGGAAGGACTAAAAGGCTTAGGAAGCCTGGGAGGTTGGAGTAGATTTAGCATGTGTGCCCTGCACACTCACTTCCTCGCCATCCCCAGAGTAGGCTGAGAGGACACTCTACTAAGGCTCTAAGAAATGTTAGTGAGGCAGCACCAACTGCCTTGAAGAGCTCTGTTGGGGCCCAGCTCTGTAGGCTGGGCATGCTGGTGGAGATGCTGGGGTATGGCAGAAGCCAAGGACAGAACTTAACCTCCAGGGACAGGGTCACAGTAACCTAATGAGCATCAGAAAGTTTTCTCAATACTGCCATCCAGCTCTCCTACTGACATTCATTGTATAATGTTTCCTTCCTCTATTATTTTCCTGTGATTTCACTATAGAAACACCTGAACACTGTGTAGCCTGTGTTGGCTGTGAACCAACTGGGTGCCTCTAGTTTGATCCTTTTTAATTTTTCTTCCTAAAGTTTGATATCGGAGAAAAACACTTCCAAGAACATGATGGGTTCTACCAACAAGTTATCCTTTGGCATAATGAACTCTGAGCCTAGGGACGTTATTTAGAAGGAATGTTCCAAAGCGTACACCACTCCTCTGGGGATCCCCAAGGCAGAGCTCTATAGGACCTCATCACTGTGGCATTTGGGTTATTTCTGTGATGAGCTGCCAGTGACGATAATGATGATGATGGTGTCTGTGACTCTATTTATTGAGCCTGTGGATTATCTCTTTTATTCCCTCTGACAGCCAAGGAGGAGAAGTGTTATGATAGTCCTTATTTTACAGATGAGGAAACTGTCAGCTAATCACTGGCACTCTGTCTCACTGACTTTTACTGTTTACCCTTCCACCCCAGGTACCATTCAGGCTCTCTGTGGGAGTCCCTTCTGAACTCCAGCCACACTACCTTCTACTTGATGAGTACTCGGTGGTCAGACATTCAGAAGCAACCACAAAAGGTGGGCAGTGTTTTACAGTTGACTATACTGAGGCATTGGCGGGGGGAGAGTGGATTTCATAAATGGCAAAGTCTCACGTGGACATATTGTCTTGTTCAATTATAATAATCTGGTTCCCTGTTCTGTGTGATGCAACTGAGGTTTGGGATAGATGAGTGAGTGCCTCAGGGTCATTTAGGGGTGAGTGATAGTGACTCTCATCTTCCGACTCCAGGATTCCCCCAGAAGAAGCAATCTCATTATACCTCCATAAGCTGCCCATGGTCTTATTAACAAGTGAGTCACACTGGAAGAGGCAATAGAAGTGGTGTTTGGAAATGTCTACCGGTCCTCTGGGTGTTACTATCCTCCTGAACGTCAGCCTGCTCACCTGAACTTCCTACCCATTCAGTCTGAGTCAGAGTTGTGGATGAGCTGCCTCTTTCTTCATTACCATTTCTTTGCTGGTCTGAACCCATTGTGGGAGTAAAGAAAATAAAAAGTATTAACTATGAAGTTAGTCCCTAGTAATTTTTATAAAGTTTAATAGGCTGCTCCCTAGAAAAGTTTGCTTTAAGACCCACTGACTCAGTTTACCCCATCTATAAAATGGGACAACACTGTGATCCTTTTTGGAGCCTCTTGAGGACAAGGAGAATGAAAGTCAGGTGTATCCTCAACTGAGAAGACAAGCTTTGCAGAGGGTCTTCTCTTGCCAGCCCTTTCTTTTCAGCTTCCTTTGAAAGCCTCCCCACCCCTGCACTTCTCCTGAGCCCCCAGGTCTGCAGCTGTTGCCTCTGAGAATGAGAGGATAAAGGAATAACATCAGTAAGGTTGTGAGGTTGGTGCTTTGTCTGAAGAGTATTGTATTGCCATCCTACCTGGTTGTTTTATTTTCTTTCTAAGAATGAGGAATGGGGGTGAGGGAAGGATGAAAGGAACAGAGCACCTGGACCCTGAAACAGGAAACTCTTCATCCTGTTGCCATTGTGTTTAAAAGACCCATGAAATCATGTCTCTAGAAGCATTGCGTGAAGCAAGAACTAAGAGGCACTTAAAGGTTCTGTGATAATATTAGGTGTGCCCTGTCAGTATGTTTTAAAAAATACACAGGTGCAGGAGAGACTTCTCCACTGATCCTGCCCACCACCCCTCCCAAATCTTTTCAGCCCAGACTTAAAACATCAGGTCAGTGATGAGGTGGGTGTCCTTTGGTGTAAAGAAAGCAAGCCCCCATGAAATTCAGCTGAGTCCTAAGGTTGTTTTTGCTGAGTCCGATGTTGATTGACTATAAGGGTGACCAGTTTCTGGAATTTTCTGTAGAATGAAGGAGGCTGGACACCCTACGTTGTGTCCAGAACAAAGATGGAAATGCTCTGTGGTACCTAAAGGTGGGTAGGATTTTGTCTCATATCTTAGGGCGAGGTGCTTGTACTTTATGATGAGTTGGCTGCAGCCTGGCCATGGGCAAAGACACATAATGTCTGATTTTCAGGTTCAAGGTTCAAGGTTCCTGCTTCCCTATTAACAGTAAGGAAACTGAGGAACAGGGTGGCCTGAAGCATGTGGACATATTAAAAGGCTGTTGAATGCAGCAAGGTCATATGGGGCCACAGCTGTGAGGATGCAGCTTCCTAGCCATGCTGATGTCCACCTTCTACTGCATCGACATCCTTGGGGAAGGGGTCCTCGATCTTTCTATGTCCTGGATGGACCTCTTCTCATGATACTGTCTTTAAATCCTTATATTAAGATACCTAGGGTTTTAAAAGAGCTTAATTTGAAGTCTCAAGGATATTCTATTTCATCCATAAATAATTACACAAAGAATTTTTTAAATAGTGTTACTAAGGAAGTTGCATGGACTCCCTGATTTCTACCCTCTGTGTTGGTCCATCCCACATTCCTGTTTCACTGAAAAACCCCCTACCCATGGCAGGTGAGCCAATTCATTTGCAGGAAAGCTACTCCTGCCCCTAGGACTCAGAGACATTTTTGAGGTGTGGTGCAAAGGGCCAGAGTCTCAGAGGAATTCACTAGCTCCAGCTGATCTCGGGCTCCTTTAGAAGCTAACAGAGGTGGGTCCTTGAGTCATGTCAGTGATGTGCTTGGTCTAGAATCTGGGGAGTGGACCTTCCAGGAGGCAACTGCTCCCAGCCCCCAGAAACTGTCAGAAAGATTCAGACTTGTGATGTGTCCTTCCGTTTTGCTAGTGTTCTCTAAATAGCGGCCGGGTGATCTCCTAACAGACTGTGAACGTGCCATTGCAGCAAGCCATCACAGGTGGGCGAGCCCAGGTGTGAGTGTGTGCACCAGTAGTTGCCCCAGCTCAGGGCTGCGAGTGCAGGAGGAGGGGTGACTCATCCTTCTCAGAAGCCTATTCCTGTCATCTTTTCTGGAGTGTTTTCTGCTGTCGTAGAGGTAGCTCATTCTGTTCTACAGAGCCTCCCCTCGCTCCTGTGTTAAACCACATTTCATTGAAACATTTTCTTCCTCCAAGATTACATTAGTTGCCGCATTTGTAAGAGATCATTTCTTGGGAGAAGTCGTGGAAAGAAGAGAATGCAAACCTAGTGTGATAGAGGCTAGGTACTGTAGGAAGGAGCAGGACTTCCAAAAAAAAAAAAAAAAAAATCAGGTCTGTGCTAAGAACCAGAACTGGCCAGCAAGGTCTTTGAAGTCTCAATGCTAGTCAAGGTTTTCAAACAACAGCTTCTGTTTTTCCCTGAGAAAAGCTGCTCGGTAAAGCTTCTCCAATACGTATTTTGTCTGACAAGAGACATTTTGTCCTCTGCAATGGAAATGCCAGGAGTCAAGATGGGAGGGGCACACAGAACAGAGAATAGCCCACCTGACTGGGGTGGTGAGGCTGGCCCTCAGCCTGGCCACTGCTATCTGGGCCGAGTATGCTCAGGCATGATGGGAGGGCCTCTCCCCAGTCCTGGGCAGGCAGCAAGAAAGGAGAGGAGAAGTCAGCAACCTCGTGGATGCCTCAGCTCCGGTCATTGGGCGATGGAGCTTTGTGTTTGAGAGAAAATGGAGACAGGACTGGCTTGTTCATTTATTAATAGGCGTTTGTCACACACCAGGTTAGGAAATAATCCCCCTATTGTCATTATGTCTTAATCCTCCTGTTGTCAATATGTCTTCTGAGGCTTGCAGGGGAGGGAGGCGCTTTTCAGAGAGAAGTACGGATGGGCTTCTCTTTATACAATGAGGCATGACCCTAAAACAGAATGTCTCAACCGTGGTATTTTAAGGTATGGAGGAAACTTCCATTTTAGTGGAATTCTAGAGCTCTTGAAGACATCACTCCTTAGGGGGTTTTTGTATCAATAGAGGCTTCTGTGTATTGGGCTTCTTTAAAGCCAGTTATTTTCTGTATTTTGCTTGGATCCTAAAATATTAATAAGCAGCATTATTTAGGAAAGGCAAAGAGCTGCTAACCCTTTGGAAGCTCTTAGTGCCTCAAGGAGGTCTTACCCACATCTGATAAATAAATGCATGTGGGACTTCACCTCCCTGGACCATCCCCTCCCCTCCCACATCCCTCTGAGACAAACCTAGTCACTGAGATGACCCCAGTTTTAAAAAAAAGCAAGAGCCTTCAAGCATTGTCAAGCTCAATGAAGAATTACAAAAGCAGAGTCCCGAGAGGAAAGTCAGAAACAAGCCTCTTTCAATCATAGGGTTGTCAGTTAACCTCTTTTAGAGTAGAGAAACTTAAGCACTTTCTATCCCTCTGCCAGGACCTGAATGCTGAGTACCTTTCTAGAACTACTGAAGGACTGGAGGTAGCCAACTTTCATTTAGCTAAAGAAACAGGGGGGAAAAAGAACCCCACAACTAAGACACCAAATTCAGCGTAGAAAAGAAGAAATCCATGATGCTAGGTAGCATTCATGGCAAAAATGAATTTTCTGGCAATGAATCAACCAGTAAAAATGCTTTCTGCAGCCCTCGGCGCAGAGCAACCTTCTCAAAGGCATCATGTGCTTATTATTCTTCTCCCCCCACCGCACCCCAAGGCTGCACTCAGATACAGCAGTTCAGTGCAAGGAGGAGCTCTGCCTCTGTGAGACTAATCACCAACGGGCCATACTCGTCTGGCTGGGATGTGTGATTGATCCTGGCGAAGGAAATGCAATGGGAAGCTAATGTTGCCTGGTACTCAGTAAGCAAAGTTCAGAGATGTTTGCATTCTGCTAGGTAAGCATGACTCTCTCAAGACCCAAGCTACATAGACTGCCCACTCAGCAGGAATTCTTGCCAAAGCAACACACAGTTGTGCCTCAGTGGACTTGACTGAGCCATGGAGGCCAGAGCAGAGCTGCTCGTTTTGCAAATAGCGTGATTCCATTGTGTGTTAATTACACAAAGTATCACAAACCCATTCTATTCAAGAGATTGGCAAATGAAAACTGGATTAAGATCTGTGCAATAGATTTGAGGTATATCGGATTTTTCTAATCACTGGAGGGTGCCAGATGCTAGAATTTCCTAATTTCTGCAGAAAAAGAATCTTGGGGTTTTATAGGGATTTTTGTCACATTCTCCCTTTCCCACCCCCCTTAGAACTCAAGTATAGGATTTACAACCAACTAAAGTGTAAAGGAAAATATTGCATTTGGCATAGCTGTAACTTGGAACAAATACATGCTAAAGAGAGTTGGTAATTCAAGAGGTCTACCTTGACTCAGATGCCAGCAGAACAGAAGTATCATACCAAAGATGTATTTTGTAGCCTAGGGGCCTGGAGAGCCAGGAACTCTGGGCTCAAACCACAGCTGTGTGGCCATTTCCCAGCTACAACTTTGGGTAAGAAAGTTGTCATTTCTAAGCCTCCATCTTATTTATTTTTTAAAATAATTTATTACTTTTATTTCTCCATTTTCTTAAAGTGGGAAATTGGTAAAATAGTACTATCTCACCTCAGTCAGAATTCAAGCAGATAATGAATGTGAACCATCAAGCCTGGTAATGAGTACATAGTAAGTCCTCCACTAATGATTGGACTTAATTTATTAGAAGACCCAGTGGGATCCAGGAGAAATGAAGTGGTGGTTGGTGCCTGGGTTGCCAGGGGAGCCATAAAATCCTACGAGGGGTATGGTCAAGTCAATTATATTTGTGTTAAGGACTTTTGTTTCATCTTGCTAAATTATTTTTAAGAAAGAGGGCAATTAAGACTCTACAAACAGTAAGTGAAAATGCCAGTCTCCTCATATGAACACCAGCTGGACTTAATACATTTTTAATCTTTCAGCAGCATTTTGAACACCCTATAGCAGTTGCATTTGGATCATTAGATAAAGCAAAAAACACCTGAGGACATTTCTGTATTTTCTATAATGGCTTTGAACTATTTAAGGGAATTCTTTTCTTGCTCTCTCTCCCCTCCTCCCTTCTTTCCTTCCTGCCCGTCTGCCTGCCTTTCCTTTTGAATCATAGCTGCATTGACATATTTTTCATGAACTTGGGTAAGAAATTCAAACAGCACTACTGAGAATAACAGCCTAGTGCTATCTCAGAAAGTTAAACATTCACAAGTCTCTGAACCAGGCATCCACGCTGGAAACACTTGCACAAGAGCAGGGGAGTACCCAAGAGTGCACACAGCAGCCTTACCCGCCAAGCCAAGAAACCGACCTCACTGTACGTTTTCAGGAAAACAGATGAGTAAACGGTGCCATATTCCCACAGTGGACTGTCATGAGGCAGGGAAATGCATGGGAAATGGCTGAACCACCACTAAATGCAACCACGTGGATGAATCTTGGAAACAACTTTGAATGAAAATAGCAAGTTGCAGAACATTAAGTCCAGTATGATACAATTTGTATAAAGCTCAGAAGCAAACAAACTTAAATAACATATTGCTTAGGGGGACATACATATGGGGAAAAAAAAGCATTTTTTCATCAGATAAATAAAAAACTAAAGAAAGGAGCGCCTGGGTGGCTCAGTTTAGCGGCTGCCTTCGGCTCAGGTCATGCATGATCCCAGGGTCCTGGAATCAAGCCCTGCATCGGGCTCTCTGCTCAGCAGGGAATCTCTCTCCCTCTCCTGCCTCTGCCTGTCACTCTACCTGCTTGTACGCTCTCTCTGTCAAATAAATAAATAAAATCTTAAAAAAAAAAAAACAAACGACTCTAAAGAAACCCACTCATAAGTCTCAGCAGGGCTCGGACTAGATGTTGAAGCTCACACTGATGCAGCAGGGACTCCGTGGGGCTGAGGGCGTTCAGGGTAAGAAATGAGGCAGGCTGGTGTATGATTTAACAGCAGTGAGTAGGGCTTCGTGCCCTGTGCTCATGTTGAGCAGCACGCCAGCTGCCTCACCCGTGCATTTGCACATATCCCTCACAATCAGCCTGCAATGTAGAACCACGTTCCCCGTTTCGATTGTCAGGACTGTGAGAGTCTCAAGGCTTGAGTACCTTGTCCAGGGTCAGGTGGTAGGAGAGCCAGGACTCAGTCTCCAGGAATCTCACCAGAGACTCCTATTTATCTACTCTGGAATGCCTCTTCACACCCACCAGAACTGCCAGGGATAACACAGAGATCAGCAGTAGGGATGCTACAAAGTTCTCCTTATAACCAGATTTCTGTAATTAGCAGACGAGAGAGTGGAGTTTACATCTGAAGACCCTGAAAGACATGCCCAGGTGGAATTCTACCACGTACTTGGCATATGTGCTATAGTAAGCTGTAAATGACAGTGAGTTTTGACAAATTCCACAATCTATGCTACAATTAATTTGTATCTACCCAGTGCCTGCTCTATGTGTGTGCCAGCTTCATTCAGAGTGATTCACATGTATTAACAATTCTATTAATTGAGTGCTGGGTTATGCCCATTTTTACAGATGAGGAAAGTGAGTCCAGAGAGGTTAAGCAATTTACCTTAGTTGTTGCAGAGATAGAAAATGATCCATCTGGGATTTGAACCTGGAGGAGCAGGAACCTCAGGGGCCTGGAGGCGATTTCCGCTTGCTAGGTGCATGCTGGACAAAGGTGCTTACAGGAAGGGGTACACCTCTTCTAATAATTCATGTTAATGATCCCGCTAAGCCGTAAAGAGGTTGGCATCAAAAATAATGGGTGATATGTATTCACTCCGTTCGGTCATCTTCAGGTCTTGGAGAGCCTAGGAAAAAGACATGCTTAGCAGATTTTTCTGTTTAACCCTTCCCATTATCCTATTCAGCTGGCAGCTGGGTGAGGCCACTGGAAAGAGCCTGGAGGCCCGCTGAGAGCCTTGGCATTCTTGTCTGAATGACATTGGCAATGGCAGCTGTCCAAACACTGTGGTTGATTTTCAAACCATTTAATTGAAACCATATTTAAAATTAAAAAAAAAAAAGAAGAAGAGGAGGAGGAAGAGGAAGGGGTGGATGCCAGAATAGGAGAAAGATCTTGGTAAAAAACTTCATTTGCACTTTTTCCACTACTGGATTGACCAGGCAGGGCCACAAAGCTGATACAACAGGATTAGCAAAATTGCATTGTTGGACATAGGCACAGCGTGACATGTGCTACAGCAAAGGCATTTGGCAGGATTAACCTGCCAAGGATAAAGATGTAGCAGACAAGGGGCTGAATTAATGGACTGGCATGACGGAAGCGGGGAAATCTATTTGCATGCAATATTAACTGTGCTAATAAACTCTGGGCTGTGCTCAGCAGGCCAGGCAGCCCCTGAACCAGGGGTTTTTGTTTTGAAGCCCACCTGGAAGGCATCAGCGAAGATGGGCTAAAGAAAGCAGAATTTGCAGCTTACATTTGGGTTTATTTTTGCCATCATCCTAAAGTCGACATGCTGTCTTAAATGCCTATAACAGTATTAGTGACTACTGACTGTGCCAGATGATCCTAATTCCTCAGAGCTTTGGTGCCAAAGGGTCCTCCATTTAGAGGGTTATTGTCTATGAAAAAGCAGGGAAGAGACTTAAGTACAGCATACTCTAGAAAGTACTTCCCTAGAGTGGGTTATTTTGCCTGATTTGTGTGTTCTGATTCCCTGAACATCAGGACGGGAACAAGGTGAACAAATGAGACTGCTCTGGACGCAAAATTTTAGGAGGTGCTCATGGTCCATATCTGAGAGCAGGTGATTCCTCGTTCCCCTCATGCTGGCCCTGCCCTGCTGAAAGTGACCACAAGAACAACGTAAGATACACCTGCTCAAATCATGGGTGCACTTAAGTACACTTAACACGGACACCGATGCACAGCTGGGTTTGGGGAGGTGAGAGGGGCCAGTAGTGCTTGTATTGTCCACCAGGTTACTGCTATGAGCAAGTGGGGACCTCTGCTCCTTGGGAAGCAAGAGAGCAAGGTA
Source organism: Nasua narica (assembly GCA_028533885.1). Classification (NCBI taxonomy): domain Eukaryota; kingdom Metazoa; phylum Chordata; class Mammalia; order Carnivora; family Procyonidae; genus Nasua; species Nasua narica. The sequence continues at coordinate 53,243,886 of CM052799.1, read as the reverse complement.
TTGCTCACCAACTCCATTGTGTCACTGGTGGGGGCTGCTTGAGGATGCTAACTCCCTGACATCCAGCTGACACACTCCTGCTCCTGATGCGAGGAAGTCCCCAGGCCTACTACATCCTGTATATGGGAATGGCGGTGCTGGAAGCCAACAGCCCCTGCCATGTGGACAAGATTTAATTTGCCTCTGAAGATGCTGAGTCTATATCAGATTCCCAAACGAGAGCCCTAGATTTAAAGCAGTCATCCCCAAATCTGGTTTATGGGAGTCCCTGGGATCGGGGGGGATACCCGAGCTTCACTCCTAAACCATTGGAAACAGGATCTGGAGTGTGGGTGGGACCCTGCACCAGCCAGGCCGGTGCTGGTATCAAAGGCTGAATGGGTCTGTGTTGACCCTTGTTCAACAAGGGGAGGTGGTTGATGAGGAACACCCTGTGTTTCTGTTGCTGTCATCTTTTTCCAGAAGTCACAGGCAGGAAAACAATTCATTGATTTGAGACCTCTGATGTTGTAAAGCTAGATAAAGGCCATGTGCTTGGGATTGCCAACACAAGTGATCATTATGTGACTAAAAACAAAACAAAAGAGAATTGGCTGCTTGACCCTACCAAGTGTGTAGTGAAGTACTAAGGGCAGTAGGCCAGAGTAGAAGATAATGAGATAAAAGGCTTTGGTTATAATTGGTGCAGAATTTTGGAACACCAGAAATCTTACATTCTCTTAACATGCCCCTGGGTCTTCAGGAAGGCCCTGCGGTGGGAGAGGACTGGGTGAACTCCAGCAGGGCTATTCCACAGTGGCTCAATGACACTCCAGCCCCCAGCCCTGGGGCAGGTGGGGGTTGCAGTCAAGCCCGAGGCCACTCACCAGATCACATGCCCTGTTAGAAGTCTCCATCCGCCCAGGGAAAGGGGTACCTTTTAGAGCTCACAAAAGTCTCCATCCACAGAAAAGGCCCGGTTGTTTACATTTCAGAAGGCACCATATGGTCTAGTCCTGTGTTCCAAGATCTGAAAGAAAGGAGTGTGGCTGAGTCCTCAGGGAAAGGAGATGATGGTGGACAAGTACAGGGGGGTGTGCCACCAGGACCTGTGGGATTTCACAGGGAATTTGGATTTTATTCTGAGTGTGATGGGAAGGGAAGAAGGGTTTGAAGCAGCAGAGTGACACACTCTGATTCAAGTTTTAAAAGGATCACTCAGGCTGCAGAGTGAAGAATGACTCACAGAGGGACAAGTTGGATGCATATTGTGTTGTCCCAGTGAGAGGGTGGGGGTCTGCTGGGGGTGCAGTGTGGCCGTGGGGATGAAGAAATGTAATTCAATGGCAAAATATTTGGATTTCTGGATATCTGTGATTAATAGGGAAGAGGAAGGACAAATCGTTACCCACTGGTGTCCACAGCTTCCCAGCTTTGCAGAACTTCCTGTCTGAGTGAGAGCTCGTCGGAGCTGAGAACCCTTGTGTTCCAGGTGCTGTGCGATGCCCAGCTACCAGGTGACTCCACGATGGCCTCTGTCCTTGGGATCACTGTCTCCTCAGACCGAAGCCTGGATCAGAAATGGACACAAAAGGTACAAAAGTCATGGATGCCAGGCCAAGAGCGCAGGCTGAACAAGGGGCTAGGAGGATCTTCTTTGAGGGCTGAGCCTGGAGCCCAACTGCAGGAAGAGGAGCATGCTGGGTAGAAAGAGTCAGGGGCATTCAATCGTGTGTATATTGTGGGCATTCCTGCTCCATAAGATGGGGTTGGGGGGCAGGTCGGGCAGGTGGGGAAGTGAGGAGCCCGAGGACCTGAGACTCTATTCTGGGCACAGAATGAGCCCTGGAGAAGTTAAGCCAGATTAGACTGACCCTCTGGAAGAATCCTTCTGATTCCCTGTGTATCAGCGTGGGGTCACCCTGGAGTCAGGGAGCTGAATTAGGAGTTCCAGCAGTCAGTCTCCTAATATAAAATCATTCATTACAAAATGGCACTGTGTATGCCCCTAAGATTCTTAGTGCCATTTCTATTTGTCTGAGGGATTCATCTAACTGCTTGGAAAAGAGTCATTGGACCACAAGAGCCTTAGTTTAAATCATACATTCATCCAACCAGTATTTATCCTGTATCCCCCATGTGGCCAATGCTGGGGACCCAATGGCAAGCTTTGAACTGAATGGGAGAAATGTCATGCACACTGTGTAACAAGTGCCTTGAAGGAAGAGTACCAGATGCCTGGGGAGCATGTTATGGAGGACTCCAGTCTGGTCTGGGAGATGGGAGTCTCCAGGAAGCGACTTTGGAGTTGAAGTCTGAAGTAGGAGTTGGTATTAAACTATGCAAAATGGGGAGACAGAGTTCCAGGTGAAGGAAGAGGCTTGTGCAAAGGCCCTGTGGTGGGAAAGAATATGGCATATTTGAGAAATTAGAAGAGCGCAGAGAGGGAGAAGAGGGCAATAAAGGATAAGGGGAAAGGAAAAGGGCCAGGCTGCCCCTGCATGGTGCCAGCTCCTTGCAAGCACTTGAAGTTAAAACATGAAGGTCACTTGTGGCTTATGAGACAATCATTTCTTTATCTCTCTCTGACACCCTGAGCACTGGTGGGTTCTAGATAGAACCAAGAAGAGGTGGCTGCAGATAGCTGTGTTCATGGCCCCAGCTTCTCGCTTATTCCCAAATCACCTTTTTGCCCCTTGGATGCAGGAATGGGATAGTCCCTCCCTAGATTCCTGGTGTTTTGACTTCACAGGAGTCTGTGCCAGTTTTAGCTGGAACCAATACAACCTTCCCACACACACGGCCTTAGCCAAAAAAGCACATTAACTTTGCCAAACGCTCTGGCCACTCAGCAGTAGCAATTAATAGTCCTCCTGTTTTATTTTACAAGGTGCTAATCTCACTTTCTAGAACTTGCTCATTCTGAGAGTAGGTGACTGTTAGTCCTCAGACAATCTACTGGACAGTTCAGCACCACTAGAAAGAAAAATTTTGAGAGCTCTCTCTACCCAAAGCTCAGAAAGCCAGCCACATAACTCAGCGCCCAGACTGATTGAATATACATGTATATCAAGCATTTGCTGTATGCAAGGTTTTCTAACCTTATTACACTGTTTTTCAGATACTAAAACTGAGGCCCAGAAAGTTCTGCCACTGGCCCTAGGAACACAGGAAGGGACAGAGTCTGAAAGCACACCCGGGGCCTGGCACAGGTAACCCACATCTGGTAGACACCTCAGCTTAGCAGTGCTATGCACCACAGAGTCCCCAGTGTAGACATCATGGCCTAATATCCCAGCAGGGATTCTTTGGGTATAGACATAAGAATCCAAGGCCATGATGATTTACATGCCTCAGCTATGGTTGATCAGTTGCTCAAACTTTCTGCCTTCCCCAGTTCTGGCAAAAACTTTGGTGGAACTTCTGTGCCACATCCAGTGCTAGGAACTTGCCAACTTTGCGTCTCTAAAAGAAAGCAGGTTCCAGGATAGATGGAAGAAAGTGGAAAATCTGTTTCTTGTTTGGGTAGCTAAGAACCGTGCAGCAGGCAGGAGCCATTTTTGGCCAGAGAAGCTATTCATTTAAAAGTGTTTATCGACACCTGGAAATAGGGATTCGACTTCAAATGCTATGTAGCGTGTCAGTTTATGTTTCAGAATTTCATAATGGTGGTAAAACCCAGGCAAAAGTCATTGTAGTGCTCAGACACTCCATATCTGCCCACTGAGCCTGAGGGAGGGAGGGCCTGGAGGGCACCTGATGGGAAGGCAGAGCACAGTGATGGCTAATGGTTTTCACATTGACCACCTGATTGCTTTTCAGTCAGGCCTCCTCAGCTTTTGTTCATTTGCATCACAGCTCCAGATCCTCAGTGATCACCCTTTGTGCTTGGAATGTATTTCCACCCTCTGAAGGATGAGCCAAGAAATACTCTCCATCCTTGGAGGATTCCATTCGGACTCTGGTTATCCTCAGTGGATGTGGGAACTACTCCATGTAGCCTTCGGGGTCCAGGGACAGACAGATCGAAAGGGAGGAGGTGGGGGGTTTTGGCAGAGTTACTACTCAGAACATGAAGTGAGAATGGTCTCTGGTTTCCGTGTTTGGCAGTAGAGCATTCCCGCCATGTACGTTTCAGGGAGGAAAACTCTTTACTCCAAACTTTACCTTAGAAATGTTTGGCTACCGTTCCACCTTCCAGGGCAGAGATATGCAAGCTGTGTTTATGTTTTGGGGGGGGCAGGGGGTCCCTTGGAGGATCTGTGGAGGGCAGTAGAGCCCCTTCCCAGAAATGCACCAGTGCACAGATCAGCTTGGGTCTTGGGGGCCCGGGCTCTTTGCAGCCACTGCAACCACCGTCACTTTGGGGGATGGGAAGGCTGGCAACGGACACGACAAACAAGAAAAATCTATGGCAGAAGGATAGAGAGGGTGAGGACATGTCGACTCTGCGTGCATTCAGTTCTAACCCACGACTGCCTCTGTCCCCTCTCTGCACGCCAGCAGCAGCACCGAGAAGGTGACCGCACGACCACCAACCACCCCAGAGACCTCCAGGCATGGTGCGGTGGGGCAGCTGGTGTTGTGAATCAGGCCGTTGCCAATGAGAGAACGGCTACTTCACAACACCAGGGTCACACCTCACCGCGGGCACCGGCTTCCATCCAGACTCCACAGCGGCTCGTCTCGGGGACACGTCCAAGCCCTCCGAAACCCCAGCCCACCTGCAGCTGTGGCTCGTCCTGTGTGTGGCATGGACTGCGCCACACAGGTGCCTGGGGCTGTGTGTCCCCCGCACAGACAGCTCTGCTCGAAAAAGAAAACCACTCCGGGCAGCACTGGCATCTGCAGAGGAAACGGTGCTGTGGGCTTCCCACTGTGCAATGGGGTTTCGACCCTTCAGGAGGGTTAAATGCCGCTGAACTGAACATTTCCTCCTAGGTGCTTGGGAACACACAGGGTGAACATGGGTCTTGGTTTTGAGATGTGGCCGTAGGAGCTTTGAAAGGGGCAAGGCAGTGGGACTAGAAGCCCTAGTTACGGAGGGTGGCCGTGGGAGCTTTGAAAGGGGCAAGGCAGTGGGACTAGAAGCCCTAGTTACGGAGGGGACACTGCTGGAGAAACGAAGGCCTTTGGTAGCCACCCATACGGGGAGCACATCTACTTCCTAGGTGGTCCCAGGTTCCCTGGAGAGTAAATGCCTTTCCTAGGGTAGGAGAGTGCCACCCACAGCTCTCCTTCAGGCATGTGTCCCCAGCTCAGCTGGATGAGAGCCAAGCACAGGAGAACCCTTCCTAGGGCACTGACTTGTCCAGCACTCCCATCCTGGGAACATGGCCTGTCATCTGTGCTGACAGGTGGGCTTTCTGTCCACGGGGCCTCACAGCCAGGGACCTGGAAGCGTTAGAAATGAACAGAGGTCTCTGGAGCTAATGTCTTTTTATGCCTGACTTAAATCTTGTACATTACACCATACTTCAGAGCTAAGGGAGGAGTTTAGAGATAGAGTGGTTGTGTTGGCCCGCGACCTTTCTGAAGCACTAAGGAAAAGGAAGGGGTCTACTGCTGGCAGTGACAGCAAGTGCTTGTCAGAGCACTCGGGTTAACCCAGGCTCTGTGTCCCCTCAGTGCTATACCATCATCCCGTAGGAGACCTTGCTGTCACTGCCAGAGGTAGACCAGAGCCCCTCTGGCTAACCCAGGCTCTGTGTCCCCTCAGTGCTGTCCCATCATCCCGTGGGAGGCAGAAAGATGGACAAAAACAAGCCTGGTGGAAACACTGTGCAGAACAAGGTCACCTGGAGCCTAAGTTAAGCAGAACAGCCCTGGGTCTGTCCCCTTGGAGTTCCGGGAGGTGAGGCTGCTGCTTCCATGACATCTGCCCCTCACCCCATCCCCAAATCACTGTGGCACCTCTGAAATTTGTACTAAGTTATGCTTGGGACAAGTATCTTAGGGTTAAGAGTTACAGTTTTTCAGAAAGATCTTCCAGCTCTCTCCTTAAAACAAATAAACTGCATGTCTCTGAGAATCCATTCACTTACCAGTTCCCCTACCACCAATGGAGTCCAAGCTGGGGTGCCTGGGTGGCTCAGTCGGCTAAGCGTCTGCCTTCAGCTCAGGTCATGATCCCAGAGTCCTGGGATCTAGCCCCGCATTGGGCTCCCTGCTCAGTGGTGGGCCTGCTTCTCCCTCTTCCCCTCCCCCCCATTCTCTCAATCTCTATCTCTCTCTCTCTAATAAATAAAATCTAAAAAAAAAAATAAATAGAGCCCAAGCTAGTGACACTCACGGCCTGGTCCATAGTGGCAGTTTCAGCATGTCGCAGAGGTGGAATCCTGGACCCACCGCACACCCCATTGCATCACAATCTTGGCGGGGGGCCAGGCAGTGCATTAACAGGCCCTCCAGGGGGTTCTTCAGAATCCCAGCCACCCACATCCTCTCAGGCTTCCATTCCAACCACGTGTCTTCTGCATGTCACAGCCAGAATGATCTTTAAGACACACATGAATCCCTCCGCCCTGCCTTAAAACTCCATAAAGAGTTGGCCTCACTCTAACTATAGCAGGATCCCACCAGCGGCTCACACGCCCCAACCACCTCTCACCCTACCCCTTCCTCCCTCTGCCATACCCCGCACAAGACCCCTCCCTAGGTCCTCACACTCCCGCAATCACCCTCAGGCCCCGGGCCTTTGTGTGGCCCAGCTCTGTCTGGAATGCTCCCAGCCCTCCCCATCCTCCCCATGACCAGTGTCTAACTGTCCTCCAGTTTGCAGACAGAGCCCAGTTTCCCGCGCGCCAGCCCCCAGCCTGAGAGGCCGGGGGAGGTAACTAGCGTTCTGCGCACTAAGCAAGCTGAATTCTGCCTTTTCAGAACACTCCTTTCATTTGGCCATTATGCATCGGTCCCTGGGCCTCTCCTAGAGTGTGCCTGTTCCCCCCAGCCTATGCTTCTTGAGGGCAGCGACATTCCACTTTGCGCACTGCTGCCACTCCAGCGCAGCTGCATGTCTGGCACCGAGCAGCAGCTCAATGATATATCGAATGAGCGTGAGCTGCGAGGGTCCTTCAAGGTCATGCTCCAGCTCTTTTGTCCATTGGAGCTCCGGGTCTTCTCTCCTTTCAGTGGCACAATAGCAGCAGGAACATACAGTACAGAGACGACAGGATGGCCACTGCTCTGAGCATTTTGTGTCCATTTAGCCACTTACTGCCTCAGTTTCCCAGCAAAGGGCAGGTCATGTAACATCCTATCAGCCAGGGACCGAGACCATACCATCCATTAGCATGCTACTGGTAATGAGTAGCACTGCTAGTCAAACGCAGGTAGTCTGGCCCCACAGTCCACACCCTGAGCCACGGCTTCATGCCGCCGCCAAGAAGCCGGAGTGCAGGGGACAAAGCTGAATGTGGGAGTCCCCGGGGCTTGCTCCTGTGACCTAACAAAACCTTCTCCATTCTCGGAGGCTCCCACTGTGGTTTCCTTAGCCAGACAGACCAGGCTGTATTCTCCCTGTTTGTGCCTTTCTGAAAGGTTAGATTCTAACCTTGTTAAAGGCACTTCATAGTGGAACCTGATTAAAAATCTAGTAAAATAAAAAATGGGGTCAAGTCCAGAGAGAGAGAGAACTGTTTAAGAAGCAGAGGAATTTTGTAGTTAAGCCAGTGAAGTCATGTGAGGTTTGCATAGTTATCTTCAGAGGTCGCAGGCTGCTGCAGAGGCGAATGTGTGCACTCAGAGGACTGGGTGCTTCTGAGAGCCAGCTGGGGAGGTACAACCCCAGGCCCAATTCTTAGCCCCAGGTAGTGCCCTGTGCCTGGTCTACCCTCCTCCCCCCACGGTACAGCTTCTTCTCCAGAATGCATCCTGCCTCACTGAGGATGGCCTGCCCCCATTCGGCACATCTCAAACCCTCCACTTAGGGCAACTTGATGCCACCTGGGCAGAAAGAAACTAGACTGTCCATCCCCCCACCCGCTCCTGAAACTTTGGTTTAGCGATCTGTACCATCTAAAGCTGTGCGTTCAGAATCTTTGTAACTCCCTCGGGGGGCTGGGCCTGCATTGGCAGTTACCATGTTTCCAAGTACTGGGTTCTGTCAGGGGCCCCACTGCCGACAGCCAAAAGCTTTGGTGGGACAGGGAACTGGTCAGAGGCACACTTCTCCATCCACCATCTTGTGCTTTCAAGCTGGTCACCACCTGCTGACCCTGGTCAGTGCTTCTGGGGAAAGCTGGGTTTAGAAAGGACATTTTCTGAGTCAGTAATTCACTATTAAGAAGAGCAGTGGTTCTCAAAGTCTGAGCACCACTGGCTTCTTCGCCTCGGAACTCGAGGTGCAAATCCTCCATGTCCTCCACCAGCCTTGCTGAATCAGAAACTCTGGGCGATCTGCAGGTGAACTAACCCTCCAGGAGATTCTGAAATGCCCAGTTCGGTGTCCAAGGATAAAAGGGCACAGTAAGGGAGTTCCCTTGCTTGTCATCCACAGCAGTGTGAAAAATAGGGCATTTACTGTATGTTGACTGATGTTTTTTATTTTTATTTTTTTAAAAAGATTTTATTTATTTATTTATTTATTTCACAGAGAGCGATCACAAGTAAGCAGAGAGGCAGGCTGAGAGAAAGGGGGAAGTAGGCTCCCTGCTGAGTAGAGAGCCCGATGTGGGGCTCAATCCCAGGACCCTGAGATCATGACCTGAGCCGAAGGCAGAGGCTTTAACCCACTGAGCCACCCAGGCGCCCCTGAATGATGTTTTTTAAACCCACTTTTCTGACTTTTATTTTTTGTTTAGCTTTTTAAAGATTTTATTTGTCAGAGAGAGGGAGTGAGCACAAGCTGGGAGAGCAGCAGACAGAGGGAGAAGCAGGCTCCCCACTGAGCAGGGAGCCCCATACAAGACTTGATCCTAGGACCCCAGGATCCTGACCTGAGCCAAAGGCAGATGTTTAACTGACTGACCCAGCCAGGCATCCCTACTTTTCTAACTTTTAAAAGTAAATCCTCAGATGTTCTGGACTCTGAGAACCTGACCCTTCTCTTCTTCACCTGAATAAACATGCCCAGAATATCCTTTTGTCTTTTGCAACAGGGACATTGGAAGGTGAGTTATTTTCCACCAATTTAAAGGCTTATGTTTTTTTTCCCCACAATTATTGAAAATGTATTGAATTCTTAACACAGTATATGGCATATTTTAAAGGCTTTACATTTCCTTAATCGACGTTCACAACCACCCCATTTTAAGAAGAGGAGAGGTTAAGCGACCTGTTCCCACCCCTGGAGAGACAATACATGCTAGGACAGGGCCAAGCAGAGACTGGAACCCCACAGTGTCCCCAGACCCACATGCAGACCTGCTTTTGATCTACTACCTCCATAAGGGACAGCTGGGGGCCAGGAAAGTTAGCCGTGCTGCTCAGAGCACCTGTGTCTGTCTGAGCAATGACAAGCCATTTATGATTGGCAGCTAACCTAGGGAAACCCTGACTCCAAAATGTAATGCCATAGAGACAAAACATGCCAGGCAATCCGTACAAATGAATTTGTATTCTTTTACCTTGAGGTCGGTTTTTGTTTTTGTTTGTTTGTTTGTTTGTTTTTTGATGAGTAGATTTTGTTTCGTCTTGCTTGTCGTCATCACTAGATGTTTGCTTTAGGCCCCATGGATGGTCTTTTATGCATTCCTTGTGCAAACCACAGCCAAGGACACTTTCAGCTCCATGCCTCTGTCTCTAGGTACTGGCCCCAGGGAAGTGGCTTTAAAAAAAAAGAAAAAAAAAGATAGTAATTTGAGAGTTTCTGTTTATTGTGCATCAAAAATTCCCACACACTGCAGTGAGACCGTCTGCAGGAAAGCTATGCATACACATCCTTTGCTGGAATTTTAGTAAGAGTACAAGTGGAAGGTTTTCACCATCGTGGCTCCATTTTTTTATAGTTGGAGAAGTGGAGTTTCAGGAAGGTCAAGTAACCTGCATTATGGCAAAACAGCCTAGTCCTCTGTTTCCGGAGCCATGGCGTTTTCTGCTCCAGCAGTGACCCAGCTCTCCACTGGTGCTGGCTGCCTGCGGGCACTGGTGTTTCATCTCCTTGAGACACCTGGAGCTCTGGGAAGGGAAGCAATGTAGTCATTCCTGTTCTTCGGGTGAGGAACAGGCTCAGAAAGGTCAAGAAACTTGCTCAGGGTCTCCCAGCTAGTCAATGGACTGTCAGTCTCCAAAGCTGTCTTCTTCTGACCCTGCTGATGGAGTTCATCCTCCTTCTTCCTGGGCAGCTCTCCACTTACCCCGACAACAGACCATACCGTGGGACTGCCTGCCTTCAAAATGTTCCAGCTGTCTTCAGCTTGAAACACTGGAGCTTGGGAAGAAAAAGCACTAGAAGGGGGGCGGGGGGAGCCATGCCCTCCTGTAGTGAACCTCTAAGCTTGTTCCCTCCGGCCTGACTCAAGTGGAAGAGGGTGTGGGGGTGTGTTTAATTGACTTTTTGACCTTGAAACTCATTTAGTTCTCTTCTGTCTTTGCCTGTACCATTTCTTCTTGAACATTGCCTGGAGGAATACCCTTCAATGTTCAGAGGCACAAAACAAGTAACAGAAAAAAAAAAACACTGACCAGCACCAAACCATTCAAAATCAAAAGTGTTACGGATAGTATAAAATGTGAAAGTCCCTTAAGAATAATCCCGAGATTACTACTTATTTTTTAATGACTTTTTTATGATTACAAAAGCCATACACATTGAACACTACATCAGAATGAATTAAAAGAAAATACATGCTTCATTGCTCAGACTTCCTTGGCAGGCACAGGGTCTGAGACCCCATCCATGAGAACAGCTTGCCACATGGCTTACCAGGTCTCCCCACCATTGAGCCCTTGATTTTTGACTCAGAGTATATAGAATTGGCAAGCAGTGACCTGCAGTCCTTTTGAAACAAATCAATCATGAGGCTTTGACCTTCACTGCCTATGGCCACCTGAGATCCACCTGCCCTCCCTGCCACCCTCCTGCTGGTCCTCAGACTCTCTGCCCCTAAGGCCATCTCACACACCCTTCCCTGCAGATGCTTCTCTTTCCCCCAGGTATCAGCTTGACTCCCTCCCTCCCCTGAGAGCCACCCTGCACTTACCCACTGAATGTGTGCCACTGGCCACAACACATCCCTTACCTTCCATTTCTGTATCACCTTTAGACTCTGACATAATTGCCCTGTGATCTGGTCTTCTCCACTAGACTGTAACCCCATGAGGGCAGGGATTATTTGTTCAGTGATAGAGCCCCAGCACCATGCCTGGCAAACAGAGTGTTCAATACATGTTTATTGGATGAGCAAATGTGAGACTCATCTTTGTCAAGGCTGAGGAGTAAACAGCCCTTCTCCTGCTCTGGCCCTAGCTTCTCCACCCCAGCCCCTCTGCACTTCTCCTATCAGTGGCTTCCTCTCAGCTGCCTTCATGCAGCATTTAAGCTCTGGGAAGCTCAAGGTTTGTGGAGTCCACTGCCCTCATTTTATTGATAAGGACAATAAGGCCCACGGGCGAGGGCTCTTGGCAAATGGAAGAATGACTTCCATGGGGCACTGTGACCAGAGGCTGTCATAGACAAGCCCAGGAATTTTGGATGCACTTTGCCAACCTTAAGGACACACAAAATAGCTTCCAAGTCTGCCTTCCCTGAGCTTCAGACCAGGTCAAGTTCCCCAATTACTCATGTGGCATCCTGTACTTTAAAACCCTTTACACTCATAACTAAGCAAAGAATCAACTGTGATTTTTCAATATCCTCTTTCTCCACGAAGCAGTAAGCTTCAGAAGCCCAGGGTGTCTATTTCACTCTTTGGCCTCCCTGGGACCTGGCACAATGCCTGGCATGTAGTAGGTGTTTTGAGGGACAGCTGACTCACTGTCTCCTGTAGTGCCTTGCTCTGTTCTGGCACACAGGGATGCTTGACACTTTCCCCATTCTGCAAAAGATATCCCATACCCCTGTCCTCCCAGAGCCATGAAACAAATTCAGAGATTACTGCCAAATGGATGGCATTACCAGCTTGGGAAGAGAGTGTCTCAGTGAAGATGCCCCTGTTTCCGTGGACTGGTAGGAGTGATGTAGGAACTAGAGGAGAGACCTACACTCTGTTACTTGCAGCCAAAAGCTTTCACAACTCATCTAACCAGACTATTATATCAGAATTATCACCCATAACAAGAAGTCTGGAGGTAGAGAGTCAGGGTTGATGTGGTGACTCAAGGATGCCATCAAAAACCCAGGCTTATACCGTTCTGTTCCACCACCTCATGGCCACAAGAGGGCTGCTACTGTTCAAGGCATCACCTCCACATTCCAGGAGGAAGAAAGACGAGGCAGAAGGGCCAGAAATATCTCTCCATTCAACAGGACACATAGCTTTCCCAGAAACCTCCACACAGCTGACTTCTACCTACATCTCAGTGGCTAGAACTCTATCATGTGGCCATACAGAGCACCTAGAAAAGTGAGCATTCACCTACTGAGAGTGGATAAGCTGAAGCAGTGAGGGAGGAGTGCATATAGTATCCATAGAATTAGCCAGCAGCATCTGCCAAAACTAGGAAAGTTATTTTTTATAGAACTGTTTTTGTGGGCTTTCTTATTACAAAAACAATGAGTACACATTGTTACTTTAGAAAATAAAGATTTAAAAATGTCTGCAATCCCATCACACAGAAGTAACTACTCTTTATTCCTGGTTCATTATCCTTCCAGTGGGTTGTATTTTTTTTAACATGGATAAAACCACACTATGGGGTGCTCTGTAATTAGCCTTTCCACTCGATATGGTGAAAAATCTTTCCAAATCATTAAATATTCTTTACAGAATCACATTTTCTGTCTCTGAGTTCCACTGAATTAGGTACCATGATTTGTTGACTCAGCCCCTTTGCATTGGGCCTTGTGAGGTTGATAAGGGCACAGGGTAACCAGCCAACCCTGGGAACTCTCCTCAGAGCTAAATCTTTCTTCAGCACTTCCCCTTCCCAGAAGGTATCTTAAGGGAATAATTTGACATGCACAGTCTTGAGAGCTTTGAGATACCCTACCAAATAGCCTTCCTGGACAGATTGTTCCAATGTACCTCCCCCATCCCCCAGCAGATTCCAGTGCCCCTCTCTCCCCCAGTTTTTCACCAACACTGACAAAAAGATAGACTGGGGCAACTGACCCAGCCCCCTCTTTTCTCAGCTGATGGGACAGAGGAAAGACTTGCATTAGGATCCCACAGCTCAACCAGCCCTGGATCCTGGGCCTGGGTGCTGCATTGGTCCACCTTCCGGGCTGCATTGAGCGCCGTGGGGTAGGAAGAAGCACTGGGATACAGGAGAGTCTGAGCAGCCTCAGGAGGTAGGAAGAGCAGCCGAACATTCTCAAGAGAGGCTTTGGGGGCACAATGCCTAGTAGGTCATGGGTATGGGCAGTTCTGGGTCAGGGAGTCACCCTGGCAAGACGGATTTGCTTCTGACCCACCACCACAGTGCCACTCAAGCTGTGGGACCCTAAGCTGCTCGCTTCCTTGTCTCTGGGGCCAGTAAAATGGGGGAAATAGGGCTCAGATCCAGTCCTCCTGCCAGCCATTCATGCCTGTTAGGAACTGAATTGTCTCCTTTAAAGTTCATATGTTGAAGCCCTAACCTCCAGTGCCTTAGAATGTGACTATACTTGGAGATAGGCCCTTTAAGGAGGTAATTGCAGTTAAATGAGGTCCTAAGGGTGGGGCCTTGACCTGATAGGACTGGTGTCCTTATAAGAAGAGGAAGAGAAACTGGATCTCTCTCTCTGAGGAGAAAGGTGATGTGAGGACACAACAAGTAGTTGGCCATCCACAAACCAATTTAAAAGGCCCCAGAAGAAACCAAACCTCCATCCCCTTGATCCTGAGCTTCCAGGCTCCGGAACTGCAAGAAATAAAATTCTATGGTTTAAGGTCCCCAGTGTGTGGGTGGCACTTTGCTCTGGCAGCCCGAGCTGACTAATCTGATGCCCCACAGGTGGGGGGATTGTTGCTGCCTCTCCCGAGTTCTGAGCCACAGGTATCGGAAACCGAGAAACTGGAGGCAGATACTTTCCAAGCCGTGAATACTTGGTGCGGCAGATGCTGTGGACACCCACACACTATCCAGGTGGACTCCAGTTCCTGAGGCCATAATGTGCAGTTCCCTGCATGCTGACTGCATTCTCCCTCCAGTTCTGTAGCTGACGCTCTTCCTGGGGCCCCTGAGCCTGCTCAGCCTCTGCACAGACCACATGGGCCAGGATGGGCAGGGAGCCAGCGCCCCTTGGGCTGTCATCCACAAGTGAGGAAGAAAAGTCAGAATGGTCCCAACATTCTGCACAGTTCTTCAGACGGTCCCTAGCGGGTTCGAGCACATGCTGACCCACTCACTCTTGTCCCTTTATTGGCTCAGACTCCTCCTCTCTCAAACTCCTCCCGTCAGCTACTGCTTCCTGGGATCTCCTCTCAAACAAACCCCTTGTCTTAGCACCTGCCTTCAAGGGGACTCAAACTAGGCACATAGGATAACAGCTGTGTTTTGAACCCAAGACAGACTTAGGTGTCTATACATACATACTACCCAGATAGAATATATTCTTTGGGGACAATGAACAACCACTGCAGCTGCAGAGCCCAAGTCCTTATCACGGGGACGATGGCAGCTGAAGCAATAACCACCCCCATAGAACATGGAACCCAGAGTGCTCAAGCCGCACAGACCTGGATTCAAATCCCAGCTCTGTCTGCGTCTCACGAGCAGGGCCATCTCAGGGTAAATACCTGGATAGGTCTCCATGTCATCAACTGTGGGATGACACAGTTGAACTGTTATCAACCGGCCTCACAGGATTGGTGAAGGGCCTGAGGCAGATAACGTGGGAGAAGCACCTGGTCCACAGGGTGTGCTCAGCAGAAGGCAGCCAGCTTTTGTTTCTGAGGCAGCTGTGGAGATGTACTGCTCAGCTCTGGCTTCCAGAGAGAACTTGCTGCTCTGTGGCGAGGAGCACAGCAAGCTGCACTTTCAGCTGTGCCTCAGTCTCCGAGCGGGCCTCTGCTTGGGCAGCCCCCAGCTGGTGACTGAGCACAGCAGAGTCCCGAGGCCAGCCCTTTCCTTGAGACCTGGAACTTCTCTGAGGGGAATCTTTGCTCAGGAGCTCTCCACTAGACCAGCTGAGACTCCATATGGCCTATATGGCAGTTGGAAGTTCTCCTGCCCAATTCTGCTTCCTCCCCTTTTTATCCTTCACTGGCATTGCCCCTCCACTCCCCCACCCACACCCCCAAAACCTCTCTCATTCCTCCTTCCCTCTTAGGTGGGTCTTCTCAAAAGATGATGCTAAGGCATCTTTCCCTTCCTCTCTTATTTCTGAATAGACCTATCACACAAAATAGCAGCAACATAGAGAGGTTTTCGTAGGTTTCCATCTGAGGGTCTCTAGTCTTTTAATCCCAGGGGGATCCCTCCAAAAAATTTAGGATCACTCAGTGCCCTTCCATTGCAAGCAGTAGAAATAGACCTTAGTTAATTCAATAGGAAAAGGAACAAGAATTTATTGGAATGCCATGGAATACTGTTATTTAAGGAAAAGCCATAAAGAATCAGGCTCCAAAAGGATGGGAACCCAATAGCTCAGAATCTCCTAGAATTATGAGCTCTTTTTTTTTTTTTCCTTTCAGGACACCACTGTTGACATCAATAAGCTCCAGTGAAATTTTAGTCCCTGTAACATACTACTTAAGGTTCAAATTCGAGGAAAAAATGTATCTAATTGGCCCAGGAGGTGGGGAAGCACCTTGCAAATCAACTCTTTTTTTTAACTGATGGACAGAACCACTGACATCCAAAGCAAGACCAAGGTATCATCAGGAGGTGAATGGGTCTACCAGATGGCTGTTAGTTTTGATAGAACCAGACAGAAGAAACAATGCCCACACTGCCCCAAATCATGCCAAGAGCTCAAAAGCAACACATTGTCAATATGTCTCCATCTGCTCACTCCTGTCCAGCAACCATCCATTCCTTCCCTAAGTGTTTTGAGTTTCTTGGGCTCGATATCATTTGCACCTAATTTTAATATTTTCATCTCCCCAAAGTATCAGATATGCAGTCAAGAAGAACCTACTCCAAGTATTTCAAAACACCTGCTTGGGATACATTAAACTGCCTCCCTTGCCTCCAAAAGAAACCAGCCCTTCCCCCAAGCAACTCCTCCCTTTGCTCTCTACCCTGATGAAAGACATTCCTGATAGCATCCTTAGGCTTTCGGGAATTTTGGCGACCTTTCAAAGGTCTCAGGATTTATTAAGATCTTTAAAGTCTCTTTCACCGTGCTCTAACGGTGAGATTAAGCCCCTTATTCCAACCCTAAAGCACTTTTGAGAGTTGGGGAAATTCATTAACATGCAAGAAGGCTGACATCTGGGCCAGGAGGCCCACAGCAGGTGAGGGGGTGCCCTGTCCTAGGTAGGGATTCACCTTCAAATGTGGAAGGCTGCTGCCTGCCAACACCTGTGATTCTTGGTCCAAGGACTTGTAGGGTTTTGTTGTTTTTGTTCTGACTGCTCACAAGTCAAGCCGAGAGTATAGAGATAAAGCCTCTGGGAAGAGCGCTCACCCAAAGACAGAGGAGGATTTGCTGGACAAATCTACCACCATCCTCGCTCCTTGGGAGGGTAACGAGGTCTCCCAAAGTTCCTCAGGGAACAACCCCTTGTCCTGAACTCCCCTTGTCCGTAGCAGTCATTTCTGAAACCTCACCTTTACCAGCTACCTCGACTTCCCTACCTCACTTCCCTAGTCTACTGCTGATTCCTTAGATCACTTCCCCCAATATTACTTGCACAAAAAACCTTGTCTCAGTTTATATTCCCCTAGAAGCAGACCTCAAGACAAAGCCCACCTTTGAATCTGTTTCTCTCCAGAAAGACTTGGAGAACAGCAGCACCCCTCTGCTGCTGGCAGAGGTGCGGGAAGGAAGCACCAAGCAGAGCCCGCAGCCAGCCGGGGAAATCCAAATGCAAAAGCTACCGCCTTGTCCCCTAAACCATTCAGGAGACCCGCCTCTGTGTACAGAGCTGCAGGTTCTGCCCTCTGGGCCTGGGGGGAGCCAGGAGGCTGCTTCTGGGAATAGAAGGGAATGCAGATGCCAACAGCCTTTCACTGCCTATAGGCGTATTTCACACTGACAGACTACCGGGGGTGTAGGACTATTTTTATTTAAAACACCAGTTGCCATGGTAACATCCACATGACCCAATACTTATTCTAAGTCACACAGAAAATACCCTTGGGAAGGAAGAGAGAGAAGCCCCATGAGAATGCAGTGCGGCTCTGGGACTCAAGCAGCCAGCGGCAGCTCCTGGGAACAAGAAGGCCACCCCAGCTCGTGTGTCTGAGCTCATGGTCCTACACGGGCCTGAGTCCTCCAGGACTTTAACTTTGCAATCAATGAAGAGGTTTAAAGGCCTGTGAGGAGTGCGATGATCTGCCGACCTGCTATACCTCCTCCTGGAAGGTCAGAAGTTTCCCCTGGAGTGACCTATTTCACCAGTCAAGACGGGTGCTAAGAACAGGCCATGGGCACAGGGTGGTGACGCTGGCAGGGGAACCTGCACCCAGCCCTGCTCAGCTTTCCAGAGTTTGCTTGGGCTGCAGGGAGTTCACAGGGCCGCGCACAGCCTCTGGGGCAGAAGAATGGGGGCCAGGAAGGCAGGGTGCGCTATGTCACCTGGAGAGCACCCCCAAGGAAAAAAGGAAACCTTGGGAAAGGAGTTGGCTTTTAAGAACCAGAGGGAGAGCTCATTCTGCAGCAGCCTCCACCTGCAATGCCTCCCTGACCCCAGTGCATTTCAGCTTCTGCATACCTTTAGTGGTTTCTTTACCTCCCTGTTAGCCTAAATCCCAGCTGGCAATGTAACAACTGAGGCCCTTAGAGACATGGTGGACCCAGGCATCCTGGCCAGACCTGCCAGGTACTGGTCAGAGGCCATGCAGCTGTGGTGGTTCAGTGCAGTAATTAGTGTAATTCATAATTGTTAACATTAGTATTGGGGGGTGTGGATGTGGGCCATCCTTGAGGAGCGCCAACAGGACAAAGGACACCATGGCTTTCCCCTCCCCCAGTCAATTCAGTAGTGATTACAGTAAAAACAATTCAACTGATTGAACTCTTAATATATATGAGAGTGATTGAACACTTAATATAATATGTATGAGAGTGATTGAACCCTTAATATAATATATATGAGAGTGCCTGGCTCATTTGACCTTCACAGTGACCTGCAAGGGACCACTGTAACATAGAATCTGCAGATGACAAACTCCAGTTCCCCATCATTGAGCTTAGCATAACTAAGTAACCGCTGAAGCAGCTACCATGAGGTGCCATGGAGCCTCATCCTGAACCCAGATCTGTCTGACTCCTCAATACATGCTTTTTTATCCATATCATGCTGTGAGAGTAACCACCTAGCACTGCCCGGACCAGGAAGGTCATGGCCGAAGAGGAGATGTTGGAAGTGTACACGGAAGCAGGGAGGGGCAGGCTCTGGCTTTGTGGATAATGATCGAGCTGGAGGGTGTTAAGGGCTGGCTGCTCATCTGTTAGTCTCAGCTCCTTGTCCACTCTAGTTATGGACCTGGTTTGGCAGTCATCATGACCCCTCCATGTGGTCTGTATCTACCATTCTGTTCTGACACGCAGAGGAGGGAGGAATGGCCCAGGAGGTACCGTTGAAAAGGTACTGCTGTATTTTCAGATGGGTGAGACATTTGTCCTGGATTAGAAGTGTGGGGATGCCCTTCTAGGCTCCAGCCCTGTGGGGCAGATAAAGGCTCTTGTGGGATAAAAGGTGGGCGCGGCCACCAGGAATGCCACAGAGGGTGCAAGAAGGGTTAGGATCATCGCAGGACCACGACTTCCTAAAAGTCTCTGTTTTCCCATCTTTTAAATGGATGTGATGTGTACCTGTAGCAGATGCTCAGTGTCCCACTCATAGCTGCTTGGCTTCCTCAGGAAACTGCATAGGGATGATTTCACAAAGTCCATAGCTTTCTACCTGACAGTGTCCTCCAGCCACAGCAGCAAACTCAACTGAACACATGGGGCAGGCCGCAAGTGCCCAAGAGTTAAGGCTCCAAAAGCAGCCTCGACCAGTGAGGATGCAGCCAGCAGGGATTCTTTCAAAGGGTCTCCACAGAGCTAGAGCCCTAGGTGCCCACTATGTAACCTGGACATTCATGCCCGCCCACATCCATTTTCCTCCCTTCTCTCTCACTCCCCAACACTATCACCATGCTTCCTGGGACCACCTCCCAAATAAACCACCTGAGTCTTTGTCTCAGGGTCTGCTTTGGAGAGAGCCCAACATAAGGCACCACCTCATATGATTCAGGGAATCGTGAATGAGGATGCGTGCCGAGCTCTGAGCACAGGGAACACTATAATGACATCTCACATCTCTTGTTATATATCACACATATTTGGGGAATGGAATGGCATGTTTGGCTGAGGGTTTACATTGTACATTTTGGGGCTGTACATTCCCTGAACTAAAAAGCCCCTAATCTGGGATCTGGTTCGGCTATGGTGATCATCCACCAAATTCTTGGTCCTCATATGGATCCCTGAGAAAGATTCTGCCTTCTATATCAGTTTTTCTAATAGAATTCCCCTATAGCCCAAAGGAGAAATTGGGTGGAGTAGATCAGGCGTCAGACAAAACCTCCAGTTGGTGATCTCTTCTGTTACCCAGCAGGCTCATGGTGTCTTCTCGCTGCCCAAAGAGAAACCTGCCCCCACATAGGAAAGCCCCTGGGCTTCCTCAGTCTAACTTACCTCCGCTACCCAAAATAAAGCTGTATGGTGAACTCCCGTGTCCTGCTGCTCTACCTCGCAGCAGGCACCTCAGCTCGAGGAGCAAAGCAGGCATGCACCCGACTGTCCAGGGGAGAGCTGGAAACTGGCCATTCCTTCCCTGAACACTTCCCCTAGCCTTCAGGTTCTTTTTGAATATCCTGCTTTCAGCTGCAACTTTCATACACTTTTTAAATTCTACTCCATAATGTTTCCATATCTTAGAAAAATAGAATTGAGGCCACACCCCTGCCAACATGTTGAATAGGAGTCACATTTCCTGACCTCTAATATAAAACCCCTTGATTTTATTTAAGCTGTTGGCTTTTGTGTCCTCTTATTTCACAGGCTGCTTTGTGTTTTCAGAAAAGAAAAAAAAAAGAGAGAAATCAGAACACATGTGACAGGATATTTGAATCAGAAAAT
The DNA here is from genome assembly GCA_028533885.1 of Nasua narica. Classification (NCBI taxonomy): domain Eukaryota; kingdom Metazoa; phylum Chordata; class Mammalia; order Carnivora; family Procyonidae; genus Nasua; species Nasua narica. The sequence continues at coordinate 53,223,587 of CM052799.1, read as the reverse complement.
TAAAAAGAGGTTTTCTCGTCCACCCACATCACCCTCTCCTATTTAGAGCAGAGAGCCTCAAACTTTGGTTTAGATGAGAGCCATGGGGAAGGGAGGAGCTTTTTAAATGTAGCTCCTTAGTCCCACTCCAGGAGGCTGATTTTAGGCTTTGAGATTCTTTTTAAAGCTGGGATGCTGGTCATTCCAATAAAGGTCATATTTGGACTCTCACTTTGTTCCTTTAAATCATAGTTTCTCAAAGAGAGGTGTCCCCAGAACACTCCCATGTCCCCTCTGCCCTAAGCTCCCAGAGACGTTCAGAGGATCAGAGAATGCTGCCTCTTTGCCTGTCAAAGGCAAACAAACAGCTTGAAAATCTGATGCTTCACAAAGAATGAGGTCCCTCAAGGATTAAAAGCCCACAAATGAACCAGTTCATTTCTATTCTATTCTACTGCATGAATATGATTTTTTAAAATCCATGATTATTTATAGATATCCTAGGACTATGAGGTACCTATCATGCACATTCCCTAAAGATGAAATTTATTATATCAAAAAATAACAGAAAAAACACACAGGCTGCCCCTTGGAGGTGTTTGGCATGGACACGGCAGGTGTATGTCCTGCAGAGAGCAGTCCTTGGGAGTTTCCTGGCATCAGAAGGGGAGCATCTCCACCTCCATCCAAGATTCATGGCTAATTCTGCTCAGAAATACTCCACCTGTACATTTCCCAGGCTTCTTGTTTGACACTCAATTGTCTCTATTTGGATCAAGACTTGGGAAATAAAAAATATATATATCAGCATCAAAATAGCTAATAATGAAAGAAATTTTTCAAAAATTTCAGACAGGCACATAGTGATACAGTGATTGCCTTTCAGAAGACCCAGCCTAGCCTACCACTGTCCAGAGAGGCTAATCTGTTCGTTACCTACAGGCACCTATGCAAAAGCTTGTTCCTTCACACTGAATGTTGGGAGAGACTTTAGGGGACAAAAGTTTATGCCTGTTTTAGACTATGTTTCAGATTTAACTAAGAGGCAGAGAAGGAAGTTAGGAAGTCCCAAAATTTTAGTAAGAAAGAGAGCTCCAATACATTTCTGTCCTCATCGACCAACTCTGTCACAGATATGGAGGGAGTCATAGACCCACACACAGACATGGAGGATAATCTCTCTTTAGGCCTGCTCAGTCCCAAAGGAAGCATAGGTCCAGCCCATTTCCAGGGAAAAGTCATTCTTATAATTAGAAGATTTGAGCACATTACTTTTAACTTTTCTTCCATGTTTCCACCAGTTCTCATGAGATGGGTGTCCAGGAACACTGCATCACTGAATCCACTGGCTAAGGGAATGAAGAAGTAGGACATGGAGGGGTTCTTTGTTGAGCTACTTTGCTCCTGGAGACCACCAGAGCTTAGGGCCACCCCCAGAAACACTTTGGGAGCTGGTGTAGAACAAACATTTGAAAGAACTGGAGTATTTCTTGCTTGAATCTTACTCCCAGGGGCTGTTAATCCCCTGGAGCCTCAGGCCTGCCCATGGTTAGGAAAAAATGTCTTCTGCCACCAGACTAAGTCATCAGGTGACAAAATGCAGGCAGCTGAAGACTGATGGCAGGGTGGTAAGAGCAAGGGCACCTAGGCACCAGCAGAGAGCACTACAGATTCTCAGGCTAGTAGAATTATTTACCTCTTTATTGTCTTATCAAAAACTGCTTCCTATTGACAGTAAGACCAAGGGAAGGAAGGAAGGGGATGAAGGGGAGAAAATTCACTCTTGTCACCATATTGCTAATGTAGAAATTCTCAAGATGAGCAAAGTGGAAGAATGATCTCCAGGAGGAAGACAACTGGTATGAAAACATTGTGATATAATTGCACATGGAGCTAGAGCATACTGCTTTTTTAGAATATGAGTACAGAAAGAAAAGTTCAGAAAAATATGTTTGCCATATGTAGGAAACAAAGTAGTCATCCCCAAGTTGATAAGTCATAAGTAAACAGACTCTTGGGACAGGTGGCAGATCCTGAGAAGTTTGGTGGTTATTAAATAGCTGCATGGGTTTCAAAAGTTTGGAAAACACTGCTAGTGTGAGTAAAAGCTGCACAATTATTCCTAAGTCCCTGTTCCCAAGAGGCATGAGCTCCCTTGTACTTCTGGGCTGACTGCAGGTAAAATTCCCATGGACCTCACCAGGTTTGGAGAAACCTCAAGGGCAAAAAAGCAAAAAGAAGCTGTGGAGACCATTGATGGTATACATAGAGGTTCACTGTTCAGATATCCTTCAATGAACCTCATGCAAGGCATCTCCTGCTGTTGCACCCTCGGATCTACCACAACACTTACCCCAAAGCCATGCTTTCCCTGGTTGCTTCCATCTAACAAAAGTACAACAGGGGCACTGGAACCAGGTCATTCTTACCAAGTGCAGGACTCCTCTAAAAGGCAATTTCTGTACATGAGCTCCCTATTGCCCTGGCCAAGATTGTCCCAGAACTACACTGTAGTCTGAGGAACTCACTGCCTACTTTTGCTTATTTCCCTTTATACTTCACAGAAGTTTCCCCTTATAAGCCTTTTGTTCATCTAAGCCTACTTTGGCATCAGCTTCCAGGAGTACCTGAAGTGACACAAAGCTTTCAAAACACTATTACTTGGCATGGAACTGTCCACAGCCATGGTGCTGAAATCAGAAGTAGGCCAAAGAGATGTATGTAATACAGGAACAAAATATTTCTGTGTTCCCCCTTCTTAGCTGTGAAATCATTAAATGGTGTAAATATTCCCTTGGTTCTCCTTAGCCAGGGGGAAGTAGCTGATACTTTCAAAAAGCTTCTTTAAATGCCATGAGGTATAAAATGAGATTACCACAAAACCACACAGAATAGTTTTCCATGGGTGTTGTTCCTAGGAACACAAATGCTGCTAAAATCTGCAAAGTCACTCTCAGTTGTTCACAGTTCCAAAACCAGAAGTAGGGTGGCTTCTACCCCTTCTGATTTCCAGCTTCCTACAAATGTCTTACATCAGCAAAGCCTGACAGGAACCCAATTGGCAAGATTAACTGGAAATGAAGCCCCATATTTTCAGCCTTCAAAGGGCAAACTGGAAAGGAGAGCACTGGAGAATGTGAATAAGGCTGAAGTCCCACGTATGATTCCTGGGATGGAAGGCAACCTTTTAACGTCATTAGATGGCACAGTCTCATGTGGGGTCAGGTATCCTTGCCCCAAAGAGGTGATGAAGTAGAAAAGGGAGACCACTAAGCTTGGATTCTGTCAAAAAGATTTAAGTCTCTGCTGGAGAGCACTTGTGTGATCTTGGGCAAGTAATATGATCTGTCTGAGTCCCAGCAACCTAATTTGTAAAGGAGAGGTGGGGCTGGACCAGAGATTCCCAAACAGTGTTCCAAGGAACACTAAGGTACCACAGAACCTTTAGAGGTTACTGAGAAGTCTGAAAAGGAGAAGAGGCCAGGACCACCTGAACTAGAATAACCTCACCTTTATCTGATTCTCATTCTAGGGTTTTCCAGGATTTTCACTGAAACTTAAAATAAAAATTTGAAAAACTTATACCCAGATGGTCTTTAAGGGCTTTTCTATCCTTATCTTGCAAAAGTCTATGGGACTTGAACAAAATATGATTCCTGACTCACAGAAGTATGTGGACTTTGGAAGCTACTTAACATCTGACTTGCTTTTCTCATCTGTAGAATAATGATATTATCACTAATATTATGTGATTATATTTCAGGTGATTTTCACATATACCAATGCCACACCCATCCTTCTAGAAGAGTTTGCCATCACTATCCCCATTTTATAGTTGAGAAAGCTGAAGCTCAGAGTGTGAGTAACAAATCACATTAATCAGCAAGCAAAGAGCTCAATATCAACCAGACTCTAACATCTATGTTTTCTCAACTCTACTGCCTATATGTTTTGGAGTGATATAAAGATGAAATAAAATTATAAATGCCAAGATGTTTTAAAAATCATAATATAAGCATAAAGAACTACTATGGATAAAAAAATAAAACCCATACATATACTGCTTAGAAGAGATTCATTTTGGATGTAAGGACACACACAGCCTGAAAGTGAAGGGATAGGAAAAAATATTCTGTGAAAATGGAAACAAAAAGAAGGTTGGGTTGGCTATACTTATTTCAGACAAAGTAGAATGTGAAACAAAGACTGTAATAAGAGACCAAGACGGGTATTACAAAATGATCCAATAAGAGGATATAAAATTTATAAATATTTATGCATCCGACATAGGAGCATCTAAATATATAAATTATATATATATATATATATATATATATATATATATATATATATATATGAAATGTTAACAGAACTAAGAGAGAAATAACACTACAATATTAAAGGGGACTTTACTACACCACTTACATCAATGGAAAGACCATCCAAAGAGAAAATCAATGAAAATATATTGGCCTTAAGTGACACATTAGACAAGATGGACTTAACAGATACATGCAGAACATCCCATTCAAAAAGCAACAGAACACACATTCTTCTCAAGTCACATAAAACATTCTCTGAGATAGAACACATGTTAGGCCACGAAACAACTCAATAAATTTAAGAAGATTGAAACTAGAAATCAATTACAAGAAGAAAATTGAAAAATTCACAAATATGTGTAGATTAGACAATGTCTTTGTGAATAACCAATGAGTCAAAGAAATCAAAAGAGAAATTAAAAAAAATATCTCAAGGAAAATGAAAATGGAAACACAAATAGCAAAACTAATACAGCAAAAGAAGTTTTAAGAAATTCATAGTGATAAATACCTCTCTCAAGAAACAAGTAAAATCTCAAGTAAACAATCTAAATTTACACCTTAAGGAACTAGAAAAAGATGAAAAAACAAATCTCAGAGTTAGTAGAAGGAGTGGAAATAAATAAATGAACTAGATAGAGATTAAAAAGAAAATAGGAAGGGCGCCTAGGTGGCTCAGTCATTAAGGATCTGCCTTTGTCTCAGGGCATGATCTTAGGGTCCTGGGATCGAGCCCCGCATCGGGCTCCCTGCTCAGTGGGGACCCTGCTTCTCTCTTTCCCACTGCTTGCCGCTCCCTGTGCTTGTGGTCTCTCTCTCTCTCTCTCTTTTTATCAAATAAATAAAATTTTTAAAAAAGAAAATAGGAAAAGTCAATGAAACTAAGAGTTGATTCTTTGAAAAGATAAATGATACAGATAGATAGATAGATAAAAGATAAATGAAACAGGAAAAACTTTAGCTAGATTGAACAAGAAAAAAAAGAGGGGTGCCTGGGTGGCTCAGTGGGTTAAAGCCTCTCCCTTCGGCTCAGGTCATGGTCTCAGGGTCCTGAGATAGAGCCCTGCATTGGGCTTTCTGCTTAGCGTGGAGCCTGCTTCTCCCCTCTCTCTGCCTGCTTCTCTGCCTACTTGTGATCTCTTTCTGTTAGTTAATAAATTTTAAAAATCTAAAAAAAAAGAAAAAAGAAAAAGAGAGAAGAGTCAAACAAAATCAATAATGAAAGAGGAGACATTATAACTGACACTACAAAAATACAAAGGATAAGAAGAGACTACTATGAAAAATTGTATATCAAAATTTGACAACCTAAAAGAAGTAGATAAATTCCTAAAAGCAATCTTCCCAGATGCATCATGAATAAATAGCAAATATGAACAGATGGATTACTAGTAAGGAGATTGAACCAATAATCAAAAACTTCCAAACAAACAAAAATTTGGGACCAGACAGCTTCACTGGAGAGTTCTACCAAACATTTAAAGAATTAATACCAAACATTTTCAAACTCTTCCCCAAAAAATAGAAGGGGGGGGTAACACTTCCAAACTCATTTTATGAAGCCAAAATACCTTGATACCAAAATACCTTGATACCAAAATAGACAAGGACACCACAAGAAAACTATAAGCCAATATTCTTAGTGAACATAAATGCAAAAATCCTCAATAAAGTATTAGCAAAATGAATTCAACAATACATTAAAAGGATCATAAACCATGATCATGTGATATTACTCCATTCAAGGATGCAAGGATGATTCAACATCTGCAAATTAGTCAATGTGATACATAGTAACAAATGAAAGATAAAAATCATGTGATCATCTTAATAAATCCAAAAAAGCAATTGACAAAATTCACCATCCATTGATGATAAAAACTAAAGTGCTTATAAAGAGAATGTACCTGAGCATAGTAACAGCCGTTATGACAAGGCCACAGCTAACAACATAGTCAATGGTGAAAAGCTAAAAGCTTTATCTCTAAGGTCAGGAATAAGACAAAGATGCCCACTCTTGCCACTTTTATTCGACATACAATTGGAAGTTTTAGCCAGAGCAATTGGGTGAGAAAAAGAAATAAAATGCATCCATATTAGAAAAGAAGAAGTAAAATTGTCACTACTCAAAGATGACATAAACCCTAAACCCTAAAGACTCTACCAAAAAACTGTTAGAACTAATCAACAAATTCAGTAAAGTTGCAGGATACAAAATCAATAGACAATAATTTTTTGTGTTTCTGTATACTAATAATGAGTCATCAGAAAGAGATATGAAGAAAACAATTCCATTTACAAATGCATCAAAAAAAATACAATACCTAAAAATAAATTAAACCACGGAAGTAAAAGACTTTTATACCAAAAACTATAAGACACTGATGAAAGAAATTGAAGATATATATCAATAGAAAGATATTCCATGCTCATGGATTGGAAGAATCAATATAGTGAAAATGTCTGCACTACTCAAAGCAATTTATAGACTCAATACAACCCTTATCAAAATTCCAATAGCATTTTTCTCAGAAATAGAATAAATAATCCTAAAATTTGTATGGAAGCTCAAGAGACCCTGAACAGCTAAAGTGATCTTAAGAAAGAGTAACAAAACTGGAAATACCATACTCACTGATTTCAAACCATACTACAAAGCTATAGTAATCAGAATAGTATGCTATTGGCTTAAAAACAGACATATAAATCAATGAAAATAAATGGAAAGTCCAGAAATAAACTCATACATATAATGTCAATTAATTACAACAAGGAGGCCAAGAATATGCAATGGAAAAAGGACAGTTTCTTCAACAAATGGTGTTTGGAAAACTGTACAGCCACATGCAAAAGAATGAAACTGAACTACTATCGGGGCACCTGAGTGGCTCAGTGATTAAGCATCTGCCTTCAGAAGTTCAGGTCATGATCCCAGGGTCCTGGGAGGGAGCCCCACATCAGGAAGCCTGCTCAGTGAGCCTGGTTTTCCCTCTCCCTCTGCCTGCTGCTGCCCCTGTTTGTATTCTCTCTCTCTGTCAAATAAATAAATAAAATCTTGAAAAGAAAGAAAATAAAGAAAAGAAAAGAAAAGAAACTGAACTACTATTTTACAACATACACAAAAATTAATGGAAAATGGATTAAAGACTTAAATGTAAGGCCTGAAACCAGTAAGCTTCTTGACAAGGTCTTGTCAATGATTTTTTGGATTTGACGCTAAAAACAAAGGCAACACAAGCAAAAATAAACAAGTGGGACTACATCAAGCTAAAAAGCTTTTACGTAGCAAAGGAAACCATCAACAAAATGAAAAGCAACCTACGAGGATGCCTCCGTGGCTCAGTCAGTTAAGTGTTTTCTTTCAGCTCAGGTCATGATCCCAGAGTCCTGCAATGGAGTCCTAGGATCCAGTCCTGGGACTGAGCCTCTCATGGAGCCATGCATTGAGCCCACACTGGGCTCCTTGCTCAGCAGGGAGCCTGCTTTTCCCTCTCCTCCCCACTCTTGCTCTCTCTCACTATCTCTGTTGCTATCTCCCTCTCTGTCTCTCTGTCTCTCTCTAAAATAAATAAAAAATCTTTAAAAAAAAAAAAAAAGCAACCTATTGGGGCACCTGGGTGGCTCAGTGGGTTAAGCCTCTGCCTTTGGCTCAGATCATGATCTCAGGGTCCTGGGATCAAGCCTCACATCAGGGTCTCTGCTCAGCAGGGAACCTGTTTCCTCCTTTCTCTCTGCCTGCTTCTCTGCCTACTTGTGATCTCTCTCTGCCAAATAAATAATAAAATCTTTACTTAAAAAAATTTTTTTTAAAAAGCAACCTATCAAAAATGGGATAAAAAAATTGCAAATCATTTATCTGATAAGAGGTTAATACCTAAAATATAATAAGAACTCACACAATATAATAGCAAAAACACAAATAATCCAATTAAATAATGGACAATAGATCTTAATAAACATTTTTCCAAAGAAACCATACAGATGACCAACAGACACATGAAAAAATGCTCAACATCACTAATTATCAGGAAATTGCAAATAAAAATGAGATATCACCTCACACCTATTAAAATGCCTAATGTCAAAAAAAAGGAGAAATAGCAAATATTGATGAAGACATGGAGAAAAGGAAATCCCTGTGCTCTGTTCGTAGGAATGTAAATTGGTGCAGCCATAATGGAAAACAGTATGGAAGTTCCTAAAAAAATTCAAAATAGAACTACCATATGATCCAATGATTCTACTTCTGGGTATTTATCTGAAGGAAACAAACACATTAACTAAAAAAAATATGCATTTCCATGTTCATGATAGCATTATTTACAATAGTCAAGATATGAAAGCAACCTAAGTGTCCACTGATTAATAAATGGATAAAGAAAATGGATAAAGAAAATGAAATATTATTTAGCCATAAAAAAGAAAGAAATCTTGCTATATGCAATTACATGGATGGAACTTCAGGGTATTATGGTAAGTAAGTCAGACAGATAAAGACAAATACTGTATGATCCCACTTATATGGGGAATCTAAACAAACAAAATGAGCTTATAGATACAGAGAACAGATTGGTGGTTGCTAGAGGTGGGGGATGGGTGAAATGGGTGATGGAGGTCAAATGTACTAAAAATAGAGAAAAAGAAAAAGAAGAAAGAAAAAGAAAGAAAGAGAGAGAGAAAGAAAGAAAGAAAGAAAGAAAGAAAGAAAGAAAGAAAGAAAGAAAGAAAAAGTTTCTATTCTGTTTTAGAGTCAGAATTACTTTTTAACTCCCTTCCAAGGTACAATATCATGTTAACAATCTCTCTGGTTTATAACTTACTTTCAACAGAATTTACAATACTTGTCCATCCTTTATTCTGGATTCAGTTCATATACTGCTCCTGACAAGCTGGGCCCTGCCTCCCCCTTCTACCATGGACCTCTGCCACCTTTGTACAAGTGTCAAATGGTGGTTAAGGACTAGTTTGGTTCTGGAGCCAGATGGCCTAGGTTTGAAGTGGCTCCTGCATTTACAAGCCTTGTGGCCTAGAGTAAGTTACTTATTTTCGTTGACTCAGTTTTCTCACCTGAGAATGGGGATGCAATGAGTTTAACTAGCTGTTCAGTTTGAGGGAACAATCCTCCACACATGACTTCCCTCACTTCTGACTCCAATTACAAGCTGGAGAAGTTCCCAAAACTACCCACAGGTTCAATAATTTGCTGGTAAGACAGAGAACTCACTGAAAGCTTTTATACTCCTGGTTTATTACAGTGAAAAGATTCAGGTTAAAATTAGCCTAAGGACCAGACTCACAGGACTCAGTCGGGAAGGTGTGCAAATGCAGATCTTCCAGTTGTTCTCTTTCCATGAAGTCCTGAATGGCATTACCTTTCTTTAGCGATCGTGTGTAACAATACACCAGTCAGGGAAGGTTACCCAAACCTTCGGTGTCTGAGTATCTATTGGGGCTTGACCAAATACTGATTACATGGCTCACCTATAGTCCTCAGCCCCTCCTAGAGGCTGGGCTAATACCTCTAGTCCTCAGTTCCTCCAGAAGTCAGAACTGATAAAGCATGGCCCAAAGTTCCTATCATAAATCACATTGTTGGACTGCCTGGTGGCCAAAGCCCCAGGGAAACAAAGGCACTCCCATCAGGCAAGACATTCCAGGGGCCTAAAGATTGATCAGATTTTGGATCAGGTTCATTCTTCAATACACAGTTCTTTTTTCAGGGGTTCATTGTGAGGATTAAATGAGAACTCAGGTGAGGCCAGTGGAGCCAGAGTCGAGACCAGCGGCCAAACTCAGGATCGGACAAGATGGCCGCGCTGCCCCGCAGGATTATCAAGGAAACCCAGTGTTTGCTGGCAGAACCAGTTCCTGGCATTAAAGCAGAACAAGATGAGAGCAATGCCCGTTATTTTCATGTGGTCATTGCTGGCCCCCAGGATTCTCCCTTTGAGGGAGGGACTTTCAAGCTTGAACTATTCCTACCAGAAGAATACCCGATGGCAGCCCCTAAAGTACGTTTCATGACCAAATTTATCATTCTAATGTAGACAAGTTGGGAAGAATATGTTTAGATATTTTGAAAGATAAGTGGTCCCCAGCACTGCAGGTCCACACAGTTCTGCTATCGATCCAGGCTTTGCGAAGTGCTCCCAATCCAGATGAACCATTAACAAATGATGTAGCAGAGCAGTAGAAGACCAACAAAGCCCAAGCCATAGAAACAGCTAGAGCATGAACTAGGCTATATGCCATGAATAATATTTAAAATCTATCTGATTATCAAGTGTGTATCACTTCTCCTGTTCTGCCAAGATTTCTTCCTTTTTTGTTTGCATTTAATGGACATACTCTTAGAAACATTACAGAATAAAAGCCCAGACATCTTCAGTCCTTCGGTGATTAAATGCACATTAGCAAATCTATGTCTTGTCCTGATTCACTGTTGTAAAGCTTTAGCAGAGGCTAGAAGTACCATCTGGATTGTTGTGAAACGTTTAAAACCAACAACCCTTCTCTGCTTTTATTCATTTCCTCAATCGTGGTAAAGCACTGTGAATGAAGGTAGTTGTCAGGGTTAGCTGCAGGGGTGTGAGTATTTTTCTTTATTACTTTTTTTGAGGGGGAGAGGTAGTTTTATTTTAATTTTATGGGCTCTTTTCCCCCTTTTTATGGTAATGTAATTGCATTGGTTAAAAGCTGCTAATTAGTTCTTTAGAATATGTTCTCTAGCCAAGTCTAACTTTATTTAGACGCTGTAGATGGACAAGCTTGATTGTTTGAACCAAAATGGGAACATTAAACAAACATCACAGCCCTCACTAATAACATTGTGACTTTACTGTCAAGTTTAGAATCCTTTCTTCAAGAAAAAGCTTGTGACCATTTTGTACAGCTTGTCAGGAAACTTCTGTAAATCTTATGTTTTAGTAAAATATTTTTTGTAATTCTACTTTGCCTTTGTACAGTTAATTTTACTGTGTTTATTTCATTTTCCCAATGTCACGATTGTCTTTAAAAATTAAAACTGATGAAACATTCTCTTTTGATCTTCACCATCTGACAAGTTGATCTGGCAAGAGGTGGATTTTGCCAGTTTCTTTTCACTGATGCAAACTCGTATTAAGATACCACTGAATGGAGTATTTATAAGCTGGCCCTGAGCATGGATAAAGCATCGGTATTTGATTTTATTACCTCCTAGAAATTTGAATAAATGTGTTTGTGTTGTCTGATTAGGTCGACGAAAAAAATGAGTTAATACAACCCAATGCAACTCTAAAATCCCAAATACTCTGAAAACTGGAATTTTCTCATAAATCATTTAGTGGCAAGACTTACATCCTAATTAGTGGGAATTTTCATTTGCCCACAAAAATATCCCACATTTTCCTACAGAGATATCACTTGTGTGTGATTTAGGAGATAGTGCCATAACCCCCCCTGGGATGTAACAGTATAATCAGCATCTACCACACATTACCTTTCTAAAACCCAAAAAGTACAGGGTCCCAGGGATTTGGTTAAGGAGTTGTAGGCTGTAAATGTAGGTACTAATAAATTTCTAGCATAAAGTAATCATTCAATAAATGCAAACTATTATTATTTTCTACTACAATAAATAAAAATGTAGTAAAAGAAGAAAACACCCCCAGAAGCGATCAAGACCACTGGCAAAATTTTACCCTCTGGTAATAACCCTCTGGCAAAATTTTACCCTAACAAATTTTCACAAGGAAATTCCAAGAGGATATATGATGAAAATAAATTTTGTAGAAGATTAATCTTGTTAGATTTAGTATCATAACTATTTTGTGTTATATATTTTGACATAATAAGTAAAAATTAAACATTACCATAACCAGGTTAAGCAGGGATTGATGAGGACTGGGGGAGCAGAGATGGTACCATGGTGGTTTTGAGGGTTTGCCACAGGCTTTCAGCCCTTTGTGTTTATTGACAAACTTGCTATATATTTAGTTCTGAACTTCCTGAAACTTGCCACCTGGAGAATTTCTTAGCACTTCCTACCAGTTTCTAGACAATTCCATTTATTGCTTCATGAGGCTATTAATTGTTTACATTTTTATTTTTTCCTCTCTAGAAAAATTTTTTTAAACATGTCCTCTTCTGTTTGTATCAAAAGAGTAGAGTCGTGCTTGAAATCAGACCACTTGGAAAGGCAAATTAGGATGAAAAATGTCAAAGAAGAATGGAAAATTCAAAAGAACACACATCACAAACAGGGAAAAACAGGGAAAAAAACAGAACCACCTAGGAG
>CM052799.1:53193350-53210508 GCA_028533885.1 Nasua narica | reverse complement strand
ACGGATGCTGAATTTTGTCAAATGCTTTTTCTGCATCTATTGACAGGATCATGTGGTTCTTCTCTCTTCTCTTGTTGATTTGTTCTATCACATGGATTGATTTGCGAATGTTGAACCACCCTTGCATCCCAGGGATAAATCCCACCTGGTCATGATGAATAAACTTTTTAATGTGCTGTTGGATCCTATTAGCTAGGATCTTGTTGAGAATCTTGACATCCATATTCATCAGGGATATTGGTCTGAAATTTGGACCCCTTTTGGATGGGGTCTTCACCTGGTTTGGGGATCAGGGTAATGCTGGCTTCACAGAAAGAGTCTGCAAGTTTTCCTTCTGTTTCTATTTTTTGAAACAGTTTCAGGAGAATAGGTATTATTTCTTCCTTGAATGTTTGGTAGAATTTCTCAAGGAATCCATCAGGTCCTGGACTTTTGCTTTTTGGGAGGTTTTTGATAAATGCTTCAATATCATTACTAGATATTGGTCTATTCAGGTTGTCCATTTCTTCCTGTTTTAGTCTTGGCAGATTATGGGTTTCCAGGAATGCATCCATTTCTTCTAGGTTGTTTAACTTATTGGCATATAGTTATTGAGAATAATTTTTGATGATTGTTTTGATTTCCTTTGGGTTAGTCCTGATCTCTCCCTTTTCATTCATAATTTTATTAATTAGGGTCCTCTCTCTTTTCTTTTGGATGAGTTTGGCCAGTAGCTTATCGATCTTATTGATTCTTTCAAAAAATCAACTTCTGTAATCATTGATGCTTTCTACTGCTTCTTTAGTTTCTATCTCGTTGATCTCTGCTCTAATCTTGATTATTTCCCTTCTTTTGCGTGGGGTTGGCTTGATTTGTTGTTGATTTTCCAGTTCTTTAAGGTGTAAAGAGAGCTGGTGTATTTGGTATTTTTCAATTTTTTTGAGTGAGGCTTGGATGGCTATGTATTTCCCCCTAAGAACCGCCTTTGCCGTATCCCATAAGTTTTCGATGGATGTGTCTTCATTCTCATTGGTCTCTATGAATTGTTTAAGTTTATCTTTGATTTCCTGGTTGATCCCCGCATTCTTGAGCAGGTTGGTCTTTAGTCTCCAAGTGTTTGAATTCCTTCCAAACTTTTTCTTGTGGTTGAGTTCCAGTTTTAAAGCATTGTGGTCTGAGAAAGTGCAGGGAATCATCTCCATTTTTTGGTATTGGTTCAGTCCTGATTTGTGGTCCAGTATGTGGTCTATTCTGGGGAAAGTTCCATGTGCGCTTGAGAAGAATGAGTATTCTGTTGTTTTAGGGTGGAATGGTCTGTATATATCGATGAGGCCCATCTGGTCCAATGTGTCATTCAAAGCTCTTTTTTTTTATTGGTTTTCTGTTTAGTTGATCTGTCAGTTCCTGAGAGTGCCATGTTAAGATCTCGTACTATTAATGCATTCCTATCAATATGACTCTTTATTTTGATTAACAGTTGGCTTATGGGGGCGCCTGGGTGGCTCAGTTGGTTGAGCAACTGCCTTTGGCTCAGGTCATGATCCTTGAGTTCCGGGATTGAGTCCCACATCGGGCTCCCGGCTCTACGGGGAGTCTGCTTCTTCCTTTGACCTTCTCTCCTCTCATGCTCTCTCTCACTTTCTCTGTCTCTCAAATAAATAAATAAAATATTAAAAAAAAACAAAAAAAACCCCCCAAAAAAACCAGTTGGCTTATGGAGTTGGCTGCTCCTATATTGGGGGCATAAATGTTTACAATTGTTAGATCTTCTTGGAGGATAGACCCTTTAAGAATGATGTAGTGTCCTTCTGTATCTCTGACTACAGTCTTTAGCTTAAAATCTAATTTATCTGATATGAGAATCGCTACCCCAGCTTTCTTTTGAGATCCGTTGACATGAAAGATAGTTTTCCATCCTTTCAGTTTCAGTCTGGATGTATCTTCTGGTTCCAAATGTGTCTCTTTTAGACAGCATATGGACGACTTTTGTCATTTTATCCAAAGTATATTTCAGATTAAAGAACAAGACAAAACCTCAGAAAGAACTAAACAGAATGTAGATAAGCAACGTACCTGATAGAGTTCAAATAATGGTCCTAAAGATACTCACCAGATGAAAGAAATGTGACTGAATTCAGTGAGAACTTCAAAAAGGAGAGAGAAAAATATAAAAAGGAACCAATCAGAGCTGAAGAATACAGTAATTAAAATGAACTAGTGGGAATCACAGGAGATTAGAGGATACAGAAGAATGGATTAACAATCTAAAAGGGTAGTGGGGACATCTGGCTGGCTCAGGTGGAGGAGCATGTGACTCTTGATCTTGGGTTCAAGATCTTGATCTTGATCTTGAGTTCAAGCCCCACTTTGGGTGTAGAGATTACTAAAGTAAATAAAATGTTAAAAATAAATAAATAAAATATATAAAGACAAGAAGAAAAGAAGAAAGAAGAAGAAAGAAAGAAAGAAAGAAAGAAAGAAAGAAAGAAAGAAAGAGGAAAGGAACCAAGCTGAGAAGCAAAAAGAAAAAAACAATTTTTTTTTAAAGTAAGTACCACACCTAGCATGGAGCCCAACATGGGGCTTGAACTCACAAACCCGAGATTAAGACCTGAGCTGAGATCAAGAGTCAAATGCTTAACTGACTGAGCCACCCAAGTAATCACCCCCCCCCCCAAATTTTTTTTACTGAGGATAGTTTAAAGGAACTTCTGGGACAACACTGAATACAATAACATTCAAATTTTAAGGTTCCAAAAGGAGAATAGAAAGAGGAATAGAACATTTATTTGAAGAAATAATAGTTGGAAACTTTCCTAACCTGGGGAAGGAAACAGATATCCAGATCCAGAAAGCCAAAGAAAGCTCCAAAGAAGATGAACCCAAGGAGATCCACACCAAGACGCATATAATTAAAATATCAAGTTCCCCCAGTCATTGATGGCTGGTAGGTGTCTGTGGGTGTGTGCAGCCACCTGGGCCATGGGGGTTGCTAGCCAGTGGCTCCAGCAGCAGCAGGGGTGGCAGTAGTGTCAGGGCACAGAAGATGGTGCCAAGGATGGCAGGAAGTACAATAAAATGGGCTAGGAAGGCAGGTATCCCCAGATCATCAAGGAGAACAAATCCTTCCAGCACTACTACCAGGAGCTCAAGAACGACCAACGGCAAATGGGACCAGGTCATGGAAGCACTCAGGGGGCCCTTCCTGGCCACTTTAGAATTACTGGTTACAATAGCCACACAAAAAACTCTATTACTTAAAGAAGAAATATTTAAAGAAATTGGAGGACCTAAAGCAGAAGGTCAGAAAGTTAAAGTTCCACAGCTCCTGAGTTGGTATTCTGAAGAACATGCCTGGCACATAAATTTAGGTGGAAAAATCTGATCTGAAAATGTCTCACAATTGGAAAAGTTTCACCGGTTTCTGGTTAGTGAAACTGAATCTGGAAATATCAATTGTCAAGAAGCTGTAAAAAAAAAGAAAAAAAGCTGTTAGCATGATTCTACTACTATTACTTAATACTCACCCTCTCCATAAGATCCAGGTGCAGCACCTGGATCAAAGACTACACAATTCATTGAAATGTTACATGCTGACATGATTGTCCCTTTTCCTGAGGGGTTTGTCATCATTGCGATGAGGACATCTAGTATTGTTATCTGCTTGTTCATCAGGCCAAATTTCTCAGCAGCCTCTGCATCTATGGTTATCAATCATGATGCATCCAGCATATCCAGATTCAAAATAGATATAAATAGGAGGAAAGAAATTCTCTTCTATGGTTGTATTTTATGTGATGTCCCTTGTAGTAGAGATAGCACTATGAGAAAAAAAAAAACACTGATGTTCAAAAAAAGTGGAAAACATTATATAACTTGCAGCTGCATGGTTTATAGCTGTGGATTGCAAGGCACTGAGAAGCTAGTGGAAAGTGGTAGGTTGGTGTCTTCTACATGTTCACTAAACAACCATTGAAGATGAAGTAGTAATAGCATCTTTACTGGAAAAAAAAAATGAAGGTGCTCTGGAGTTGGCTGGTATGTTTTCTGAGTTGCCAGGACTAAAATGGTTGCCTAGAATTATACAGTTGAAGGTAATGATGAAAGATGGACAATGGTTTAGAGAGTGAGATGATAGTCCTCACAACAGATATATCCAGATCTGGCCTACCATAACTCACCAAAAGAGCCAGAAAAGTTATAGGTGATGCACCTAGAGTGGTATCCTAGAATATTACCACATCATCAAAATACTGGAGGGTTCTTTGTAACAGTGTTAGTGAAAAAGTCTTCAATGCCATAGCATAAACAACCACCAATGCTGGAGGGTGAATCTGTGCTGCCCAGAGAAATTGGTCCAAATCCCACAGAAGGAAAAACTACAAACCTTTCTAATCTAAAAAGTAAACCAGGTAGCAGAATTGACAATTCCAGAGATAATGGAAAGGTAATGGAAAGAACTGAGAATTTAGAGAATAATGGAAATAAGAAAGATAGAGTTGTGGTCCTTTTCCATCTAAGAAAATGAAGTTATTTGGAAGTTTTTAAAGATGATCCATTTATATTTGTTCTTGAAGATGAACCATTATTTCCACTTATCCAGAAATTCTATGTATTGGGTCCTTATTTCCCTAAGATGTATTAACTCAAACTATGGAAGGGAAGAAAAGGCAACTCTACATAGTCTCGAAGGAGCTGCTGAATAATAGTGAGAGGATGAAGATTATAAACACTGGGATAAAAGTC
Source organism: Nasua narica (assembly GCA_028533885.1). Lineage (NCBI taxonomy): Eukaryota > Metazoa > Chordata > Mammalia > Carnivora > Procyonidae > Nasua > Nasua narica. Next base: position 53,205,783 of record CM052799.1, on the reverse strand, counting down.
TGGTATTGGAATAACAGTGATGAAGAGTTTGACTGTGCTTTTCAGTTAGCACAGGAAGGAATATACACATTATATCCATTTACCAATTCAAGAATGAACACCGTATCAATGGAAGATGTTAAAATTCTATTGACCCAGAAAAATCCAGTTTTTAAGAAAGCTTAGCAGTAAGACATACAGCCAAGTCAGGAGACTTGGCTAAGGGGAGCATCATCCCGAAGTATGAGTCAGACCCTACTAAACCAGATAGCCCTCAGTGTCCCATTGTGCTATGTGGATGGCAGAGAAAGTCCTCCATTTGGACTTTTATGCCCCAAAATGAATGATTTCATTATGTCAGGATGTTGGGGCTAGAGGTGTTGGCAGAAAAGAAGGAAGGGACTGTTCTGGTACATAAGAACACAAGTAGCTCTGGGCTGCCTGAGGACAAAGTGAGTGCCAAACACAGAGTGGAGCAGGCCACCAGCACAGATGCCACTGTGGGACCTGATCCATCAGTGGCTGCCCTGCCCCAGTGAAGACATGCAGGGAAAACCTGCCTGGGCCCTGGCAGGGGCCTTCACCTTGGTGTTCAAAGTCAAACCCAGAAATTCTGACCTATAAAGTATGTATTTTTAAAGACTGGAAACTGATGGAATGATAAAACAGTCTGTAAATGATCTCAGTACTGCTTTCATATATTTTTTTTAGCTTGTTAGAAGTTGATCATTTTACCTTGTTTCTTTGCAAAAGCTGGGTCCAATGTACCTCTTGTAGGTAGTAGACTTTCACCATTAGAGTCTTACTTCCATCGAGAAACAAAACTGCCCTTGCAGGAATTTTCAATTCCTTTTTGTTAGGCCTTCATTGGTCTTAAATTCCAGGAATTGTTTTAATTATTACTTATAGAAAGAATCTATAACTCATTATGAATTGTTGGAAAACCACACTGTAAGCTTTAATAATCATATTAAGTTGCACATGAGCAGTGTGACATTAGTATGCAATAGGTTAATATCTGAGCTCTCAGATGACTTCTGTGCCTTGGTAATAAAAGGTACAATAAACTTTCTCAGAGTTCAAAAAAATTAAAGCATCAAAAGTTAAAAATAAAGAATCTTAAAAGCATCAGCAGAAAAGCAAATAGTTACATACAAGGCAAATCCCCCTAAGGCTATCAGCTAATTTTTCAGTAGAAATTTTGCAGGCCAGAAGAAAAGTGGCATGATATATTCAAAGTGCTAAAAAGAAAAAAAAACCTACAACCTAAAATACTCTACCTGGCAAGGTTATCATCAGAATTGAAGGAGAGATAAAGTGCTTCCTGGACAAACATGTTAAGGAGTTCATCACCACTAAACTGACCTTATAAGAAATATTAGAGGAATTACTTTAAGCTAAAAAGTAAAAGCCATAAATAGAGGTAACACAATTATAAAAGGAAAAAATTTCACTGTCCAAAGCAAATATATACTAAAGGTAGTAGATAACTTAAAAAGCTACTATGCAGACTAAAAGACAAAACTAGTAAAATCAATCATATCTACAAAAGTTAGTTAAGGGATATGCAAAATAAAAGATAAAATATGATATCATATGCATAAAACATGTGGAAAAGAGTAAAAATGTAGTACTTTTAGAATATGTTTGAACTTAAACAACCATCAACTTAATATAGACTGCTAAATATGCAAGATGTTATATATAAACTTCACGGTAACCACAACCAAAAACCTATAACAGATACACAAAAAATAAAAATAAAAAAAAGGAACCCAAGCATAATACTAACAAAAGTCATCAAATCACAAGGAAAATACAGCAAAAGAAGAAAGAAACAGAATAATACAATAATACAAAACAGCCCGGGATTAGTTAACAGAATGGCACTAAGCACATATCTATCAATATTTACTTTGTAAATAGAATAAGTTCTCCAATCAAGAAACATATGTTGAGAGAACAGAGAAAAACACAAGACTTATCTATATGCTGCCTACAAGCAATTCACTTCACACCTACAAATGTATACAGATTGAAGGTGAAGGGATGGAAAAAGATATTCAATGTAAATGGAAACAATAAAAGGCTGGGATAGTGATACTTTTTAAAAAAATGTTTTATTTATTCATTTGAGAGAGAGAAAGAGCATAAGCAGGGAGAGAGGCAGAGGGAGATGGAGAAGCAGACTCCTTGCTGAGCTGGGACCTGAGGTGGGGCTTGATCTCAGGACCTGGAGATCATGAACTGAGCTGAAGGCAGATGCTTAACCATCTGAGCCACCCAGACACCCCAGGATAACAATACTTATATCAGACAAAATAGACTGTAAAACAAAGACTGTAACAAGAGACAAACAAGGGCACCATATAATGATCAAAGAATCAATCCAATGAAAGGATATAACAATTATAAATATCTATGCACCCAACACTGAAGTGAAATGTATAAAGCAAATATTAACAGAACTAAAGTGAGAAATTGACAGTAATATAATAGTAGGGGACTTTAACACCCCACTTATTTCAATGGATAAATCACCCAGACAGAAAATCAATAAGGAAACTATGGTTTTGAACAACACATTAGAGCAGATGGGCTTAAAAGCTATATACAGAACATTCCATCCAAAAACAACAGAATACACATTCTCTTCAAGTGCACAAAGAACATTCTCCAGAATAGATCACATGTTGGGCCATAAAACAAGTCTCAGTAAATTTAAGAAAAGTGAAATCATATCCGGCCTTCCCCCGCCCCCAACATGGTATGAAACTAACAATTAATTAAGGAGAAAAAAACTGGGAAAAAAAACAAAAACACATGGAGGTTAAACAACATGCTACTAAATTACTAGAAGTCCAATGAAGAAATCAATGAGGAAATCAAAAGTTTTCTGAAGACAAATAAAAATAGAAACACAGCAGTTCAAAATCCTTGGGATGCAACAAAAGTAGTTTTTAAGAAGGAAATTTGGAGGAGCTTGGGAAGGTAGCAGAGTAGGATGACCCTGAGCTCACCCCATCCCACTTTTTCAACTGGATATTGTCCGTATCCAAGTCAACAAAAAGGAGAGCAATCTGAAGACTGATAGAATAAACTCCACAACTAAACATAGAGAAGAAGCTGCATCTGAAAGTTAGGAATGTCGGAAAGGCAAAGGGAGGCTGCCCACAGCAGGGAGGGAGCTGTGCATCTAGAGAGGGCAGAGAAATGGGCCTTTGCACTGGGGAGCTCAGCCAGGGAAGACTAATCCCAATAACACTTGGCTTTTAAAACTCGAGGGTCTGAATTCCTTGAGTTTATACAACCAGTGGTACTTAGAGCCTGGAGCTTTAAAAGTCTGCTGACTCAGTGCTGGGTGAGGGAAGGAGGGTAAGTGATAGCCCTGTCCACCACCTTTAGAGAGAAAGCAGCCTACATGGAGAAGCAACATACAAATGGCAATTTACACAAAGTCAGGGGCTAATGGGAGACAGATCTGTTTATATTGATTTTGGAGCACGTTGGGTACTTCTCCAAAAATGAAGGAGATGGCAGGTGCCATTTTCCTCCCCTACTGCCCAGCATAAGCAGAGCCACCCATGAGAGATCAGACTGCACAGACACTTGCTACCTACCCCCGTAGTAGTGCACCACACCCACAAGTTCTCCTTTTGTTCTTAACAAGAACATCTCCTGAAGTGAACAAGTTTACTCCAAGCCTCCTGGCCTCAGTCCTGGGTTGAGGGAAAATTTTGTTAAAGCCACAGATAAGCCCTACAAGCCACTGGGTGCATAGCTGCTGTTCACCATGCAGAACCACCATGCTGGGCCCACTAGGACCTAGCCACCACACCACCCCCAGGAGCACACCCTAGCCACCATCACCCAGCAGGTCCAGTCTGGCCCAACCTTATGCCCCTGACAGCCTCTAACTTCCACAGTGCTTGGAGGAATATCACATTTATGCAACTCAGCACAAATTTTGCTGACATCATCGCCTCACTTCCAAGTTCCCTGTGGGCACACCCTCTCAGATCTGGCCTGCCTGGGTCCCACTAACACAGAGGGCGAACAGAGTCCACAACAGGCAGAGTGAAGATGACTACACTAAAAGGAAAAGTGACTTGGACCCAACAGTGAGGTGTAAGCAGCACACATAAGACACTATCCTGAAGTTCTAGTGAACAGGGAATAAGGCACTCTAGGAACTCTTCTTCATAAAGTCACTACTTTCAAAAGCAGAAGATACAGGTGACCTTCTTAACACAGATAAACAGATACAGAAGACAGAAAAAATGAGGAGACAGAAATTTATCCCAAATTAAAGAACAGGACAAAACCACCAGCCAGACATCTAAGTAACATGCTTAATAGAGAACCTAGAGAAGTCCTCACTGGATTTGAAAAAAAAGTGTGAAAGACATGAGTGAGACCCTTAACACAGAGATAAGAAATAACATTGCAGAAATAGATAAGCTTAATGAAAAGAACAGCAGAATGGAAGAAGCAGGGGAACGAATTATTGACCTAGAAAACTGAGTAATGGAAAGTATTCAAGCTGAACAAAAAAGAGAGAAAAGAATTTGCGAAATGAGAATAGACTTATGACTCCATCAAACATAATAACATGTTATAGGAGATTCTGAAGAAAAAGAGAAAGAAAAGGGGGCAAAAAATTAATCTGACAAAATAATAGTGAAAATTTCCCTAATCTGGGGAAAGAAGCAGATATCCAGATCCAGAAGACACAGAAAAACCCCAACAAAATCAACAAAAGCAGGCCGACACCAAGATATATTGTAATTAACTTGCAAAATATAGTGATAAAGGAAAAAAATCTTTAAAAGCGACAAGATAAAAGAAGTCATTAACTTACAAGGGAAATACATTAGGCCAGCAGATTTTTCAACAGAAACTTTGCGAGCCAGAAGAGAGTGGCATGATATATTCAAGATGAAGGGGACAAATTTATAGCCGAGAATACTTTATCTAGCAACGCTATCATTTGGAATAGAAGGAGACAAAAAGAGTTTCCCAGACAAAAACTAAAGGAGTTCATGACCACTAAACCAGTCCTGTAAGAAATATTAAAAGGGACCCTGAGTGGAAAAGAGAGACCAAGGGTGACAGTATAGAGGTAGAAGACACAAAAACTGTAAAAATAAATTAATCATGGAACTCACAGAAAAGGATATAAAATATAATAGCATATACCTAACACATGGGGAAGAGAGAAAAGAATGGGTTTAAATATAAATGACCACCAACTTAATGTGCAGATGATGTTATATACAAACCAAATGGTAACCATATATCAAAAACCACTAATAAATATGTAAAGAATAAAGAGAAAGAAATCCAAATATATCACTAAAGAAAATCAACAAAACATGAAAGAGAAAAACACAAAAGAGACTCAGAGAAAGTCTTTTTAAACAACCACAAAACAAGTGATAAAATGGCAATATATACATATCTATCAATAATTACTGTGAAAGGAAAGACTAAACACTCCAATCAAAACACGTAAGGTGAGAGAATGCATTAAAAACAAGACCCATCTATCTGCAACTTACCTGAGACCAGTTTTAGACTAAAGACACCTGCAAATTGAAAGCCAAAATACGATAGCAGAGTGCATACTCTGAAAAACTTCCCAAAGTGCTATGCTGTGGACAGTATAGGACTTCTTCTTCAATATAGCCATTACTCTCACGAGCAGGAAATTTAATAGGTTTCCCTAACACACACCAAGAAAAACAAAACAGTTACCTAGACAAAATGTCAAGACAGAAGAATTTGCCCCACAAGAAAGAACATGAAGGAAGAGGTCACACCCAGGGATCTAATCAAAACAGAAATAAGTAATATGACTGAGTCAGAATTTAAAGGAACAATCATAAGGACACCAGCCAACTTGAGAAAAGCATAGCAGACACTAGAGTATCCCTTACCGTAGAAATAAAAGAACTAAAAACTAGTCAGGCTGAAATACAAAATGCTATAACTGAGATGCAAAACTAAATGGATGTAATCACAATGAGGATGCACAAAGTAGAGATACAAATTAGTGATATAGAAGATAAAATCATGGAAAATAAAGAAGCTGAAGAGGGAAAGAAAAGTATTTGAGCATGAATTAGACTTAGGGAACTCAGCAGCTCCTTAAAGCATAATAACATTCATCTCACAGGTGTCCCAAAAGAAGAAGAGAGGAAAAAGGGGCAGGTTTATTTGAAAGAATTATAGTTGAAAACTTCCCTAATCTGGAGAAAGAAAAGACATTGAAATCCAGGAGGCAGAGAGAACTCCCATCAAATTCAACCAAAGCTGGAAAACACCAAGACATATTGTAGTAAAATTTTAAACTATGGAAATAAGGAAAGAATCCTGAAAGCAGCAAGGGAAAAGAAATCCATAACCTACAAAGGAAGACAAATCAGCTTCTCAGCAGATCTTTCCACAGAATCCTGACAGGCCAGAGGTGAGTGGCATGATATATTTAAGGTGCTGAAGAGGAAAAATATGTAGCCAAAAATACTTTATCCAGCAAGTCTCCAAACAAAAAGAGATATAAAGAGTTTCCCAGACAAATAAAAACTAAAGGAGTTCATGACACCTAAGTCAGTCCAGCAAGAAATATCATAAAGGACTCTTTGAGTGGGGAAAAAAAAAACAAAAAACAACAAAGATTAGAAAAGAGAAATCTCAAGAATCAATGCAAATTTTACAATGTCACTAAATTCTTATCTATCAGTAATTACTCTGAATGTAAATGGACTACGTGCTCCAGTCAAAAGACACATGATGTGGAGAAAGGGGAACACTTTTACACTGTGATGGGAATGCAATTTGTTGCAGCTACTTTGGAAAACAGTGTGGAGATTCCTCAAGAAATTAAAAATAGAACTACCCTATGACCCTGCTGTTGCAGTAGTGGGTATTTACCCCAAAGAGACAGATGTAGTGAAAAGAAGGGCCACATGTACCCCGATGTTCATAGCAGCAATGGCCACAATCACCAAACTGGAAAGAGCCAAGATGCCCTTCAACAGATGAATGGATAAAGAAGATATGGTCTATATATACAATGGAATATTACACCTCCATCAGAAAGGACAAACACCCAACTTTTGTATCAAGGAGATTACATAATTTCCTCCAGAGATTGGAGGAGATTATGCTGAGTGAAATAAGTCAAGCAGAGAAAGTCAATTATCATATGGTTTCACTTACTTGTGGAGCATAAGGAATAACATGAAGGACATTAGGAGAAGGAAAGGAAAAGTGTATTGGTGGAAATCAGAGCAGAAGATGAACCATAAGAGACTGTGGACTCTGAGAAAGAAACTGAGGGTGTTGGAAGGGAGGGGGGTGGGAGGATGGGTGAGCCTGGTGGTGGGTATTAAGGAGGGCACATATTGCATGAGTACTGGGTGTGGTGCATAAACAATGAATCTTGAGCACTGAAAAAATTAAATTTAAAAAAAAGACACATCAAAAGACACAGGGTATCAGAACGGATTAAAAAAAGACCCATCTATATGTGCTTATAAGAGACTCATTTTAGACCTAAAAACACCTGCAAATTGAAACTAAAGGGATGGAGAATCATCTATCACACTAATGGACGTCAAAAGAAAACTGGAGTAGCCATACTTACGGCTAGATTTTAAAACAAAGACAATGAGAGATGAAAAAGGGTACTGTATCATAATTAAGGGTCTACCCAACAAGAAGATCTAACAGTTGTAAATATGTATGCCCTCAACTTGGGTGCACCCAAATATGTAAATAAGTTAATAACAAACATAAACTCATTGATAGTACAATAATAGAATGGGATTTTAACACCCCACTTACAGCAATGGACAGATCATCTAAACAGAAAATCAACAAGGAAACAATGGCTTTAAATGATACACAGGACCAGTTAGACTTAACTGGTCTATATCTATAGATATATTCAGGACATTTCATCCTAAGCAGCAGAACACACATTCTTTTAAAGTGCTCATGGAACATTCTCCAGAATAGATCACATACAGGGTCATAAATCAGGTCTCAAAAAGTACAAAAGGATTGAGATCACACCGTGCATATTTTCAGACCACAACACTATGAAACTTGAAGTCAACCACAAGAAAAAATTTGGAAAGACCACAAATACATAGAGGTTAAAGAATAGCCTACTAAAAAATGAATAAGTAAACCAGGAAATTAAAGAAGAAATTAAAAAATACATGGAAGCAAATAAAAATGAAAACACAATAGTCCAGAACCTTAAAGATACAGCAAAGGTGGTCCCAAGAAGAAAGTATATGACAGTACAGCCCTTTCTCAAGAAAGAAAAAAAGTCTTAGTTACACAGCCTAACCTTACACCTAAAGGACGTAGAAAAGGAATGGCAAATAAAACCTAAAGCTAGCAGAAGAAGGGAAATAATAAAGGTGAGAGCAGAAATAAACTATATAGAAACAGAACAAAACACAAAAACCCAGGAGAACAGATCAGTGAAACTAAGAGCTGGTTCTTTAAAAGAATCAATAAATTGATATGTCCCTAGCCAGACTTCAAAAAGAAAATAGAAAGGACTCAAATAAATAAAATCACAAATGAAAAAGAGAGATCATAACCAACACTATAGAAATATAATTATAAAAGAATATTATGAAAAATTATATGCCAAAAAACTGGGCAATCTGGAATAAATGGACAAATTCCTAGAAACATATAACTACCAAATCTGAAACAGTAAGAAATAGAAAATTTGAACAGACCCATAGCCAGCAAAGAAGTTGAATCAGTAACCAAAAGTCTCCCAACAAACAAAAGTCCAGGGCCAGATGGTGTCCCAGGGGAATTTTACCAGACTACTATGTGTTTATCCAAAGAATACAAACAGTGATTTGAAGGGGCACCTGCACCCCAATGTTTATAGCAGCAATGTCCACAGTAGCCAAATTATGGAAAAAGCCCAAATGTCCATTGACTGATGAATGGATAAGGAAGTGGTATATATATGCATGGAATAGTACTTAGCCATCAAAAAGAATGAAATCTTGCCATTTGCAAGGATGTGGATGGAGCTAGAATGTATTATGCTAAGCAAAATAAGTCAGAGAAAGACAAATACTGAAGGATTTCACTTATATGTGGAATTTAAGATACAAAACAGATGAACATGAGGGAAGGGGGAAAAAAGAGAGAGGGAAGCAAACCGTAAGAGCCTTTTTTAAAAAAGATTTTATTTCACAGTGAGAGAAGGGGGAGTAGAAGGCAGAGGGAGAAGCAGGCTTCCCCCTGAGCAGGAAGTCTGATGTGAAGCTTGATCCCAGGACCCTGGGATCATGACCTGAGCTGAAGGCACACACTTAACTGACTAAGCCACCTAGACACCCCAAACCATAAGAGATTCTTAATGATAGAGAAAAATCTGAGGTTGGAGGGAGGGAGGGACATGGGGGATGGGCTAAATGAGTGATGGATATTAAGGAGGGTGCTTTTATGATGAACGCTGGTGTTATATGTAAGTGATGAATCACTAAATTCTACTCCTGAAACCAATATTACATTATATGTTAAGTAACTTGAATTTAAATACAAACTTGGGGGGAAGAAAAGAAAAGGGAACACTCCTACACTATTGATAGGAATGTAAATTGACGCAGCCAGCCTGGAAAACAGTGAAGTTTCCTCAGAAAATTGAAAATAGAAATACCATATGACCCAGTAATTCCACTTCTGGATATTTACCCAAAGAAAATGTAAACACTAATTCAAAAAGATATATGCAAGACTATGTATATTGCAACATTATTTTTAATAGCCAACATAAGGAAACAATCTAAGTGTACATTTATAGAAGAATAAATAAAGAAGATGTGATATATATTATATATATAATATATGTAAATTATATATATATGTGATATGTATATGTTATTTAACCATAAAAAAGAATGAGATCTTACCATTTTTGACAACATGGATGGACCTAGAGAGTATTATGGTAGAAGAAGGAAGTCAGATGGAGAAAAACCAATACCATATGATTTCACTTATATGTGCAATGTAAAGAACAAAAAGAAAAATAGAAGTAGAGTAGTAAGTACAGAGAACAAACTAGGGGTTGTCAGTGGGGAAGTGGGGTGGGGGATGGGTAGCATAGGTGGAAGGTATTAAGAGGTACAAACTTCCAGTAATAAAATAAATAAGTCACAGGGATGAAATAGAGAATATTTCATAGGGAATATATCAATAATATTGTAATAACTTTATATGTGACAGATGGTAAGCATTTTGTAATGTATATAATTGTCATTCACTATGTTGTGCAACTGAAATTAATACAGTGTTGTATCTCAACTGTATTTCAATAAAAAAAACCTCAGCACCTATTTCTCATATTCCTTGCGTCATCCAACTTTGTCAAATCTAATTACCTACAAGAGAACAGTTCTCTGATTATACCAATCAAACCCACCTGTGGGGGTCAGCATCCTCTGAAACCCAGTACGTATGAACATTGAGAGTTATTTGGGAACACAGGAAGAGTGTGCATGGATGCCAAGCCATGTCAACAGCATCTACTGTGACTACTGGATCCTCCTTACCAGTCAACAGGCTTTCTTATTCCTTACTAGAGGAAGCCATCTGTAGGTTCTCTTTGGACAAGCCTGGCCTCAAAACACAAGGCCTTCCAGAAATTCATAGAAATGACTTCAAAACACACTCAGAAACAAGATTTACAATATGGAGGACTTTCATCTCTGTTTCATAATGTCTAGTTAACCTGCATTTCCTTCTTCTGACAGTACTTTTTATTAACCGAGCTAAGCTATGGATTGCCAAATCTGTCATTTGCTCAGAGTTAGACCACAGCAACATCTCCCAGGTAGTCACAAGCTACATCTTTGCTTCAAAGAGCAGAAGTGCTTGTATAGTTGGATATGGACTACAGAGAGGCAACACAGGTATGGAGTGAAAAAAATCAAGGGCTTGTGTAAAAAAAAAAAATCTGGGTTTGAATCCTGCCTTTGTTAGTTAATAGCTGAGTAATTTTAGGCAAGGTATTTAGCCTCTCTGAAACTACTTTCTCATCACAAAATGGAAATACTACTATACACCCAGAGGACTGTTGGTGTAAATAAATGACTACCAATCTTTTCTCTCCTCATTTTCTTAGAGAAGTCTGTATAGGGAATAATCAGATTGTATAAATGTGACCAATACACAGGTTGTTCTTTCCCTCTGTAGTTTTCAATATTTGGCTTAAATTCTCTAACACAAAACAAGTTGACTGGCTTTTGGTAATCATACTATAGAGAGTGGGACTTCATTGCACACATAGCTGAGATCAGAAGACAATCTGTAATTCAGAGAAGTCATGAAGTGCTTGCCTGGCATTTTGGTTTTTCTATAGATGAAAAGTCACGATGTTTTCCAATATATATGGAGGCATTTATGAAATTCAAAATGGTATGAGCAGCAACTCTGAGCACTGTCAAAACTGAGCACTCTCAGTAAGGTGAATAATTTATGTTATTACTACTTAAATTATTGCCTGCTAAACATAGAGTGTTCTACAAAACCAAGTTATCTAAAATGTGTAAGAAGAATAAATGTTTCCATCAAGAGCATTAGTTTTCAGTAGATTCTCTTTATTTGCATTGAAGTCCCAAGTGCAAATTTCTAAAAGTCCATAATATCTTGAAATTTATTTCTCCTTCAAACAAACACACAAACAAACAAACAAACAAACACTTTAGCTGTTAGGAGTTTTCCAAATAGGTTTGTGTACTTGAATTTTAACTTTTTTGAAGTTTTCATTTGATACCAGCTATGACAAGTTGCCTGTGGGTCTAATGACTTATGCTGGAGTAGTACTGAGGGCTTTATCTGCCCTCCGTTTGCACAAACCCCATGACATCTCAGGAAAAGAATGGGGAATTCCCTCAAGTTAGCTTCCTTTACACCTGTCAGCAAACATCCATCCAGAGTTAAGTGTATTAGTGCTCAGTTAGCCTCACTGTGTAGGTCCTGGCACACATGCAGCTTAGGACAAACCAAGTCAGCTCCAAAAGGGACACATAGTACAGCTATAAAATAACCCACCGCTGAGAACTGTTCAGCGTGTGTGCATGGGATATTATGAATGAAATTATGTCTCCCAATTTCCTGGAACAATAAATGCTGTTTTCTCTTTTTCAAAAGGCAGCTTTATTTTTTTATATTGCCTAGTACTATTAATTGATTATACTATATTAACTCCTGAGTATAAAAGAAAATACTGTTTTACTAAAGCTTTTATTTATTTTTTTAGTTATGCTATGTTAGTCACCATACAGTACATCATTAGTATTTGATGTAGTGTTCATAATTCATTGTTTACATATAATACCCTGTGCTCCATGCAATACATGCCCTCCTTAATACCCATCACTGGTCTAACTCATCCTCCCACCCC
>CM052799.1:53162533-53192850 GCA_028533885.1 Nasua narica | reverse complement strand
GGATGTCCCTCAGTGTAGCAGACTCTAAAAGTTCAGATTTTGGGCTCTGCAGCTCTGCGGCTGCAGGGAGACAGCCCCTCCCCACCCCCCGTGGTCTCTCTTCCCGTTGCTTTGGATTCACTTTTCCAAATGTCCTACCTTTTGGAAAGTGGTTAATTTTCTGCTCCTAGAATTGCTCTTCTTCCTCTCTTTTCTATCCTGTTGAGTATGCTGGCTTCTAGAATGATTTGATAACTATCTAGATGAACTTCTGGGATCTGACTCAATCTCAACCTCCTAATTCTCTGTCATCTTGCTCCTCCCTCCTCTCATTGTGATTTTTATTTCATTTCCCTCATGACTAAACATGACAAACATCTTTTCATGTGCATATTGACTATTTGCATATCTCTTTTGGAGAAATGTCTATTCGGATATTTTGCTCATTTAAAAAATGGAGCATTTTTGGGGACATCAGAGTGGCTCAGGTGGTTAAGTGTCAGATTCTTAATTTCGGCTCAGGTCATGATCTCTGGGTCTTGGAATTAAGCACTACATTGTCCTCAGCATAGAGTCTGCTTGGGATTTTCTCTCTATCCCTCTCCCTCTGCTTTTCCCTCCACTTGTGCTTTCTAAATAAATAAATAAATAAATAAATAAATAAATAAATAAAATATTTTTTAAGGATTGAGTTATTTGTCATGTTTCTACTGAGGTGTAGGAGTTCTTTGCATATTCTAGATACAAGTCTCTTACCAGATATGTGATTTATGCAAATTTTCTCCCATTTTGTAGGTTGTCTTTTCACTTTCTAATGGTGTCCATTGAAGCACAAAAGTTTTAATTTTTGTGAAGTCTGATTACTGTATTTTTTCATTTGTTCCTTGAGCTTTACATGGCATATCTAATCCCAGGTCATGAAGATTTACATCTGTGTTTTCTTCTGAGTTTTGTGGTTGTAGCTCTCACACTTTGGTCTTTGATGACTGTAGTGTAACTGATGGCTTCTTCCATGTGATAGATTTTTATAGTGTACATCCTGTGTAACAGTTCTATGTGACAGTTCTTACTCAGGAGAATCTAGCATTAGGTTTAAGGGATATGCAGCTGTGGCAATTAACTTTAACAACTAGTTATTGAGCACCTGTATTTGGAATGCTCTTCTGGGGCTCTAACACACAGTCCTCATCCTCAGTGAGTTTAGAATCCAGTGTAAGATATACAGTTTGACACCTGCAACCACTGTCTGAATCAGCCATCTTTATAGGCTATTGTTATTCTAACAATGAAGTCAGGGTCCCTTGTCCAACAATCAACATCAACTCCTTCCCAAGCTACCCCAAATAAGCTCATTATCTAAGCTCAAGCATTATTTCCCAGTCCCTCTGTCCAGCAACCCTAATCCCTGACCCATGGAGAGGTCCTGGAGCCACTTCTGTTCATAGCACAGACACAGCTGTGGAGTATACAGTGGTATGCCAAATAAAAGAAGACCACCCGCGATATGGAGTCATAGGAAGTGCTCCTGAAAGTGTAGGGTCCAGCTGGGCTGTGAAAGACTTTGACCCCACTGAAGGTTTGTTCCTTCAGCAGTGTAGAACATGGAACAATTACATTGTTATTATCTGGGTGTTTGATACGAATGAAGTCACAGACCAATCTCTCATGTGGGGACTCAGAAACTTGCATCTTTTAAGCTCCCTAGGTATTGCCCATGTTCAAGAAGGTCTGAGAACCACCTGCCTAACCCATGCTTCCAAGTGCTGTTTGGACAGCAGTTTTTCCCAATGGCACATTAGACTCTGGGGAATGACTTTAGACTTTCCTCAAAAATATAGCCATTCCAGGTTGTCTTATGAACTCACCTAACATAATCTTTGTAATGATAAGAAGTATTGATTGCTGGTTAGAAACAGTGTACTGTCGCTCAAATGAAGCATCCTTCGTGTGAGACAACTGAGTAGAATTATGGGCTCCTCTCCCTCTCAGGTTTCCCAGAGCATGAAATCTAGTCACAAGCTATAAAAGCTTTCTAGCCCAACAGCCTCCTTACTCATGGATGGTGGGGGAATCCAGCCTAGGCCTAGTATCCTTTTTGTAAACCTACTGCATGAGTCACTGTGATGAGAGCTTCATGATCTCTGAAAGGTAAGCTCAAGTTGAACAAATGAGCTTGTAGTAAAAGCTGAGTCCCCAGGAGTAGAGGTGAGCCAAGGTCAGCTATGTGTCTCCCTATCTTCACAGAGATTAACTACTCTGTGAATTTAATCTGCTCTTCTGGAGAATACAGCCTAGATACAGCTACCACCCCACCCATTCGAAGTTTGCCCTGAAGAGCTGGTTTTCTATGCATTTGTGAGGCAGAATAGCAGGGTCCTCAGCCAACTGTTGTTGTTTTTGTGAGATATCTGAGAAGCTCCACCTTAGGGACTGGTAATTTACAACTGACTCAGTGGAATAACTTTGTTTCCAAGCTATTCTTTCTTATTTAACTCTATGGCTTTTCTAAAATTACTAAGCAGTTGAATTTTAGCTTTGCCCCATTTCTAACATTCAGATCATCCCTAGAAAAGTGTAGGGCCTGGGGCTATTTAAGCCCTGTAGCCTACCTAGGACAATGGCACTTGAAAGGAAGTTTTGTTATTGGTATATTTCATGGGACCTTGAGGCTTTGGTTAGAAATAAAAGTTGGAAATTGAATTGTAATTTTCAGAAAAAAAGGGTAAAGTACAGGACCATGTGAGGCTCACATGGACCTTGTCGCTCTACCCAAGGGAGAGGCCAGCCAGTCTGCAATGGTAACAACTGAATGGCAACACTACCCAGCCATTTTAATTTTAATCATGGCCATGAGGAGGCCAGATAGTTGATATTTTAGTTTATGGTAAACTCTTGGGTTTCTGTTTTCAACTCAATACAGGTGTTGGGTCTTGATTATGTTTCATAACTGTAATGTACATGGGGACAAGCCAGAATTAAATCCTGCCAAATGTGAGCATTACTAAATAAAAAATAGTGTTCCCTTGGGCACCTGCTCTAGTTTGTTAGCCCTTGCTTTAAGTTCCCTTTATTAACTTGGAACACCTCTGTGTTGGGCCATCGGTCCTGGGGAATGCAGGAGACTCAACAAAATGACCGCCAATCCTCCATCTTGAGATCTTCTCCCTGAAATCTTCCTGCCACTAGGCCTTTCTTCCTCGGTACACAAAGGAACAAAGACCTGAAAAAACTTGCCCTATACGGCATTATCTGACCCCAAAGCTCACCCTTATATGTGTCTTATATGACACTGTGTCTAGGCACTATGTCTAGTCCTTATTGGTGGTTCCCTGATATGGTGGTTCCCTGAGCCCCTCTTATATGGTGGTTACCTGAGCCCCTCTTTCTCCCCCATAAACATTGGCCTGCCATGTTCCTGGGCGTGACTTCCCCAGTCTCATTCTCTTGCCAGCCGTGGAACCCGCCCCAGGGTGCTTCCAATTAAAGCCTACTCGGACCTGGCCTCAAGTCTCTGGTTATTTTTTACTGCCGACTGGAATAAATCTTACACTCTGTCCTTGGCCACCTAGCCTAGGACACCAATGCATCCTGTCAAATCACCCAAACTAGAATGGCACTGTGTCTAGTCTAAATCCTTCCTTATAGCCGCATCTACACATCAAGACCTCACTGGCTGTTTCCCATTCATTTCCATGGTAGGCCACTGCAACTCTGAAAAATGTAGTTAATGAGAGAAGCCCATCAGTTTTGAACCTGGAGATGTCCTTGTCCTTCTTCCTTAGTGTTGGGTTGGATTGTTAGGCTATTCCCAGCCCAGGAAAGGTGGATGGAATAAAGCAGCCAAAGAATTTGGCTTTTCTCTCATCTGCTTGGGATGAGATGGATCAAAAGTTTCTTCTTTTTTTTTTTTAAGATTTTATTTATTCATTTGACAGACAGAGAGAGCATAAGTAGGCAGAGAGACAGGCAGAGACAGAGGGAAGCAGGCTCCCTGCTGAACAGAGAGCCCGATGCTGTCCTCAGGATCCCAGTATCCTGAGATCACAACCTGAGCCGAAGGCAGAGACTTCAACCCACTGAGCCACCCAGGTGCCTCTGGGTTTGGTTTTTGATAAAGGGAATTTTTTTTAAACTAGTTTTTAAGCTATGGTAATTCCTTTCACTGTGACTTTTCCCCTTTCAGATGGCCAAACACACTGAGAGTAGGGAACAGTTCCTACATTCCCATTACTCACATTGGGTTAACTCAGTGCCTAGTGAAAAGCAGCTAGTCAAAGTGTTGGTTTAAAAATGAAATGCAGGTTGTCTAGTATTTGAAAGTCTTCAGAAAATCCCAAGTATGCTTGTGAGAGAATCTTAATCTGAAATAAAACTTTGGAACAGGTCAAGGACCTAAAATATGGATAATCAATAAACTTGACATAAGGAATGGTTTTAGCAGCATGAAGCGAGACCTAGAAATCAAAGAACCAAGTAGAAATGTGAGAAAAGTTCAGATAAAAAGCACATATATAGGATGAATGGTAGTAAATATAGCCAAAGAATGAATTGCTGAGATGAAAGATGAAACAGAAAAGTATTACGAAAGGGTAAAAGGAAATGTAAGATATGAAGGATGGCTCCAGTGTTTGGAAGACAAAAGGGAAAGATGGGGACCATGGCTTATCAGCAAGGTGGCTAGTCTTAGTATGGCATGATTATCCACAGAGGCATTATTTGGCCTGCATACAATTTAGGAAAATTGAGGCCAAAATATAAAATGGGAGAAAAATGAAAATCAAAAGATCTCCACCAACACCAACTCTTCTTCTTGCTTTATCCTGCAGTCCATTTGGGTTTGTGATGTATTTGAGCTGGCAAGGACAGAATGTTCAACTAGGCATATTCCCCTATCTAGACCAGATAATGTCTCTAAAATTATTCAACTATGTAAAACTACATTAAGTGATGTCCCTAAAATCACAATGAACCATGTACAACTTTTGAATTTGAGAAGGTCCACTGTGATCCAAATACCTACCATGGTCCAGGAGTGATTGGTGATAAGGATGAGGAAAGTCCTGTGGTTCTTGGCGAGCAACAGCTTAGGTCACCCCTACTTGGGCACTTCTTTCATAGAAGATGTGGCTTTTATGAAGATATGACTCTCCAGGCCTGCTGGCAATCCTGGACACCTGTCCTATGTTTTGTTTCAAATCTTATATTACTTGACAGATATCTGGAATCTTAATGTCAGTGTATTTTACAGACTTTTCATCCTTTGCTTATAGCTGTCATTCTGCATTAGAGTAGCCCCCAAGCCCCTATTCCCAATTTGGAGGAAGGGGAGAGTAAAGCTTGAGAACACACTTGAAAATCTACTGTAGTCATAAAGGATTTCTATTAGCTTCTTCTCAGTGAATGAGTGAATGACAAGCCTAATTCCCAGGGCAGAGATGAAGACACACAAAAAGCAGGTCCTGTATTTACCAATAACTCTTCCCCATAGCACTGGAAGTAAGGATCTTAAAAAGGGACAGGAGGGAAAGGATCCCCCCCATCATTCTGATGGCCTTGCAGTTTCTAAATGAGGTAGTGTTGGCCTTGGGGTTCATGGGAATAACCTTCATGGGAATAAGCTTCAGGGCTCAGTGAACTGCCCCAAAATCAAGTGTAAGATTTATGTGTCATTTTTTGTTTTTATTTTCTGTTGAATCCATGTTTTACCAGATTCCCAGAGGTGTTTGTGAAATGCAAAATGATTAATTCTAATTGTTTGGAGGTCATGGAAAGAAATTTGTCCTAAAAATAAGGGGAGGGAGAGGGAAGATTTTCCTTCATCTCTTTTTTGCTTTTGCTCTGTGGAAGTGCTTCTGCCTCTGCCCACCTATGCTTGTGGATGAAGGCGGTAGGGCGACCTAACAAATCTAGATGGCTTCAGTTGAATTTTTAAGAATGGAATGTCATTGGCTTTAACACTGGTTGCTGGTGAGGATATTTGAGTGATTACTTTGCACCAGGCACAGTGGTGAGCACTACATATGTGAGTCCTTTTTATTCTCACAATATACTTAGGGATAGATACTATTAGCCTCACTCAAGATGATGATGCTTGGGTGGCTAAGCTGGTTAAGCATCTGACTCTTAATTTTGGCTCAGGTCATGATCTCAGGTTGTGAGATGGAGCCCCGTGTCAGGCTCCCTGTTGGGCATGGAACCCGCTTAAGACTCTCTCCCTCTCTCTCTGTCCTTCCTCACCCTCTAAAAGAAGATGAGGGAAGGTGACAGGATTCATTCAGATGAGGACAGTCTGCATGGCCATTATCAAAATCCAGTGTGAGTTCCACCTCTGTAATTACAGAGGACTTAGAGTGCAAAGGAAGGAAGTTCTCAGGCTGCATAGACTCTACTTCCTCTGTTCCAATGCATTTAAAGAAAAAAAAAAAAGAGATTTCAGAGATCTTCTTAGATGCCACTAGATGGTGGTGTGCCAAAGGCTATTTCCTACTGGAATGCTGACCACCAAGGGATACATTTTAAATTTCTCTGTAGAGTGCAAAAATTTGCCAAATACCCTGAAAGAAGAATTCTAGGAGTGACCTGGGAATCTCTCTTAACCACCTTCCTACCCTTTCCGCATCCCACCACAATTCAAAGTGAATGTTTCACATTTTTGCTACATAATGCATCTCAAGTAATGCATCCTGCCAGCATCTGTTTCCTAATATAATTCTGGGTTTTCATCTGCAAAGCATTTGGAAAACGGGTATGACGACTGTGTCCTCAGCAAGTCATCACAGTCATCAGTTTCACAGTGAAGGAAAGGCGTTTTATCTTGACACCTTTACAAAGTTCTTACAGCGCACAGATTCTAATGCATTGAAGTTTTGAGAACCTTAGTAGTGCAGAGGCCACAAGTGTGTGTTGAAATATTTTATTGCTGAAATCAGTGATGAAACATTTGACTCTTTATCTTTTCCTCTATTATACACTTTGTCCTCTTAAATAAAATCCTACTTTGGTATTTCCTGCTGTCATTGGTAGCTTTCAGAAACTTACCCGAATATAGGCAAATAATCAAAATGTGTTTTGAATCACTAGGAGCTGTCTCTTCCCAAGCTGAATGTGAGTACTACAGTGAAACCAAAGCAATCTCATTCAATTATGAGTTTTTCTTTAAATAGCACAACTTTAATGGCTGCTGCTATTTTCACAGGGCCTTAAATATATTTTTATTGCACCTTTTTCAGCAGTTAGACACTGAGATGAATGTCTAAGGAGCCCCATCAAAAATCATATATGATTCACTTACCAAATGGCCAGACTGGAACTATGCCTCTTCTCCTTTACATAGGAATTTAAAACAGTAGGATTATTAAGCACTCAGATCCTCTTCCTTCTCATATGTGCCTGATGAAATGTCTAACAGTCTTGAGCTGCTTTTTTCTAAAAGAGAACTAAGGCCAAGCATGAATAATTGCTTGTGAGGTATATTCAGGGGTCTTTGCAGTTCTCTACAGATTCACTGCAGAGCTTTTGGTTAAATGATAGTCTCAATTCTAACATTCCCATTCTTTGGCTCCAATTAATAGCTCCTGGGTTATCAGATTATCATTTCCAACAACCTTTCCTTTGAACACCATTATGACTTAATGACATTTTTACATCTACCAGGAAATATATACCCTCTTATCTTGTAAATGTGACAATGAATATCAAACTGAATTTTAAAAAATAAATATACTTTTATTTGCTATTTCTGCAAACCAAACTGTGCCATTGGACTTCCTCCTAAACAATCCTTAACATTGTCTTTATGTGCTGATCTCACATAGACTCCTAGTAGCATCTGCTTTTAGACTCCCCATCTTCCAACCTGTTGTCTCTTTGTGCTGTCTCCTTGCAGCTGCTGAGTTGAGTATCATTTTATGGTTATATGTTTTTTTTTCTCCTTGTCCACTCACATTCCACTCCAGCCTTTCTAATGTAATTAATAATAATGTCTTTGTATATGTATGATTCTTTCAATGTAGAAAGTATTCCAACTTACATAAGTGGTTCCACATTATGAATCTAAGTCTGTCTACTCAAACCTTTTTTGTTCTAATTTTTCTTATAGTTCTTAAATTTTTTTAATTCCAGCATAGTGGACATACAATGTTAGTTTTGGGTGTACAATATAGTGATTCAACAATTTGTACATCACTGATCACTCATTATCGCAAGTGCACTCGTAATCTCTATCACCTTTTTCACCCATCCCCCAAAACCCCTCCCCTCTAATAACCATCAGTTTGCTCTTCATAATTGAGTCTGTCTCTTGATTTGTCTCTCTCTTAATTTTTTTCCTTTGCTTGTTTGTTTTGTTTCTTAAATTCCACATATGGGTGAAATCATGTGGTATTTGTCTTTCTCTGACTGACTTATTTCATCCAGCTCCATCTATGTTATTCCAAATGGCAAGATTCCATTCTTTTTTATGGCTGAGTAACATCCCATTATATATATATATATATATATATGTAAGTATATACATATATATATATGTATATACTTACATATATATATATATATGTAAGTATAATATTACTTATATATTAATGGAATATACACACCCACACACATGCACCAAATCTTCTTTATCCATTCATCTATCAATAGATACTTGGGCTCCTTCCATACTTTGGCTATTGTAGATAATGCTACTGTAAACTTTGGGGTGCATGTCTACTTTTGAATTAGCGTTTTTGTATTTTTTGGTAAATATCCAGTAGTGCAATTACTGGATTGTGGGGTAGTTCTATTTTTAACTTAAAAAAGTTTTTTTTAGGGGCACCTGGGTAGCTCAGTCATTAAGCGTCTGCCTTTGGCTCAGGTCATGATCCCAGGGTTCTGGGATTGAGCTCTGCATAGGGCAACCAGCTTGGCAAGAAGCCTGCTTCTCCCTCTCCCACTTCCCCGATTGTGTTCCCTCTCTCACTGTGTCTCTCTCTGTCAAATAAATAAATATTGTCATTAAAAAAATTTTTTTTAAAGATTTTATCCATTTATCATTTTAGAGAGAGAAAACAAGCAAGTGCCAGTGGGGGAGGGGCAGAGGGGAAGAGAGAATATCAAACAGACTCTCCAATGAGTACAGAGCTCAATGGGGGCCTGATCTCATGACTCTGAGATTATGGCCTGAGCCAAAATCAAGAGTTGGCTGCTTAACCAACTGAGCTACCCAAGCACCCCTTTTATTTTTAACTTTTTGAGTAAACTCAATACCGTTTTCCACAGTGACTGAACCAGTTTACATTTCCATCAACAGTGCAAGGTGGTTCCATTTTTTTCAACATCCTCCCCAATATGTGCTGTTTCTTGTGTTTTTGACTTTTGTCATTCTGACTGTTGTGAGGTGGTATCTCATTTTAGCTTTGATTTACATTTCCTTCATAATTAATGATGTTGAGAATCTTTTCATGTGTCTTTTGGACATTTGGATGTCTTCTTTGGAGAAATGTTTGTTCATGTCTTCTGCCCGTTTTTTAATTAGATTATTTGGTTTCAGGGTGTTGAGTTGTATAAGTTCTTTATAAATTTTGGACACTAACCCTTTATTGGATATGTCACTTGTAAATATCTTCTCCCTTTAGTAGGTTGCCTTGTTGATTATTTCCTTCACTGTGCTTTTTATTTTGGTGTAGTCTCAATAGTTTATTTTTGCTTCTATTTTCCTTGCCTTAAGAGACATAGCTAGAAAAATTTTGCTACAGCCTTTGTCTACTCAATTCTTAAGATATACACACAGACATATATCTTACCATGGTATTTAATTGCAGCATGGTGTTCTGGAATATTCACCCACCACACATTCCTTATCTGATCCCTTAGTGATGGTCAGTATATCAGTTAATATAATATCAGCTAATGGATCAAATGTTATAAACCTGTTATGGGAAGTATCAAAACACTTATTCCTGATAGCAAGCATCTCTCTTTTAAAGTAGGACTTCAGGGACCCAGGCACCTATCTTGTAGCTCCATCATCCTCAAACCAAAGTTTCAAAGGCTGCCAAGGTTTCTGGTAATGATAAGAGAGGGGAGAGAGGACTGAGGATTGAGGATTTTCTGGGCCATTACTAGAGAGGTGCAGAACACTTCTCATCATGTTCCATTGACAAGAGCTTGGTAACAGGCCATACCAAATGCCAGGAAGACTGGAAACCTATTGTAGAAGATATTGACTTTTTAAATTGCAGTTTTTAAATTGGTATATGGATAAAATTAATTTTTTCCAATGTTGACCTTGTATATTATGACCTTACACATTCACTTGTTAGATCTAGTAATTGATACATAGATTCTTTAAAATTTTCTACATAAACAATCATGTCATCTGTGAATAGAGAAAGTTTGACTTCTTCCTCTGTATTTATGGCTTTCCTTTTTCTTACCTTATTGCAGTGGCTACGGTTTCTAGGACAATGTTGAATAGAAATGGTGAGCATGGATATCCTTGCTTTGTCATTAACTATAGGAGGAAAGCATTCAGCATTTCATCACAGAGTATGATGTTAACTATAAGTCTTTTGTTGATGCCTTTTATTAGATTGAAGAAATTTCCTTCTACTCCTAGTATACTGAGTGATTTTTATCTTATCTATGGAATTTTGTTAAATGTTTTTTATGCTTCTATTTAAGTCTTGTGATTTTTTTCTCTTTATTACGTTAACATGGGGAATTTTACTGATTAGTTCTCAAACCTTGGGCCAATTTTGCATTCTGGGCATAAAACTCATTTGTTCATAATGCATTGATTTATTAATATTTTTACTAAGTACTCATTTATATGTACATAAGAGATATTGATCTCTATACTCTCATATTGGCTTTGTCTGGTGTTGGTATTAAGAAAATTTTGGCATCATAAAATAAATTAAGAAGTGTTTCCTACTCCTTTTTCTGGAAGAGTTTGTGTAAGATGGTGTTTTTCCTTTAAATGATTGATAGAATGTGCTAATGAAACCATCTGGGCCTAGAGTCTTATTTATGAGAAGGACTTTGATAATAGTCAATATCTTTAATAGGTATAGTCATTCAGATTACTTATTTCCCCTTGTATCAGCTTTAATAAGCTTGTATTTTTCTTGAAATTTATTCATTTTGTCTAGATTATTTAATGTCACAAAATTACTCATAACGTTTGCTTATCCTTTTAATGTCTTTTCATCCCTGATAACAGTAATTTGTGTTCTTTTTATTTTTTTTGATTAGTGTAACTAGAGGCTTATCAATTTTGTTAATCTTAGAATCAACTTCTCATCTTCTTAACACGTTCCATTTTCGTATTTTCTCTACTTGTCTCTTTTATGGTCTACTAATTTTCTCAATTGCATCAATTATTTTATGTACATTGTGGTTTCTTTCGGTTTACTTTGTTCTTTTTTATAGCTATTCAACATGAAACTTTAGATTATTGATCTAAGAATAGTCTTCCATTCTAAATAAACACTTTAATATACTTTATTTTAATTATTAATCAGTTCAAAATATTTTATGATTTCCTTTGTTTTCTTCTTTGACTTATTGAAAGTATATTTAATATCCAAATATTTGCAGTTTATTTTTTATTTTTTTTAAAGCTTTATTTACTTATTTATTTGACACGGAGAGAGAGAGAGAGAGAGATCAGAAGTAGGCAGAGAGGCAGGCATAGGGAGAGGGGGAAGCAGGCTTCCCGCTGAGCAGAGAGCCCAATGTGGGGCTCAATCCCAGGACCCTGAGATCATGACCGGAGCCGAAAGCAGAGGCTTTAACCCATTGTGCCACTCAGGCACCTCTGCAGTTTTTTTTTTTCTTAGATAACTTACTATTATTGATTTCTAAATCCATTGTAGACAGTGAACGTATGTTGTATGAATTTTATCTTTTGAATTTATTGACACTCAATTTCTGGTTCAGCACATGATCTATCTTGGTGAATGTACCATATATACTCTGCAGTTGGCGGTAAAGTGTTCTATCGATGTCATTTAGGTCAAGTTGGTCAACAGTATTTATAAAATCTCTGTCCTGATTGATTTTGGGGGGGGCAGTGTCTAGTTTTTCTATCAGTAACTGAGAGAAATGTTAAATCTCCAACTAAAATTATGGGTTTTTTTTCTCTTCTGTAGTTCTATCCATTTTTGCTTCATGTATAGTTGACCTATACATGAATTTTAAATCAAATTTAAAATTTGATTGTTTTGTTTTCCTGAATTTATTCTTCTATAATTTGAAATATCTCTTTAGTGACAGCAATATTTTGTCTTACAGAGTACCACATACAAACCTAATGGGGCAAATTCAATTTTCTTATGCTTCCTTTTTGCATGGTATATTCTCTTCTATAGGCTTACTTTAAACCTGTCTAAAATCCTAATTCAAAGTGATACATGCACCCTGATGTTTATAGAATTGTCTACCAGAGTCAAAGTATGGAAACACCCCAAGTGTCCACTGATGATGAACAGATGAAGACTCTCTCTCTCTCTCTCTCTCTCTCTCTCTATATATATATATATATATATATATATATATATATATATATATTACTATTGCTCAGCCATCAAGAAGAATGAATTCTTGCCATTTGCAATAGCATGGATAGAGCTAAAGAGTATTTTGTTAAGCTGAATAAGTTAGAGAAAGACAAATACCATATGATTTCTAATCATATATGGAATTTAAGAAACAAAATAAATGAGCAAAGGGGGGAAGAGAGAGAGAGGGGGATAAACTAAGAAACAGACTCTTAATTATAGAAAACAAATACAATTACTAGATGGGAGGTGGGTGGGGGGACAGGTGAAGTAAGTGATGGGGATTTACGAGAGCACTTGTTGTGATGAGCACCCAGTGTTGTATGTAAGTGATAATTTTTTTTTAAAGATTTTATTTATTTATTTGACAGAGAGGAGAGAGATCACAAGTAGGCAGAGAGGCAGGCAGAGGGAGAGGGGGAAGCAGGCTCCCTGCTGAGTAGAGAGCCCGATACGGGGCTCGATCCCAGGACCCTGAGATCATGACCCGAGCTGAAGGCAGAGACTTTAACCCACTGAGCCACCCAGGCACCCCTGTAAGTGATAAATTATTATATTGTACAGCTGAACCTAATATGACACTATATGTTAACTGATTAGAATTTAAATAAAAACTTTAAAAAATCTCTTGTAGATAACATATTAGATATGTCCTTTTTCTCAACTAAATTGACAATCTCTGCCTTTTGAATGTTTAGTCTGCTTACACTTAGTGTAATCATGGTTAGATTTAGGGTTGCAATTTTGTTATTTGTGTTCTGCTTGTCTAAATTGTATTTTGTTCCTTTGTTCTTTCTTTCCTATCATCTTTTGTATAATTTTTTTTTAGAATTCTATTTTTATCTGCTTTTATTTTAGTGGTTGCTTTCGAAATTATAATATATATCCTTACCTTTTCACAGTCTGTTTTCAGTTAATATCATACCATTTCACCTAAACTATACCTTACAGTCATGTACTTTCACTAAGTTACCTTATCCTTTGTATGATAGCTGTATATATGTATATACATATACATAAAATATATACATACAATATACATATATATGGCATTCACATATGCTATCAGCCTCACAATTTAGTGTAATAGTTATTGCTTTATACATATTACCATATATATTTGTCAAAAATTATTTGCTATTTTGTGTTTGCTTATATATTTTCTATTTCTACTATTCTTTAATCCTAACTGAAGATCAGGTTTTCTTTTTCTTTTTCTTTTAAAGATTTTGTTTATTTATTTTAACAGAAAGAGAACACAAGTAGGCAGAGAGAGGAGCAGGCTCCCTGCTGAGCAAGGAGCCCGATGTGGGACTCGATCCCAGGATGCTGGGATCATGACCTGAGCCGAAGGCAGCTGCTCAACCAACTGAGCCACCCAGGCGTTGCAAGATCCAGGTTTTCAGTTGGTGTTATTTTCCTTCATTATGTAGACCATCCTTTAACTTTTTGTGTGTAACAGGTCTTCTGGTGATGAATTTTCTTAGGTATTGTTTATCAGAAAACGTTTTAATTTTGTCTTTTACTCTTGAAGGATATTTCGGTTGGATGTAGAATTCTGCGTTGACAGCTTTCTTCCAGCACTTTTATTTAATTTTAATTTTTAATTGAGGTACAATTGATATTATATGAGTTTTAGGAGTATAACATGGTAATTTGACATTTGTATATATTGCAAAATAATCACCACAGTATGTCTGGTTAACTTAGAATATTTTTATTTTTTTCTTGTGATGATAACTTTTAAGATTTACTCTCTTAACAACATTCAAATATGTAATATGGTATTATTAACTATAGTCATCATGCTGTTATCTCATAACTGGAAGTTTGTTTGTTTGTTTTTAAAATAGGCTTTATGCCCAGCATGGAGCCCAACACGGGGCTTCAACTCATGACCCTGAGATCAAGACCTGAGCTGAGATCAAGAGTCAGACTCTTAATTCACTGAGCCAACCAGGCATCTCATAAGTGGAACTTTATACCTTTTGACCCCCTTCATCCATTTCACCCACCCTTACCCCCAGCCTCTGGTAACTACCAATCTGTTCTCTTTACCTATGAGCTTGGTTTTTGCTTTTAGATTCCATATATAAGTGAGATTATATAGTACTCATCTTTCTCTGATTTATTTCACTTAGCATAATACCCTCAAGGTTTAAAATGGCAAGATTTCACCTTTATAATAGTTGAATAATATTCTAGTGTGTGGATATATATATACACACCACATTTTCTTTACCTATTCATTTACTGATGGACACTTAGGCTGTTTCTATGTTGTGGCTATTGTACTCATTGTACAGTCTGGTTACAATAAACATGAGGTACGTGTATTTTGAAGTTAGTGCTTTCATTTTCTTTGGGTAAATACTCAATCATATGTTAATTTTATTTTTAATTTTTTGAGGAAACTCCATACTCTTCCATAATGGTTGTAACAATTACATTCTCACTAACAGTGCACAAGGGTTCCCTTTCCTTCACATCCTCACCAACATTTGTGATTTCTTATCTTTTTGATAATAGACATTCTAACAGGTGTGAGGTTCTTTCAGCATTTTTAAAGATGTCATTGCACTGACTTTTTGCCTTCAATTGATTTTTTTTCTTTTTTTTCAAAGATTTTATCTATTCATTTGACAGAGAGAGAGAGAGAGAGAGAGAGAGATCACAAGTAGGCAGAGAGGCAGAGAGGGGGGAAGCAGGCTCCCTGCTGAGCAAGGAGCCCGATGCGGGACTCGATCCTAGGACGCTGGAATCATGACCCGAGCCGAAGGCAGCTGCTCAACCAACTGAGCCACCCAGGCGCCCCTGCCTTCAATTGATTTTTGATAAGAAACCAACCATAGTTCCTAATTTTGTTCTCTTGTGTGTAAAATATCCTTTTTTGGTCAGGTTTCTTTTAAGATTTCTTCTATCTTGGGTTTTTAACAATTATCTCTAATGTACCTAGGTGTGATTTACCTGTATTTGTCTTGCTCATTAAGATTCTTCATTTTCTAAATTCACATTTCTCATCAAGTTTGGAAATTTGGACTATTTCTTCAAATATTTTTAACCCTGTCTGTGTCTTCCTTCTTTCCTTCTTTCTTTCCTTCTTTCTGAAACTCCACTTACACTTGTATTAGAACTTTGATATTTTGCCACAAGTGATTTAATTTTATTTTTCTCTATCATATCACATATACTATTAAGCCCACCTACTGTAATTCAGAACTCTTTTGATAGCCAGATCCTCCTAAAACACTACTCTCACTATGTAAGTCTACAATAATTAAGAATCTACAATACTCATTTTATTATTTGTAAATTATGCCTAAAGAAAGATATACTACAGGAGCACCTATAGCTCAGTTGGTTAAGTGTCTGCCTTTGGCTTGGATCATGAACCCAGGGTTCTGGGATCAAGCCTTGGGTCAGGCTCCCTGCTCAGCAGGGAGGCTACCTCTCCCTCTCCCTCTCCCTCTGCCCGTGCTCATGCTCTCTCTCTCTCTCTCTCTCTCTCTCTCAAATAAATAAATAAAACCAGAGAGAAAGAAAGAAAAAAAGAAAGAAAGAAGAAAGAAAGAAACAAATAAACAAACTACAGTGGTTTCCACTGCTTACTAAATGCAGGCCAAGTGTCTTATTTTGGCACTCAAAGATTTCTAAAATAGTTATGTATATTGCTGGTATATGCAAAAAACAGCTGCATGGATATAAAAGAGACTGGTAACATTGGTATTCTTTAGGGATAGGAACTGATTGTGAAATAAACATGTGAGGGAAACTTTTCAACATTTACTTTAGAAACTCAAACCAATTTGGAAGTTATTTATTCCAACAATGATAGCCTCCAAAAGTATACAATCTTATTCCCATTTCTGATCTATCTTCTCTCCCATTCCTGGATGACACATTTGCTTCTTTGGTCTGATCATTGTACAGCCCCCCACCAGCCCCACACTTCTTTTTCTTAACATGCACCTAAGGCCTTAACCTGCCATTGAGCCCCAATAAACAGAAGCATTCTGTATTTGGACTCTGGCAGCCTTTGTCTAAGAAGGGTACAGGTAGAGCTAATCTCAGGGATAACTAGACTGAGGGACTTGGATGTCATTGGTACCTCCAAGCATTTGTACCTACCTCTCTTTGCATGCTGATTTTGTTCTCCCAGGCTCCCTGAACAGAAGACTGAAACAAAAGCTTCAGGCAGCTCCAGACACATTTTTTTTTTATAGCCACATGATCAGAAAGAAAAAAGCATTCCCACAACAACTTCAGTAAGAAAAATTCCAAGGAGGGACTTAGATTGGCCTGAATTTGGCTGGAACAAGGACATGTGGCAAATCACTGATCAACTCAGACTGACCAGAGCCATATGGCTGGAGGATGGAGGGGAGCATTTCTCCAAAAGGAGAGGAGAGAGACACCTACCTGTGACAAGATATCAATACACACTGTTTCTTCCTTGGCAACTGCCATGTACACTGGCCTATCTATGCTTCCTATAATACTTTTTTACATCATATGTTGGGCTGTTATGAAGAATATACCTGTGTTCTTTGAAGTATGACATGGGTTAATCTTATTTTCTCTAAACTTTACTCTCTGAATGAACATGTTTATAAGTGTTAAACACCAACAAATCCTAGCAAGGATATGAACATGGAGGTTTGCTAGCACTTCTATAAAAGCTAAAGTCAGATGCAAGAGATGTGTTGTAGTATGGATGCTTAAAAAGCTCTCCCTGGGCAAAAGAGCAATTGGAAGGGAAGAGAGTGTTAGGGCTAAAAGTCAGGGTGAGCGTGATGGGCAGTTTCTGACTCTAGTACTGGATTAGGCTTCTTCCCTGAATTAGCACCCCTATTTATCAATGACAGTTCAGCCTATATGGAGACCACCTTACAGCTTTTGCATATATAATGGTGGAGAACACAGATAGCACACTTTAATAGCAATCACCTTTAATGTTTTCACACCCATTAATGCTATTTGGATCACTAGTGTTGTCCTTGTAGAAAAAACTATTGTTAACAGCTCACTTTCATTTAGTGGACTTGAAAAAGAAATTGGTTAATTGAGAAAAGTTTGTTTTAGACTTACAGAGAAATTCTTTGCTGAAAAAGTATTTAGTGATGGCGAATATTGGTGTTACAGTATCACTAGGAATAAAGAATAAAATTAATATAATCAAGCTTAGAGGAAACTAATAACTTTGAACTCTTTTACTTAATTCATAATTTACTTTGATACTTTGCCAATGATAATGTATTCAGAGATATTGTTACATAATTATGGCCAGAATTCCAACCCCAAGCTTCATTTTGTTACTGCTTTACATGCTGACAATTTTGATAAAAGGCATTCCCCCAGAAGATAATGAGGAGAATAATAACTTAAGGTAAACAATTATGGAACTAAAACTGAAACCTATAAAGAAGAGCTTCTGATTATTGGTGGAATGCATCATTCACATCTTTGCCCAGGTAATTGTCATGGGTAAAGGCAGGTACTCTTTTGCCTTCGAAGTGGTGAGAGACCCTGGGTCATGTCTTGGTTTAGTAACACACTTCCTGGAAGATTCTCAAGGGAGCTCCACACACAAGAAACTCATGAGAGACCAGCAGCCATTTTAGCTAAGTCCACGATATATACTCCCCAGACCCCCATACAGAGCCTGAAAAAGCTGGCTTGGGGCCTGAGGCTCATGCTTTAGACCTGAATAGGATTTCTTTTCTAAGCCCCAAACCCAAATCTTAGGACCCTATTCCCTGCACCTAGGCCATGGTAATGAATCCAAAGCAATGATGCATAAGCTAAAGAGTATACGTAAGGAAAAGAGGCCAAGACTGGGCAGGATCTTTGCTTTGCCTCCATGATGATGAAGGGCTTGTCCCAGAAATTTTGAAAGTAACGGGACTCCTAGCTGACTCAGTCAGTAGTGCAAGTGACTCTTGTTCTAGGGGTTGCGAGTTTCAGCCCCATGTTAGGTGTAGAGATTACTTAAAAAAATAAAATCTTTAAAACAAAACCCTGAACATGACCAAACTTAGGCAACAATTTTTCTTAGCAGATATGCAACACAGTTCTAACTTTCTGAAAAGCATGATGGGTTATATGAGAGCACCGTTGGGAGTGAGATGGGATGCTTTGCACAACATCTCACATCCCGGTGGCCTAGCACCTGATTCTAGGCATAGCTAGAATACACAGTTCCCAGGTGTCAGTGCCTTCTGCTGGCAGGCCCACACCAGAAGCTGCGGTTATAGCCTGGGGTGACAGGGAGGTGGGAGTTGTGAGAGCCTACTTCGCACAGTTGCTTGTGCAATCTGAATGTGTGGAGCTGGGGCCCTATGGGGCAACCCTTGGCCTCTGGGCATAGCCCATTGTTAATGCTTTTCCCTTTTGCCCCCAAGGTAAACAATTCTGGGGTATACTTTTCCTGGCCTTCTCAGAAGGCTGACCCCCACTGGTCTACAGTGGAGACCACTCAATGATGATGATACATATGGTGATGGCTTTCATTTCTCCCCATCTCATGCTTCCCTTCTCCTCACTGCTGATCCGTGGGAGGCCAGGACACACCAACTACCCCAAGCAAGTTTTGTCTCAGCGCTCCTTCTCAAGAAGCGGCATTGAGGCAGGATGTCATCTGAGGCACTTTATGCAGAAGTCTGTTTGTGTGGAGGGAAAATGGCTATTTTGTATCATTCTTTAAGTTTCATTAATTAGCATAAAGGCTCACCCTCTACCTTTCAGCTAGTCCTTTAAGACCATGGCTCTTCTGTGGCTGCCAGAGTACCTGATCCAGGCCTGTGTGCTATCTTTGAGACAGTTGTCATGGTTCGAATTGAAAGAACAACACAACAAATGTGTACCCTAAGCCACCAGAAATGGAGTATATCCAGCAGGGGAAAGAGGGCATCAGACAGGTGTCCAGTTCTGTTTTGGGAGACATTGAAGTCTTTTCCTATTGAAATAAGTTTTCTTCCTTTGCCTACTTCTTGGAAGCTATTGAAAGTCGGATTTGGATTGCAAATACTGACTCTGGCTAACTTAAGCAGAAAAGAAAGTAATTTGCGGGAAAGATGAGGATCCAGATTTGGAGACTTTTTAGCCATGAAGGCCATACAAGTGATAATGTTTATAACCACTGCACCAGACCCTAAATTTTGCAGTCCCTTAGACTACTGCCATGCTGCCATCACCAGCACCAGAATAGATCCTGCTGTGTGCCTGCTGGAATTTCTCAGTGACGCTTTAGCTGGGCGCACAGGCATTGATTGCCCTGGCAGAGCCATAGAGCCCCATTTAACTGGCTATCATTTTACAAAAACAAAACAGACATCAGTGTGGGCAGTGAAATGAAGGGGGCCCATTTGGCTACATCCAAAGATACCATTTAATGTTACCACATGTTTTTAACTGGGTTTAATGAGACTCTGGATTCCATGTTCCTTAATTTAATCAGAAGTTTCATTTTCATCTGTACACTGGGATTCTCGTAATTTTGTCTTTAGACATTGCCCTGTAGGCATAAACATCTCTAAGTGTCAGGAAACCTGGGAACGGGAGGCTAGAAGAGACTTCTAAAAACATTTTTCCAGGTGTCTGGCCATGGAGGCTCTTCTGGAAACCCCCCTGATAGCTTATTAGAGAAAGTAGGATGCAAGATGGTCCATGGCCTTTGTTGACAGCATGACTAAGCCTCATGTTAGCCAAATACCATCTCCCACTCTTTCAAGTGCCTGTGGTTACTTTAAAGAAACATGTTTCAAAGACCACACTGGAGACTGAAGGAAATGTCCTAGCTGTTCTAGAGAGTTAAACTTCCAAAGCCTCAGGATGCTAAGCTTACTCTAGTGATATGAAAACTTTGTCTTCAAGCACAAGACAGGTATTATTTTTCTCAAATCTTTGAGATTCAGAACAAGGTTCTGACAAGGCCAATGTGTACAAATCACAGATTGGATTCTATGAGAAGCAGATGGAGTTCAGAATGTGAATGGTTTTGGGAATTCCCCTTCTTTGAGGGACCAGACGTATGGTTAGCTCTGCTGCGGTAGAGCTTTTCCAACAGCTGTGTCTGACTCCATCCCTGGGCCCAGAGCAGCTCTACCTGTATCCAGAGTGTCCTCAAGCTTCTTATGAATGATTCTGACTGTTTCTTATGCCCCTACCCATAGGCGTTCAAATCCATCTAAGAGTCCATACTACCCCTAGTTTCTGTCCCAGTCAGCTTTCTCTCCACTCCTCCTTTGCCTGCCCAAACCTCTTCTTCCTACAATTAGGAAGGAAAGAGATACTGGAGATAATAGAGAGGCTTTGCCTCTGGCCACCAGCCCACCTTGGCCCATTCAAACACTCAATGATAAAGACTACTGGTCATTCACTTGGACATTTTCTTAACACTTAATGGAGGCTGCTAATCATGAGTTCCCCTGATACCACAAGCTTATATTCAGTTCTTCCCTGCTTTCCAGCTTCCAGATAAGAGAGTTTAAAACCAAATTCAGTCCTTTGTGAATAGATACCTTGTCACAAGGTTAAAAGGAAGAATCACCAGGGTGAGATGATATGAATGACCCTTCTTGAGAAAAGTCCCTGTACTAATTTAAAGACTCCTTTAAGTCTCAGGATCAAAAATTAGTTAATTTAGGAATGTAAATCTTTCTAGTGGGAATAGTTAGCAGTGGAGCCAGCCCATGCTGTAGGGAAGTCACTGCACCATTCTGGAAGCATCCTCCTGTGGGGTCTCCTAAGACAGAAAGATACCTGTGAGCAAAGACTTGGTGCTGGAAGAAAGACTTCAGGAAACCTGTCCAGAGAGGGCTGGACTGCAAGCTTTCCCAGCCCAGGCTCTCTCTTGAGTTCTGGGGGATCCACTTTACACACCAGTGTCATAGACCATGGAGAATAGATGTCAGGCACATCAGAGATGAAGAAGCCCTGGGTTAACCCTTCAGTGCTTCAGTGTATAACCATGTCATGGGTGATTAATGGCTACTTTGAAAATCAGCAAGTGCTGCAAAACTCAATTCCCAAATGACAAGGGGGCAGATGCTAAGGCTCTAGGCACTAAAAAAACAGCAAATGTTCCCCTTCTGTGTAAAAAAATGAGTAGGAGGGAAGAAGTGACTTGCAAAGATTTGCTGCTCTTGAAAATTAGTCTTTACCTTAAATCACCCAATGCAAGTGACTATGCTGCCCAGCTTAAGGGCTTTGGCTTGAAGCTTCCAGGACACCTGGGAACTAACAACTTTGTTTCTCAACTGCTGTAAACCACGATGGCAAACTTCCTTCTGATGACATATAATTTCGGTGCAAGATTTGTCCTGTAACACCCAGAAGTATCTAGTACTTAGCATGGCTTAGCATCCATACCTATCTACCTGAATCCTCTCTCTCGAATCAGTTAAAGGTCATGATCTATCCTTGACTATCCACCTTGTCCATTTCTCTGCCTTGAATCCACTCCACTAGCAGAAGGTTAGTGGCACCATCACAGCAGAAAAAGGATATTTCTGTGCTTTGCTGCTGGCCAGTCATTTAATTCCTATTTATTAGGTTCAATGTCTGCTGTATCTTTTGAGGTGGGAATGTATTAGTTACCTATTGCTGTATAATAAACTACCCCAAAACTTAACAGGTAAAAACACCAAACACTATTATATCACAGTTTATAAGGGTCAGGAATCTGAGAGTGACTTAGCTAGGGTGTTCTGGTTCAGAGTCTCTTGTGAGGTCGCAGTCATCTCAAAGCTTGATTGAGGATGGAGAATCTGCTTCCAAGTTCACTCACATAGTCAGTCAGTGGTTGGCCTCAGGGTTTCACTGGCTGTTGTCTGAGGCTTTAGTTCTTTACCATGTGAGCTTCTCCTAAAGCTGTTTGCAACATGATAGCTTGCTTCTCCCAGAGAGAGTGATCAGAGAGACATAGAGAAAGCACACAAGAGTGAGATAGAAGCTACAGTCTTTGTATAACCTAGTCCTGGAAGTGGTATGCTATCATTTCTGCTGTATGCTATTGGTCATGCACAGACCAACCCTGGTACAACGTGTAAGGGGACTACACAAGGGTGTGAATACCAGGATATGGGGTTCATTAGGGGCCATCTTAGAGATTGCCTCTGATCATTGGCAGAGAAGCTTAGACTCAAGTTCAAACACTGCTTCTGACCTATTCACCCTCACCTTTAACTCCTCTGTAAGAGAGCCAGTTTGAATCTCAGTGTACAAACTCAGGTGCGTGAAAAACAAAGCAACTTTTATTTTAAGCCTCCATTTTACTAGGTCCTCAGAAACCTTAACTTTACTCTTTTTCAGGAGAGCCAAGGTATGGGGAGGGATCTCCCTGGTTTTGAAGCATTTGTCAACACATACTCATACGTGGTAAAATGGAATATTCATTTTCCTGGGGACTCTTGGTTACTTCCAGATGGTAGCTGGGAATCTATCTGGGCAGCCATGTAGAAACTTATCTGCCTGGGTATACTATATCCATTTTCTTTCTGGGATCTGGTGCCTTCCCAGATGGTTCTTTCTGGCAAATGGGGAGCAGGCTACTTCTGCCACTAGACTCCTCAGCTTCTCTGCTTGCTTTCACTTCCACAGCCAAGGGGAAGCTCTTTCTAGGCTATTCATTTCCTTTTATGACCGCCTTTCTTGGAAATTATATCCTAGACCCAAGGGGTTCTGGAAAAAAGCTCTGTAGTCCCAGCTGCTTGTGACTTCTGCCCTAAGGCAATGAGCCCAGGGTTGCCTATATTCTTAAAAGGTGAAAACATGGGCAGTAAAAGGAAAGGTTAAATATCTTGCTGCACTAGCATGCTTGCTGTACTTCAGTTCGCTGGGCTCTGCATTGTCCATCTTGTCTCCATTCCTTTGCTGGCTGTTCCGAAGTTTGACAGGCATATACACACTTGCCTGCAACTCCAAATCATGTTCTTCAGGCAGTGTCTTAAGATTTGTTTTCTTTCTGACACTTTTCCCAACCTCAAGTTCAGGGGCCATCACTCTTCATTCACTCTGCATTTTATAGAACTCCATTGGTCTCATTCCTTATTTACTGCAACCTTCTCTGTGTCAATTCAGAACTCACAAACTGGCAGTCTATTTGCTGAATCTGTCCTAAAGATATAGTTTAACCCATGCCACTTTTTGTTTTCAATTTGAATTATTGTCAATATTTAAAAATAGGAATTTCTCATAAATTTGGGTTTTTGGCTTGCACTGAAAATCATAGCCTGGTAGCACCAAATCCACTTTTCCATGGAATTGGCTAGTGCCTCCTTTAGATAAGATCTGCTCTCTCTAGTCCACACCTGTCCCTTTCACCCTTTCTTACCATCTGCTAAGCCTATTTGACTCTTGCTCTGGTTTCTTGTGTAGTTACCTCACATCTCATAGGCTGATTGTTTGAGATGTTTTCCTTTTCCATTTAATGATTGCCCAGCACATTGGGCTGAACTGGCCATAAGCAGAAGAAAGTTAGAACTAAGTCATCTAAATATTAAAAGTTAGTAAATGATAGGCTCTGCCAACTGTTTTTGCCCAGAATCCAAGGCCTGAGTAAGCAAAGCTTTCTGTGTGGTAGACAACTCCCAATTTATAATTGGGGGTTTATAGCTAATAATTGATAATAATCAAGCATTAATTTCCCTAGTTAGTCTGCCTTGATATATACATTTTGTAATTCATTTGCAATAGGGCCTGAAGAGATCCATACTAAATGGAAATGTTTGTTCTTTCTACTAGAAGTTTAATTTACTCTCCAATATGAGTCTGGCTTAGGGAATTGAGTGCTAAGGTCTTGGGGCGGGAGTGTGTGTGTGAAGGAAGTGGGGATAAAGTAGGTGAGGGGGAAAGTAATAATCAGTGAAACCAGAGAGTTCATAGGAGGCCCAGTATGACTGCAGATTATAGGAAGTAATCAGGTTCTGGCATTGCCAAGAGGTTTGGCATTTGCTTTGGTTCAATCTAAATGAGGTTCCAAATCCATTCTGTATGAAGGGGTTGAACATGGCTCAAAGCTGATCTTTGAGAACACTCCCAGGAAAAGATATAAACACACCTTGATTTCCTAAGCTTTCCTCTCACCCTCTTGCAGGTTTCCTGACCTGAGGCCTCAGTAAGCTTGGCAATTTGCCCAACGTCATAGTTAGTAGTTCTTATTCTGGGCCTTAGTATCCAAAACGAAGAACTGCTGGACTCTCTTGGGATGACCTTTGCCCCAGAAGCTGCCCAGCTTTGTTAGAGAAGTGTGGGACCTCTGGGAGTGGGGGAGGGGGTGCCTCTCCCTCCCTTGCTGGCTATTCAGAGCAACCTGGAGTTCTAGGATAACCCACCTTCTTGACTCATTGCCTTAAATTTCCTTCTGCCTAGTTCTTTCTGTGCCTTCTGGCTTCTCTGCTCATGACATCTCTCTACCTAGAATGGCTCCAGTACAGAGCCGGTTTAACTTTGGAGGCTGTTTTGCAAAATTAAGAGCCTGCTTTGACATGGCTTCAAGGAACACCCCACGAGCTTCAGCAACAGCAGCAGTTGCTTCATTCAATCCTGGGATATAACAAATTCTCCAAATAGGGCCATGCAGGCCTAGCATTGCACAGCCACCCAGCAAGCAGCCATTTAATCTCAATTGCTCCCCACAGTGGAGCAATTAAAGAGGAAGCCAGCAGGGCAAGGATCACTGGCAAATCTTTTGAGGGAAGGAGACCCCAGGGCTGCCTTGCCAAAGGCTCTCCCCCTCCATTTACACACTGTGCAAGAATGCAAACCATGGGGCTGCCAGTCGGATCGAGGGCTGCCCCAGAAACGGGAGCCGAGATTCAGTACAGATGGCAGCAAGAGTGGCAGCAACACAGAATAGTATCCCTAGGGCTCGAAACTTCCAAAATGAGATTTACAGTTTTGGCCCGCCCCCTTTTGGGAGGAAACACCTGCTCCAGCAGCTTTGGGAACGGCCTCTTATTATCAACTTCTGTGCAAGGATCAGATTTTTGCAACTAGTGCCTGGTGTGAAATAAAAGCTATTTTGAGGTGGGAGGAGTTCTCAACCTTTTCCTCTTTACATTTTGTGTCCTGATTAATTTTTCTTTAATGTTTTATTTCCAAGTCTTTTTTTTTTTTTTCACAATTCCTCCTTCTCTAGCTTCTTTTCTACCCCCCTCTCCTTTCCTAGTTTTCACAGACTGTGCTTTGGAGACCAAATCAGGGTTTGTTAGTGGTTCCCAGCCCTACCTGCCATCAGAATCACCTGGGCCTCCAAACAGTTATGCCTGGGCCCCAGTTCAGACCACTTAAATCAGAATCTTTAGGGCAAGGGTCCTGGCATAGAGATGCAAGTTTCTCCGCTGATTCTAGTGTGCAGTGAAGGGTCAGAACCGCTGGCTACACCAATGATGCTAAGAAATAAGACAGATTGGACTGTTCTGGTTTCCTGGGGTTAGCTTAATATCTATACACAAGTTCCTAGAAAGATGAGGTTTGAGGAGTCAATTCATTTTTTCATAGTTATTCTACTATTATACAAGTGAAACATGTTCATCGAGGAAGATGTAGAAGTGAAAAAAAATCATCATCTAGCCATTCAGACCACCATTAATATTTTTATGTATATTTATTTCTTTTATTCTTATTTTTATGTCCATGTACAGAGTTCTTAAATAAAAATAGGATATGTAGCTGCATAACTCTCTTAACATCATGAACCTCTTCTATATAAGCAAATACCTTATAGAACACAATTTTAAGTGATGGCATAGTATTGTTTTGTTTTGTTTACAGATTTATTATTTTTTTTATTATGTTCAGTTAGCCATTGTATAGTATATCATTAGTTTTTGACGTAGTGTTCGATGATTCATTAGTTGCATTTAACACCCAGTTCTCATCACAACACGTGCTCTCCTTAATACCCATCACCTGGTTACCCCATTCCCTCACCTTTCTCTCCTCTGAAACCCTCAGTTTGTTCTCCAGAGTCTGCAGTCTCTGGTTCATCTCCCTCTCTGATTTCTTCCCATTCATTTTTCCTTCCCTTCCCCCATGGTCCTCCATGCTATTCCTTATGTTCCACATATGGATTAAACCAATATGATAATTGTCTTTCTCTGCCTGACTTATTTCACTTAGCACAATATCCTTCAGCTCCACCCATGTTAATGTAAATGATGGGTATCCATCCTTTTCGATGGCTGAATCATATTCCATTGTATATATGGACCATATCTTTATCCATTCATCTGTTGAAAGGCATCTTGGCTCCTTCTACAGTTTGGCTATTGTGGACACTGTTGCTATGAACATTGGGGTGCATATGGCCCTTCTTTTCACTACATCTGTATCTTTGGGGCAAATACCTAGTAGTGCAATTGCTGGGTCATAAGGCAGCTTTATTTTTAATGTTTTGAGGGAACTCCATACTGTTTTCCAGAGTGCCTTTACCAGCTTGGATTCCCACCAACAGTGTAAGAGGGTTCCCGTTTCTCCACATCCTTGCCAACATTTGTCGTTTCCTTCTTGTCAATTTTTGCCACTCTAATGGGTGTAATGTGGTATCTCATTGTGGTTTTGATATGTATTTCCTTGATGTCTAGTGACGTTGAGCATTTTTTCATGTGTCTGTTAGCCATTTGTATGTCTTCTTTGGAGAAGTGTCTGTTCATGTCTTCTGCCTGTTTTTTTACTAGATTTGTTTGTTTGTTGAATGTTGAATTTGAGAAGTTCTTTAGAGATCTTGGATACCAGCCCTTTATCTGTAATGTCATTTGCAAATATCTTCTCCCGTTCCATGGATTGCCTCTTAGTTTTGTTGACTATTTCCTTTGCTGTGCAGAAGCTTTTTATCTTGATGAAGTCCCAAAAGTTCATTTTTGCTTTTGTTTCCCTTGCCTTTGGAGACATGTCTTGAAAGAAGTTGCTGTGGCCAATGTGGAAGAGGTTATTGCCTACGTTCTCCTCTAGGATTTTGATGGATTACTTTATTACATTGAG
Organism: Nasua narica; assembly: GCA_028533885.1. Taxonomy (NCBI): domain Eukaryota; kingdom Metazoa; phylum Chordata; class Mammalia; order Carnivora; family Procyonidae; genus Nasua; species Nasua narica. The sequence continues at coordinate 53,165,347 of CM052799.1, read as the reverse complement.
GTCTTTCATCCATTTTGAGTTTATCTTTGGGTATGTTGTAAGAGAATAGTCCAGTTTCATTCTTCTGCTTGTGGCTATCCAATTTTCTCAGCACCATTTATTGAATAGATTGTCTTTTTTGCATTAGATAGTCTTTCCTGCTTTGTTGAAGATTAGTTGACCATAGAGTTGAGGGTCAATTTCTAGGGTCTCTATTCTGTTCCATTGGTCTATGCATCCGTTTTTGTGCCAATACTATTATATCTTGGGGATCACAGCTTTGTAATATAGCTTAAAGTCAGGCAATGTGATGCCCCCAGCTTTGTTTTTCTTTTTCAACATTCCCTTGGTGATTCAGGGTCTTTTCTGGTTCCATACAAATTTTAGGTTTGTTTGTTCCAGCTCCTTGAAAAATGCCAATGGTATTTTAATAGGGATGACATTGAAAGTGTAGATAGCTCTGGGCAGGATAGACATTTTAACTATATTTATTCTTCCAATCCATGAGCATGGAATGTTTTTCCATTTTTTTGTGTCTTCCGCAATTTCTTTCATAAGTGTTCTGTAGTTTCTAGAGTATAGATCCTTTACCTTTGGTTAAGTTTATTCCTAGGTATCTTATGGTTTTTTGGTGCTATTGTAAATGGGATAGTTTCCTTAAATTCTCTTTCTACAGTTTCATTGTTAGTACATAGAAAAGCAACTGATATCTGTGCATTGACTTTGTATTCTGCTGAATTGCTGTATGAATTCTAGTAATTTGGGGGTGGAGTCTTTTTGGTCACAGTATTGTTTAATCACTCTCCTATTGACGGATTTGGGTCTACTGTTTTGTTCTGTTATGATGAACACGATGATGTCCACTCATAGCTTTGCCCACATCTGTGGTATTGTTCTAGTCTTTTCTCTATACTAATTCACTGGGTCATATTGTGGGTCATATTGTCTAGTTCCATGCCTTTACTTACACCCAAAGTACTAATAGTCCAAAGTTTATATGCATTTCAAGGCACTTGTGTTCAAAAGGAGCTCTTACAATGTGCCTCTGGTTGCCCAAATCTTGTTTCCTTGCTTCCCACCTCTTATATGTTTGGTTTTTCTTCAAGATAAAAAACATAGACCCCAGCCTCAACTCTTCCTTTACCTCTAGCACTGAGCCTCCCCCAACCAATTCATTGGCAGGACATAGGACATGTTGGTTTGAGCACCACATGATTTTAAATCTATGTCTTTCCATATTCCTACCACCTCCTAATTAAGCCATCCTTACCTCTCACTTGGACTAAACTTCTCACTCTTGACGTTCTCCTATCTTTTGCCACATTGTAGCTAGAATGATCTTTTTCAGGTATAAATCACATTATGGTATTTCCTACTTTGAAGAGTTGCATGGGTCCCTCTCTATAAGAATAAAATTCAGGACTTCTTACATGATTCATAGGTCCTGAAAATATGGCTTCTGCTTACCTTACTAATGTCTTCATTCTGTTTCTCTCCTTGATGATCAGGCTTCAGGCACACTTGCACTCTTCCTATTTTTTTAAATTTAATTTTATTTTTAAAGTTTGATCGAATGATTGATTGGTTGATTTTAGAGAAGGAGAGGTAGAGAACACGAGCTGGGTGACAGGCAGAGGGAGGGGAGAAAGAATGTCAAGCGGATTCCATTGTGAGCATGGAGCTGATGCAGGGCTCAATCTCACAACCCTAAGATCATGACCTGAAACAAAATCAAGAGTTGAGTGCACAACTGACTGAGCCACATAAGCACCCCAGTATTCTTCCTGTTCTTAATCATGCTGATACTTTTCCCAGATTTGGAAAATTGATACCTGCAGTGCAGCATCTACTTGGTGCAGGGGAACCATGCAAACATGCACCTTATGTTTCACATTCCATGAGTAATAAAGTCTTTTGATCCAATGATCTTATACCTCCTACCATGACACTACGGCAGGATAATTTTTTTAGCCTTGCAAGTAGGGTAAAATCTCAGACCCTTCACAGTTACTGACATCATTCCAGTGTGATTGCGAAGAAAACCCACTTCAAGATCAAATGTGCTTGACTGCTTATTGAATACTATTGGGTAGATATGGCAATTCTGTTCCCGTATATAATAGTCCTCCTTTTCTCCACCATACACACTTTCAGCTGACTGTTAAGCAATACTGAATCATGGGAGATTAAACAAAAGAAGCAAGACTGATAATCTCTCCACTTTCATATTAGTTATCCCGTTTGCTCTAGGAGTAAAGCAGGTGGCTCCTGGAGAGTACGTGTTGGCTATCAAGGCTTTTCAGCAAACTATAGACACAGTGAAAGGTGTTTAGGAAGTACAACAGGTTAAACATTGACAAATTTGATTAATGTGTACTTTTATATATGAATTTTGGAAAGAGGCCAGCACAATTTGTTGTTGTTGTTTTTGCTGTTTTTTATGGAAGGAATGCATCTTCCCACAAGGGTAACTGAAGTCTCCAGTATATGCTCACAACCAACAAAACTAAGTTTTTGTTTTTGTTTTTTTTCACATTGATGGATATTAGGACGGTGTCCTTTTCAGAAGAAGCAACCATGGAAAATTAGGGAACTACAACAGCACATACAGCACAGCTAGAGGATCAATTGATCAACTGACTGGCTAAAATGCTGGGCTCAGTCAGTTCAGTTCTTGGGAATAACTTGGGTCAAGAATATAGTGACAAGAGACTTTCCCACTCAGGATACTATTTCATTATCTTGGAATTTTTTTTCTCCCAAATATGTTTATTTTATTTTTTCAGTGTTATAAGATTGATTGTTCATGCACCACACCCAGTGCTCCATGCAATA
>CM052799.1:53147451-53162033 GCA_028533885.1 Nasua narica | reverse complement strand
TTTTTTTTTCCCATATACTTTTATTTTTTTCCAGTGTTACAAGATTAATTGTTCATTCACCACACCGAGTGCTCCATGCAATACATGCCCTCCTCAATACCCACCACCAGGCTCGCCCAACCCCCACCCTCTCCCCTCCAAAACCCTCAGTTTGTTGCTCAGAGTCCACAGTCTCTTCTGGTTCATTGTCCCCTCCAATTTCCCCCATTCACCCTTCCTTTCCTTTTCCCAATGCCCTCCATGTTTTTCCTTATGCTCTACACATGAGACCATAAGATACCTGACTCCGCTTGACTTATTTCACTCTGCATAATCTCTTCCAGTCCCATCCATGTTGATACAAAAGTTGGATATTCATCCTTTATGATGGAAGCATAATATTCCATTGTATATATGGACCATATCTTCTTTATCCATTCATCTGTTGAAGGGCATTTCGGTTCTTTCCACAGTTTGGTGATTGTAGTCATTGCTGCTAGGAACATTGGGGTACATGTGGCCCTTCTTTGTTGCATCTGCTTCTTTGGGGTAAATATCAAGTAGTGCAACTGCAGGGTCATAGGGTAGCTGCATCTTTAATTTCTTGAGGAATCTCCATACTGTTTTCCAAAGTGGCTGCACCAACTTGCATTCCCACCAACAGTGGAGGAGGGTTCCCCTTTCTCCACATCCTCTCCAGCATTTGTTGTTTACTATCTTGTTGATTTTGGCCATTCTAACCGGTGTAAGGTGGTATCTCAGTGTGGTTTTGATTTGAATCTCTCTGATGACTAAAGATAATGAACATTTTTTCGTGTGTCTGTTAGCCATTTGTATGTCTTCTTTGGAGAAGTGTCTGTTCATGTCTTCTGCCCATTTTTTGATGTGATTATCTGTTTGGTGAGTGTTGAGTTTCAGGAATTCTTTATAGATCTTAGATATCAGCCCTTTGTCTGTAGTGTCATTTGTGAATATCTTCTCCCATTCTGTGGGTTGCCTGTTTGTTTTGTGGACTGTTTCCTTCACTGTGCAAAAGCTTTTTATCTTGATGAAGTCCCAAAAGTTCATTTTCACTTCATTTCCTTTGCCTTTGGAGACATGTCCTGAAAGAAGTTGCTGTGGCTGATGTTGAAGAGGTCACTGCCCATGTTCTTCTCTAGGGTTTTGATAGATTCCTGCCTCATGTTGAGGTCTTTGATCCATTTCCAGTTTATCTTTGTGTATGGTGTAAGAGAATGTTCAAGTTTCATTCTTCTACATATAGCTGTCCAGTTTTCCCAGCACCATTTATTGAAGAGACTGTCTTTTTTCAACTGGATATTTTTGCCTGTTTTGTCAAAGATGATTTGACCATAGAGTTGTGGGTCCATCTCTGGGCTCTCTATTCTGTTCCACTGGTCTATGTGTCTGTTTTTGTGCCAGTACCATGCTGTCTTGGCGATCACAGCTTTGTAGTAAAGTTTGAAACACAAACTTTTTCTTGTGTTCAGTTCCAGGCAATGTCATGCCCCCAGCTTTGTTTTTCTTTTTCAACATTTCCTTAGCAATTCGGGGTCTTTTCTGGTTCCATACATATTTTAGGATTGTTTGTTCAAGCTCTTTGAAAAAAAAAAACTGGTGGAATTTTGATCAGGATGACATTGAAAGTATAGGTTGCTCTGGGCAGTCTAGATATTTTAACAATGTTTATATTCTTCTGATCCATGAGCATGGAATGCTTTTCCACCTTTTTGTGTCTTCTTCAATTTCTTTCATGAGCGTTCTGTGAACTCCAGCATTCCTGGAGTACAGATGCTTTACCTCTTTGGTTAGGTTTTTTCCCAGGTATCTTATGGTTCTTGGTCCTACAGTAAATGGAATCGATTCTCTAACTTCCCTTTCCAAATTTCCATTGTTAGTGTATAGAAAAGCAATTGATTTCTGTGCATTGATTTTGTATCTTGCCACATTACTGAATTGCTGTATGAGTTCTAGGAGTTTGGGGGTGGAGTCTTTTGGGTTTTCCATACAAAGTATCATGTCGTCTGTGAAGAGAGAGAGTTTGACTTCTTCATTGCCAATTTGAATAGCTTTTATTTCTTTCTGTTGTCTGATTGCTGTCACTAGGACTTCTCGTACCATGTTGAACAAGAGTGGTGAGAGTGGGCATCCTTGTCATGTTCCTGATCTCAAAGGGAAGGAAGGCTGTCAGCTTTTCCCCATAGAGAATGATATTTGCTGTGGGCTTTTCCTAGATAGACTTTATAATGTTGAGGAATGTTCCTTCTATCCCTATACTTGGAAGAGTTTTAATCAGGAATGGATGCTGTATTTTGTTAAATGCTTCTTCTGCATCAATTGAGAGGACCATGTGGTTCTTCTCTCTTCTCTTATTGATTTGTTTTATCACATGGATTGATTTGCAAATGTTGAACCACTCTTGCATCCCAGGGATAAATCCCACCTGGTCATGATGAAAAATCTTTTTAATGTGCTGTTGGATCCTATTAGCTAGGATCTTGTTGAGAATCTTGGCATCCATATTCATCAAGGATATTGGTCTGAAATTCTCCTTTTTGATGGGGTCTTTGCCTGGCTTGGGGATAAAGGAAATGCTGGCCTCATAGAAAGAGTCTGGAAGTTTTCCTTCTGTTTCTATTTTTTGGAACAGTTTCAGGAGACTAGGTGTTATTTCTTCCTTGAATGTTTGGTAGAATTCCCCAGGGAATCCATCAGGTCCTGGACTCTTGTTTTTTGGGAGGTTTTTGATTACCGCTTCAATCTCATTACTAGATATTGGTCTATTCAGGTTGTCAATGTCTTCCTGTTTCAGTCTTGGAAGATTATGGGTTTCCAGGAATGCATCCATTTCTTCTAGCTTATTTAACTTATTGGCATATAGCTGTTGAAAATATTTTTTGATGATTGTTTCGATTTCCTTTGGGTTAGTCGTGATCTCTCCCCTTTCATTCATAATTTTGTTAAATAGGGTCCTCTTTCTTTTCTTTTGGATAACTTTGGCCAGTGGCTTGTCGATCTTATTGATTCTTTCAAAAAACCCACTTCTGGATTCATTGATGCGTTCTATTGTTTCTTTAGTTTCTAACTCATTGATCTCTGCTCTAACCTTGAATATTTCCCTTCTTGTACCTGTTGTTGGCGTAATTTGTTGTTGATTTTCCAGTTCTTTAAGGTGTAAAGAGAGCTGGTGTATTTCGGATTTTTCAATTTTTTAAGTGAGGCTTGGATGGCTATGTATTGCCCCCTTAGGACCACCTTTGCTGTGTCCCATAGTTTTTGGATCAATGTGTCTTCATCCTCATTGGTCTCCATGTGTTGTTTAAGTTCATCTTTGATTTCCTGGTTGACCCAGCATTCTTGAGCATGTTGGTCTTTAGCCTCCAAGTGTTTGAATTCCTTCCAAACTTTTTCTTGTGTTGAGTTCCAGTTTCAAAGCATTGTGTTCTGAGAAAATGCAGGGAATCATCTCAATCTTTTGGTATCAGTTGAGTCCTGATTTGTGACCAAGTATGAGGTCTATTCTGGAGAAAGTTCCATGTGCGCTCCAGAAGAATGAGTATCCTGTTCTTTTGGGGTGGAATGTTCTGTATATATCTATGAGGTCCATCTGGTCCAAAGTGTCATTCAAAGCTCTTGTTTCTTTACTGATTTTCTGTTTAGATGACCTGTCTGTTACTGAGAATGGTGTGTTAAAATCTCCTTCTATTAATATATTACTATTAATATGACTCTTTATTTGATTAACAGTTGGCTTAAGAGTTGGGATCATAAATGTTTACAATTGTTAGATCTTTTTTTAGGATATGCCCTTTAAGAATGATGTAGTGTCCTTCTGTATCTCTGACTATAGTCTTTAGCTTAAAATCTAATTTTTCTGATATAAGAATCACTACCCCAGCTTTCTTGTGAGGCCCGTTGGCATGCAAGATGGTTCTCCTTCCTTTCACTTTAGTCTGGATGTATCTTTTGGCTCCAAATGTGTCTTTTGTATACAGTATATGGATGGATCCTGTCATTCTATCCATTCTGCAACCCTTGCCATTCTATCGGAACATTTAGGCCATTTACGTTGAGAGTGATTATTGGAAAATAGGTGTTTATTAACATCATGTTGCTTGTGAAGACTTTGTTTCTATAGATTGTAAATTTCTGTTCTAAGTCACTCATGGGTTCTTTCTACTTTTATAGAACCCCCTTTAATATTTCCTGGAGTGCCGGCTTGGTGGTCACATACTCTTTTAATACTTGCCTGTCTTGGAAGCTCTTTATCTCTCCATCCATTTTGAATGTCACCCTTGCTGGATAAAGTATTCTTGGCTGCATGTTCTTCTCATTTAGTGCCCTGAATATATCATGCCAGTCCTTTCTGGCTTGCCAGGTTTCTGAGGACAGGTCTGATATTATTCTGGTAGGTCTTCCTCCGTATGTAAGGAATCTCTTCCCCCTAGCTGCCCTCTTGTCTAAAATTATAATTTGCATATTTTACAATTGTGTGTCTGGGTGTCTTTCTAGACTCATTGATCTTGGCAGGTGTCCTTTCCACCTCTAGGACACGAACACTTGTTCGATTCCCCAGGTGGGGAAATTTTCATTCAGAATTTGGTCAGCTATATCTTCTAGTCTTCTGTCTTTCACTACCCACACTGTGATTCCAATAATTCTGACATTGCAACATTTCATGGCATCATTTATTTCCCTAAGTCTGTTCTCAGATTCCTGAGTGGTTTTTTTCCAGGTCTCCTCTTGACTTTTCTTCTCAACCATTTTATCCTCTAGATCACTTATTCTATCCTCTATCTCTATAACTTTAGCTGTTAGACCATTTAGATTGGATTGGATCTCACTGATAGTGTTTTTAACATCCGTTATACTGGCTCTCATTTCTGCCCTTAGAAATTCTATGTTGTCATTGTTTTTCTCCATCTTAGCCATTGCCTGAATAATTGTTACCCTGAATTCCCTTTCTGACATACTGTTTATATCCATGTCCAATAGTTCTGAGGTAGAGGGTGCAGTCCCTGGGTTTTTCCTCTGTTAGGTGTTCCTCCTTCTAGTCATGTTGATGAGAAGTGGATGAGAGGATTTACAGCTGGATATATTTCCCAGGATTCAGGCAGGGTGCCTCCTGGAAGGTTGAGGAGCAATTGGGTTTCACCACCACAAAGAAAGAATAGGGATAAAAGAAGATAGAGAGAGAGAAAAAAAGAAGAAATCCCAGCCCGAATGGGCCCCCAATATAATATTTATAAGGTATATAAACAAACACGAACAAACATATAGACTGACAAAAGTAAATGACAAGAAATAAAAGACTCTAGTCAGAATGAACCCCTAGAATAAGATTTATATAATACCGAAACAAAAGCAAATACACAGAAACACTGACAGAAGGGTAAGATGGGAGGGTGGTTAAAACTCCTCGCAGGTGAGGAAGGTTATTTTAGGTCTTCCTGGGTTTATCGTTGTATTAAGCCTCTAGTTGTAATGTTAAGTCATTAAAAAAAAAGAAATGTGAAAGCGAGGAAATAAAAAAAATAGAAAGAAAAGAAGAAAGAAAAAAAGAACTTGTATCTATGAAACATACAGGTTTGAGGGTATTAGCAGGCACTTAATATATTGATTTCCCCTGATGTTGGGAAATTAAAATTTTACACAGACCCTATGGTTATTGTCTTTTGGTTTTTGACTTGTCTTCTGGGGGAGTGGCCTGTCCCATTTTTTTTCAGTCTTGCTTGGGTTGAGTCACCCTGCCCCCCAATCAAGGGGCTGAGCTCTGTGGAAACCTGTTTTTCAGTCTTTAGCTCTCTGAAGGTTTTTGGCCTTTGGTAGCTTTTTCACCTTTTCAGGGAGTCCAAGCAAGGAATCTGCCTGTACGTACCCAGACCTCTGCGTCACAGAGAAGCCTCAGTCTGCTTCCCTCTGGGTGGTCCAGAACATACACTCCCCTCCACAAAATTCTGCTCAAGGTGCAGCCTGTCCGTGGTGGCGCGCACCCTGGTCACCTTTCGGCAACTCGGCAGTGCTCACTGGCAAGATTAGGCCGCCCGCCCTCATTCTCTCTGGGGCCGGCTGGGAGTGCCCAAACCCTGGCACAGGCCACAAATGTCTTGGTTGCAGGTGCACTCAGTCCAGAGAGCGGGGCACACAGAGAAAACCTGCAGGCTCCTCTAAAGGTGCTCGCAGGAGCGCGACCCGCCCGCAAAATGGTGCAGGGAGCAGAAAGCTGCAGGTTTGTGAATCACAGACTGGACGCCCCCTCACCAGTCTCTCTTTGAGGTGAGTGGTGTCCTTCCTGGGAGCATGGGCCCAGGCCCATGCCCAAGACCACCCCCTTTCACTAGTTGCTCCTCAGAACCTTTTGCTCTTTTTAAGTGTTTTTAACTGGACTCTAAGTTAATGCTGGTCCCCAACCACTGTGCACTTTTCTTTGGGATATTACTGTCCTTGGATCACTTCTGGTGGCTCCCTCTCCCTTTTGTTTATTCTCTGATATCAGTTCGTCTGTTCTCACTTTGCTTTACCTCTCCACTGCTGTCTTCTGCTCCTGTACAGATCCAGAAGTGAAAAATCTTGCTCCTCAGACTGATTTCATGTGTGTTCAGTATGTTCTGGTATATATCCAGCTCACTTTTGGGAACAGGTTGCAGCAGGATCTCCTACTTCTCTGCCATATTGACCCCCTCCCTCAAATAATGTTAATTTCTGTGCTGGATTCTGGAATGTGACTCCCCCGATCCCTCTGTCAAGACTGAAGGACTTACTGCCAGTATCGTGGGCAGACATATCTTAGTTTTCAGGCTTCCCCAGAAATGGCCCTCAGTCAGAAAGAGCCGCTTCATCCAATGCTGCACTCATTTCCTGGGAGCATCCTACACCTAATAACTGATGCATATTAGAGTAGAAAGATCTCACTATAATGTGAGACAACTTTGAAGCCCATCCCACCTCAGAGTTCCCTTTGGGTTCAGCGGAAGCCTTTTCTGGTGCTTCACTGTAGCCCAACTTTTCTCTTTGCCTAATCCTGTTTCCTTCCCTTCCCCCAGAGGTGTTGATCCCTCAGAAGACTGTATACAAGTCATCTCAGTATCTGCTTCCTAGTGAGTCCAACCTGAAGCAATTTTTGGGGGTATAAAACTCTAGGTAAAGTTCTTTTCCTTCATTACTTTAAAGCAATAGTTCTGTTCTGTTGTCTTGTTTCTAGAGATACTGATAAGTATTTTAATTCCATCTGAATCTAGATATTTTATAGCTGTGGCAAACATTCAGTTGCTGTCCTCTTTTTTTTCTTTATTTTTTATTATTATGTTCCATTGGCCAACATACAGTTCATCATTACTTTTTGATGTGGTGTTCAACAATTAGTTGCATATAACACCCAGTGAGAGAACAGAGTATTCAGGAGTCTGAGAGAGCCAGTATTTCTTGGTCTTTTTATCTAGCCCCAGGGGCACAGACGAATTACTCTCATCCGTTGCCTCCCATCTTTTTTCATATCAAGTCCCACACAGGATATGTTTCTTATATGGAACCTTTCAAGTGCTTCTATTTACCTTGAAAGTTGACTAGCCTGGGAGCCCCTAGACACTATAGGTTCCACCCAGGCTGCTCTAAGCACCAGTGGAATCAAAATCTCAGAATTGTCACCCACTTTCAGCACTGGCCTACCAGCTAAGACTCTGATCCAAGTCAGTCATTCAGTTAAAATAATACCATTCTTCCTGGCCACACTTTTGTTACAAAAGATAGAGTTGTCTTTGCTAGCCTTTGGTCATTGTTGGGTTGATAAATGATGTGTGTATATGTACCACCATCTTGTAATCATGGGGTACCAGACTAGAAACAAAAGCAAATACTCTATGGGAGGCAAAGCCAAAAAGAAAAAAAAGAAGAAAGAAAGAAAAAGAAAGAAAATATTCTGGATATCTGATGATACTGAGCCCCTGAATTAATACTGGAACCTTCCTACTCCAGGACTTGCATGTAAAGAATTTTCCTCATTGGGTGCCTGGGTGGCTCAGATGGTTAAGTGTCGGCCTTCTGCTCAGGTCATGATTCCAGGATCCTGGGATTGAGTCCTGCATCAGGCTCCCTACTCCTTAGGGAGTCTGCTTCTCCCTCTGCCTCTGCCCCTCTCTCTCTGTCTTTCATGAATGAATAAATAAAATCTTTTTTAAAAAAAGAATTTTCCTCATTTTTAAAATCTTTTGATTCTTCTATTGTTTGGACTGAAAAGCATCCTATCTCATGCAGTGGGTAATCTTGTTTGTTTCTAGTCATTTTGGGGATAGCATGTAAAATAATAAAACTCTTTTTGTCTTTTTCCTGCTGCTCCTTCCTGAGGTCAGAATGTGTGCATCTTGTCAGAATCTCTAGCAGCCACTTCTAACTTTAAAAGAAAAGCCAAGTGAATGAAGAAGGCACTTCTGAACTGGTAGCAGCAACATCCTCCCTCTGAACATATTACAAAAGCAAACAAATTCTCAAGTCGTTAAGCTAGTACAGGTGGATCTCTGTCAATAGCAGTCAAACATAACTACTTACTGAATCAATATCGTTTGCATATTCATCTAGTAGGTTATCTACTTCTTGTCAGATTTTACGAGCTCTTTATGTATTATAAAGATTTGCCCTGGGGCACCTGGGTGACTCAGGTGGTTAAGCTTCTGCTTTCTGCTCAGGTCCTGATCCCAGGGTGAAGTGATCCCTTGCTTAGTGGGGAGCCTGCTGCTCCATCCTCATCCTCCCCCTTCTCCCCCTCAAGTTCTCTCCGTCTCTATCTAAATAAATAAATAAAATCTTTAAAAGAAGAAAAAAATCACCCTTACTGTATTACAAATATTTTTTCTTTTTTCTTTTTTTTTAAGGAGCCTGATGCAGGGCTCAATTCCAGCACTCTGGGATCATGACCTGAGCTGAAGGCAGACACTTAACCAACTGAGCCACCTAGAGACCTCTACATTTTTTCAAGCAGCCTCTTTTCTATTAACTTTTACAGTATTTTGCCATGCAAATGATTTATATTTTCATATAACCATATTTTTTTAAGCTTCTGAGATTCTCCTCTTGGTTACTGTGGTAGTGTTAAAGATGAGCCAAAAATTCTTTGATACTCCTCCCAGCAGGAAGTGGAGCTCAATTCTCCTCCCCTTAAGTATGGGTGGAACTTAGTGATTTGTTTCTAATGAATAGAATATGGCAGAAGTAATGAGATGCCAGTTCTAAGATTAGGTTATAAAAAGACCAAGGCTTCTATCTTGGGTGTTTATTCTTTCTCTCTCTCTCTCTTCTCATCTCTTACTCTGGGGGAAGCAAACTGCCATGATGTGAAGCAGCCCTATAGAGGTGTCATGGTGAGAAGTGGAGGCTTTCTGCCAATAGCCAGTGAGGAATTGAAACCTGCCAAGAACCACAGGAATGAGTTCAGAAGCCCCACTTGAGCCTTCATATAACTACCGTCCTGGCCAATAACTTGACTGCAATCTCATGAAAGACCCATTTAAGTGACTCCAAGATTCCTAGAAAGTCTGTGAGATGATAAATGTTTGGTAGAGTGTTAGAGTAATCTGTTATACAACAATAGATAAGGAATTCACTTTCAAACCATGTCTATTTCCCCAGATTATATCTGTACTGTCCTGTATTTTCTTGCAAGATTTTAACTTTTAAAAAATTCATGTTCGGTCTTGATTTAAAAAAAGAATTTTATTTCTTGAGTCTACTCGATTTTGTTTTTTATATAGCATAAAATAAATTCACGTACTTTTTCTAGTATGAGTATCATGTATTATATAATCTATTATAAATCTCTTAATTCCTCAAAGTATTACATTTTTATGGAAGTCAGGATTTCTTTCTAAATTCTCAGAGACATTGGTTGTGTATTCGCCAATCTCTAAGTCAATAGAAATTATTTGATTAGAAGCCACTGGATGAATCTAGAGGCTCAATGGTGGCAGTATGGAGGGGACTGGGCTGTAGAGGAAAGGGGTATGTTATATCAAGGGAGATGCAGACATGGAAGAAACATAGGGAGATATTGCTGGAGGTGCCATAGGAAACAGAGAAGGGAGGAGAAGGACCCTGTCTTTTCTTTTCCTTTTATTCCTGAATCCTCTGCCAATGACTCACTTTGATTGGACCTTCCAGAAAGGAGGAGATCATGATATGGTGGGAAAAGTCTAAGATGGCAGTATAGCTCCAAAAAAGTTTTGACCCAGTCAATTAGGAGTCTTCAAGCAAAAACTGTTAGAGGGGTCCAATATTCCACTAGAATGCCCACCATATGTGGTCATTGGTTGGGAGTTGCCCCGGTAAGCATGATTTCAATGCAAACATGGTGGGGAATCCAGAAGAGCAACAGCTAGAACTGTCAGTCAACTACATTCCCCTTGGTAGGAAATCTGATTGCTGTATTTCCATAGTCACCACCTATGGTTTTAAAATTCAAATATATTTAAATCACTGAAACAGAACCACCATTGGTCTCTAACTGCAAGGCTAGAGTTATATACTCTCTGACTATATAAATACCTAGTATTGTGCATCTTGTCAAAAGATCGTGCATGTTATTTAAAAAATGCACACCGTACTCTATTCTCATCAATTGTCACAAGGTAACTACCTTTTATACCTGAGGGAAAATTAAAAAAAATTTGGTATGTTCAAATTGAATGGCTATCATGTTCCAAGCAATGTTCTTAGGCTTGGTGTGGGGGTGGGAGAAATACAGGGACAAAAAAAAAGACAAACAAATCTGCCCATGTGGAACTTGCATTCTAGGAAACATGGCAGGATGCAAAATAAAAGAGGGTGATACAATTAAAACTCCTGACTTATAGGGTGGATGGTACACAAAGGGAAGCAGGCAGAGGAAGACATTCAATAGAGTAGTTCAGGCCCCTGGAGAGATGACAACTGAATTGATACCTGAATGAAATCACTTTTGCTGTCTCAGAATGTTTCATAAATTATATTCAATGCTTTAACTGCTTTTGGATAGTCTGAAGTGATAAATAGCTGTCAATATATTAGATATTTATAATTCTTGTATTTGGAGATAAAATCAAATGGCTTCTTTTTATAATCTTTATGATTTTATGTTAAATGACAAATTTAGAGAGAAAGTTTTAGGCTACTTGTAAGCATTTTTCTACAAATAACACATTATAGATGTGGATAGTATTAATTCAAAATAAACAGAAAGCCAATTAGAAGTCACTTTCACCACATTTTCTCTTAGCACTGGTTCCCTAAGAGAGACATGTTTATCTGCTGTATAAAGATCTCAATTAGATAAATGCAATTTATAGCTCTAATAAGAATATCTTGAGGCCAATTTGAGGAATTATTAATTATCTCCTGGAACATACATTTCAACACCAATGTTCCTCATGTCTCTTACCTTCCATCAAGTGTTCATTAGAGCTGTGAATTAAATGATATGGCTAAGAATAAAACAACTTAACATATATAATGGTCAAGGTAATTGCAATGTCCACCTTGTTCTAATTTCTACAGTAAACTTGGTTTGGATAGACAGTCAAACTCTTGAGACACAATAGGCTCCACCTCGCACCAAATTTATTTAGCTTTACTAAAGGATGAGGGCCCATGACTCTTAGGCACAAGCATTCTGAATGTGAGACATGTGTGTTCACAAGGATAAGACTGAGTGCAAATGACCCCAGCTCAGGAAAGCCATCAGCTCTGAGTCCTCCTCAGCTTTATGCCAGCTGGCCATGTAGCCCCTTATACCCCTTCATTCTTCAGGGTAGCTGCATCTCATCAATGTCAATTACTCATTGCTAAAGAACCAATTTTGACAGGGTACCTGTACAGACTAAACACTTGTTCATAATCCTCAACCAGATTCTATTTAATCAGCAGCATATCATCCCAGCAATTCCTTGAGTTTAATATTGCAAAGAGAAAAGATCAGCATTCAAATCCTCAGATATCTCTAACCCTAGAGGAAAAACTACAGAACCAGCTGTTAACACTTTCATTCAGTTCACCTCCTGATCCTTGTTAAAACTTCCTTGATACGTATTTCAGGCATTTTCTTATTCTTAGTACAGCAAGTTCTTCTTTTTTTTTTTTTTAGTACAGCAAGTTCTATAATAGTTGTACAAAAATATATATATATATATACTACAATATAGATAATCACCAAGAACTTGCATCCTCCAATGAGGAGTTGCAATTCCTGGGATTCTCTTTGCAAAACAAGTTAACAAGACTCTGCTCCATTCACAAGTTTTCTGATATATATTACTTTACCAATTGCTCCATTCCTCCCTCCTCCATTTTCCTTCCTTGCTTGCATTGTTTGTCCCTTTTCTATAGGTATTGATAGAAACATTCAACTCTATAGTGTCCTCTGGCAAGTTTTTATGGGAAGTACATCAATTGGGGGTCTTAAGTCAACTCCCCAAAACATCTATTCATCTTAGAGATCATCTTCTACTTTGCCTTGATTTTCATTTAGCTCTATATGTGAAGCTAAAAATCTTTTATTATATTCTGTAACTATAACAGGTTAAAATAATTCTTAATACATCATATATCAGTTAATATTATGATGTCATTTTTCCAACTTTCCAAGCAAAAACACCTTTTTCTCAGATACTGCTTATTTCCCTCAACCAAGGTGGTCACTATAGGCCATGGGTCAGTAAACTCTAAGTTCCATCTGGTCTGGGACATGACCATATTCCAGCCACCACGAAACAAGTTTTCATTATACCAGGCTTTCAGTTTCCACTCTGTCTTACCACCCTTTGCCTTTCCAAATTCCAGGGGAATCAATGGGACATGGCTACCATATCACACAGATAGTCACCCTCTTGGACATCAGTCTGATTCCATGATGCTTGCCTGTATAGTTTTCAGTCGCATCCACATCTGACATAGTCAAAAGCAAAACAGATTCTGAGATACTGTATAAGCAGCAAGAACCAGTCTTTTCATGCCCTTAAAGAGATGCCAATCTGGCTCACAACAATACAATGCATCAGCTTCCAGGCAAAATAAGACAATGTGTCCACCCAAGTTCAAAGACAGGGTCTCTCTCAAGTCTAAAAAAGAACGAATATTACAATATAACCAAAACAAACAAAATTAAATTAATAAAACCCATCCAAATCAAGCCTACTATTATTCAGGTTGGTCATCAGGTGATGCTGAGTGATGTCATTTCTTTAAACCAACCAAGTAGAATTTTAAAGTGAAGCTAATATTCTGGGTTCATTCATTCCAATCTCATTCTCAGGAGAAAGAAAATCCAGAGGTTTCTCCCACATCTACCATGGTTTGGCACAACAGACACCTAAGAGCATTTTTCTCTTGCTCCAAGATACAGTCTCAGGAAAATACAACATTATATCTTACCAGCATCAGTAACCACCTGTGTGTTCCATTTCCATCTACCACAATTTCCCCCTTGTCCATTTGTTATCTGCCCCAAACAGTGAACCTGGATCCCTGGATTCAGCCATAATGTCGACCCGTAGGACAGATAGCAGGATTAGCTTTGCCATAACTTCCCCTTTTTGCCCATTTTCAAGAAGGAGAAGAAATAAAATTGGAAAAGCAAAGGATGAAAATAATATTTAAAAAAAAAAAAGTAAAGAATGAGGGAACTATACCAGCAGGCAGCTGGGTTGATAGCATTAAGAGGAAGTCCTGGTATAGACACAAGGTGAAGCCATTAGCTTGCCCTTGTCACCTTCGGAAAAAAATCACAATTAAATTCCAAGATAATGAAAAAGAAAAACAAAGATGAGGACATCATATTGCCTGATTTCAAACTTTACTACAAAGCTGTGATCCCCAAGACAGCATGGTACTGGCACAAAAACAGACACATAGGCCAGTGGAACAGAATAGAGAGCCCAGATATGGACCCACAACTCTATGGTCAAATCATCTTTGACAAAACAGGCAAAAATATCCAGTGGAAAAAAAGACAGTCTCTTCAATATATGGTACTGGGAAAATTGGACAGCTATATGTAGAAGAATGAAACTTGAACATTCTCTTAACCATACACAAAGATAAACTCAAAATGGATCAAAGACCTCAACGTGAGGCAGGAATCTATCAAAACCCTAGAGAAGAACATAGGCAGTAACCTCTTCGACATCAGCCACAGCAACTTCTTTCAGGACATGTCTCCAAAGGCAAAGGAAACAAAAGCAAAAATGAATTTTTGGGACTTCAGCAAGATAAAAAGCTTTTGCACAGTGAAGGAAACAGTCAACAAAACAAACAAGCAACCCACAGAATGGAAGGAGATATTCGCAAATGACACAACAGACAAAGGGCTAATATCTAAGATCTAAAAAGAATTCCTCAAACTTAACACTCACAAAACAGATAATCACATCAAAAAATGGGCAGAAGACCTAAACAGACACTTCTCCAAAGAAGACATACAAATGGCTAACAGACACATGAAAAGATGTTCATCATCTTTAGCCATCAGAAAGATTCAAATCAAAACCACATTGAGATACCACCTTACACCAGTTAGAATGGTCCAAATCAACAAGACAGTTAACAACAAATGCCGGAGAGGATGTGGAGAAAGGGGAACCCTCCTC
>CM052799.1:53126388-53141516 GCA_028533885.1 Nasua narica | reverse complement strand
ACATAGAAGACCAAATGACGAAGAATATAGAAGCTGAGAAAAAGAGAGACAAACAACTATTGTACCACAAGGGAAGACTTCGAGAGATAAGTGATACCATAAGACGCAACAATATTAGAATAATTGGGATTCCAGAAGAAGAAGAAAGAGAGAAAGGGGTGGAAGGTATATTGGAACAAATTATTGTAGAGAATTTCCCTAATCTGCTGAGGGGAAAAAGGAACATATATTGGTACAAACACCAACTTGGATGAATCTTGAGGGCATTATGCTGAATAAAAGCAGCCAATCTCGAAATATTACATACTGTATGTTTCCATTCATATAACATTCTTGAAATAATAATATTATATATATGGTAGAGAGATTATAGGTTGCCAAAGGTTTAGGTGAGGAAGGGGGATACTTGTGGCTATAAAGGGGTAGTATAAGAGCACTCTGTGCTGATGAGCAGTTTTGTATATTGACTGTGAGAGTGGTAACATGAATTTACACATGGGACAAAATGGCATAAAATTATATATACACATACACAAATAAATACATGTAAAACTGATAAAATCTGAATAAGTTCTGCTTATTCTACCAATGCCAATATACTGGTTTTGAAATTGTGCTATAGTTATGCCAGATTTTTCCATTGGGAAAAATTGAATGAAAGGTACATGGAACTTCTTGTATTTCTTTGCAACGTTCTGGGAATATATAATTATTTCAAAATAAAAAGTTAACAAACAATAAAATGAAATATATAGAGGGTTATAACAGTCTTCTGTTTATAACTCCTGCAGTTTTTTCCCACTGCTTTCAAGAATAATTTCTTATATGGCTTACAAAGCCTGTATGAGCAAGCCCCTATCCACCTATCCCCCTTTTTTACTCTTTTCCTGTCACATAAATCACCTCTTAAATCTTAGATTATGATAACAGTTCTTTCAAGCTACAGGACCTTGTTTTTCCTCTCCTGTTTGCATATATCCTTTATATGTTTTTCTCTTTTTAGCAACTTTCAACTTAAATATCATCTCCTAAGAGAGGCCTGACCTGACCATTGTATTTCTTGTGGCACTATGATGTTAATTTTATTCATTGCGTTCATTACTATTTGGATTATTTATCTTTTCATTGACTTTTTATCTTCTTTCCAATTAGACTGCAAGTACCTCAAGAGCTGGAAAATTTCTTGTCTTGTTTCCTGTTGTATTCTGGTATCTGGCATTCTGCCCAGCACATGGCTCCATCTAAATGAGTAAAGCTATGAATTAATGGAAAGTTGGAATGAACACAATGGTCTGCTATCTCTCACTGCAACACAGCTTCTACAACCCTTTCTGCCTTACTCCTTAGCAGATAAAAGCATTGGCAGCAACATGCAGTTTCCCAAAACTTAGTGACTTGACACAGCACAAACTTATTATCTTTTTTTTTAAAGATTTTATTTATTTATTTGAGAGGAGAAAGATCACAAGTAGGCAGAGAGGCAGGCAGAGAGAGAGGGGGAAGCAGGCTCCCTGCCGAGCAGAGAGCCTGATGCGGGGCTCCATCTCAGGACCCCGAGATCACGACCTGAGCCGAAGGGAGAGGCTTTAACCCGCCGAACCACCCAGGTGCCTCACAAACTTATTATCTTATAGCTCTAGAGGTCAACTGTCCAAAATGAATGTTGCTGGGCTAAAATTTATGTGCCAGCAGGACTCTGTTCCTTTCTCAAGGCTCTAGGAAAGAATCCCTTTTATTGCCTTTTCCAGATTCTAGAGGCAGTCTGCATTCCTTGTTCATGGCCTTTCCCAACTTCAAAGTCAGCAATGGCTGCTCAAGTCTTTCACATCAATCATCGACACTTTGTCTTCTGCCTCCCTCTTCCATATTTAGGTATCCTTGTCATTACACTGGTTCAGGATCATCAACCTATTTTAAGGTAAGCTTAATTCCACCTGCTACCTTAATTCTTCATTGCCGTATAACATAAAACATAACATAACATAAAACATAACATAACATAACATAACATAACATAACATAAAATAACAAACAACAGCATATTCACAGGTTCTCTGGATTAAGATTTAGATATATTGGAAGGCCATTGTTCTTCTGCCTGTCATTCCATTAGACTCCAATTTCCATGAAGAAAGTGACTCCTCTGTTCATAGCTGGAACCAGATCTAGTATTACTCAATAAATTGTTAAAACAAACTTAAATAACATAACCTATGGAGAGTATCAGTGTCTGGCACATGGTAGATAAACTTACCTTTACCCACTAAAGGTCTTTTTTCCCAGCCCGGCACCACCTGAAATAGTCAGTATGTTTTTTGAAACTTTGCTTAAAGCTACTTCTTACATAAACCAAAGTCTTCCTTCTTATTTCTATGGGCACAATTATGGTTTTTTTTCAAAATATGTTTGATTAGCTTATTAACTTTACTAGGTTCTGGACAATCACCTGGATAGTGATTCCTCATTCATTTTTGAGTTCTCCATAGTTGCTAGCATGTGGTAAGCTTTTATGTATTTAAGAGTAAAGGGAGTAACAACAGGGAAAGATCAAAGCAAGACAGCAACTACGGAGTGTGAGAATCAAAAAGAAATCTCTTTCAGTCTCTCATTTCCTCCCATTAAGAAGAATATCCATTGCAAAGTGGCTAGAGTGCTGGCATTGGTGAACATATTTGTAAGAAGATATTAAAATCAGATTCTTCCTTCCTCATTCCTCTTTGGGAACATTCAATTCCCATGAATGCCATCAATCCCAGAACCTGCAGCCCATCTGACATGTATCTCTTTGCTGAAAGTGAAAATAGCCTTTTTTAGTTTTGATTCCGTGATAGCTCTGCCTCCCAATCTGGCCACTTACTTTGTGATCTCTCCAGTGTTTGGGGGCATCTATCACTCTCCTTTGCTGCCCCGTTGGCTCCACCATCTTCTTGGTATATGGATTGCTGCCCCTTGCCTGTTGAAGGTCATGCCTAAAAGCCTACATCTTGGCTGAATAGCTTTTCCCTTCCAGAAAGTGCAGAAGGTGACTTCCATGCACTTTTTAAAAAAAGTGGGTGTGCTTTTATTTTTCTTTTTTCTTCAAAGATACTTTAAACTCTTTGGTCAACATTTTTCATCATTTTCCTTTCAGATACCCAAGGTCAAGTGCTATTTTTAGCCATTGTTCTCCCCACTGGGGTTCTCCTCAGAGCATCTCAGCTACTGGGGCTGTACTTTTATAAGCTTCTTCAAGGGCTAGTACACAGGTAGCCACATCTCATCTATTCCCCCCTTTAAGTAGGTTAAATCTTCTACAGATAATTTGCTTATTGAATGTCTAGTTATTCTTGAATAATAGTAACTTGAGTAAGAAGAACTGATTGGAAATAGAAGAAAAGCACATAACTGTGATTTCTTTGAGAGAGAATATTTTTACCAAGTGTTCTCTTGAGTAGAGCACTGAATATGTTTGAAAAAAGTACTTTGTTAAGCCACTGGTAAGCAGGTGAGACCCTAAGGGGACAAAGTGAGCATAAAATGGTTAGTGAAAGAGAAGAGAAGTTATTTGTGGGTTGAGAGAAGGGGGAAATGGAAAGGCATGGAAAGGGGAGAAGGGCAGGGAGAGAGAGAGGAAGAGAATATAGCCAGTGAGGTGGCTGAAGGGCATGTATTTTAAGATGGGACCCTTTCACATGATCCCTCAAATCCTTGATGAAGTATAGCAAAACCACAAAATATTTGACATGAGTAAATTCTTATACGAACTGGTGAGGCCAGGTTGGTGCAATGCAAGCTTGGAACAACCTAATGATGTCAGGTTGAAAGGTATGAGATATATGAAGATGTAAACCACAGGAATTCACAGAAACTGTAGAAAGGGCTAAATTAAAACCAGAATTAGAACTTCCCTGGTTGGCTCTAAGTTCATAAGTGAGAAATATTGTCTAAAAACAGTTACACTTCAGTTTGCAGCAATAGCTGACTTGGACAACCCTACTTCTGATGTCATACTTCAAGACCCAGCTTCTGCCCCCACTCTACAAAAAGCCTTCTCTCCTATAACTCATGTTCTCAGTGGTGTCCCTGTTCTCTAAAATTCTACCCTTATCAACTTTTGTGCACAGTTTAGTGCTTAAACTAGTGCTTAGTATCTTGTGTTAATACAAAGAAATTAAGAAACACAAAGCCCTCAGTGACCTTCTGGGAGTGTTATAGAGAAGAGACATTATGAATGGGATAGAGGGATGCAAAAGAGTAAGAAAAACAGATAATTGTCCTTGCTGAGAGTGGCATCTGGGGACAGCAACGACTATACTATAATTAGTGGTGATCAGAGTCCAGTGTAATTCACAGTGTCCAAAGCTGGATAATGGTGTTTTGAGGTAGTCACTAGTGCCTTGAATTTGGGCATTATTCACAGCTACACAACTTCTTAGGCTAGTTTCTCATCGTCTTTGGCATTCTTTTTGTTTTTAAAAATTTTTTTATTATATTCAATTTAGTTAACATACAGTGTATTATTAGATTCAGGTGTAGAATTTAGTGATTCATCAGTTGCATATAATACCCAGTGCTCATTACATAATTGCCCTCTTTAATGCCCATCACCCAATTGCCCCATCCTCCCACCCACCTCCCCTCCAGTAAGAGTCTATATAGTTAAGAGTCTCATGGTTTGGGGCATCTGGGTGGCTCAGTCATTAAGCATCTGCCTTCAGCTTAGGTCATGATCCCAGGGTCCTGGGATTGAGCCCCACATCGGGCTCCCTGCTCAGCAGGGAGTCTGCTTCTCCCTCTCCCACTCCCCCTGCTTCTGTTCCCTCTCTCACTGTCTCTCTCTGTCAAATAAATAAATAAAATTTAAAAAAAAAGAGTCTCATGGCTTGCCTCCCTCTCTATTTTCCTCTTATTTTATTTTTTCTTCCCTTCCCTGTGTTCATCTGTTTTATTTCTTAAATTCCACATATGAGTGAAATCATATGGTATTTGTCTTTCTCTGACTGACTTATTTCACTTAGCATAACACCCTCTAGTTCCATCCACATCATTGCAGATGGCAACATTTCATTCTTTTTGATGGCTGAGTAATAATCTAATCTATCTCTCTATCTTTCTATCTATAACCATATCTTCTTTATCCATTCATCTGCCAATGAACAGCTGAGTTCTTTCCATATTTTGGCTACTGTGGACATTGCTGTTATAAATATTGGGGTGCATGTGCCCCTTTGAATCATTATTTTGGATATCCTTTGGATAAAAACTTAGTAGCGCAATTGTTGGGGTATAGAGTCGCTCTATTTTTAACTTTTTGAGGAACCTCCATACTCTTTTCCAGAGTGTCTACACCAGTTTGCATTCCCACCAATAGCATAAGAGGGTTCTCTTTTCTCCACATCCTCACCAACATCTGTTGTTTCCTGAGTGGTTAATTTTAACCATTCTGACATGTGTGAGGTGGTATCTCATTGTGGTTTTGATTTGTATTTCCCTGGGGTTGAATGATGTTGAGCATTTTTTCATGTATCTGTTAGTCATTTGTATGTCTTCTTTGTAGAAATGTCTGTTTATGTCTTCTGCCTACTTCTTGACTGGATTTTTTGTTTTTTCGGTTTTGAGTTTGAGAAGTTCCTAAACTGTTTTGGATACTAGCCCTTTATCTGAAATGTCATTTGCAAATACCTTCTCCCATTCCATAGGTTGCCTTGGAGTTTTGTTGACTTTCCTTTGCTGTGCAAAAGGCTTTTATCCTAAGGAAGTCCTAATAGTTCAATTTTGCTTCTGTTTCCCTTGCCTCTGGAGATGTATCTAGCAAGAAGTTGCTGAGGCTGAGGTCAAAGAGGTTGCTGCCTGTGTTCTCCTCTAGGATTCTGATGGTTTCCTGT
Organism: Nasua narica; assembly: GCA_028533885.1. Lineage (NCBI taxonomy): Eukaryota > Metazoa > Chordata > Mammalia > Carnivora > Procyonidae > Nasua > Nasua narica. Next base: position 53,135,652 of record CM052799.1, on the reverse strand, counting down.
CTCACATCTAGGTCTTTCATCTATTTTGAGTTTATTTTTGTGTATGGTGTAAGAAAGTGGTCCATTTTCTGGGACACCTGGGTGGCCCAGTCAGTTAAGTATCTGTCTTCAGCTCAAGTCATGATCAGGATCCTGGGATAGAGTCCCCAATCAGGCTCCTTGCTTAGTGGGGAGCCTGATTCTTCCTCTGCTTGTCGCTCCCACTGCTAGTGCTCACTCTCTCTCTCTCTCTGACAAATAAAATTAAAAAAAAAAAGGAAGAAAGTAGTCCATTTTCTTTCTGCATGTGGCTGTCCAATTTTCCCAACACCATTTGTTGAAGAGACTGTCTTTTTTTCTATTGGATATTCTTTCCTGCTTTGTCAAAGATTAGTTGACCATAGAGTTTTGGGTCCATTTCTGGACTCTCTATTTTGTTCCGTTCATCTATGTGTCTGTTTTTGTGCCAGTACCATACTGTCCTGATGACTAAAACTTTGTAATACAGCTCAAAGTCCAGAATTGTGATGCCTCCAACCTTGGAGTTCTTTTTCAACATTCTTTTGGCTATTCAGGATCTTTTCTGGTTCCATACAGATTTTAGGATTGTTTGTTCCAGCTCTGTGAAAAATGTTGATGGTATTTTGATAGGGATTGCACTGAATGTGTAGATTGTTTTGTGTAGCATAGACATTTTAATAATATTTTTTCTTCCAATCTATGAGCGTGGATTTTCCATTTCTCTGTATCTTCCTCAACTTCTTTCATAAGTGTTCTATAGTTTTCAGAGTATAGATCTTTTACCTCTTTGGTTAGGTTTACTTCTAGGTATCTTATGGCTTTTGGTACAATTATAAATGGGATGAATTCCTTGATTTCTCTTTCTACTGCTTCATTGTTAGTGTATAGAAATGCAACAGACTTGTATGCATTGATTTTATATCCTATGACTTTGCTGAATTTCTGTATCAGTTCTAGCAATTTTTTGGTGGGGTCTTTTGGGTTTCCTACATAAAGTATCATGTCACCTGCAAAGAGTGAAAGCTTGATTTCTTTGCTGATTTGGATACCTTTTATTTCTTTTTGTTCTCTAATTGCTGAGGCTAGAACTTCCAGTAGTATGTTGAAAAACAGTGGTAAGAGTAGACATCCCTCTTATGTTCCTGATCTTAGGGGAAAAGCTCTCTGTTTTTTCCCTGAGGGGATGATATTTGCTATAGGGTTTGTGTTTTTTTTATATGGTTTTTATGATATTGAGCTATGGTCCCTCTATCCCTACATTGTAGAGGGTTTTTATCAAGAAAGGATGCTGTATTTTGTTAAATGCTTCTTCTGTATCTAATGAGAGGATTATATGGTTCTTATCCTTTCTTTTATTAATGTGGTGTATCATGTTGATTTGTGGATGTCGAACTATGCCTGCCACCCAGGAATAAATCCCACCTGGTCATGGTGAAAAATTCTTTTAATGTACTGTTGGAACCAATTAGCTACTATCTTGTTGAGAACTTTTGCATCCATGTTCATCAGGGATATTGGCCTCTAATTCTCCTTTTCGGTAGGGTCTTTGTCTGGTTTTGGGACCAAGGTAATGCTGGACTCAGAATGAATTTGGAAGTTTTCCTTATATTTTTTTTGTAACAGTTTCAAAAGAATAAGTATTAATTCTTTATCCTCCTTGGCAACTTTAAACCATTCAATATCCCTTTAAAAATATATATTTTGCTTAAAATATATATTTTACTTAGAAAAAATATATATATTGCTAGATTTAATTTAAAATAAATGGATTTTATTGCTTTCACAAAATAGGACAGACTATATAATTATTTTAAACACTGCTATGATGAAAATCCTTGAATACAGTTGACCCCCTTACCTACAGGTGATATATCCCAAAACTCCTAATGGATGCCTAAAATTGCAAATAGTACCTAAACTTTTACTATGCTTTTTCCTATACATACAAAGCTATTATAAAGTTTACTTTATAAATTAGGTGCAGTAGGAGATTGACAGTAATAAAAAGAACAATTATTACAATATACTCTAAAAGTTATGTAATGTAGTTTCTCTCAAAATACCTTATTATACTGTACTCACCCTTGTACTTTTTGTGATGATGTGAGATGATAAAATGCTTATATCATGAGAGGAAGTGAGATGAATGATGTCAGTGAGATGAATGATGTAGTGTTAGGCTAGAATTGGCCTTCTGACAATATATCCCAAGGATGATCATCATCAGCTTGACTGTGGTTGACTGTGAATAAGTGTAACCACAGAAAACAAAACTGTGGATAAGGGGGACTATTGTCACAATTTTAAGCATACCATTTTGACTATTTCCTTAGGATAAATTCTAAACCTGGTTTTCAGTTTCTGAATAAGATAGAATAAGCACCCACCCATCACTCCTACTGTATATGACTATGAAAGTTGAACAGAGTTCATAAGATAGCTATCTGAGGACTTCAAAAAGTAAATAATAGCAAGCTGACTGGAGTGGAACCCAGAAACAAAAGTACCATCAATTTGGTAGGGAGTTTACTTTTTTTTCTCCTGCAGTATCTCCCAGTCAAACTAAGTGTAACCAGAAACTCAGAAGTGAGTCCTGTGGCACAGAAGAGCTCCAGGAGAATCCCCTAGTTTTTCTTGCATGAGGAGTTGGAAAGCTAACTCCTAACACACACACACACACACAAACACACTGAGCTGAGGGGACTGGGAGAGAAAGAAAGAAAGGCAGAAATCCTCCTGGATTTAATCTTCTCTTTTTTTCTCTTACACCCCAGCCCCAAGGTAATCCTGTCAAGTGGGGACAGTAATTGATTTTGATACCAAAATGGTGTGGCCAACCATTATTGATTTTTTATCTCTACTTTCCCGTCATTTGGCCTGAATGCAGACCCAATCATAGAAGTGTGTGGTTGAGTAGAAGAACTACAGTCCCAAATTTCTGGCCAGAAGATGGGAAAGGAAAGCTCTAAGAAATCAGAAAGTACCAGGGAGACTACAGAGATGGAACAGCTCAGAAAGGCAAGTGTCAATGAACAGAGCTGTTATAAATAGTTGTTTATGAGCTCTAAGGCTCTCTTCTGAGCCATGAATTGTGCATGATATCCTAAATAGCATATTAAAGACTTTGACAGCTAAAGTAATGGATAGGTTACCTGGACAGAGTACATTGACAATGCTGGGTTCCAGACTGAGTGATACACATCCATGACAGACATGAAAAGCATTGCAAAGATTTTGACAACTGAACTGATATTGAAAACATAGCCTCCAGGTTGAAACTTTTAGCCTAAACCCAATCAGATCTATTGCCTGCTAAAACAAAAAACATTAACACTCTCCAAAGGATTTGAATAAGATTTGGAATATCAAAATATAATACTTAAAATGTCAGGATACAGTCCAAAATTATTCAGCATATGAAGAATCACAAAAATTTCAACATGCATGGAAAAGGACAATCAACAGATGTTAATGCATAGAAAAAAAATGACAGAATTATCTGACAAAGACTTTAAGTCAACCATTATAAAATTAGTCAAGCAATTGTGAGCACTTTGAAACAAATGCTAAAAGTAGAAAGTCTCAGCAAAGAAATAGAGTACATAAGAAAGAATTAGGTGTAAAAAAAAAAAGAAAAAGAAAGAATTAGGTGTAAATTTTTTTAACAGAAAATTACAACAACCACAGTAACAAACTGGATGGGCTCAATAGCAAACAGAGGGAGGAGAGGGTCAATGAACTTTGGCTAAATTCTACTGATCTATGTCAATCTGAAAAACAGAAAAAAGATTGGGAAAAAAATGAACAAACCACAGGAAGCTGTGAAAATTAAAAAAAAAAAAAGTCTAACAGAAAGATTAGAAATTAATGAAACTGGAAAAGAAAAAGAATAGATAAATCAATGAAACTAAAGGCTAGTATTTTAAAAGACTAATACAATTAACAAGCATTTAGCAGGACTGAAAATCAAAGAGAAAACACACAAATTACCAATATTAATGATGAGGGAGCAGAAGGTAAGCTGAGGACAAAGCACAAGGTGACACCCTACAAAGCCTGTGACATTCTTCCAGGAAGCTTCCAACTGTCTTCATGTTAATATCTTGCTAGAGGGAAAAACAACCTTAACTTGACAATGGCAAGGTCTCTAGTATCTTGTAGGTCCTCTTTAGTATATGAAAGTTCTTTTGAAAAACTTCCTTTTCCTTATCTCCCCCAACTCCCAAGTATATAATCAGTCGCCCCTCACAATCTTGGTGCAGTCCTTCTTTCTATCCATGGGTCCTGTCCCCATGCTTTAATAAAATCACCTTTTTGCACCAAAGAGGTCTCAAGAATTCTTTCTTGGTCATCAGCTCCGGACCTCACCCTGCCAAACTTCACCTATATTCCAAAAACCACATCACTAGGAATGAATGAAAAAGGGTCACTGCCAACTTCCAGGATTTAAAAGGACCACTACCAACTACTCTAAACATGTATTGAAGAATTTTAGTGAAATGTAACAATTCCTCAAAATCCATGAACTAGCAAACCTCACCTAAGATAAAATAGAGAACATGTATTGTCCTATAGCGATTAAAGAAACTGAACTTGTAGTTAAAATCCTTCCAAAAAATAAATCAAGAGATTCAGGTGGTTTCATGGGCAAATTCAACCAAATACCAATTCTGAATACTCTTTCAGAAAATAGAAGAGAAGGAAATATTTCCCAGCATTTTATGAGTCCAGCATTACCCTGATATCAACATCGGACAAAGATAGTACAAAAATGAAAGTACATACTAACATTGTTCATGAAAGCAGATTATAAAAATGCTTCAGGAAAATACTAGCAAATTATGAAAGGTGATATATAAAAAGGATAAAACACCGTGATAAAGTAAGGTTTGGTTTGGGAATGCAAGCTGATTCGATATTCTAAAAATTGATCAATGTAATTCACTATCAATAGTCTAAAGAAAAAACACCATATGACCAAATCAATAAATGCAGAAAAGACATTTGATGAATTCCAACAGTCATTCTGATGAGAACAAAAGCAAGAAAAATGTAGAAGAATTAAATTTCCTTACAATTTGTAGCCCAGTGATAAGTATCTGAGAGGTGCAGAGTGTGACATTCCTCAAGGAACTCAAAGTGGCCTTAATGTTGATGTTTTTCTAGAGACTAAAAGCAACCTTAGTTTGACAACAGCCAGACCTCCAGGATCCTATAAGTCTTCTTTAACATATGAAAATCCCTTTAGAGAACTATGTTCTTTCTACCCCACCCAATTTAAAAAGAATATAATCAGTTGCTCAGCAAAATCACACTGCAGCTCTTTCCGCCCAAGGGTCCTATCTCTGTGCCATTATAAAATTATCTTTTTTGCACCAAAAACATCTCAAAGAATCCTTTCGTGACCATTCACTCTATGGCCCTACATCACATTCCTGATAAAAATTCTCAACAAAAAATAGAAGGTATGATATTGGGATTTATAACAAAATATATATTAGGTCCTTGTTCCAATCAGAGCTCCTAAAACCCTTGGAATTTCTAGTGATAAGAGCAATAAAGGTGTCTCTTAATATGTTAATGAGATGACTTATGCAAAGCACCTAAGAATAGGGGTGGTTGCCTGGGAGAATCAACAGTGTGATTAGAATATTGGAACTTTAAAGGGGCACCTGGGAGGCTCAGTCAGTTTTTGGCTTTGGCTCAGATCATGATCTTCAGGGGCCTGGGGTCAAAACCTGTGGCGATCCCTACTTCAATCCCCAGGGCTGTCTCCATGGCAGGGCTCTCATTGGACTCTGAGCTCATCAGGGAGTCTGCTTCTCCCTTTCCCTCTGCCCCTCCCCCAGTTTGTGTGTGTGCACACACGCTGTCTCTCTGTCTTTCTCTCAAATAAATTAATAAAAATCTTAAAGGAAAAAAAAAACTATTAGAACTTTCAGCTCCTACTGCTCCCCACACATACTTCCTGGGAAGAGAAGGGCGAGAAATTCAGTTCAAGCATCAATGGCCAATTGTTTAATCAACAAGCCTATGTTATTGATGTAATTTTGGAATGTAGGTGAGGTTTGGTGAGTGAGATCCAAAGCCAATGACCAAGAGAAAATTCTTGAGATGTTTTTGGTGCAAAAAGGTGGCACAGGAACAGGACCTGTGGGCAGAAAGAGTGGCTGCTCCAGGATTGTGAGGGGTGACTGATTATATACTTGGGATTTAAGGGAGGTAAGGAGGTATCTAAAAGGACTTTCATATGCTAAAGAAGACCTTCAGGATACTGGAGCCTAAGGTTGTTTTTCCCTCTAGCAAAGCACTAACATTAAATAGTTGGAAGTTTCTGGGAGGAATGTCACACAGAATCCATGGGGGCGGTTTTGCAGGATGTCAGCTTGTCCTTTGTCCTCAACTAGCCTCCTGCTTCCTCAATGAAGTTTCATAACACCCCAAAAGGTTTGGGTTTAGAGAACTGAGTTGGTGAATATGAGGTGGGTTCTGAGAGAGTGGCATGCCTGGAGAGGATGCGGAAGCTTCACGTACCTTCTCACATACCCTGCCCTACACAACTCTTCCATCTGGCTGTTCTGGAGTTAATTTTATAATAAACTGATAATCTAGTAAAATGTTTCTTTGAGTTCTGAGGGGCTGTAGCAAATTAGTCAGACCTGAGGAGGAGTTTGTTGCAATATCCAATCTGTAGCCAGCTGGTCAGAAGCGCAGGTGATAACCTGGTTTTGTTATTTGTGTCTGAAGTGGGAAGGGAAGTAGTCTTGTGGGACTGAGCCCATGGGATCTGATGCTATCTCCACATAGTGTCAGGATTGAATTGAAATGTAAGATGCCCAGCTAGCATCAGAGAATTGCTTAGTGGTGTAGAAAACACACACATCAGAATTAGGTACTTAGGACTCAGAATCATAGAAGAGAATCTCCTCAACCTGATATAGGGTGCCTACAAAAAAAATCTACACTAACATACTTGTTAGTAAAAGGCAGAATAATTTCTTTCTAGCGTTGGGAACAGGCAAGGATGTCTACTCACCACCGCTACTCAGCATGGCAGACTTAGCTAATGGCTAATTGGGAAAAATTGGGAATTGGGAAAAAAGAAACAAACAACAAAAACAAAAAAACTAAAAAACCATATAGATTGCAAAGGAAGAAACAAAATGATCCCCTTCATAGTCGACATGATTTTCCATGTAGAAAATCTCAAGGAATCATCAAAATAATCTCCTAGAACTAATAAGTGAGGTAAGCAAATTTGTACAAAAACTAGTCATATTTCTATACACTAACAATGTACAGTGGAAATTTAACATCAGCCAAATTCCCAGCAGGGTTTTTTAGTAACTGTAGACAAAGCTATCCTAAATTTTATGGAAAACAAATAAATTGAAATAGCTAAAAACAATTTTGATAAGGGAGACTATAGTTGGAAAAACTAGACTACTTGATTTTAAGACTTACAATAATCATGAGAGTATGATGTTGATGAAGAGATAGACACATCAATCAAAGAAACATAGATTAGAGACTACAGAAATAGTTTCACACAAATATGTCCAACTGATTTTTTACAAGGACCCCAAGTAATTGTGGGGGAAAGGATAGTTTTTTTCAAATAGTGTTGGAAGAATTAAACATCTACAGGTAAAAAAAATAAATAAACCTTGACCTTATACAAAAGTTAATTGAAATAATCAAGATTCAAATGTAAAACATTAAACTATAAAACTTTTAGAATAAAACATGGACACAGTCTTCATGACTTAAACTTAGGTAAAGAGCTCTTAGAAATGAAACCAAAAATCATGATGCATAAAGGAAAATACTGATAAATTGGACTTCACTAAAATTTAAAATTTTGGTCTGCAAATAACACTGTTGTAAGAATGAAATAGAAGCTACAGACTGGTAGAAAATATTTACAAATCATATACCCGACAAAGGAACTATATACAAAATATATAAAGAACTTTCAAACTCAACAATAAAAAATTTTTTTTAAATGAGCAAAAGACATGAATAGACATTTCATTGGTGATAATGTACAGGTGGTAAATGAGCACAAGAAAAGATATTTAGAAAGAAAGAAAAGACACTGGATTCCATATTTTAAAACCATGATGAAATTGATGAGGGAGCAGAAGGCTAGCTAGCTAAGGACAAAGCACAAGCTGACACCCAGCAAACTGTCCCCCTCCCCCACTCGTGAATGGGATCTGTGTGACATTCTTCTAGGAAGCTCCCAACTATCTTAATATTAATGCTTTGCTAGAGGGAAAAATAACCTTAACCTGACAATGGCAAGCCTCTGGTATCTTTTGTAGGTCCTTTTTAGCATATGAAAGTTGTTTTGAAACCTCCCTTTTCTTTACCTTCCCCAACTCCCAAGTATAAAATCAGTCACCCCTCACAATCCTAGAGCAGCTGCTCTTTCTGCCCACAGGTCCTGTCCCTGTGGTTTAATAAAACCACCTTTTTTTCACCAAAGATGTCTCAAGAATACTTTCTTGGCTATTGGCTTGGAACTCTAACGTTCTTTCCTACATCAAGATAACATTACACAGCTACCAGAAAATGAAAACAAGTAATATAATTCTGAGAGTTACAAGAATGTGGAGCAAAACCTTGTTGGGAATGTAAACTCTGGTGGGAATGTAAATCTTGAAAATAGTTTGGCTGTTTGTAAAATACATTTTATTAAATATCAACCACATACCTACTCAGGTATGGTGGATATGACTCAGCAATCCACTAGCGGTTATCTAGAGAATTGAAGACCTCTGTTTTCAAAATACCTGTACACAAATGTTTGTAGCAGCTCTGTTCATAATTGCCAAAAACTGTAAACAATCCAAATATAATTTAATTAGTGAATGAATAAATAAACTACAGTACATGTATACAATGGAATACACTGAGAGCAATAAAAAGAAACAAATTTATTGATAAACGCAACAACTTAGATAAGCCTAAAATACATTGTGTTGAGTGAAAGAAGATTGCATACTGTGATCCCAGTTATAGGACATTCTTGGAAAGATAAACTATAGGGATTGAAAAACAAATCAGTGGTTGCCAGGAATTATGGTGGGAAGAGGGTGACTAAGGAACAGCACCAGAGATTTTTAATGTTACTTATCCTATTGGTGGTTACTTGAATCCACATACGTACAAAATTTATTGAACTATACACCCTCCAAATTTCCTAAACATGGATCTTTTGAGGGTCAAAGTACATACATATATTTAGCCTTTTTTTTT
>CM052799.1:53094291-53125888 GCA_028533885.1 Nasua narica | reverse complement strand
TTGTCTGTGGCTTCTTTCATGCTACAATGGCAGAGTTCAATAGTTACAACTATAGGGCCCACAAAGTCATACAGGTATTTATTATTTAGCCCTGTAAAGAAAACTTTGCTGACCTTTGCTATAAAGCCAAGGAACTCTGCTGTGCACCAGGGACTGACTCTTAAATCTGTTTCTTTATCTATAAAAGAAAGTGACACATGCCCCATGTCCAGTAAAGAACTATCTCAGCAAGCCAGAGTTGTCTACACTATACACTGAAAGTTTGGTCTTTGACCTACTCCTCAGAGGTAACCTTTAAGCCCTTGGAATATGCTGCCTGATGAACGTGTCTTTATTTAACTGGGGGTCTGGGACCAGACAGTCTATACTAACAATGTAATTCATGGTAGGGACCTTGGGCCACTCCAGATAGGTTGAACTAACAATGTGATTTATGGCAGGGGCCTTGGGTTATGTGACATCAGCTTGATCTTTGGAGAGTCTGGAGAGACTATGGTCAGCCATGCAGGCAGCCAACCAGCCATACCAACGTGACTGACCCCAATAAAAAGCCCCTAACCAGGGCTCAATAAGTTCCCTTAGCTAGCAATATTCTCTGTGTTGCCACGCATCACTGCTGGGAGAAGCAAGCAGCATCCATATGGCCCTACTAGGAGAAGTCAACTGGAAACTTGTGCCTGGTTTCTTGTGGACTCTGCCCTATGTGATCTCTGTGGATTTTAAGGTGCATCCCTTCACTGTAATAAAATGCAATTTTGAGTATAACAGCTTTGCTGACTTTTCTGTAATTCTAGCAAATCACTAAATCTGAGGGTGGTCTTGGGAACCCCTGAATAGCACCTCATTATATTATGTGAATAAAATGTGATATCCATTGCTAGGTGTTTAACAGTGGCTGGGTGGCATATAATAAAGGCTTAGTACATACTGGCTGTTATCATCATCAAACCATTAAACAAGTACTTGGGGAGATTATTTGTGTTATAGGACACTTCTAGCACTTAAAGACTATTTTCAAGGGGAGTTCACATTCAGTACACATTCAATAATTATTTGTGCTATTACTCTATTACTCTGCATCAGCTACTGCTCTAGGTGCTAGAAATGAAGTAGTAAGCAAAATGGACAAAAATCCTTGCTTTCATGGAGTTTCATCTTAGCAGGAGGGGATAAACATAAATAAATACACACAATGTTAAGTCACAATAAATATAAGAAAAGGGAATATGAAATGCTGGAAGAAAGAACACTGAAGTTTTACGTTGGATGGCCAAGCAAGTTATCTCTGAGAACACGAAATCTGAGTAAAGATGTGAAGGAAGTAAAAGAACCAGTTATACTCCTAATGTTTAGGAAAACATTACAGGCAGATAAAATGTCACAAGTAAAGGCCCTGAAGTGGGAGAAAGCATGGTATGTTCCAAGAACAAGGAGGCTAATATGGTCAGAGTGCAATGAATATGGCAGGAGTACAAGATATCAGAGAGAAAACAAGGGGTATAGGGAACAGATACAAAGCACTGCAGGTGGTATTAAAGGCTCTGGCTTTGAATCCAAATGTCATTAGAAACGAATGGAGAATTGGGAGCAGAAGAAAGGCATGATCTAACTTATGCTGTATTGAAAATAAACTACAAGAGGACAAAATTAGAAGCATATCTGTTAGAAGGTGACTGTAGTAATTCAGGCAAGAGATTACATTAGTTTGGGCCTATGCAGTGTTGGTGGGGGGGTGATAAAAAGTGGACAGTTTCTAGACATTAGTTGAAGTAAAACCTGCAGGCTTTCCTTACAGTCTGCATATGGACCGAGAGAAAAAGTAAGGAAATCCAAGGTTTTGAGTCTGAGTAATTATAAAAGGATGGAGTTGCCATTAACAGAAAAAGAGAAGATTATTGGAAAAATTGGTTTTTGGTAGAAGAGAGGATAGAAGAGAGTAGAAGAGAGTTCAGTTTTTAAAAAATTTTTACAAATTATTTAATTTTTCTTCTTCAATGTTTCTTTAATTTTTCTTCTCTTTGGTAGAAAACAGGAGTTCAGTTTTTAAAAAATTTTTACAAATTATTTAATTTTTATTGAGGTACAACTGACATACAAGTATTACCTTAGTTTCAGGGACACATCATAGTGCTTTGATATTTGTATACATTACAAAATGATCACAATAAGTCTAATTACCATCTATCACAAAGCGAATACAGTATTATTAACTGTATTCCTTATGCCATATGTTTGTTTATTTTATAACTGGAAGTTTGTATTGTTTGACCCCTTTCACCCATTTTGCCCTATCACAACCCCCCTCCTCTCTGGCAACCACCAATCTATCTTTGAGTGGGTTTTGTTTTGACTCCACTTAAAAATGAGATCATGCAGTTTTCCTCTGTCTGACTTGACTTAGTGTAATAATGGTAAATAATACTGCAGTGAACACATGGGTGCATTTATCTTTTTGAATTAATATTTTTGTTTTCTTTGGATACCCAGTAGTGAAATTGCTATATTGTATGGTAGTTCTATTTTTAGTATTTTGAGGAACTGCCATACTTTCTTTCCATAGTAGTTGTACCAATTTACTTTCCTACCAACAGTACACAAAAGTTCCTTTTTCTCCACATCCTTAATAATATTTGTTATTTCTTGTCCCTTGGATAGCAGTCATTCAGACAGGTGTAAGATGGTATCTCACTGTGGTTCTGATTTACATTTCCCTGATGATGAGTGACTTTGAGCATCTTTTCGTGTGTCTGTTGGCCAACTGTATATCTTCTTTGGGAAAACACTACTTAGGTCATCTGCCCATTTTTTAATCAGAGTGTGGGTTTCTTCATTAAGTTGTAGGAGTTCTTCAAATATTTTGGACATTAACCCCTTATGAGATATATGACATAAAAATGTCTTCTCCCATCAAGTTGCCTTTGCATTTTGCTGATAGTATCCTTCTCTGTGTAGAAGCTTTTTTGTTTCATGTGGTCCTATTTGCTTAGTTTTGTTTTGTTTCCCTTGCCTTTGGAATCAGATGCAAAAAAAACTCTGCTACAACTTATGTCAAGGAGATTACTGCCTATGTTTTCTTCTAGGCTTTATAGTTTCAGGTCTTACATTCAAGTCATTAACCCATTTTGAGTTAATTTTTGTATATGGCATAAAATAGTAATCCATTTTCATTCTTTTACATGTAGCTGTCCAGTTTTTCCAACATCATTAATTGAAGAGACTGTCCTTTCCCCATTGTTATGTTCTTGCCTCCTTTATCATAAATTGACCATATACATTATGTGTTTAACTCTGAGCTCTCTATTCTGTTCCATTGATCCATGTGTCTGTTTTCATGCCAAAACCATACTGTTTGGATTACTATAGCTTTGTAGCATAGCTTGAAATCAGGAAGTGTGATACCTCAGGCCTTGTTCTTTGAATAACCAACTGCTTTCATTATTCAAGGTCTTTTGTGGTTCCATATAAATTTTAGATTTGCTCTAATTCCATGAAAAATGTCATTGGAATTTTGATAGGGATTGCACTGAATCTGTACATTGCTTTGGGTAGTATGGTCATTTTAACAATATTAATTCTTTCAATCCATGGGCATGGAATATATTTCCATTTGTTTATATCTTCAAATTCTTTCATCAGTGTCTTATAGTTTTCAATCTACAGGTCTTTCACCTCCTTCATTATATTTATTCATAGGCATTTTACCCTTTTTGATATGATTATAAAAGGATTCTTTGGATTTCTCTTTTTGATAGCTCATTATTACTATATAAAAACACAACAGATTTTTGTATATTAATTTTATATCCTGAAACTTTACTGAATCCCATTCATTAGTTCTAACAGTTTTGGTGGAGTCTTGAGGGTTCTCTATAAATAATATCATGACATTGGCAAATAGTGACAGTTTTATTTCTTCCTTTCCAATTTGGATATCTTTTATTTCTTTTTCTTGCCTAACTGTCCTTGTTAGGACTTCCAATACTATGTTGGAAAAAAAAAAAAAAAAAAAGGAACAGTAGGATTCCTTATCTTGTTCCTGATCTCACAGGAAAACTTCTGACCTTTCACTGTTGCATACGACATTAACTGTGGGTCTGTCATATATGGTCTTATTTGAAGGTACTTTCTCTCTATATACTCACTTTGTTGAGAATTCTTACCATAAATGGATGTTGAATTTTGTCAAATGCTTTTCTGCATCTATTGAGATGATCACATGTTTTTATCTTTCATTTTGTTAATGTGGCATATCACACTGATTGATATGTGGATGTAGAATCATCCTTTCATTTGTGGAATGTATCCAACTAGATCATGGTGTATGATTCTTTAAATGTAATTGAATTCAGTTTGCTAATGTTTTGTTGAAGGTTTCTCCATCTGTGATCATTAGTGATTTTGGCCTGTAATTTTCTTTTTCTGTGGTATCCATGTCTGATTTTGGTAACATGATAATCCTGATCTTCTAAAATGAGTTTAGAAATGTTCCATCCTCTTCAATTTTTGGGAAAAATCTGAGAAAAGTAGGTATTAAATAAGACACTCTGTTTAATAAGAGTTCATGAGTGAAGCTGTCTGGTCCTGCTTTTATTTGTTGGGAGGTTTTTGACTGCTGATTCAATCTCCTTACTGGTAATTGTAATAAGAATTTCTATTTCTTCATAATTCATTCACTCTTGGAAGATTATAAGTTTCTAGGAATTTATCTATGTCTTCAAGATTGCCCAATTTGTTCATCTATAATTAACTGTTCATAGTATTTCTGTGGTATCAGTTATAACTCCTCCTCTTTCATTTCTGATTTTATCTATTTAAGCCTTCTTTTTTTTGTTAGTCCAGCCAAATGTTTGTCAATTTTCTCTTTTCAAAGAATGAGCTCTTAGTTTCATTGATCTTTTCTATTGTCTTTTTTATTCTCTATTTCATTTATTTCTATTCTGATCTTTACTATTTCCTAACTTCCATTAACTTTTGGTTTTGTTTACTCTTTCTCTAGTTCCTTTAGTGTACAGTTAAATTGTTTGACATATCTTTTGTTTCTGGAGATAGACTTGTATGTTATGAAATTTCCTCTTAGAACTGCTTTTGCTGGGGCACCTGGGTGGTTTGGTCATTAAACATCTGCCTTCGGCTCAGGTCATGCGCCCAGGGTCCTGGGATCGAGCTGCACATCGGGCTCCCTGCTCAGCAGGGAACCTGCTTCTCCCTCTCCCACTCCCCCCATTTGTGTTCCTGTTCCCACTGTGTCTCTCTCTGTCAAATAAATGAAATTTATTAAAAAAAAAAAAGAACTGCTTTTGCTGCATCCCATAGATTTTTGTATGCTCTGTTTCTATTTATTTTCATTGTGTCCAGTTAATGTCTGACGTTCTCTCTTGATTTCTTCTATGACCCATCGATTGTTCAGTAGCATGTCGTTAAATCTCCAGATTATTTGTCATTTTTCCAATTTTTTTCTTGCAATTGAATTCTACATACAATTTCATACAATTGTGGTAGAAAGGGATGCTTGACATGATTTTCATGCATTTATTGAGACTTGCTTTGAGGCCTAATACATTATCTATCCTAAGGAATATTCTGTGCACACTTGAGAAGAATGTATATTCTGATGCTTTTAGATGGAATGTTGTATTAAATGTATGTATTAAATCCATCTGGTCTTAAATATGTCACTTATGGCTTATGTTTCCTTAGTAATTTCAATCTTGATGACTAATGTAATGTGAAATGTTAAAGTCCTCTACTATTATTGTATTGCTATAATATCTACTTTACATATTCCAAGGCTCCTATGTTAGGTGCATATACATTTAAAAATGTTATATTTTCTTGCTGGATTGATTACTCTTATCATTACATATTGACTCTCTTTGTCTTTAATTACTCTCTGTTTTAAAGTCTATTATGTTTGATATATGTATAGCTGTAGCAGCTTTTTGTTTCTATTTGCACAGGACATCTTTTTCCATCCCTTTGCTTTCAGTCTAAATGTGCCCTTACATCTGAAATGAGTCTCTGGTAGGCTGTATATAGATGTTTCAGGAATTCAGTTTGAACATGTTAAGTCTGAGATGCCTAACTGGACGTCTAAATGGACAAGTCCCGTAGGCAACTAGACATAAAGGTGTGCAGTTCAGAGAAGTAGTTCAGGCTGCAGTTATAAATTTGAGAGTCTTAGCACAAAGATGGCATTTAGTGCAATGAGGCTGGATGGGACCATCTAACAAGCCAATCTAGATAAGAAAGAACACACTATGGTTTAGGCTCTGGGCCACTCCAATATGTAGAGGTCAGGGAGATCAAGAGCAAAATCAACTGGGAAGTTGTAGACAGAAAAAATAAGCCAGGCAAGAATGTTTATCCCGAAAGTCAGGGTTTCAAGGAAAGTGTGATCAACTGTGACAAATAATGATGAAAGGTAAAGTAACATTAAGACTAAGATAATGTCCATTAGACCCAGCAACATGGAGGTCACTAGAGAGTTTAAAGATAGTTTTGGTTGCAGTGAAGGCAAATATCTTTGGAATTAGTTCAAGGGAATCAGAGGAGTGAAACTAGAGATGGTGGGTAAAGACAAGCCTTTGAGAAATAGGATAACAGCTGAAAAGAAAAATGGGACTACTGAATCATTTTGTTTTATTTTGTTTGAAGATAGGAGAACCACATGTTTATATATTGATGAGAATAAGCCGATAATAAAAGAAAAATTACTGGAGTAGTATTTTAAGAGAGAGAAGAGATGGACTTTAGCACACAGGTGGAAGGAATAACCTTGGCTATATCATCTACTATATTTGAGGAGAAGCTGGAGTTTGGGGAGGTTAAGTGGGCTAATGTATTGGCAGGGAAGTAGGAAGTTCTTTTCCAGTTACTTCAAATTTTTTGATGAAGTAGAAAAATAGATTGTCAACTGTGATGATGAATAAGAAGGAATAATGAGAAAACAGAAAATACGAAATAGTTGCCTACGAGTAAATTAAATTATGCAAAAGGTTAAGACAACCACACACATTTTCTGGCAGAAAACAAGAATAAATTTGATATCTAAAATTTTCCCCATATCATATGCTAGTGGTATGTTCCACCATCAAGTTAGGTTTAGCTCTAATTCCTATGCCTTCTATATCTGTGGTTAAATAACTGATGCATGCATTCATAGCCCTCGGGTACTATGATATTCTTAAACTTCAAATATCAAATGATATTCAGTACTCTATGTTTAATGAGGCAGGAAAATATATAACAAGTTAGATTTATGTAGGTTTGAAATCAACTTGAGAATACTAAAAAAAGAAAAAAAAGCTAAATACATAATTAAACACCCCACTTTCCCAAAGGAAACCTATTAATAGTGTGCTTTTACAAAGCATCAAACAATATATCCTATGGGCAGAATGATGTAATTCTTTTACTCAGTAAGTTACACTTACCCTAACCATACTGTTATGATGAATCTGTATTACAACTACTCAGCCAAGAAATAAGAAAATGTAAAATTAACAAAATATAGAAATGGAAGGAAAATTTCCAAACTCGTTCTATGAGGCCAGCATTACCATGATCCCCAAATCAGCCAAAGACCCCAACAAAGAGAATTACAGACCAATATCCCTGATGAATATGGGTGCCAAAATTCTCACCAACATACTAGCCAATAGGATCCAACAGAACATTAAAAGGATTATTCACCACGACCAAGTATACTTATTCCTGGGCTGCAAGAATGGTTTAACACTCACAAATCAATCAATGTGATATGTTACATTAATAAAAGAAAGGATAACATACCCAGTGCTCCATGTGATATGTGCCTAATGGACTTAAAGCAGATAATTAGCAGCTATTTGTACTCATAAGAAGTATTTTATTACATATGAAAGAGAGTGCCACTATGCTATCTATGGTGGACTTTCTGATATCTTTAAACTCTGATCAAATTATTAAACATTGATTTGTATTAAAAAAAAAAGGACAAGAACCATATGACCCTCTCAACTCATGCAGAAAGAGCATTTGACAAAATGCAGCACCTTTTCTTGATTAAAACTCTCCACAGTGTACAGATAGAGGGAACATACCTCAATATCATAAAAACTATTTACAAAAAGCCTGTAGCAAATATCATTCTCAACGGGGAAAAACTGAGAGCTTCTCCCCTAAGATCAAGAACACGACTGGATGCCCACTCTAACCACTTCTGTTCAACATAGTACTAGAAGTCCTAGCCTCAGCAATCAGACAACAAAAAGAAATAAAAGACATTCAAGTTGGCAAAGAAGTCAAGCTCTCACTCTTCGCAAATGACATGATATTTTATGTGGAAAACCGGAAAGGCTCTACCCCAAAAGTGATAGAACTCATACAGCAATTCAGCAATGTAGCAGGATAGAGAATCAATGCACAGAAATCAGCTGCATTTCTATACACTAACAATGAGACCAAAGGAAGAGAAATTAAGGAATAGAACCCATTTACAATAGCACCAAAAACCATAGATACATAGGAATAAAACCAACCAAAGAGGTAAAGGATCTGTACTCTAGAAACTACAGAACACTTATGAAAGAAATTGAGGAAGACACAAATGGAAAAACATTCCATACTCACAGATTGGAAGAACAAATATCATTAAAATGTCTATGCTACCCAGAACAATCTATATGTAGATCATATGCAGCAATATAAACCCTATCAAAATACCATTAACACTTTTCACAGAGCTGGAATGAATAATCCTAAAATTTGTAGGGAACCTGAAAAGACTCTGAAACCCAGGGGAATGTTGAAAAAGAAAACCAAAGCTAGTGGCATCACAATGCCTGATTTCAAGCTCTATTACAAAGCTGTAATCATCAAGATAGTATGGTACTGGCACAAAAACAGACACATAGATCAATGGAACATAATAGAGACCCCAGAAATGGACTCTATGGTCAACTAAATGGTCAACTAATCTTTGACAAAGCAGGAAAGAATATCCAATGGAAAAAAGACAATCTTTTCAAAAAATGGTGCTGGAAAAATTGGACAGTCACATGCAGAAGAATGAAACTGGACCGTTCTCTTACAACATACCCAAAGATAAACTCAAAATGGATGAAAGACCTCAATATGAGACAGATATCCATCAAAATCCTAGAGGAGAACACAGGCAGCAGCCTCTTTGGCCTCATCTGCAGCAACATCTGTCTAGTCATGTCTCCAAAGGCAAGGGAAACAAAAGCAAACATAAACTTTTGGGGCTTCATCAAGATAAAAAGCTGCTGCACAGCAAAGGAAACAAACCTAAAAGGCAACCTACAAAATGGGAGAAGATATTTACAAATGACATATCAGATAAAGGGCTAGTATCCAAGATCTCTAAAGAACTTATCAAACTCAACACCCAAAAAACAATCCAATCAAGAAATGGGCAGAAAACATGAACAGACATTTCTCTAAAGAAGACATACAAATGGCCAAGAGACACACAAACAAATGCTCCACATCACTTGGCATCAGGGAAATACAAATCAACATCATAATGAGATAGTCAGGAATGGCTAAAATTAACAACTCAGGAACCAGCTGTGGTGAGGATATGGAGAAAAGGGGAACCCTCTTACACTGTTGGTGGGAATACAAGCTGGTACAAACACTCCGGAAAACAGCATGGAGGTTCCCTTAAGAAGTTAAAAATAGAGCTATCCTACAACCCAGCAATTGCACTACTAGGTATTTACCCCAAAGATACAAATGTAGTGATCTGAAGGGGCACCTGAGAAACAATGGTTATAGCAGCAATGTCCACAATAGCCAACATGTGGAAAAGAGCCTAGATGTCCAACAACAGATAAATGGATAAAGATGTGGTTCATATATACAATGGACTATTACTGAGCCATCAGAAAGGATGAATACTTACCATTTAGTCCAATGTAGATGGAATTGGACGGTACTATGCTAAGTGAAATAAGTCAATCAGAGAAAGACAATTATCATATGGTTTCACTCATAGGTAGAATATAAGAAACAGTACAGAGGACCACAGGGGAAGGGAGGGAAAACAGAATGGGAAGTCATCAGAGAGGGAGAAAAACCATAAGACTCTTAAATATAGGAAAGAAACTGAGGGTTGCTGGAGGGGAGGGAGGGTGGTAGAATGGGGTCATTGGTGATGGGCGTTAAAGAGGGCACATGATGTGATGAGTGCTGGGTGTTATATGCAACTGATGAATTACTGAACACATCTGAAACTAATGATGTACTATATGCTAATTGAATTTAAAGAAAAAGAAAAAAAGATTCTCCACAGCACCTTTCATCCAAGTCTGAACTACTCACAGCACTGTTAAGATGAATTTCTGCATTACCATGATTTAAACCAGGAAATAACAAAATATAAGATTCCCTAGTACCTTTTCATCCAAGTCTGAACTTTTTACGTGTTCACTGAAGTCTCCCAACTTTTCACTTTCGCAAGTCTCATTAGTAACTTCCTCTAAGGAAATGTTTTCACCTTTGGAATCATGTTTTATTTCATTTGCTGAAAAGAAATAATATTCAACTGTAGAAACTTTATATGGCAAAATAACTAAATCATTGAAAGATTGTTCTAAAAATGAGTTCGAATTCAGATACTCTTTTAAAGTCCAACATGACAAACGTTTTAGTTTCAGCAAACTATATAATTATTCCTCCCTCTCTTTCAAAATAACTCCATTATAGGATATAAAAAGAATTGGCACTAAGACAAAATTGAGATACATCAAGATAAATGTAAGGATATTTCTTATGTCCAGCTACATTCAATATATTTTTAAAACTTGAAAATCAAAATATAATTAACTTTCAAAATATTTCCTGTGAAGTAAGGATCCAGGTATTTAAACTTATGATTAACTGTTACTTATAAAAAATTCTAATAAGAATTCAGATTTAAAACGTGATAAAGCTTAAACATATATTTCCATTTCAAAATAAGGCCACAAAAATTTCCAAGGTCAATGATCTATCCTTCATACATAATGCCTAACAAAGTTATTTACTAACTAATCAAATGGAAAATTTCTCAAAATCTTATCTGCCAACCAAGCAATTAAAACTGAGGAAAACTGACAAACCATAAAACATATAGTTAGCAGACTCTAAAGTGAAGAGCTTCCTATTTAATGAATTAATTTTGACTAGGCCTGGATAGGGATATAAAAAGTTACTTCAATATTGTATATTTTGAAAATGTCAAATTTTACCTGCTGATAGGGAAGCACAGATCTCTGACTTCATCATTCCAGGATCCAGTACAGGAGGTTTTCTATTATAAAGCAAACAGAGCTTGAACATTATAATGGATTCTACACAGAACTATCTACTTCTCTAAACATTATATACTACCAGCTTTAGTAGCTGATGAATATCAGCTCAAGTCCTCCAAGCACAGAGTACTACACTAGAGCTCAGAACCCAGCATACCCAAGTATGGGTCTTTAATCACACACAGATGCCACAACTGTTAGGCAGTGCTGCCATTCAAACTATTACTTAGAGAGAACCTGATGACATATATCAAGCATTTAGAACAATTTTAAGTATTACACCAATATAAGCCAATGCTTAACTCCTATTCTGAAGTATATGTATATATATATTATTGACAATGTAAAAGGAAGATAGTTTGAGAGCAGTTTGAATCTTTTTTTTCTTTTTTTTTTTGTAGTATCCAAAGACAACATATGAGTTGTCAGAGTTGTCAGTTGTCAGAGTTTAACCAATCTGGCTTCAAATATTGTTCTGCCATTTAACTATGTCAACTATGGCAACATTATATAATTTCTTTGAGTCTAACCATATCTGTAAAATGGGAATTTTCACCTATCTCTGAAGTTATGAGAATTAAATAAGATAAAATGTTTTTAAAGCCAATGGCATAGGGACGCTTGGATGGTTCAGTCAGTTAAGTGACCCTTCAGCTCAGGTCATGATCCCAGGATCCTGAGATCAAGTCCTGCATTGGGCTCCTTGTTTAGCAGCGACCCTGCTTCTTCTTCAGCCAGCCTTCTTGTTCTTTCTCTCTCTCTCTCTGACAAATAAATAAAATCTAAAAAAAAAAAATACAAAAACCACAAAAAACCCCAATAGCATAGACTCGACATATGAAAACTACATCTATAGGAGCCACACAAAATCAAATGGCCAAACATAATACCATTTTTAAAAAATTAGAAATATATAAAAACACACAGAATAAAATATAATAAACACCCATAATCCCACCATTTTTTTAATTTAATAAATTAGTTTTATTAAACCTCTCCTACAACTCTATGACAGCTCATTGGTTCAGGATTACTTCCTACCCATGAAAGAGAAAAACCAAATAAAACATTTTATATACATCATTCTTTATAAAGTCTTTGGAAAACATGAAGTATTTGTTCCCTGATATAAAACCTAGAAACAATCAGAAAGAATTATTTTAAAGAATGAGAAAATAATAATTCAAACAGAAGACTCGTAATACGCAAATCTCCTCCCCTAATTCTTTCCCTCTTTTAGCCTCTGTCTACTACGTATCTCCATTTTAGTATTTCGAAGGTCTCTCCAACTCAGCATGTCTAAATTTCACATCATGACCAGAACACATCCCCAATCCTGCCCTTTCATATCAGAGAATTATGACTTTCTTTGAAATAAGAGAGAAACCAGGTATCATTCTTACCTCCTACCTCTGATTAATCAGATTAATCAATCTTCATGTCCTAAATGTCTCTCAAATACAATCCCATTTCTGTTTGAAATCATCATGTTCTTTAGCCTAATTACTACAATAGCTCCCTATCAATTTATTCTCCACATCAGAGCTATAATGATTTTTAAAATGTAAATCTGGTCTACTTAAAGTCCTTTGGTGAATCCCTATATGATCTTAGGATAAAGCTGAAACTCACAATGATTTCTAGTTTAGCTAGGATGGTCTATTTATGCTTGTTGTCCTGGCATATCTTATTAAAAATTCCTCGTTTCACTCCCAAAAGTTCTTAAGTTCAGAAGATAAATTCCATGGTCATCCTGGTTGAAAGGCCCTTAATGACTGAGCTTTTTGCACATTTTGTAGCTTTATTTCTTGCCATATGAGCCCTAAGCCATGGGACGTTATTTCTATTTCTCAGTTATGACATGCCTTTCCCTGTAGGCCTTTACATTAGCTATTTCTTCTATGACAAAATTCTATTTACTTTTCTTCACCAATTGGCTAATTTCTGCTAATCCTTTAGTGTTCATCTTAAATGTTATTTTGACCAGGAAGCCTTTAACATCTTCTATTTCTATCATATTTGATTGGACTTGCTTAATTATCTGCCTCTCCTGGTAGATCAAAATCTCAATAAGAACAAGGCCCATGTGTATTACTTGCTCTCCATATACTTAGCACCTAACATCTTCCTGGCCCGACACTAGGGAGACCCAAATGAAGATGCCTCTCTTTTATCTAGGAACTCCCAGTATAAGGAAGGCTCACATGCAGACAGACATAATATACTGAGATATGTGCCAAGAGAACTACTGGAACAAATTCCTAGAATAACAGCTCAGAAGAGATTTGAAGGATAAATGAATAAAAAGAAAGGTACTTCCAGATAAAGAAATATGCAGCGGCTCCTGAGTGTCTCAGTCTCAGTGTCTCATCCGCCTTCAGCTCAGGTCATGATCCCAGGGGCCTGAACTCAAGCCCTGCATTTGACTTCCTGCTCAGTGAGAAGTCTGCTTCTCCCTCCCCCTCTGCCCCGCTCCCTTCCCATCTGCTTGTGCTCTCTAAATAAAAAGCTTTAAAGAAAAAAAGAAAAGAAACATATGCAAAAGGATTGAAGTACATGACGTATTGTGAAAACAACGAGCTGCTTGTTGCCCTTATCTTTCATTAGCCTTTCACTCCCTTTTTCTCCCCACTAAAACCACAGTTGTCAAAGAGAGAATGAATGAAATCCACTAAGAGCCTTAAAAACACATGCCAAGCAATTTAGACTCTATTCTCAGGTGGCTGAAAGCCACTAAAGCAATGTAGCAGTCACTGCCAGATCAATTTCTATTTCAAAATACCACTATTATGGAGGATAAACTAAGAGAATTCAGGAAGATTAACCAGGAGCTCATTACAATAATCTAAGAGAAAGACGAATAAGACAGTAGCAGTGAGAACTAAGAGGAAGGAAAAACTGTGAGAGGTAGTAAAGTAATA
Source organism: Nasua narica (assembly GCA_028533885.1). NCBI lineage: Eukaryota > Metazoa > Chordata > Mammalia > Carnivora > Procyonidae > Nasua > Nasua narica. The sequence continues at coordinate 53,111,670 of CM052799.1, read as the reverse complement.
ACACGAATATAATTAAGTGACCCACAGAAGAACTGATGGATGTTTTTTTTTTTAATTTTTTTTCTCTCTTTTTTTTTTGAACTGATGGATGTTTTTGCAGTTGCTAATTATCCTGAAGGTTACATTCTCATATAGGTATACCTCCACACACATAAAAAGTTATTCCTGCAAATAAAACAAAGCCATAAAAAGGTATAGCAAATGTACTGCTTTAATTTGAAAGTACTATATTAAAATAGTATTTTTTTTAATATTTCCGGCAAAGTTTATAAGTATGAGAAATTTTTACTATGAATAACTCATAAGGAAGGTAAAATTGCACATGCCACTCTTATTAGAAGAAATTTAGTTTTGAATTTGAGAGCCATATCTGAGTTTTAAAAAAATAAAGCAACATTATAATCCACACAAATTATTTTACGGTTTTGCACTGGTGGAGTAGAAAGGTATAGCTCTGCCTTAATGGAGTGGGAAGGTTCAAAAATGAAGGGAAGGAAAAATAAAATAAGATATAATAGGAGATGGAGACAAACCATAACAGACTATTAATCATAGGAAATAAACTCAAGGTTGCTGGAGGGGAAGTAGGTGGGGGAGAGAGGGTAACTGAGATGTGCATTAAGAAGAGCACTTGATATAATGAGCACTGGGTGTTACACACAACTGATGAGTCACTGAACTCTACCTCTGAAACTAATAATACACTATATGTTAATTAATTGAATTTAAATATAATAAACTTTTTTTAAAAAAATGAACGGTAGGGGGGAGAAAGGAAAGAGACAGATTTGGGTGAGGCTACAGAAGAAGTACAGAGAAGCAAAAGAAGATCTAAGCAAAAAGGAGAAGGGAGTAAAAGAGGCTTCTGAAGAACTACATGGATTACATTAGATTTATCATCTAACCAGAGCATTTTACAAGGGGGTAATGAAGTTTAATGTGTTCCACCCAGGACTTTTTTTTTTAATAAGACAAAATAAAATACAAAATGATACTACAACCCTTGTTAGTAAATATTGTTTTTATAAATCTATTGTTTCACATATTCATAAATATGCACTGGACTGTAATGCAATTATGTATCTTTACTAAGGTTAATTGACAAAAAGGTGGAATGGGACTGCTCTAGAGTAATTACTAGCAGAACAAGTCTGAAAACTATTGCCCAAGAAAAATTCAGAATGTTACTGCTTTTTTTATTTTTATTTTATTTTATTTTTTTAAAAGAGTTTATTTATTATTTTATTTTAACAGAGAGAGAACACAAGCAGGCAGAGAGGCAGGCAGAGGCAGAGAGAGGAGCAGGCTCCCTGCCGAGCAAGGAGCCCGATGTGGGACTCGATCCCAAGACGCTGGGACCATGACCTGAGCCGAAGGCAGCTGCTTAACCAACTGAGCCACCCAGGCGTCCCGTTACTGCTTTTTTTAGAGTTAACTAGATGACCTGTGGTCAATGTTCACTTATTTATACATTCACATATTCTGTTTCTGAACAGGGCTGCCACAAATTTATTAGGGCTATTATTCTGCAAATACAAGTGGCCAAAAGCAGAGAAATATTATCCAATTCATTGCCCATAGGTTGCCTAACCTGATGCCATGGTGTGAGGTGCTAGGTCCCCTGATACTACAAATGATCACTCCATCAAGTACTATACCATATATCCTGACAAAGACGAAAAACAATGGTTTATGTAGTCCAAGAGAGAAAGAAGTCTTTAAAGAGAAAGAGATGAGAGAAAAGAGATCAAAAATAAATTAATGTTCTGTGGCAATCTGTAGAATAATTGAATTAAATCCATAGAAATGACCAAAATGCCAATCTATGGTCTGAGGAATTGTTTTGGGCTGGGGAAACAAACTTCAGAGCAGGTTACCCTGGGTTCAGATCTCAGCCCTTAACTAACTTATCAGCTGTATGTCCTTTGCAAAGTTAAACACTTAGATTCAATTTTAAAGGGAGCTAGTTTTGGAGGAACTGAACATTTTTCCAAAGAAGACACACAGATAGACAATGGACACATGAAAAGATGCTCAGTATCACTAACAATCAGAAAAATGCAAATCAAAACCACAATGAAAGATCACTTCACACCTGTCAGAATGGTTAAACTAAAAAACACAAGAAATAACAAGTGTTGGTGAGGATGTGGAGAAAAAGGAACCCTTGTGCACTTTTGGTGAGAATGCGAATTAGTACAGCCTCTGTGAAAATCAGTATGGAGGTTCCTAAAAAAATTAAAAATAGAACTGCCATATGATCCAATAAAGGTACTACTGCAAGAAAATGAAAACACTAATATATGCACCTCTGTTTACTGCAGCATTTACATCAGCCAAGAAATGGAAGCAAGCCACGTAGCCATTGATAGATGAATGGATAGGGAAGATGTGGTACACACACACACACACACACACACACACACACATTACACAGCACTAGAAAAGGATGATCATGCTATTGCAACAACATGGATAGACCTACTATTATATTAAGTGACATTAGTAAGACTAAGACAAATTCTGTATGATTTCACTCATATGTGGAATCTAAAAAACAAATGAATAAACAAAAAGCAGAATCAAACCAATAGAAAATAACCTGATGGTTGCCAGAAGGACGGGGAGTAGGGGAGTGGGACAAGTGGGTGAAGGAGAGCAAGAGATACAGGCTACTAGTTATGGAATGAATAAGTCATGAGAATAAAAGGCACAGCACAAGAAATAGTCAATGATATTGTAATGGTGTTGTATGGTGACAGATGGTAGCTACGCTTGTGGGGAGCAAAGCATAGGGTATACAGATGTTGAGTCACTATGCTGTATACCTGAAACTAATATAATATTGTAAGTCAAATATACTCAAAAAAGTTAAAATAAAAAGATAGGGTCAGTTTCAAACTCAGAATTATTTTACTAAATAAAATAACATAAATGATGTATCCAGCATAGGGTAGACACTAAATATCAGTTTTGACAATTGAGTGTAAAATTTTGCACTGTAGAATGTCTCAGATACAGTGGAAAGGGAGAATGGAGCAAGGCAAGCATCCTGAAAGACAGGCTACAGAGTCCAAATATACAAGGGAGAGAAAGACTGTCATTTGAGTCATTTGAATGACCTTGGTGCCAAGCATTTTTCCCTCTATAAGTTTGTGTTTACTATTATCAGCTCCAGAACATACAATGTTCTTTATGGATTTAAATCGAATTTGCAAAGATGGTATAACTGATCCTCACTGATCATCAGCATCAGTTCTGTACCAATGAGTTCAAATTCTGATTGACCAACTTTCCAACCTTCTTAATCTGGCATCACCCTACTCATCCAGTCTTATTTCCCACTATTAATCAACATTTATTTGCTTTAGAAAGAAAGGATTCACTGTCTCCACTTATATATATTCAAATCTAGATGCCTGAGGAATGGCCTACTATAGAAGAAATTAAAAGTTTAATTCTCTCCCTTCCCTCAAAATATGATGGATTGAGCTTGCAAAGGTAAATGAGACATGGACATTTTCTACACTCAAGAAGTCCAAGAATTTAACAGATGAGAGAGATGTAAATTATACTATCATAAAATCAGTGGCATAAGCAAGGTAGCAAAAGGTGCTATGGGAATAGAAAGGGCTCCTAACTCTGAGTCAGGAAATGCTTCATAATCTGCCCTACACAACCATATTCATCTCTACCTTTATCTTATGTCCACCTTTTCTTCATTATGTTTCTTTCCCCACCAAACTTAACTTCTTCCCCTTTGTCAAATCTAAATCAATCCAAACTTCAAGAATCAGTAGCAATTTTGACTTTCCCCAGATGCATTTTCATCCCTTTTTTCTAGACTACTAGTGTTCTAGTACTTCGGTTTGTCTATTTTTGTTTCAGACACATTGATTTTTCCTCCATGGCTACATAATAATTCCCTTGAATATTTGGCAGATTCTTAAAATCTCAATGATCCACTGAATAAAATCATTCAACTGATTTTAGGATACAATAAAATTGTGATTGAAGATAATCCTGTGTTATAAGTCCAGTACTATTACATTCTCAGATCTCCAGCTGTACTTACAGGCTACTTCAAAAATTTTACCAATTTCACAAATTATACATTGCCAAGCTCATCAGTTCCAGAGTTAGTTCCAATATGATTCTAACAATTTGGATTTTAATATGGGCTTTACCCACTGCAGCAATCAACAATTAATAAGCATTCTAACATAACTTAAACATCTTACAAATTCTCCCTAACCATGTCTGAGAACACTTTCCCCAATAATTGAATTAACTTAGGTTTGTCTACCTGTTTTAACAAAAGAGGAAGTCCAGAGCTTCTGACAGTATCTGGGCCTAACCCTCCCATCTTTAATTTCTGTTCCTATAAAATGCAAACTCAAGTCTAACAGGCTTCAAACTTTTACTGTATTAGCATGAGGAAAAAGTAATATGTGAACTAGTAACTGGTTGATAAAAGGGAGAGATGTGAAATTTGAAATTATATTTTAAGCTTCATTTAGTTCTAGAATCATTAACAACTTTCTGCACAACTATTAGCAGACCCTCTGGTTATCAGACCTCAATTTTTCCATTAAGTTTATCCTAGCATTGTAGATCATTATAAAACTGGTATTTCTATTGCAGAAAAAATGTAAAATAACTACTGAGAAAATTTTCAAGTTTACTTGAAAACCAATTCAGAAGGAGATAAGAAAGAAAAGGAGCCAATAAAAGTATAATTGGTGCTTCTGAAATAAAGAGAAATGAAATTTAAAGACTATCAGAAAAATCATCTGAAGTAAATTTGATACTGCAAATCAAACGGTTCACCTTGTCTAGGAGAAATGACTGACAGCAGAAGAGGGAGAAGGAAAAGAAGATAACAATGGTGGAAGCAGCGGCAGCAGTTTAGAGGAGTGACAGAAAATTAGTTTGGCTTCAGACTTTTCCACAACAATACTCAAAGCCAGAAAGCAGGTAGAAATGATTATAGTTGTAAATATACAGACATAGTTGTAAAGAGGAAAAATATAAATTGAAAATTTTAGAATACCCAATTTGCTCTTAGAGAACATTTCTATGTGTCCAAGATCTTAAAGAACAGAGCCATCATGAACTCTTCCTGAAAAAAGAAATTGCTCCAAAATCTAGCCAACTAAATAGTCAATATTAGAGGAAAGTAAAAGGATTGGTGGTAGGGAACTAAATCAATTTAAATATATAACTAAGAGTAAGAGTCTCTGGGAATTCAGATTACTGAAGAGAATGTTAATGATACAAGGCTTAACAATATAAAACTTTCTTTTTTTTAAGCAAAAAAGTTGGAGGCAAGACCAGGAGAAAAAGCCAAAATGTACTATTATATTCATATTTCATGTCAGGAAAGCAAATGCTGCTGGCTGCTGTCTGAACTTAGAACACAATTTTTAAAAGTCATGATAAATTCAAACTTTTTATTTTATTTCATTTTTAAATTCAAACTTTTATTTATTTATTTATTTATTTTTAATTCTTTTTTTTTTTTTCCTCCCCAAATTTGTTTATTTTAACTTTTCAGTGTTACAAGATTGATTGTTCATGGAGCACTGGGTGTGGTGCATGAACAATCAATCTTAAATTCAAACTTTTAAATAATCTTTCTTATTAACTTAAGAGATACATTTAGACCAATTTCCTGTGATAGAGAAGTATATTGTTTCAGCAATTCCTTTAGGTTTGCTTTAGTTTCCCTCCCCTCAATTAAGTTAATAAAAGTAAATGTTTTTACTAAAAAATGGCATGATACAATTTTTCTAAAATTATATTTACCTCTATGCCTAAATGAATACAAATTATTAGCAATTAATTTGTTATTCGGGTGGTAGGATCCCTCCTTTCATACTTTTACTGTAATGAACATGTATCACTTTTTCAAAATCAGCCATTATATTAAAAAAAAAAAAGAACAGAAAACAAACTTCCTGCCTAATTCAGTTTTCCCTGTTTTCTCTTTCTACCTTTGGTGGTAGCTCTTTATCAATGTCCTACTAGCTAACAGAGATGTCTTCTCTTAAATACAAGATTTGCTCTAATTTCCCTTTGTATTCCTCAAAGGAAGCATGGTATATCAAGAGTTAAAATCAAATTCAATAACTACCTTCTAATGAACCCTTACTCCTCACCCAGTGCCACGCTAAAACCAAAATCCATTCTTTGATTTAACCTGCATGAGCGGGAGGCAAGTATCTTCCCTTTTTACAGATAAGGTAAAATAATTTGCCTAAAAGGCCTCATAGCTGATAGGTGGCAAAGAGAAGATTAAAAAATTATAAATTATGAGTACAAAGGTCAAGTTCTTGATCACTAATTTCTTTTTTTTTCCTTAAGCCCTAATTCTAAAGTAAGACAAGCCTAAATTAAATCCAGATTATGTTATTATCAGTGTGACCCTGGACAAGTGACAATTTGTCATCTTTACATTTTCCATCTTCAAAATGGGCAGATTATCAATCCTATCTCATTATATCACTAAAAAAAAATAATAAAGCTTAGTTCTCCATTTGACAGATAGAAAGTATTCTATTTGGTGATAAGTCACAAGTTCTTGAAATACTAAGAACATCAAGAAGAATATGATAACACAAAAGTAACTAAATAAAATTTATAAATACCAGAGAGTAACTTAAGTCACGTAGCAGTGAATCTTAGCAGAAAATGTTTTCATGTTTTGAGTCTGATCACAAAAAATTCCTTTATTCAAGTATCGTAACATAAATTAGAGCTTAAAGAATCATAAAAGTTTAGTAAAATATGTCATAATACAAAATCTGGACCAACCGGAAGGGATCAAATTCGTGGGCACAAAGATTACTACTTGGTTCTATTTTAAAGTTGCCTTAGGCTAACCTGCCCTCTTTGGGGGCTAAATCATCATTTAGAACCACCACCTTAAAAAGCAGAACCATGAGAAAATGCTACTTTCCTCTGAAAACTGGTTTCACTGTTGTTTCTACTCTCAAGTCCTAAATACATCAAATAAATTTTTCTAAGGCTTCTATGTTCTTTAAAAAATTAATTTTTTATCTAAGAAGGAAGCCACAGAAGATAGATTAAAATATATAGTTCTTAATAAGTAACTTGGCTGAAATAAAAGTATATCTGCATATTTGTAATAATTAAATAGGAAAACAAATATACTTTTGAAAGAAGCAACGTTAGTAGTTTTAAAAGCCACTTTACAAACCACCTTTTTAAATTCTGAACAGCTAATCTGCCCCATTATAATTTCTAAAATATATGTAATTGTTTTATTTTAGCATAATGACATGTCCAGGTCTCAGCAGTAATGTGCTGTATCACATTTAGTAAATAAATGGGTTTAAAAAAATAATGGAGCTTCAATGATAACTGAGTAAATTAGTGATACTTAAGAGCAGAAAGTGCTTTTGAAACCCCCAACAATAATCTGCACCAAAACGTGTACTTGAACATGCATACCTCAAGTCATCGCTTGGTTCTTTTTTTTCTGGAAGTTCCATGTGCTTAGAGTCTGTTGACTGGTGCTCTTCAGCAACATTGGGTTCCTGGTTTATCATAGGGAACTCTGAAGTAAATGAGACCTCTCCTTCACTGGAGACCCCAAAGAGGTCTGGGTCATCTTGAATGACATCAATTAAGAGGACATCATCTTCATATGCTTTAAGAATATCTGGAAACCCCATTTTAATTTCTGAGAAGTTCTTAGTCATTTCTCTACCACTAACTTCAGGGAAAACTGGTTTGAATGTTTCTTGTTCATTAGAGCAGAAAGCAGGACTTTTCTCTATACACCCAAGATCGCAAGAAAAAGTATTTCTTTCGACTGTGACAGAAACAGTTTCCTTATTTGAAATAATACTGCCTGGTTCAGAGATGTCGTTGGATGGTTTACTATCATTACCTTGCTTTAAAAAGCTTGAAGAAATACTACAGGAATGCTTGCAGCTGCATGAGTCAGAATTAGCTTGCACTGGAGTTATACTATTTTGTATTCTTAAAGATTGAGGTCCTGAAGGTACTGTAGAAACATTTTCTTTATTCTTATTTTGTCTTACCTCGGCTCCAGATAAATTGTCAAGAAGTTCTAAGGGACTATATGCTTCTCTCTCTGATGACCTGGCATTTATTTCTTTTCTTTTTTCTGTTTTATTCTTAAGTAACGGAATTTTAAAATTAGTCAGTCGTCCTGTGTTTAGTATTTTCACCAAGTCTGGAACAAGGGTTTGCTTAGCAATGCATGCTTTTCGATGAATAGTTTTGCCTATAGAGTTATTTGCTTCTGGGCCATCCTGGGAAGCCACTGTCAAATTAAATTTTGTTAAATTCCCTCTATCTTTTTTTTTACTTCCTGTTAAGTTTTGAGGCACATTAGGTAGCTGAATATCTTCAGTAGTATTAGAAACTACCTCTGACCCACTTCTGCTTGGCTCCTCTGACTTTATCTTCTCATCATCAATTTTGGATTCCTTTATAATCATTAAAGTAGGTTCTACTGTAGAGACTGAAGACAAACAATTTAAATTAGAATCCAATTTTTCTTTACTTGAAGATTCACTGTTTGTTTCTGTTATGGTCCTTTGTAATGATAATTTAGAATCAGTTAAGTGAGTTTGATTTGTTTGGTGTTTAAGAAAATCGTCTTGCCTAAAACTTTCCCGAGACCCAGGAAGAAAGTTATTTGAATCTGGCAAGGAAGATTTTTTCCAACACTGGGCAGATATTCTAGCACAGGAATAACAGGGCCAAGTTCTTTTACCAGTCATCGGTATTGTTCTGTGACAGCCTAACTTCAATTCTTCAGCTTCATTTCTCAAGTCTTCCCTTGAAGATCTCTTTTCTATAAGATGGCAATCACTAGGTAATTTCACTGCGGAGTTTTGCATCAACTTAACATACTCTTCTGGCTCCATGCTTTTAAATCCTAAGTGCTCTGAAGCATTTTTTGTTTCCTCTTCCAAAAGGGGCTCAAGGGTTTTCTGACACATAGCATTTATGTGATGTCCAGGACTTGGTTTTTTTCCTGCTGTTTCTGGAAGACTTAATAAATGATCCACTGGGGAGAGTGTATTGTGGTTTATTTTTCTCAAAACTTTTAAAGGACTTTTTTTAGCCTCTAAAGTCTCTGCTTCTTTACCCTCAGTACCTGTTTGGCTTTCTTGTAATACCAACTCAGACTTGCTATACACATTAGAAAAGTTCATCTCAATAATCATTTCATCTCCTTTTTCAGACACCTTCATCCTTTTCCTGGGTTTTCTCCCAACATTGCTCTCCTCTACTGAGTATTTATTTTTTTCATTCTGAAGGCAGGAAAACAAGCCATTACTTTTACTTTGGTATAAATCAGTTTCTTCAAGCAATAACTTATTTACTCCCATTAAGTTTTCTTCAGTTTGTAAAAGCTGAGGAGAATTATTTGTGTCACTCTTATCTGTAAGACTCCTAAAGTTTTCTTTCTTAAACTTTGAGGAATTTTCTGGTACATGCATACGTCCACCATCACGTTTATATGAAAGGTTATTTTCATCATTACAACCCTTGGAATGGGGGAAACAATTGCAATCATGTAATTTTAAAAAGGAATTACTTTCTACTCCGGGTGACAAGCTGTTACAAGAATATTTTGGGGTATTCTTGTACAGTTCATCTTGGAATTCAACCTTAATATTTTGTGTAGTCTTATTTTCAGTTATTTTGAGAGGTGGGCTTTCTAAGCTTTTAAGTTTTTTAATTCGAATTCTTCTTTTAATACCTTCTACCAAACCTTCCTTACCCAAAGACTGCAAGAAAGCCATACTTTGAAATTCACTGCACTCCACTGTTTGGAAAGATTCCAAACTGGTTAATGATTCCTTTCTTACCAGGTCAGTCCCTGGCTGTGGATCATCACTTGAGGCTTCAGTAACTTTTCTTTTTTCCTTGGCTGATCAAAACAACAAAACATACCAGAAAAGATTTTATATTGAGGAGGAAAAAGCAATACCACTTAAAATTTAAAAATTTATGAAGCCATCCACTTTTATTTCCCTGAATAGTTGTATGGGAATATACAACTGCTTTTAAATGAAAAACCTAAATTCTGTTAAGGAACTACATACAAATTTGCATAAATTTCAAGGCAGCTGAATAACTTCTAGCATCAGTATCACTTCACACTAGCCAAAATGGATCACTAGTAGGAACTCCTCTTACCGTAATTCTGACCAAGGGCCCCTAACAGGGCAAACACCTTCTAAGAGAATTCCTGTTCTTCCACCTCTCCTGGTCAACCACGTGCATCGGTAAAGCCCACACAAATTCGAGTTAAACACTAGTGTGAAACAATGATGGGGCAGGCTGAGGTGTAAATGCTAAAATGGGAGCGACCCCTGAGTTCTTTCTTACTGTCTTCCCAACTGCAAGGGGAACTCCGCCTCCTTTGCTGCTTCTAAGCCCTGAAGCTCCGACGGGTCCGAGGATCCGACAGGTCCGAAGGGTCCCCCTGGCCCCCCAGACCCTCCTCTTAGCCGCCTCACAGCAGCCTTCCCAGCCCCGGACGCCTCACCCGACTTGTCACTTTCCACCTCTTCTCTCCCAGACGCCCGGGCCACCATTCTCTTTTGCCTGCTCTCCTCGAGTCCCCCGGCCTCAGGGCCGAAGCCTCTGGCTTCGCCTGGCCCTGGTCGCCGGCCTCGCTTCCTCGGACCTCGCGCGTTGCCTTCACGCCCGTGGGCCGCCGCGGGGCCCGAGGGCAGCGGCCGCCGCATCCGCCCTGGGCGGCCCGCCCTGCCCGCCGAGGCCCTCCGAGGCCCGCCGCACCCGCTCACAGGTGCCCACCCGCCACGCGAAAGCTGCTCCCGCCGCCAAGCCCCCAGCCTTAGCCAGGCTCAGCGCCTCCAGCCGGCTGGCTCGGGGCCGGAAGCGGAAGTGGGGTCTGTGCGCTGCAGACCTGAGCAGGCTGGGCGGGGCCCAACGGGCGGAAGCGCCCGCGCCCTTGTAGCCGGTGCTTGCGGGCTTCACTGCTTGCTACCGTGGCCGGTGGTGCCTTTCTAGGCCAGAGCCTCTTGGAATCTTTCAGGGCTCTTTCTCTCACCTGCTGCCCCTCCCGCTTGGCTGCTCTCAGAGACCACTGCTGGCCAGTGGCTTCTAACCATCACAAGCCTCGTGGGGTCCCTTTCTATCAGCCTTCTCGATGTATTTACCTACATATCCTGTAGGCACCTCAAGCTCTTGTACCGTTGCAAAACTGAGCTTATCTTCTCTCACAAGCTTGCTCCTCCTGTGTTGGTGGATGTGCCACCATCCACTCAATTGTCTAAGCCAGGAACCATCAGAGACAGCTTCTTTCCACATCATCCCCCTCAGCCACATTCATTACATCTGCTTGATTCTATTTTCTGTGTTTGTCAGCCACTTTCCCCTTGCTATTACTTTGGTTCTGGCTTTCAGAATTTGATCTACTGCATCAGCCTCCTAAATTGTATTCATGCTTCTGTCCTTGTGTAATTGACCAACCTTGAGTTTGCCCTTTGTGAGTTAGAAATTGCACAGAATGAGTTGTGGCACAAAGAAAACTTCATTTGCAGCAAATAAGGAGATCATGGGGAATAGCTTCCAAAGCCATGACTCCCTAGCAGGTGTGGATGGGTTCCTTTTATTTAGGGCTAGGATGAATATTTAGATAGAGAAGCCTTGTCATCATATGTAGAGGCTGGCATAGGATCCTGCATGTGCCTTAAGAAAACATGCCTATACATAACATTGTATGTTATGTAAATGCGGCTCAGGCTCCTCCTTGGCTGGAGATTTTAGTATTATAATGAGGTAAAAGTAGTCATTGATAATTCTACAGGCCACTCCATGGTCCAACTGTGCACGCCTGAATCAGGGGTTAAGGTCAAACCAGTCTGGGGTGGCTGGAGCAGTCCTTATTGCTCCAGGGAAATTTCACTTTCATTTGCCTGAGTTAAGACATAAACTGGAAAAAAGCTTAAGGAAAAATGTGGGACAAAGGTCAGTGAGTACAAGCAGGTAGGCAGTAAAGGTCAGATCTTGGGCTCTAGCTGGTGATATTTGTAGTATTTCATTGAAGCTTCTGCCTACTCACTGGCCTTGCCCCACACCTCCCATGAAAGGACATTTTGGCATTTCCCAGCTTGGCCATTCATGAATCTTCTTTACTCAGAGACTAAAACTAACAGAAAGAAGTCCATACTCTTCAGTGTATTATTTGTGGCTCTCTTTGATGTGGCCACTGAATATTTAACAAATTTTGTCTCTCACTGTCACTATAGAGAAAAAGTTGAGCTTCAGTGGAAAATTATATGAAGGAGTCACCCTTCTGCATTATCTGATTCTGATTCTATGGGAGCTATCTTCCAACTCTAAGTTTTAAATAAGTAGTAGCAATATATAAGAATGGTCTGTAGACATGCAAATTCTGTCTTACAGATGTTCAGGTGACTTCTCACTGGTGGAAGGAGCCAGTTTTGCCTCACTTTGCACATTTTCTTTGAAATTCCTGATTTATAAATATGTCTGTTCTTTGGACTTATCTTCAAGATTCAGTGTGAGAATCACCTCTCAAGGAAGCTTCCCTGCTACCTTTCTCCTTACACTTGTTTGTTTGTGTGTGTGTGTGTGTGTTTGCATGCATGTGCATTTGTCAGGTATTCCTGCCTGCCTGCTAACACATTGGCTTCAGCTCTTTTCTTGTGGATCTCTTTCAGGGCAGATACTTTCTGTTAGTCTTTGCATTTTGTATGTTTTAAGAAAAACTTGGTGAATTTTTAACGCAATGGGTGTGGACATTAAAGGATAGTAGGTATGATGCACAGAGAACTGTGGCAGTTTGGATGAGCAGTTTAAAAGAAGTATTCTTAGAAGCTTCTATAAACTAGAACTTAGGTAAGGGAGGTGTAGAGGATCTAGAAACTTCTCTTGTTTCTTTCTGCTTGTGAAAAAGCCCCGGTAAAGGGAAACCAGTTTAAGAATTACAGAATAGAAAAAGCTATTTTAGGGATTTTGGATTCATTCGGGTTCATTCACTTTGTGCCTCAGTTTTCTCATCTGAAAATGAAATAATAATAGTGACTCAATCAGTCAATGTATTAATTCCAAAGTGGAAAACAATGGAAATCTGTGAGGAGAGCAAGACCTTAGAAATTGTCTAGTCTAAGCTCTTCATTTTACCACTGAGAGGCACAGGAAGATAACTAATTTAAAAGTGCTGTGAATCAATCATTTCCTAAGTGTTTCTTCTGGTTGCTGCATAGTCACCTTTATTCCCAAGTGATGATTTTTCAGGAGACAACACCTTTGGTCTGAGTGGGAGATTGAAGCAAGCATCCACCTGTTGCAAGAATGACTATGTTACAGGTGCACGCACTCTGGCATCTCTGTAAGGAATCTTATATTTATGCCTCTCAAATTTTCCATTTGAATTAGGGTCATTATCACAGTCTATAATCTTGTTTGTTGAGGAGGGAATCCCCATTTCACTATCCAATATGGGATAACCTCAGATAGGAGGGGGGCTATGCCAGTGGCTACTGTGTCAGAATCAAGCTTACCAATAGGTAGAGTGGATGGATGCTTAAATTGTTTGATTTGACTTGTGACAGGGAAAATTTCCTTCTATTTAGTCAATTTCCCACTCAAAAGGACATTATATACACATTGATGACTTCTAAATTTATATATCCAGCACCATGCCCTGCTTTGTAGTCCCTTCCCCATGCTTCTGATCCAAGTGGCTGGGATAAATAGTTCCTTTCAGGCTTTGACTCACTTAGCAGAGAGCATTCATCAAGAATTTTGTTTTTCGGGGTACCTGGGTGGCTCAGTGGGTTGAGCCTCTGCCTTTGGCTCAGGCCCTGATCTCGGGGTCCTGGGATTGGGCCCCGTGTCGGGCTCTCTGCTCAGCGGGGAGCCTGCTTCCTCCTCTGTCTCTGTCTGCCTCTCTGCCTACTTGTGATCTCTCTCTCTGTCAAAATAAATAAATAAAATCTTTAAAAAAAAAAAAAGAATTTTCCTTTTCTGTCCCTGGGATGTCCCCCAATGCCCCAGAACAGACAGTTGGGTTTGTTCGGGGGCATAGACAACTAGAAGGTTCAATGATGTTAGTAAGCCTGGAGAAATTGTCAACCAGCAGGGGTGGGAAGCTAGTGAATAAGGGCTCTTGCCCCCTTCCCTTCAGACAGATAATCCTGGAGACATTTTGTATATTCTCTCAGGTACTTTTGAGGATTTGAGTTTTCATTGCACATGGCAGCAACCTTAATAACTTTTTTGTTGGCCTTTCTTCATTCCTGGTCCCTTTACCTCCTAAATAAACTATTTACACATAGGCTTTGGGCTCTGCCCAAGCTAAGATGATACCTAATTGACACTTTAAATTTACATGCCCAAAAGATAACTCTTGATCCATAGTTTATTCTCCCATAGAGAACTGACCCAAGTTCTCTTAGGTCAGTTAGCTGTAACTCCATAATTCCAGTTACTTAAGTCAAAAAACCTTAGATTCATTCTTGGGGGTGGGGCACCTGAGTGACTCAGTCATTAAGCATCTGCCTTCTGCTCAGGTCATGATCCCAGGGTCCTGGGATCGAGCCTCGCATCGGGCTCCCTGCTCAGCGGGAAGCCTGCTTCTCCCTCTCCCACTCCCCCTGCTGTGTTCCCTCTCTTGTTGTCTCTCTCTCTGTGTCAAATAAATACATAAAATCTTAAAAGCAACAACAGCAAACAAATACCTTAGATTCATTCTGGAATCCTCTCTTTCAATGCCCTGCTCTGCTACTCCCATCTAATCCATCAGCAAACTCTGCTCTGCCTCAAAAATAAATCCAAAATCTCAGCATTTCTCATCATGAGCACTACTTCTGTCCCTTAATCAGGCCACCATCCTTTCTTGTCTGGAGTATTGTAGAAACCTGTTTCCCTATTTCTAACTTTAGCTACACAATAGTCAAGTTACTTCATTAAAATCAAGTTGTCTCTGTCCAGAAACCATCCAATGGCTACCCATCCCATTTAAAATAAAATCCAGGTCCTGATGGTTCATAGGCCCAGTGTAATCATAACCCCAGTATCCTTTAGTCTTAATATTCTATCATTTTCCTCTTTATGGTCTAACCCACTGGCCTTCTCACTTGCCACTTGAGTATGATACGCATGATCTCTCCTTGTATCTTTTGCATTTGTTGTTCCCCTACCTGGAATGTTTCTTCCCACCAGGATCAGTATGCTCCCTTCCCTGTATGCTCCCCAGTAAGCCCTTCAGGCTTCTGCTCTAAAGAGAGACCTTCACTGACCAATATCAAATATAAAGCAAATCTGAACTTAGTAAGGAAAGACCTCTGTTCAAAAGAGTTATGGCAAGTGTCGGGGGGAAGGAGACTATTGCAGTAGGGAAAGCACCATGACCATGGGATCTACAATCATCTCCAGAGTAAGGCAAAAAGAATTTTTAGTTTATGGGGAGTTAAAAATAAAGCTAGAATGAACCAGAGGTAGTATGATCATGGGGTATCATAATTGGATAGTAGAACAGAGAATGTTTGACACTGAGGCCAGCCTATTCTTGAGCGTGGGGGAAGGGGGTGCCATGCTGACTTAGGGTTAGGATGGACCAAAGTTCAGGAACATGGAGGAAGGAGAGAAGCTTAACCAAAGTTTGGTTATCAAGCATGCTGTTCAAATTGATCAGTGGGGACAAGTTGTTCAGCTAATCATTTATGAAGCAAGAAAAGGAATTTTGAGGATCCTGGTCTGGCCTTGTCATAGGTAAATAGAGAGGTATCTATGGGTCTTACCTCCGTTATATGGTAAAAGGCAGTCCTTTGCAGTAAGTGGTTTTCTGGAATACAATGGGTGGAGGGATTTCTTAAACATCCCTGTTTTTTAGGATCACAGAACTCAGGTTAAATTCAAAAGTTGTCACCATTTGAAAATAGAAGATTCCTCCTCATGGCACTTTCATCATGTGCCACATGGTATACTTGTTCATTATGTCTTTCCCAACCTCCAGCTCCAGCAGGGCTCTTCCCAACCACCATTGAAAAAAAGTGCCTGACACAGAGCAAGTGCTGAGTATACATTTGTTGGATACAAGGAGTCTGAAAAAAAATTTTTTTTGAGGGGTTGTGGAAAAGCAGTTAGTGGGTTGAGATTCAGGAAGGCTGATCTGGAAAGGGCTGTATAGGACTGCAGGAAGGAGGAGGCCAACTAGAAAGCCCTCTCCATAGTCCCTAGGTTATAGGAAAACACTGGAAAAGCAAGTGACAAATTCAAGAGATCCCAAGGAAGGAAAATTCCTCTTTGAGAGCCAAGAGTGTCTTACTGATTTCTCTTCTCCCAACACTAAATGTGATGCCTGGCACTGGTCAGTCCTTAGAAAGAACAGTCATTTAACATTTATGGTGGCTCCATGAACATTCAAGGGAGATTTGGGAAGAGTTTTTGTCTTCTTATATTGAAGAACATCCAGTAAATACAACTTTTAGATAACTAATAAGTACTTTTTCTTAGGTAAAGTATGTCTCATGTAATATTTGGGATATACTTATCCTAAAAATATTTGCTATTTATCTGAAATTCAAATTTGGTTGTGTTTTATCTGGTAATGCTATCTCTACTGCATTAGCAGTTGGAGTCCCCCAATCACTGGGCTCACCTCTTTAGAGTTGCACCTTTTTGTAGATCTTGGCCTCTGTGATTCTTCACCTGGTAGGTCTTTGATGCTTCTAAGAAGTTAATGTTTTTTTTTTCTCCCCAAAAATGTTTATTTTAATTTTTCAGTGTTACAAGATTGATTATTCATGCACCACACCCAGTGCTCCATGCAATACGTGCCCTTCTCGATACCCACCACCAGGCTCGCCCACACCCCACCCCCTCCCCTCCAAAACCCTCAGTTTGTTGTTCAGAGTCCACAGTCTGTCCTGGTTCATCACCTCCTCCGATTTCCCTCGATTAGCCCTTCCCTTCCTTCTCACGATGCCCTCCATGATTTTCTTTATACTCCACACGTAAGTGAGACCATAAGATAATTGCCTCTCTCCGCTTTACTTATTTCACTCCGCATAATCTCGTCTAGTCCTGTCCACGTTGATACAAAAGTTGGATATTCATCCTTTCTGAGGGAGGCATAATAACCCATTGTATAGATGTACCACATCTTCCTTATCCATTCATCTGTTGAAGGGCATTTTGGTTCTTTCCACAGTTTGGCTATTGTGGCCATTGTGGATATGAACATTGGGGGTACATGTGGCCCTTCTTTGTACTGCATCTGCTTCTTTGGGGTAAACACCGAGTAGTGGAATTACAAGGTCATAGGGTAGCTGTATATTTAATTTCCTGATGAATCTCCATACTGTTTTC